>JAOXJK010000012.1:89374793-89410564 GCA_025774025.1 Xenus cinereus
CAGATGGTAAACACCTTCAGATTTATAGGTACGATGTTGCATTTTCAATCATCTACTTCACATGGCTTTACAGCCCACATTAATTATAAGCTTGTTTTAAAATGACAAAAACATTACTTGAGATAACAATAAACTTCACAGCCAATGTTTAATTGCATCATAAACCCAAACATGTAAAAAAGTTGAAGAATTTTCACAATAACTCTTAGAATTATAGTTCTGAATTTTATTTTAATGAACATAATTAAATCTAGTAGCTGCTTTTAGAAATACTGTACTTCAGCTGAAAAAGGAGCCTAATCCGAAGTTTAGAAATCCTGCAGATAGTACTACATCTGCATTAAAATCAAATGACAACAAAAATGCATCATATTTCAGAACTATCATTGGCTTGTTTTCCTGGCTAAATTCCAGTTTCAAGGTTTTGCTCTTTTTTGTATGTCTTTCAATATACAAAAAAACTTAAAGGTATATGCATCACTTAGATTTATGGGTGATACACATCTTCTACTGTCCCTCTGCACAGGCATAGATTGCATCTGCAATGTTGGGGTTTTTCCCCCTTTTTACCTTAACACAGACATTTGATAGATTAAAATAATCTGCACAGCACAAATTCCACATGCATATAGATACACTTGACTTTATACCGGACTTCATACTTTTACTTCCTTACCAGGAAGAACAACTAAGTGAGGTGTTCTCCCTGCTCCGTAACATTCCTTTCTCTGAGTCTTGTGGCATGACACACTTTCTACCACCACGGCAACACCTCTTGTGCTGGGTTTGCGTTCTCGCTTTGGGGGTTCAGGAAGCCTACAACAAGCTGTTACACCATGCCGGCATGTGGAAGCATGAGCTTTATGCTAAGGAAGCCTCCAGCTATGTGGGTAGCACCCCACTGTGTATTCCACCATACAGTCATGTTCCCTTTATGTGGATTAAATTGGGGGAGGGGTCTGTAATTTACATCTATCCATATAATATATTCTGGTTAAATGAGGCAACATCAAAAAATGCACTGGGGAGGAGAAGAGGTGATACCCTCAAAACCATGAAACCTTCCCTAATGATCAGATATTGAGAAGTGATGAACGTTCGTGATTTTTGCACCAGTCAAATTCAAGTTGCTCATATGCTACACAGAACTGGGTACTCACTGCTCCATTAGGTCTCAATTATAAAGTACTGTCCTTGATGAATTAATCAGAGCACTATAAAACTACTCTAGTGTTCCCTGATTACTGAATAAGGCATGTATACTACTGAAATGAATTCACAGATGAATGGACCAAAGTCAATAAAAATGTTTTAGTCAAACTGCTGCTTGTGTCACCACAATCAACAAGCAAATAAACTGACTCTACAAACAGTATGAAGAACAAATCTTGAAAACATGTACTTAAAACTAATCATGTGAAAACAATTCAATAGCTCCACACAAGGATTATATCATAAATAATCTCAAGATTAGAAAGCTTTCACAGTTAATGATACAAAGATCACAGATTTTGCAAAGTTTTGGCAACTTCAGCTTTATGTACTGGGTCTTCTTTTTTCTTTGTTTTTATGTATGCTTCAGAATGGAGAGTATCATCCGCATTTAAATAATAGATTAAAGGAAAAAAATATCAGTTCAGCTATAATATAATAAATGTTTTGTAGCTGTATTACAATGCAGAGGCCATGCCTTTGATCCCACACAAAACAGCAGTACTTTCTAATGCAACGGATAATATCTAATGCATGTTAAATATCATCATATTGCGAAAACTAGATTCAAACCCAATCATTTTTGTCATGAGGACTTACCAACCAGCTATGGCAGAGTATCCAAGACTACTCAAGTGCATGCCTCCATACCGTGGACTCTGTGCAACTGCTCTGGACAATAATTAATGTATGTAGAAGTAACGGGTGCATAGTTAATCAAAGTGCATGTATTCAATACACACTCAATCAAAGTGCATGTATTCTATACACACTCAATCATAACTATACGTAATAGTGCATTTTTCTTATCCACTTGAAATATTATATGCATTTGTTCAGGATCCTGACCTGTTTTGAGATAAGGCTGCGGGAACATATTGTCCAATGGCCTCACTAAATTCACATTTGACTGCTGTCAGTAACCAACTAATCTGTGTTGTGAGCAAGATCCTACAAGAGCACAGAGCTGAGTTTGAGCTGGGGTTGGGAACCCTATGCAGTGTGCCATGATCCACATGGAACAGCTCATCTAATGCTGCAATAGGGGTTTCCAGCATCAAAAGAGACATAAGATTGCTATCACTTTTTCTATAGTTTCCATAATTTTTTCAATAAAGTAGTTAACCAGCTTTGAGTGATAATGCCTTTCTTAGTGACATCCTTAAAGAATCGGCACCTGCTCAGTACAAAATAAACAGAAATACGTGTTAGGAAAACACATGTTGAATGAAAACAGGTAAGAGCATCGAAAGGTCAAGATCAGAGCTGAAAGCAACCTGCTTTTTTGTTTTTGTCACTTAAAATCTTTAATTCAAAAAGCCACATATGCAACAAGAAGTTATTGTTTATATTTGGGGTTCTGGATGGGCAATAAAATTCAGTTTTGGGTGCTACCCTGGGGTAAAATCTGTTTTAGACTGTCAGTTTTTAATTGTAGAACTTCAAATGCCTACTAAATGTTGATTTCTTATACATAACACACCTGATACTGAACTATTAGGAGGCCCCAGTCAGAACTTTCTGCGCTGACTGAACTAGCTTCTCCAAAGATTTGTAGTCAACTTTGAAAAACATACCTGGATTGTTCTGGATTTCACTTTTACTATGTTTGATTGTACCATTTTTTTATTTAACCAGCACATACCTTGATCAGTTTAAAAAAGAAAAACCTCAAAAAATGCCATAGAACATTGTTAGGAAGAACATACAAAGCACTGGACTAATTTTACATTAGGGGTTTTTTTCATGCCTTGTACTGCAGTTCCAGGAAGGATTTTGCAGGTATAGATTAGAATAGAAATGAGTCAACCATAAACCTCTAACTTTGGATGTCAAATACCTGCCGGTCATCTGAACTTTGGTTTATTTCATTTAAACCTGCCAACCTCTATTCATATTTATATATTCTGCATTTTGCCTTATTATGCTTAATACATATATTAATACAACATTTTCAGTATTGCTGTGCCACTTCTCTGTAACTAAAACCAGTATATCATTTGTGCTAATAGCAAAAGAAAGGCTAATATATTTAATTTGCATGTTAATGACTGCATTCTTTAGTCAAATAAGCCATCAACCACTTCCAGTCCAACTAACATATTTTTCTCTTGATTAGAAAGATGTGTCAGATATTTTCAAAGACTTAAAAGAACATTGATCCAGGCTACCCCTCTACCTGCAATAGTGGGAGCTATTTATGACTACACTAATCTAGAATATACATAAGATGAAGAAATCACACTTTGCAATTTTACCAACTATGACAGCACTGCCATTAGCAACTTCACAGGTGAAAATACATGGCAGTCATTTCTGTCTTAACGGAGTCATATGGACAAAGCCTAACTCAGCCGTATACTCAACAGTATAACTCAACTCTGTAACAGTTATTCATAGGTCAATCAGCTGGTTTTGTCATGATTGAACTCAAGGCCATATCACAGCTTCTCAGAAGAGGCAAAGCAGAACATAGCCATACCCATACATAGCCAAACATAAGAGGTCAGTGGGAAAAGGTGGAGGAGGAAGATGCCATTCCTGAGTCAAAAGGGAGTCCTGGAAAGTCAGACCTGTTCCTGCCTGCTGGTTCTGCACCAGAACTATGACTGGTATATGTTTCCCCTTGTTGGTAAAACAATATATACTGGTCCCACAGCTCTCTGCCTCTCTTGGCAGGAAGAAAGTTGACTTTCCAAGGCTCTGGCAGAGACAAAGCAAGCAGGGCTGTTTTTCTGCCCTAAAAAACTGCTCACGTCAATCATTCTGACAGATGGGTCTGGTCCAACTATCATATCTACCAAACTGGACACAAAGATTATCATCATCCATGCTAGAGCAGCGGACTTGTTTTGAATCATCAGCTGCAAATGACTGATCTGCTTAGCTCAGCTACAGATTTTAACAGGATTAGATTTCTTTTTTCCTGTTTCATATGAAGAATATACAGAAAAACTAGCACAAATAGGCTGCAAATAAACCCACCATGAAATTTACAGATCACCATAATAATAAAATTTAACACAAGTATATGATAAATACAACAATAATATTAACTCTATAAGCTCATACTATCACTGCAGCAAAGCTAGAATCTGCAGTGTCTGTCATCTGCTTGCCCTTCAGGTCATTGTATGCTAAAAAGATCTTGCAGATACGTGTGGAGGGTTAAAATGGAAAACGTCCTTTCATGCACAGCGTGCACCACCACACACCTTTGCATTCCAGTCTGCAGCAGCAACAAAGGAAAGCATTTATTCTTAATCCATAAGTATTGGTTATGAAGTAGGATGCAGAGTGATTAATCAAACTTGCCACAGCTCTCTAAGATCTGGGTTGTACACTCAAAACAAATCTCCATCTGCCTCACTCTAACCTTTCCCATGCATACAGAATGATCTAGGTAGAGTTTTAACTGCAGTCTCCAGGCACAAGACTGAGTTAAGATCTAATATTTTAAGAAAACTCTTAAATGGAATTTGCCAAGTACTACCAAAAACATTTTGCAGATAGGAAGTATATGTGATTTCACTTCAGCTGAGTTTGCAGCTTTTTGAGTGTATTCTCCACAAACGTTCAAGCAGCTGAATATGGTCAATTAATGTTTATCCTGAATCATGTTTCTGGATTTAAAATTGTATTTATCTTTGAAGGTCACTGATTCTATTTTAGACCTTAAGAAGGGCTTATAACCTTTTTTCCTCACTTTATCCACTAGGTCTAATTAAAAAAGCTACCACCCACAAATATTTCCCATCCAGAGATTTTATGTATATATTTCCAGAAAGCAGAATAATCCAAAGAAAGTACAGAAATATGAAAATACTGCATCAATTTTCAGGTAAGTTTCTATGTTATTTTCATGACAGATTTTTCAAATTTATATTCAGCACATATAGAGAATTTACAAGCGGAAAGATAGGTGATTTTAAACCATTATCTGTGGTTGTATTTTGCAAACTATTTTGCTGTTAGATCTGCAAAATTAACTAATTTATCTGAAATTTATTTACAGTTGCCCAGTTCTACAAGACTTAAATCGCAGATGATTCCTCAAAGTTGTGGCTCTGGGCCTACATCACACTCTTAATTGCTGTTTTTAAAAAGTTAGAAAATCTCAGAATTTTGTAGTAGTGAGGAAAAGTTGGAAAATGCCCTGTCAAGCCTTTCAAGAACAGTAACACAAATAACCCAAAATAAGACCTTTTTGCCCACAGTTTTCCTAAACTGCAAAGATGCTCCCATGACTTTTAGCAGGATGACAAGGGATCATGTGGCAGTATATCAAGCCGGCAAGTAGATATTCTAGCCAACTGGCCAGGAGCATGGCTGGCTCTTGCCCAGCTTGCCTGGTGCCCAGCTCCCAGCTTCCTGACAGCCTCCACCATTCTCCCCCTGGCCAGATGCCTCATCCTTCTGCTGGCTGCTTGATTTGCTGCTGGCTGCCCGGCCGGCTGGTAGAATGGTTTGAGCTTGCTCTCCAGCTCCCTGGATGCCCAGGCGCCCATCTGGTGTTTGGGATCTCCGGCAGACAGATTGGGCCAAAGTGAACCATTCGCCTTTGCCAGAGATTCCAGACTGCTGACATTTCATTCCAATGTAAAACAAACCAAAGCCTCCAAAACCCAAGATTGTCTGTAAAACAGCAATTCCTTTTTTCCCTCCAATAAGTTCTGGCTGAAGACTAAGCAACACAGAAACAGACTGTGGTTCTTTGTTCATTTTCAGTAGTATACTAGTCCGTGCAAAGTTCAGTAAAAGGCCTTCTTTGGAATAAGATAACACTAAATTGAAATACAGGTGTAAGAAAATAATTTATGAAGGTCCATATTCTATGTCCCCATACAGGGATGCTGTGTGCAAAACAAGTGATAAACAATACTAAATAACCTGTGAGTGTAGTCTCCTGCTTCAACGAGAAAAAGACAATTAAAAAAATATAAAATCATAGCAGTTACCCACCCAAAAATCTCAGACTAAATCACAGAATCACAGAATCTCCATGGTTGGAAGGGACCTCTGAGATCATCAAGTCCAACCACATAAAAAAAAAAATAAAAAAAATCTGCATGGAAAGACAATGCAATATAAAAGGACTCCTGCCATTTGTGTGGAAACTCTTTTTCCAAATCTAATCTTCAGAATCTTATCTTTATATCAAAGGCATACAGACATATTTTTCAGTGGTCTCATTCAAAATGTATATATGCATTATGTATATGATTTTGAAAAGAACCTCACTGTAAAGTGCCATTTCTGCTGACTG
Source organism: Xenus cinereus (assembly GCA_025774025.1). NCBI lineage: Eukaryota > Metazoa > Chordata > Aves > Charadriiformes > Scolopacidae > Xenus > Xenus cinereus. The sequence goes on from JAOXJK010000012.1 coordinate 89,381,272, forward strand.
ATCTGCCTGGGTTGAGCTCTACAATAGTAAAGAGATCCAGCCATGTCAGTAGTTTGTGTATTTAACCTTGCATCATGCATGACTCCTTCAAAGGAAAAAAAAAAGTAGACTAGACTAGATTAGACTAGACTAGAATAGAATTTTTATGTTTCTGCAATATGGCATTCTAAAAGACTAAGAAACATCTTATGCAATCAGTAGGTCCTATGTTCTTTCTCACTGAACCTGTCACCTCTACTCCGCTATCCCACCACCCCCAAAAAGCAGTGCTGAAAGTTTGTAGAAGAAATCAAAACAATTTTCACTGAAAAAAGTAAAAAACAAGACACTTTCTATTGTTAAAAGAACTCAGATATGTCAAACCACCCTATTTCAATTCACTAGTACTATCTTAAGGAAATTAATTATTTCTTTCAGTTCAACAAAAGAGCATATTATTTAGGGAAAAAAAAGATAGTCAAAGTAAAGATTTTAGAAAGAGAAGTCTTATGATAAGTCTTTAGCCTGCAGAACGGAGAATCTACAGCTTTTTATCCAGGGTTTGAGCTGTGTTACAATCTCCAATCTCTTTCCTTTCCCTTTGTACTGCAGCACTGAAAGATAGCTTTTTGGAGATTCTGGAAATGGTTTAGTTATTCTAGTACTCAAAACCCATAGAACCAAAGAATTTTTACAAAAAAAGTTACACAGTAATTTTAATAGGCATTAAATAATCTTACAGTTTATTCAAAAGCCTAGACCAAACTGGATCCACAAAATTCATACATTCTTAGCATTGAGTCTAATAAAAACAATGAGGAATGGTGCAGCTTTATTAGTCATTCTCTTCTTTAGGTGAGTTTAGAAACTGTTAAGGCCATGAAGAACTACAGCTGAAACCTTCATGCTTTACATACTCCTTTTTATCAAAACTGCTATAGGTTTATTTCATTCTTGACTCTAAACATTTGAGTGACAAATGGTTGGGCTTGCCCCAGTTCCTGATGGACCCTCATACAGCTTAGCCCTAGGGAGAGTAAAAAGGATGGAGGAGGCTGCCAGGGAAAGGATTTTTCCAGCACTTCCACAAATACTGTTCAGTTCAAATCTCATTTTCAGCATACACAGAATTGGATGAGACATAATCACGCAATGTCACCTTCTACATTTATTAAGCAACTCAAAGAAATAAATACTAAGGAGCAATGCATAGTCCTGTTTACGAGGCTGTGAAATATAGAGCAATTCAACCATGGAGAAAGCATCCTATTTCTTCTGAACAAAGACAAAATAATTTTAATAGATTAAGCAAACAAACACACATTAAATTTCTTTTTTTTACAAGAGAAAAAAATAAACCTTTAAAATTTTTTAATCTAGGAAGTGTTGAATTCAAAACTTATGAAGGCAAAGTAGACATATTTTGAGATATGCGAATAATATATAACAGTACTCAGACAAGTTCATCTCTTCATATTGCCTTGGAAATCTGCTATATGAACTTACAGCCATCTTATTAGCTGAAAATGGGTGTGTGGCATAACTTTCAATTTTTAGATGAAACTGACATTTCAATGCATCACATCATTGCGCAATGTAACAATATGACATGCTGGAATGATAAAATGCCAGCTCTCGGCTGCAGAATTGAAAAAGTAAAAAATTATTTTGAGACATAAAAATTGCTGTTAGGTTATATAGCAGCCCTCCCTTCTCCCCCCGCTTCCTCCTTCCCCCCTGCTCAAAAGAGAAATCAATGATCATTATTCTTAAGATATTCAGCAGTGCCACCAGGAACATTATTACAGGCACCTGAGAAGTTCTTGCACAGTTGTTGTTTCTGTGTAAGGAATGAAAGGGTTGCTTGATGTATTAAAATTTTTAACCCGTTGCTCTATGAATTTTTTTATTCCTGCCTTTTAATGTAGTGGCTCCCAGATTTTTCAATCCCAGAATGATTTTCAAACACCCACCTTTCTTGCAAGATCAGCACAAGCACTGAGACTGACAGTTTGCAGATTTTTGTTTTAAACTTCATGAGCTAGCTAGACCATTTTCCATGGCAGTACAAACCACAAAGACCAAAGTTTGGGAATTACTGTAATTGAAAACAGAATTGAGAAGTAAAGAGAAAAAGCCCATTGTGATTTCAGGCTAATATTATATTGGAAAACAATATTTATATGCATATAAATATAAAGACAAAAATACAAAGGCCCACATGAGAATGAGAACTTTAAATTTTACCAGAGTTGTTCCTATTAACCCAAAGTAATTCAGATTTTTTCCTGTTTTTTCTTTTGTTCCAGTGTAAAATCTATATATGAAATAGCAGAATATCTCATAAAACAGAAAATCCAGTTCTGTTCTGTTCTAAATCCTTATTTCACTGTGCTGTTTTGCATCTTTGTGATCAGCTATAACGCATTCATTGCCCTCATGTTGCTTATTGTACATTGTGATGGTACTTTAGCTATTAAAATTCCTTTCACAGGACACAAGGTATGACACTTTTAAACCAAATCCTATGATCTTTAAATTAAGACATCAGTAATTATAGCATTTTTACATAAACATCATCCAGAAAAGCACTCATTGCTATTCACATTTCAACTTATGAGCAACTAGACAGTTATTGTCTAGTAAAAACCCAACAAACTGCTGCATCTGAATTCTAACCCATACTACAATCAAAATGACAATACATTACATGAAAATACAGGCAATAGTCTGAGAATCTTGGAAGTTAGTTACCTTTTTCTTCTAATTTAAGGGTGAGATTATCTGACTTTTCTTAGTCATTCAGATAGTTAATCTGTTCAGAGGTAAAATGTTCTGAGAACATATCATAATTTTCTTTTGTATTTTGTCAAGGATCATCTTATGACCTCCTAGCAAATTTCTGCTTTTCTTCCTTACATTTGGATTAATTTTGCTTTTTCTTCTTTTTCATCCCTCCAACGGGTAGCTATCTTTGATGACATGGTTTGTACAGTAGGACAATCTAGGGTAGTTAAAATTTCAGGAGAAAGGTATCTGAATTCTAATGAGCAAGTGGGATCAGCAGAGATCGTTTCAGGTGATAAAACATAAGACTTCTTCACCTTCAAGCCAGCAATGCTGAGTTAAAATAAACTATTAGAGTTCCAAATTTCTATGAATGTAAGAAAGAAATTGAATTCATGCTGTTTGGATACCTGTATTACAGCAGCTGGCAAGGACGATCATTGCCCATGATAATATCATGTGCTTACATACAGATGTTTCCCATGCTCCTATGGAACACAACATGTGGAAGAACATGAAACCAAGTTCTGACTTTTTTTTTCCTATGTTTATTATTTTAAATATATTTCTGCAACTACTAATATATTCTAAGCCAACAGGAACATTGTTAAGTATTTAAATGTATGCATAGTCATTCAAAGTCACAGAACACTAGTGCTTTTTCAGTGTTCAGTCTAGTATGTTTAGGTTATACTGCATAAGGATGCCAGATTTAGATAAAACAACTGAGCTAATTTGGCAGTTAATTTCTGCTAAAGAAGGTGGGCCCTGTCTCTCTTCCCAGCTTGGTGATCTTTTCCCACATATTTTAGCTACTTCTGCCATTCTTCTGACACCTCAACTAAGCCAAAAGAAAACTATTTGCTCTCCTCCTCCCACCCACTGAGTTTTCTCTCAGCTTAGTGAGCTGAACTGGCGTGCATATTAAGTACTCCAGAAACATAACGGAGCCATAAAATAGGGGAAAGGCAAAAAGACTATTTGGTCAGCATCAGGAGGGGAAAAACAGGGTGTAGGGTGGTACCACCTGTTCTGCAGGTAAGGGTTTAACCCCAGCTGGCAACTAAGCACCACACAGCCGCCTGCTGATGGGATGGGGGGTCAGCTGTCCCAGCTGTATCCCCTCCCAGCTTCTTGGGTGCTCCCCACCTTCTTGTTGGCAGGCCGGTATGAGAAGCTGAAAAGTCCTTAACTGCTTAGCAACAACTAAAATATTAGTGTGTTGTCAAGATTGTTCTTATCCTAAATGCAAAATACAGCACTATACCAGCTGCTAGTAAGGAAATTAACTCCGTCCCAGTTGAAACCAGGAAAACATTGGCTAAGCTTTTTTTTCATCTCACCACCCCACATACATACATATTAAAGTTATCCATATTTTATCCAAGCAAAGCCAATGGAAACTGCAACTATTTGATGTATCTAGAATTATGTCACTTTCAAAAGATACCTACCTGTGGTTTTAGGCAGCTATGACTAACACCTTCTTGTCTGCACTCCAATTGTTTTAAAGTACTGATAAAATAGTCTGGTGTACTGCTGTTCCCTACAACGACTATCATTCTTTCCATCTGCAGAGAAAGAGAAAAGGATACACTCAAACAAGCTTTTAAGCAGAATTCATTATGGCACTTGAAATGACCTTTCAAAATTGTTAGTGAATCAGTTATCAACACTTAAAGCTCCATTCCTCTCACTACAGCCAACATTTTTTAATTTTTTTTTTTGCACAAATAACTTTGCTAATTATCATTAAAAGCATTTACTCTGAAGTGTAAAAAGCTGTATGCAATACAGCTGATTAGAAGGCATGTCTCTAAAGTGTGTCTTTTTCCTTCCAATTCTGAAGCCCAGGCAGTTGCAGTATGACCCTATATCCTGAATATGTCAGTATAATAGGCAAAAATGAAGAAATATTTTCCTATTAGCATTGATCAAGATGTTTCAGCAGCACTATCAATGCACTATCTCAGATATTTGTTTTCCTGCTTTACACCACTAGGGCTGATAAAGTTAATTGTTTATATACTCTCTAAGACAAATACATTGGCCCTTGAGAATGGTTATGCTGAGGCTTCTTAGCTTTGTTATACAACTCGTAAATCTTCTAACTCTAAATGCACACAATACCACAGAAATATTTCAGACCAGATCCTCTGCAGCAGTAAATCAATATAGCTCTACTGAAATCAATGGAGCTAGCGTGATTTACAGTAGCTCAAGATCTGCCCTTTCGATTGCAACCAGTGATATAAGAGACTCAAGAGGGTTATTACAGTAATATTCAGAAATATATTTTCCAGTAAATTACAGGTTTTTAAATAGAGACCAAGGAAACAATGCACAGGCACTGCACTATGAAACTATTGTAGCAGAAGATTAGCGGGAGGGTCCCATAGATCTTCATGCAGACTCTAGCTACCTGCAGGTAGGCATCAAGCCAGGCACCAGACCTAACCTGTCTGCCTGTTCTCGCTACAGTCCATTAAGAGAAGTAGGCCCTATATTTCACCTGTTCCGCCCACTGGTATGAATGTTCAGGCATGCCTGTTGATTTCCTCTCGCTGCAAGGGAACCTGTGCAGCTGGTTTACAGTAGTCACCTAACTCCCCGACTGCCAGAGGAGTCTCATCACTAGCCGAGGTGCTCTCCGACCTTCCAAGCCGGTGCATAACAAAGTTAGCTGACCTTGGTTGTTATAGCAATAATTATAAGCAAGACCTTCTCTGCCTACCATTCCTTGGTATTAACTATAAACATCAGATGTTATCTGCTGGAGACACTGTCTGAAAAATACGCTGTTAACATCAGAGAATTTGAAGAGGCTTAACTGAAAAGTAAAATTACTGAAAATTGATTCTGTTTTACCTCAAACCAGGACAAAAATATATTAAAATAGAGAGCTAATATACCAAATGTGCTCACAGAACCACAAAGTTAACTCTGGTTTGTTGTTTTCCTCCCTCCGCCTGGTAACATTAATGTAACTATCCTAAGTTGAGGACATAAGTAGGGCAAAATATGAAAGGAGAGGAAACATTTTGCCTATAGCTGGAAAAAGAAACAAAAGACACTCTGTCAAGGACAGAAACTTTTTTTTTAGAGCTTGTTAATGTGCACTGTGAAAAAAGAAGAAAAACTTTTAAAAGTCCTTTTATTTGCTGTTGACTGGAAATGGACAACATAAAGATAACAAGGAGAATTAATTTAGAAGAGTTTCAGCTCAGGTGAATGCACTGTTTTTCTAAGCCAACAATTAGTACTCAATAAAGTTGCAGGTGACTTTGGAGCATTTTTTTTGTAAACGTTTTGGCTGTTTAAAATTTGTAATAAAATAAGTGATTATTTCCTCCTTTGTTAATGAGTCTTCCACATCTCTTACCACAATGAGCCTTCCACATCTCCTACCACGCAACTTGACAAGATTAGGGATTGGAGAGAGAATGTTTAATTACTTTCCCAGGCTGTTTAATGTTTGCAAAGGCTGCTTAGAAATGTGGATCAAAGGAGAATAATTATCACTTAATTGTATAATCTTTAAACAAGAACACGTTCCATCTTTGAACTGTATGTATGCCAGATAACACAATACTCTTGGGTTCAAAAAAACCTCAGAAATCACTGAAAGATAGCTGAGTATCTGGTATCTGTTATATCAGTTCATTGAATTAATAGAAGTGCACTAGACTTAAAAAGACTTCATAGAGGTTCTGTGATACACTACGCTCTGGTAAAACTTCGGGGTTTTGTCAGGTAAGTACTTTGGTAAAAATAGTCACAGAGAAGAGTAACTGAATTTATACCCTAAAAGTAGCAAGGGAAAAGTAAGTATACCTGCTTTAATCCATAAAGAAGCAATTAGGTATTCTGTGCTATTTCTTACATTGATTGAAAGTCCAAGTCACAGCTACATTCTTTGGTGGCGTTTTGAAGACACTGACAGAAATTCACTGATGTGTTCCTTTTAAGGCGGGCAAAAGAGAACATAAAGGAATAACTGTTTAATGTATTACCAATTGCTAAGGTGCAGTCTCCTCTTTGGACAGAGATACGTAAACATATTAAGTCATAAATTCAAACATTCAGGTAAATTATTCATAATAGAACTAAGTTATTCTAAAATTTTAATACAAGACTGTACTTTGGAAAATATGCCTTAATAGGCCTTCTTTAAAACTGCACCGCTAAGGCTGTACTTCATTACTTGTGATTGTACTTTTAAAAAAAAAAAATAAAGTCAGTGGGAGCTTTTTCTGTTCAAATCCACAGACTTTAGCTTTATTGAAGGAAGAAAGCAGAAAGATTATTAGACTGGAGAAAGAGGGAGGGAAAAAAAGGTAGTATTTCCTAGATGGGACAAAATTTGCTTTATTCGAGTCAGACTAAGAATAACTATAAATTCTGGGGTTTTGTTAATGTGTCTTGAGGTGTGTTAACTCCATTCTAGAAACTAATTTTAATAGTTTAGGATACTTAAATGAAGCTTGATGGAGTTAAAACAGCAAGGACTTATTACAGAATAAGTTAAAATCTAACAGCTAGAAGTCTTGATATATAGCTTTGGCCTGAATAATGTCTTTCCCTTATTATATATAGCTGTAGATATGTATTTAGATATAAAGTCAGCTGCAGTATACATTCATGTATCATTAAATAACTTTTTGATATTGTGATGACTGGAACCCATTCAGCAATTGAGCCCCCACACAGCCACTTGCTCACTGCCTGGCTCCTTCCAGCGGGACAGGGAGGAGAACAGGAAAAGAAAAAGCAAGAAAAATTATCCTGATTTTTTGCTGAGCATGACATGAGTTAGTGAGCTTTGCACACTCTCAGTGTGTCTTTTTCCCCTGTTTTTGGACCCATACATGAAAATGCTGACCTGTTTCTGTTAGGACTCAGGACAGACACACAACTGGTTTACTCTCTCTCTTGTCAATCCTCCATAAGGCATGCCCCAGGAGACTATAATGAAACATCTGCAGTTCTCTCTGTTTCTGCTCCTTGGCAGCCCACAGTACTCAGACAGGTGAAGTCATTAGCCTTCTGAATGTTACTTCTGCAGTGTTACTACAGGGCTTTGGGTGTTTTTTCCCTTTACCTTAAATATATGATCTTTGAAGTTTATTTGCTCTTTGCTTGCTGGAAAATCCACTACTGCTGTGGATGAAATGTAGTGCACCACTAGAAACACTGGACTTACATTCTTCGCTTCTCCATGAAGTCAAGATTTTGAAGAAAAGACAATATTTGTATTTGTTTATGAAGGGGAACCTTTTGCATCCAGGAGGTTCACTAGCAAAGACTGTAGGATTGCCATGTTGCATGGTATCAATGGGAGGCTGACTTTCACAGCTGTGTTCACACTGATCGTGATTCGAAATCACATACATAACTGCCTTATGTCCTCTCTCTGATTTTCTGAAAGCACTCTGTCCTATTTTTACCAGTAATCTCACATGCACAAGAATGTCTGCAGAGAGTCTTTCTAAGTGGCTGCGTAATCTTGTGAGTTTTCCCCTGTCTCTGGTTGCTCTCTGAGTAATTCCAACTCCCAGTTTCTGAAAATACACTTTTGCTGCGTCAGATACATGACCTTGATACTGATAAGATGCTCTACATTTTTTCCCTGCCCCCAATCTCAAGCAATTTTCATGGATCAGGACAGCAGGCGCATGTGCTGTCAGGGTTCACTCAGCCCATCAAGTATTCCAAATCAATACCCTCTGTCGACACTTCCTACTTCTACTTAGATGTACATGAGACTCTCCCACTTGTTTTGCAGACTAATAATACTGCAGACCTTTCTGTCAGTCATTCTTACTGAAATAGCATACACATCCAGAGATGTTCCAAAAGTGTACAAATGTAAATTCACATACCTCAGGAGAAATTTAACTCTTCCGCCAGACAGTACTGTAGTCTGTGAATGCTCAATGAGTATCTTCTATCATTTCCACATATTTCACAAATGTTATAGTAAACATTAAAAAAAAGGTACCAACAAGGTCATGCTGTCATCCTATCCCTCAGTCTTCACTACCAACACCCCTTTCGAAAAAAAAAAAGAAAACAACAACAAAACCCACAAAACCAAACCGCCAAAAATACCTTAAAGAACTTGAGGGAGAGTAAATCAGTAAATATGAGGGCTTTGAGTCCTCCTCATTTATTGCAGGCAGCCATAGATCTTTATACACCCATCCTCCGATCTTTTTATGCCAAGGAGCCAAGTAGCCTAATTTGGTGCATTAAAATCAAAAGAACATAAGATATAGTAGATCAGACAAAAGTTCTAGCTGCCTTGGTATTCTGTCTCAAACACTGGTCAGAAGAAGACGATTAAAAGAGAGTAAAGACAGAACCAGTGAATGATATTTCCCATTTCCTCTTGCACTCTGCCAGGCTCCAAGAATTTTCTATATGGTGCACTTATTCAGTATGATGTATAGTTAGTATTTCTATGAAATACATGGTACCAATTTATATTTAGTATCCTTAAATGGCTTCATCTGTCATGCTTTTGTCCAGTAACCTCCAGGTCAAGATAATCTTTCACCCTCTCCAACATCCTTTGGCAATGAGTTTCACAGCTCTGCTGCCCACTGTGTGAAGAACCACCTCCTCTGGTTTATCTGAATCTACTTCAGTCTAGTTCTGTTTGATTACCTAAAAATAAAACTTTTTTTTTTCTTTAATACAAGGTGTTGGAGGCTTTACATAGACCTAACTTGAAATCCTCGTTTCCTCACTCCATTTACTCTGTGTTATGATTCTAGCCATGCAGTGAGTTTTTCATCATGTAGCCATCCAGATTTCTTGTCTATTCTCTGAAACATCCCATTAAATCTTACTAAAAAGATTGGTGCTTCCTCCTAAAGGTTCACCAGCCTTACTGTCCTTATGTTGCTGATTTATTTCCTCTTAAATACTCAGATTATGATAGGCATGTTTCAGATATGTTTCTGCTCTTCCTCATTTCCTCTCATGCATGCTACATGTATTGGGATAGAAAATTCTGCTGATGGCAGGGCACCATAGAACTTCTTATATTCCTAGTCACATCTCTTCTTTTTTATCAGCCAGTAAACAGATCACACTAGTCTTTTCTTTCTGTCTGAATTTTTTCCTTTTTGTATGAGGCTTTGCAACACTTCTAAATTTCTCATTGTTATAATTTCTCAGAATCATTTCATGGAATCACCAAATACTTTCCAGACAGGATTTTTTTTTTTTTTATGAAAACCAAAAACTATAATAGACCACACACAAAGAATATTATCTCTGTCATGCTCATTTTAATAGATAGGAGGAGCATGTTACATTATGATTTATTATATATGTAACATGACTACAGCATATCGGATAAATAATTTTTGAAAGAAGATTAAAGTATATCTTGGGTTTTTGGATTGCCTCTTTTTTTTTTGTATTGAAATTAATACAAGAGTGGAATACCTGTGTGGGTTGTTTTTTTTTTTCTTTAGTAAGGTCTCATTTTCAAGTGACTATTCCTTTTTATTCTCTGATGTTGGAATATAATTTCTAATTATACCAACTTTTTTTTTTTTTTTAAACCAGACTGAACTTTCAGTGATTTACTGTGTATCTGTAGTTAGGGTTCTTTTTTACTACCTATCAACTCATCTGATGTTGAAAATCCATTCATTTAACCCTTGTTAGTGAAATAGCTTGAATTTGTTTTATGAGGGGTAGAGTTCTACCTCTACCAAGATTCATGCTCCATACTGGGGTCCTTGCATTGCTAGTGAGCAAGTACCAGCAGCTGGGAATCTTGGGAAGATAAAAATGAAACCTTAGACCTCTGTCTCCATATGTATCATAGATGCATACCACTTGATGAGTCTTATATCAAAGGTATATTGCTCGGATGTCCAGTGTAAGAATATGCAGTTCCCACACATCATTTGCGGTTGCAAAAGCAGTTTGTGGGGCACAGCTACTGATATGACCTACATTTGTCCAACTACATCTGCTATTCAAATGTGAAATTAACTTTATGTGAATACTGTGTTCATTTACATCAACATGGATAAAACGGAGTCCTTTCAAGAAACAACTTCTGAAAATATAAGCAACAGTCCAAACTGCTGAACGAACACATGCATCATCAAATCTATGTCAGAGCTTTTTTGAAGGAATGAAAATAAATATTTTATAAAATGCATCTGCAGGATATGCTGAATGTACAAATAAAATTCCAGATCAGATTTTAGGGCATTAAAAATTATATTACAGGAAAGGATTTATTCTCTTGCAAAATAAAGCCTAAAAACTGACCAGCTACAATGAAACAGTGTTCCTAATGCTTTCATTATAAAATAAACCTACTCAGATGATACTTTACTTTGAGGTTCTGATTGCTACAAGTCAAAGAAAACTATAAATGAAATATTTTAATTTCTAGATATGTTGAACCCAAACTATTCTAATACATGAAATATAACTGTACATTTATTTTCAAAAGTGAATCTTTCATTATTCCTTTCCATTACCAACATTAATAAACTTGGCAGACTATGATGCTCCCTTCTAACAAATAGCAGGTTTTACCATACCTTTTAAGTTGACCATTTCACCGAATGACACTATCAAATAGAATTTACTACTAGCATAGTTAACTTATAATGAGGAGTAAAATTCCAGCTCAGAAGCATAGAATATCTTCTGAGATCAATTACTCCAAATAGAAATAATTATAAATTAGTATTCTGAAATCTGTATACATTTAGAAAAACAACAATCCCCTTTATTCTTCCTCACAACCAAAGAAAAAAAAAAAGTAGAAAAACATTAGCTAGACCTCTGCTTCTCCGTATTAAAAATACCTGTCACAAATTTACTACCAGATATTATTCAGTTAGTCAGCAAAGGAAAGAAACATATTGACAAAATAAAATCTTTTGAAAGCTATAAAACACAGAAACATAATTCCGTTTCTAAAAGTCCTTTCACATTGATCCTCAAATTGGAATTACTTTGGAGAATATTCCAGGGATATATCACTGTCTACTTGCTCCATTATTATATTAAGCATTCATAAGTGTTAAGAGATATGGTGACAGGCTTTGGTCCAACTCAGCCAGCCATTCTTACAGCATCCTTTTGAAGTTCTTTAACTTATTGGTACCCCACACTGAAGCAATAGCAATGTTTCATAGAATAACTTCAAAAATACTGAGCTTAATCCCAATCAGGGAAGTCTTTTCCCAGGTTGTGATAAGAAATGTCTTCTTCCGTAACCTCCTCCTTGCTCAACAGCCTGCAGAGAATATCCACTTCATGCTTGACATTCATGTAGATCCTGGTGTTATCTGACCCCAGATTTTGTTGTTTGAAAGGAAAGGAAGTAGACATCTTCCTATTCTCTCCCTCCATTTCATGTCAGAATAAGGCTGTTCTTTCAAAGAATTTTTTTCTTTATAATGAGATATAATAGGATGGTGAGAAGGACAGGGATTCAAGTCTCTCAGTGACTCTTGAATGAATGAGGGGAAAGAAGATGCAGAGGAAGAATCTGAACCTGAGCATACTCCAGGGGAAGTTACTGAAATTTACTGCCTTGTCTTGCTGAATCTTTTTGTTCTTCCACCCTGAACTTACGAAGCTCTTCATGTCAGAACTGGCACAGGCATTCCTGAACACAGCTTCAGATATCAGCCCCTTAGTTGCCCTTTTAGGAAGTTTTTTTCCCCCAACAGCTTCAGGGTTTTGACACATATGTCGTGTAAATGCTTATACAGCAGATCCCTCCCTCTCCAGGTCCTGACAAGGCTGGAAAAGGTAAACTTACTACATACTTGGCGGGACAGGAGGAAATAAGTCAAGCCTTTCCTTTCTCTGTCATCATCCTTGAAAGCAATGGAAGACTCCTTCTGAGATTTTATCTTCTTGCCCTTTGAACCTTTACTGCAGGGAGCTGGGTGCTTGTTTCTTTTTTCTTTATTAAATTTTTTCTCTATGAACTAGAAAATACTTCTCCCAGTCATTATTTTGTCTTTCAGGAGAATGAGAGAGGCATTCTCTACAGAAGCAATAGATCTTCCCTTTTTATTTTTCAGACAGGATAAGACAAAGAAGTAGGAATGGCAGCAATATGCACACACAGCAATAACTTACTGTATGTGAATATTTATATGTACACACACAGTGAAAGCCTGTTTCTATGCTTAGATTACGTAAAATGCCATACTTTGCCCTACCATTTTCCACATGTATGGTGTTGGGAGTGGAAGTGGGGAAAAAAGAAAAAAAAATATTTTCATTACTTTTATACAAAAGGACTCCACTGAATTCCTTTTCCCTCCAAAACAACTTAAGATGGAAATTTAATATCACAATCTTAACAATAATTTTAAGTAAAAATTAACCATTAGTGAGAAGAGAAAAATGACTTTGCCTGTTATTCAGTACTGCACAAAGAGTGCAAACTGCTACAAAATCATAATAGCAAAATCATAATAGCAATCATAATAGCAATCACAATAATACAATAAAATCAGAACAACAATCACGATGTTACATATGCTTCGCAGCAACTTAAGATGTTCATACAATCAGTACCTTACGCCTTATTAGGATGTCCTGTGGTGCCTTCTTTATGGAGGAACCTGCATGAAGGGGCAGGTGGGGGAACAAAGCTGGTACTCATTAGTACATACACTCGTGCACATCCTTCTGTTTTCTCAGCAGTTTGTTCAACAGCATTCCTGTCAATGTTGGAGAAGCCATGTCTGAAATTTATATCAACCATCCTGATGGTGCTTGCTATTTTATTGTGACAGGGTCTGAGAGAACATGCTCAAGAAAAATATTTTTTTTTCAGACAAAAGAAAATTTGACAGGGTGCTATTAAAAAGTGGTGATTTTTACAACAAATGCTAAAAGCTGTTCCTTCACGTCTGTCCTGCTAGATTTTCCTCAAGTTACCAAGTATAACCAGAAAAATGGCAGTGTAACAATAGGTCAAAATATAGAAAATCTAATTTACTGAAATTGAGCTGCATGCACTACTTGATTAATGGGCAGCTGTGTAAAAAGACAAAAATACAGCAGGGACAAAAGAAAAAAAAAAGACTTGCTGTCTATTCTCTTTATGGGTGGTGGACAAAAAGGACATCTGAAAATGGATCCATATAACCTAGAAGAATGAGCATCAGCCTACCTCTTGATAACTCTATTCACTTCATGTAGGAATATCAATCTGCAGAACAGAATCTAAACAGCCAAAGGTATCTAAAAAGTAACAAAAGTGTCTTCAAAAGCCATAAGCCATTTATCCGAGTCTAACAGTGCTGTGTGCTGTTACATGAAAGATCACAGTTCAAGTTCCCTGGGCATTTCCTAGTTCTTTTGTTGTAATTAAAACATGGAGAATTTAAGATGCGGAGGAGAAAAATCCTTCTCATCTAGTACAAACTCTTCATTTCTTTGTTACACACAAATGAAATGAATAAATCACACTATCTAAGTATCTTCCAATCGCCTTCAAACACAGGATTTTTTCAACTGTGTTTCAATCTTTCCCTGTTGCAAACTTGAAAGGTAATTTTAAGCCTGATTTGTGCTGGTATTTATCACATCACAAAACACCTCAATTAAGACAGTACAAAAATACTGTTTTCTTACATGAACTAGTTATAGGAAGTCATAGAGAGGACAGGAATTGCAGCTGTTCATGCATAGAGCTAACAGCTTCAGTCTGAAAAAATTCTGACAGTCTCTGCAAAACCAGTTCCCACTCAGAGACGCACGCTGCCTCCTCACCACCAAGTATTCAGCAGAGACATCTGTTTCACAGATATTAGTGTGATGTCACAGTTTCACCCAGGCAGTCACTGCAGGATGCTTGTCTCTAAAATAATCTCACACAGTCTTGTTGTCCAACATGGTAATAAAAATTAACATTGTAAAAAAAAAAACCCACCACCCCCCAAAAAAAAGAGAGAAAACAATGTAGGAACGCCATGCACTTGAAATTAACTTTAAGCCGATTATTCTTCAGCATACAATTTGCAATACATTTTTTGCAGAAAAGACATCTTCATGTCTGTATTAAGTTCAATTACTTTATATCGGTTGCTTTTTATATCTGTTCCTTGTAGAAAATATGTTACTATGTAAAAAAACCTCCTTTATATTTAATAAAAATAACTGGTAACTACTGAAGAGTAATTTTGAACAAGATCATTGCTTTGAAACAAAAGAACTTATTTCTGGTAAAGGTTTTATGTATTCCTTTAAAATTTATTTCAAAATGTTGAAAAGTTACTTTGAAAGAACTTCAGATGAGTTTTTGTAACTTAGATTTTCTCTTTCCAAAGACATTTACAAGCAAGTTAGAAGTTGACATATTGATCCCAAATAGTGTTATCAAGTCCGAAGCTTTCTCAGTCAGCTTCAACCCTCACAAATTAAGCATTTATCTCAGGAGTCTATATCACCCCTGGACAGGCAAAGTATCTTAAACTTCAAGCATGTGTCCTCACCCATTTCCATGGCCACAGACAAAATCTGAAGATGTTGCTGAATCTCTTAGCTCTGAAAATCTGAACCCAGACTCAAGCCCACTTCCCAAAGGCAATACAGATGTAAACACATTAAGTTTCCCATATACCAGGCAGTGAAACAAATATTTTAAGAAAAAGAGGATCATTTATCCCTCTTAAGAGCTTTTTCCTCTCAGCTGAGCAACACAGAAAGTCTTTAACAAGATTTAACAAGAACAAATGCCAGATTCTGCACCTGGGACAGTGTAATCCTGGAGGTACCCATAGACTGTGGAAAAAAGGCTGGAGTGCAGCCCTGCAGAAAGGGATCCGGGGGTTGATGCTAAGCTCAATATGAATCAACAACGTGCCCTGGCATTCAAAATGGCCAACCACATCCTGGGGTGCATTAAGTACAATATAGCTAACCGATCCTCATGTAGCGTGGGGGAGGATGGGAAAGAAGGCCCCATACAATCCTTGACAGTTATCAAAAGAACTGTTTACTGCCAGGAGGCCTTACAGGTGAGCCTGCAGGATATCCATAGAGTTCATCCTCTCACAGCTAATCTCGGGTGCAGAGGCTAGGCTGCTGGTGGGGAGCTGGCTTCACACTCCTCTGACAGCTATTGGTGTGGTCTCATGGAAGAAAGCCCAGGCATGTTAGGGCCATGCCCTGTCACAGGTGGATCCACTTCCACCAATTCTTCTTCATCTTGAGGTGGCTCTTCCCCCATGGACTCCACATCATTCTGTGGCAGGTTGACACCCATGTGAGCCTCACCATGCTTTGGTGGATTGACGTGCATAGGATCCATGCCCTTCTTCTGTGAGTTGACATGCCTGGGCTTCACACCATTCTTTGGCAGGATGATTACTCCTTATCCCATGACCAGTGCTCCCTGGAAGAGGAGTTACAAAGTTCCAGGAGGGTTGGGGGTCCTCAGTGACCCGCCCACCCAGTGCCCTGCAAGTGGTGCAGCCTCCTGTGCCCAACAGTGGCTTCAAGGGGGCAAAGCATCCAGACATCCCACCAGCAGGTAAAGGAGGCCCGCCTGTGCAATGTCTGCCAGCACTCCATAAAAGAATTGTTGATTACCAAGTTTTGCATGGGTCCTTCTTTCCTGGCCCTGCCCCTGGAGCGTGGAGAGGGACATCTCTTCTGCACAAAGCCCTAAGGGAGAGGGGAGTAGAGGGCCTGGTCACCTTTGGGCTGCGGTGCTGGCCCAATGTAAGGAGCTTGTCGGAGGTCACCGAGGGAGGGTCTTGGGGCCTGGAGGTGGTGGGGTGTTCAGACTGAGATGAACCCTTGCTCTGTTTGCTAGTATGAAGGTCAAAGCTTCTCACCGCTTTTGTGGGTTTTTTGCTTATCCATTCTGAGAAAGAGCTCTCCCATTTTACTGGACGAATCAGAAGCAGCTCCTGAACTAGGGCCTTCTGGCAGGTTTCCAGGAAGAAGCTCTTGCCCTTCTCAAACATCTGCCAAAAGATCACTTGAAGGCACACAAAGGACAAGGTGACATCTAGGAACATCCACCACAGTTTCACCAACGACAAGTTGTGCCAGGACCAACATGAGCCTTGCTTTAAGGAGAGAGCACTGACTGCCATTTACTCTGACTTTAACAAGGCCTGTGACACAGCTTGGAACAAGCTCCTCAAGGAAGTGATCATGGCCCCAAGCCTGCCAGAGTTCGAGAAGCATTTGGACAGTGCTCTAAGTTATGCGGTTTAACTTTTGGGTCGCCCTGTGTGGAGTCAGAAGTTGGATTCAATGATCTTTGTAGGTCCCTTCTGACTCAGGATGTTCTTTGACCTTATTCTATGATTATATACCTCCTTTTTTTGCATTTTTGTGTGTCTTTTTGCTGTTCTTTTGATGGCCTTAAATATCAGTTTCAGGAACTCTGAGGAAGACTAAAATAATGAACAGATCTGTCTGAGCTATAATACAAAACAAAAAGATTATATGCAATTCACCTTGAAAGTCGAAGCCATCATTATTCCTTTTCATGGCTATTTAAAAAGTAAAAAAAGGAAAGCTGCTGAAGTAATATTTTCACCTTTATATATTGTCCTAAAGAAAGTGCCATGGTTGAAAAATCATCAGAAATTCTATTTTCCACTTCCATTGTGAAATTAAGAGAGCTTTTGCATTCTGAACTCTACCCACACACTGCGGCAGCAGTCCCCTGGATTGTTCTGAGTCTTAAATAGGTGTGCTTTAGAGAAAGTAGAAGGAAAAAATCCTTCAATAGATCCCACGCTAATGACATACTAAACTTTTAAGAAGTTTTCTTTCCATATTTATTGAAGCCAGGCAGTTAATTTTATACTCATTGGTCCCAACGTATTCACAGTTTCCTACAGGAGATTTGGATATTTCTCTGCTTGGACAATTGTGGCTGTAATTTTCTATTATCCCAGCAGCCTGAGCCTTTTTTAGTTGGTGGCAGTGCTCAAATGTTATCTGACATTGGCAAAGAACAATCTCTGGGCCTAGCTTTTCTTCATATATGCTGGTGTGTGAATCAATAATAGCTCTTCAGAACTCAAAAAGTCTACCCCAGAGTGAGATTGGAGTAATGAGGGAAAAATCAGGCTCTCCAGTTTGAAATTGTCTTATTAGAGAAACTAGTTGATACTTAAAAGTGAACTTTTTAAATTTTTTTTTTGCCTCATCTGTGGAAACTGTGGGTCTGCTGAGAGTGAACAGGGCCAAATATAATCATAGTCTTAACAAGGGGGATGTTGTGGTCATTATTGCATCTCATAATTGCAAACTACATGCCACGCTGGATAATCATATTTACTTTGTCAGCAAGGCCTAGCCGGGAGGTTACCAGAACTTTTTGCATATATTTCTTCATTTCTATACTATTTCAGGTCAGATGTCAATTAAACTGGCACAAATACTTTGAAACTATGGCAAGGCACAACATTCAGGAAGGCATGTATTTATCTCTAATACATGGTCTCTCTCTTTTGTGACCAAGCCAGCACTTCCTTCAGGGAAGTCCTAGTGGAAGTAGGAGGGAAGAGGTACTCTCAGTGTCTGGTGAGTGCTGTGCCGTAATGCACTTCCAGTCCCTTACCTTTTCTGAAACTGTATGGCCAACCAGCTCCACAGGAGCCCACAGATCTGTTGCACTGTCACAGGGTGGGCAGTTTGGGCAACATCTAAACTGTGATTCAGCCGTGTACACTGAATGTCTTTCCTGTTTCTCTAGCCTAGTCTACATGTAATCTGTAGGAAATACTTAAAGGACATTCTTTGCTTAAAGTGGCTGGTGAGTTTGATCATGAGCATGAAATAGCCTGTGTATGTTTTCTAGTAATACCGGGCAACAATCCTCCTAAAATTACCAAGGTTCCTTCAAATCAGTAGTCACTTACAAAGGCCTAGCTAATAAGACTGAGAGCAGGGTAGGCTGTCTCTTCCCTTCAATCTTTACATCCCCTCTCTCACAGGTCACTCATTCCTGCTCTACAAAGAATATTTCTTCAGAAATAGAGTTTCCCACAACACAGTAAAATAAATGCGAAATCAATAAAATACGTTAGAGCTTATCTTTATGTTCAAGACTTAGTTAACATAAGCATATGTATGTTTTTTAACCCTCTTACATTTTTCACTGCCAATGAATCACTGATCCTTCAGGAACTTTCCACTGTATCCACTTCAGAACTACAAAATATTAAGTGCTCAGAATAATTTAAAGAAAGAGAGCTTGTACATATTTATTATATATTCTGTTCAGCTTAGAAATGTGGGATCTTGAAAACAGAGCAGAAACTTAAATTTCAGATTTATGATAGTAGAATTTTCTCCTCATTTGTGTTCTACGTTAACTGAATCCATTACCAGATTTACGAGTTTGGGCATAAAAGAGTTGCATGTAAGAATGTAAATGCAGTGATTGCGTAAGTATAGGATTAATACCATGAAATTAACGTGGAAATGTTCTCACTGTTTCACCTGGCCCCTTTTAACTGATGCCAGATAAGACAAACCACAATCTATTGAAAAATATTACGGCACCATTTGGTACCTTGCTTTCTGGAATCCAAAGCTATCTAAAGCACACTTACTGTGTGCTTGATCTCATAATGAAACTGTACTTTAAAGTGATTTGCAGGAGTCCATACAATTCTGTTTTCCACAGCATTAATTCATTAAAATCTGGAATTAAGTTGTGTAAAATATAAAACAACACAGCTCTGAATTAGCCCATGAGAAAGACAAATGTTGCAAGGACAATGAAATGAAAAGTTGGCCTCGCATCTCAGTTAAACTCAGTATCACGTAAGGGTGACCATTCTTCCAGGATTAAAGAAAACATCTAAGAAAACTTATGACAGAGTAGAAGGGGAATAGACAATATTAAGGGAAAGATTCAAGTATCTCCATGTAGACTAAGTAAATGCCACATTAGGTGACAGATGCAAAGCATACATTTTTAGGGATTAGACAGGATTGCTTCTTTAAAAGAAAGTGTTCAAAGGTGCCTGACCTCTCTCTCTCTTTCCATGCTCTCCTCCTGCTCAGTACACTGAATAAAATATATTTCTGAATTTTGGATTAGGCCTAAAATCTATTTTAAGAAGTAACTATCAATGAGACCATACTATATTTGAATTAAAATTTATTATAAAATTGCCCCTCTTTCCTCCACCATAAAAAGGGTTCTATTTGGCCATTATTTAGCAATATTTAGCAAAAACAAAAAAACCAGAAAAAGTAAAACACTAACAAAAAATAAGTTTCTGGTGGTATGAGGACTGTTTGGAAAACCTCTATAAAATGATCAGGATAAATGTAGGTCAACATTTAAAAAACGTCTCTGCATCTCAAAAATCCACAGTAGTTAAACAACAGAAGAAAATACTTGAAAAAACTTTCTGAAAGCAGAAATCATGTGCAATTTTAGAAAATTAAAAAAATAATAATTTTTTTTAAAAAAACTTCAGACTTTATGTAAAATAGACAATAAAAAAAAGTCACAAACGTTTTGTGAAGTAACTTTTCAGAGTCATAAACATTTTTGTGTAACAGTGTAAATTGAAATTCCACCAGAGAGTCAGTGAACATACTGGAAACCAAAAGGAGTGTGCAAAGAAAATAAAGCCAAAATGGAGAGATGAATCTGCTATTTGTACAGGAATTTGCTACAAAAGAACCCAAGGAAGCTCCAACACCACAGTTTCTCTTCATGGAGGTGAAGAATCATAGTATAAATTTCTTTGGAAGAGGCCTCTGGAGAACTTCCAGTCTAAAATCCTGTTCAAAGCCAGGCCAGCTTAGAGCAGGTTTACCACTCCAGAGCCTCTCTGTATAACCTGTTCAAGTGTTTAGACCACCTTCACTTTGAAATTTCTTTTCCTAACACTTAATCAGCTTTTCCCAGGTTGTAACTTCTGTTTGTCATCTGTCACCCTGCATACCTTTGAGTAAAGTATGACTCCTGCGCCCACTGCCCCAAGTCCACTCTTTCCCAGGCTGCAGGACGTTAACCAGAGTGACTCCATATTGACAGATGACGGACACCACTAGTAATCAGCCACTGGATGGACCCGATGCCATTGATAACCCCTTTGAAACCAGTTGATCAGCTATTTTTTTCCCCACACAATTCATAGTCTACCTTTCCAGTCCATGTCTCACCAACTTGCAACGATGTCCTGGTTGGAGGATACTAACAATAAATCATGTCAAAGGCCTTGCTGAAGTCAAAGTTAGAAACATACACTCCTTCCTCTCATTTACAGAGCCAGTTGCCTCATCATAGAAAGCCATCACATTGGTCAGGCACCAGATTTTCCTGGAAAATCTGTGCTGTTTCCAGTTGCTTTTTTTCATTTAAGTTCCAGAAGAGTTTGGTCCACAGCCTTCCCAAGAATTGAGAAAAGTTGGATGGACCTGTACTTCCCAGATGCTGACCCTCTTACTGAGATATGGTGTATACTAACTCTTCTGTAATGTGGATCCAATGACAGACAAACAGACACAATAGTCATATTTTAAAAACAGGCTTTGGAAGCAATCACTGAAGGAAGCTGGGATCAAGAACTTGCACCTCCATACCATAACATTATTATTAAAATACATATATTATACCTATATATTATGTGTATATATACTTACAACTACTATAAATATATATTATAGTACAAAATTGACACACTTAAGGATAAACGTAATTTAATAGGAAAGAATCAAGTTTGGATTTCTTAAATAAAGTGCATGTCTGTCTCATTAATCCATCAGATTTCCTTTAAATAAATTGCAAAGCATGAAGGCAAAGGACAAAATTAATTATGTATAGAGTTCCAAAATTATTTTGATGAAGTCCTTCACTAGAAACTGCTACAGGAATTTAGTTGTGATTGAATGCAAAGGCATGCTTCACAGATTAAAAATTGGCCAAAAGACAGAAAACAAATGGTTAGAATAAGCAATCAGCTTCTGCAATGGATGGTGGTTACCAAGATTGTTCACAATTATTCATCCTGACACCCAGAGTGTTCAAAAGAATTAATAAACTATCTAGAAAAGGTGAAAAAACTTGCAGCTGACATCGAATCATAGAATCATCTAGGTTGGAAGGGACCTTCCACCATGTCAACCTGTCTTTTGAACACCTCCAGGGACGGTGCCTCAACCACTTCCCTGGGCAGCCCATTCCAATGCTTGATAACCCTTTCAGTGTAAAAACTTTTCCTAATATCCAACCTGAACCTCCCCTGGTACAACCTGAGGCCGCTTCCTTTTGTCCTGTCGCCTGTGACTTGGGAGAAGCGACTGACCCCTGCCTCCCTACAGCCTCCTTTCAGGTAGTTGTAGAGGGCGAGAAGGTCTCCCCCTCAGCCTCCTTTTCTCCAGGCTGAACAACCCCAGCTCCCTCAGCCTCGCCTCATAAGACTTACTCTCCAGACGCCTCACCAGCTTCATTGACCTTCTCTGGACCCGCTCCAGCACCTCAACGTCTTTTTTGTGCTAAGGGGCCCAAAACTGGACACAATGGTGAAGGGTGGGGGTGGGGATGAGGGGCCATGGCCCTGTGATGGAGCACCCTGCTCCCTGGGCCCCCTCCCCAGGAGGTGTGCAGAGCCCAGTCCTGTCCCGTCTGTGCCCGTGTTCCCCCTCCCCTTGGCCGGGGCTCACCCTCCACGCGCCGCCTGCAGCCATCCGACCTCATCACCGGGTGCCTGTGGGGCCCGGCTCAGCTCCGGTTCCCCCCGCTCGGGGTGGGGGTCTGTGGCTGCCCCCCTTCCCAGCTCCGCCAGCCGCCGGCACAGCCCTGGGGGAGGGTGAGGGGGCTGTGAGGGCTCAGCCTTGCCCCCACCCCCAGCCCCACTCTTTGGGGGTTACTGCATCCCCTGTGCACACCCCCCCCATCATCCCAAACCCCCCACCAGCACCTACCCTCCCTCTGCTGCTCCAGCTGCTGGGTCCTGGCCTGGATTTCGGCCACATGGCGCTGGTGGGCCTCCAGCAGCTCCTGGTGTCCTCCTGGTGGGGCCGGCCGGCGGAGGGGCTCTCCCTGCTGCACAGGGGGTTGCTGAGGGCAGGAGGGGCTGGACCCCACCGGCCACGGAGCCGGGGGCACAGGGAGCCATGAGGGTGCGGGGTCGGCCATACCTCCGCCAGCAGGCTCCTGGAAGCGGGGTCGGAGGCACGGAGCAGGGCCCGCTCGCGGGGGGTCAGCACGTCCCCCAGGGGAGCCCCCCGCGCTCGCCCTGGCCCCCGTTGTCCCCTCATGGCCGGGGGGTGCCCGGGAAGCAGGAGGAGATGGTGTGGCTCAGCGCGGTCCCCATGCTGGGACACCCCAACCTCGTAGAGGCAAAGGGGAAAAAAAAGGCGGGGGGGGAAAAAATGGCTTAATAACATAAACTTTTCTGGCTTTGGCAAAACAAGCCGACCACGTGGTGCAGGGGGGAAGGATGGAGGGTCCCCCCCCGCAGCTCAGGCCAGGCTGTACCCAGCTGTGGGGGCTGTGACACCCCCATCCCCAGCCCAGCACCCATCCCTGTCCCCATCCCCGCACGCCCTGTGCTACCGGGGTGTCCCGTGGCCTCCCCGCCGTGCCCACAGCCCCCTCGGCAGGCGGTGGGTCCCCCCCAGGGACGCAGGGGCTGGTGGCCACTGGGGTCCCCCCCAGGCACAGCTTCTCCTGGTGTGCCCGCAGCAGCGGCCGGGAGCCGAAAGCCATGTGGCAGTGGGGACAGGCGAAGCCCCCCGAGCCCTGCATGGGACACCCCCTAGAAAGCACAAGGAGTTGGGGGTCACCCGAGGGTGCCACCCTGCCAGGGGACACGGGGTCCTCCTGCCAGGCATGGCCCCCCACCCCTGGGGAGGGCTGGGACGCATGCACAGACCTGCTCGGCGGTGGCTACGGTGGCTGCGGTGTTTGAAGCCACCGTTGCTACGCTGGGACGGGCGAGGGAGGGCGGCCGCTCCCCCGACACTGGCCATTCCCACTAACAGGCACCTGACTGAAAAGAAGCAAAAAAAAGGTCACTTGGCCACCCCAGCAATGGACAGAAAACAGGCAGGGGACACCAACCCCTCCTCCCAAGCTGCAATGCTCAGCCAGAGGGTCGTGTCCCCCCCCTCAGGCTGGTCCCAGGGTGCTGCAGGTCACCCCCCTTTTGCCACCGATCACAGAATCAGTGATTTGCCCAGGAAAAAGCAGCTGTTCAATTTACGAGGATTTGCTCAATGAGGTTCTCCCCAGAGGAAAGTCTCCAACGCCTTCAAAAGCTTCGTTGATGTTTAAACCACGTGTGTCCCCCCAGAGGGTCGGGGCACAGAAGCTGGAGGAACAGTTTGGTACAAAGCAGGAGCTCTGGGTACACACGGGTCCTGCTTCCCTGTTCCACATGGGGCAGGCTCCTCACTCCAGGCAGCAATCATTTTTCCACCTCCTTTGCCCATCACAAGCAGGCCTTTTTTTAAAACTTACCCCATTTCTTGACACCACCACAAATACATCCGCATAATTTCTCACTTAAATCTAGTAAGTTCAATTTTTAAAGAAATGGATAAACTTTTCCAGACAAAAGCCATGTTTGATGAGGCCAAAGTGGTAGGACCTTCAAAGGGAACTAGACCTTCTGTAAAATGTCTCGTGCTCCCCAGAGAAGTTCCAGGAAGACCCAGAGACCTGAGCCTGGCCTGGAGACAGCAGTGATGAAGAAAAACCCCTCACCTGGGGGCTGAGGGCAGCCCCCGTGTCCACCTGTCAATAGGAACTACAAGCAGAAGTAGGACAATAACACCTGGTGCCGCTGAGCATTCCCTGGAGTCCGGATGCAAAGATTAATGGCTAAACATTGTAATTTTATTATTATTATTTAACATCTCTGTCCTCTCTGCCTGGCCAGCAATGGATTAGAAAAGACCCGAGCAAACCTCGGGTGAAATCCCACCCCAGCTCAGCGAGAGACCAGGATTTCGTACTCCGTGTGCGATTCCACCCGTCCCACTTGCAAACAGGATACTTTCCAATCCAAAACCTTCGTGTACGAGCTGAACTTAAAAACAGACACTGAAATAGCTTAGGCCACACCCGAGTTGTTTGTAAAATCCTTTTTAATCTAATAGAAATGTTTTCATGAATTTTTTAAAAAAGATTTCAATGAAAACAGCTTTGGATTCAGACATTCCCTTGCCACGTTGTGAACATAAACCAGCAGCATTGCACTAAGAACAAGTGACACCGACCAGTCGAGCTTCACCATTTTGTATGAAGCGGGAAAAAAAAATAAAATAAAAAAAGCCAACTGCTTTAAGTGGAAGATAATTTGAATTCGTTTCTTTTCTTTTTTAAAAAAAAAAAAATCAAAATCAACACAACCAACAACCCAACAAACAGGGGCTATCATCTCACCATCGTTCTCCTTCTCCCTTCTTAAAGGAAGAGTTTAGCTCCCGCAGTCTGAGCGCTACAGCAATGTTTGCCAAGTGGAAAAAAGAAAATACAGCGGGAGAAGAAACTATTTATCCCCAGTGCTATTTGAACCCCCAAAAGTTGCAGGTCCCTTTAGAGGAAAGCTTTGCTTACATAAGAAAGACAATTAGAATTGGCAAACTGATGCAAAATATTTATTCCAAGTTAGTTATTTTTGATGCAGTAGTTTTTCCCCCTCATACAGACTCAATGTGATAGTCACTTTTTTTAAATCTGTAAATAATGTTATCAAAATAATCTTAATCTTTGAAATCTCACAAAAAATTTATATTTTACAATCCACCCTGAATATCAAGGCTGCAAGAAGAAGAACACAAACAATTCCTATATCCAAATATTTTACAGCTGTACCCAAAAAAAAAAAAAAGAAAACCACAAACGCCTGGTTAAGTGATGAAGCTCCCCGAGCCGCCAAAAAAAAAAAAAGAATAAAATAAAATAAAAAAAAAAATTCATGTTATTAGCATTAATTTAACATAATTAGAACTTCAATAGCCATTTTGTCATTGACAATGATTGTTTTAGCACACTGTTACCGCACGGCGTTGTGCAATGCGGGCGGCACTGTTAGAAGCTTGTTGTTGCAAAGATCAGTCAGCCACTTGTGTCCCGCTTAACAAGACTGAACTTGTGCACTGCCCCACAAGGGATTTTTGTCAAAATTTGCTAGCTGCACAAACTTCTATTAAGCATTAGGGCAAAAACCAAAAAGAAAAAGCTAAAGAAGCCAATTTCTCTCTTCTTTGGGATACAATTATTTCCCTTGTGCATGAAGTATCAACAACAAAAGAAAAAAAAAAAAACTGAACAGACTGGAGACAGAATAAACTCTGTTTAGTTTATACAACCCCAAACACGTGTTGAACTATGAACTGAGTTTATTGGGTTGGTTTTATTTATTTTAATTTTCTTGTGCCCACTTTCAGGCATCGTCATCTGACGTTTCGCTGCTACTAGTTTCTGTGTCTGAGTCCTCAATCTTTGTCTTAAAAGTGCTTCTCCAGTGGAACAACAGGCTGGAGCTGCGGCCCTGAAGAAATCCATTCTTCCCAAATCCATTTCTTCTTCGCTGTAGGAACGAAAGCAAGTTTTAAAACAAGCAAAAGCACGGAGAATAACCGTCACTAACCTTCTGTGGACACAAATTGTATATTTAACTGTATACACGGTTATATATTCTTATATATTTAACTCCGCATGGTTGATGCGGAGTCATTAATTGCACCAGAATCTCATGTCAATTCTTTGTCTTCTGGAACAGCCATAAGAATTCCAGCACACAAGACTCGAGCATGAGAAGGGAGAGGGAGAAGGAGCAGTCACAAGCGGCAAGAGCTGTAAACATACCTGCTCTGATTTAATTTGGAACTCTTTGAGCTCATCCTCCGTGAGGGGCAGGTAGTTCTCATCGTTTTCAGGATATTCCTGCCATCCCATTTCTTTCAATAACCTGATTTACGGAGAAAATAAAAGGGGCATGAGAATTAAAGCAAAGGAACAATGGCAAAGCAGAGAACATTTTGTCCACGAAGCACAAGGTTTTGTATTAATTCACTCCCAATTCACCAGGGAATCTTCTATATTAGAGACCACTTCAACAATGCTTCGTGTTTACCCAACATTTTTCAATGTCTTTTACAAATATTTAATCATCAGCAGCCCCGTACAATGGGTAAATAATTAGCCTGGCAGAAGGACAGCAAGACAGAGATTTGAAATTCTACCCAAGGACGCCAGAGGAGGACATGAGGCAATCAAACCAGTATCGCAGCTCGGAATCTCCTAAAACTCACTATCCGCTTACACCAGATGCTCACACACTGCTTACTCACTGAAGCAAGATACAAGCTGAGATACCAGGTAAATATTTTCTTAACTCTCCTCCACTTTTACAGCATTTAAAAGCAGCACAGGAGTATCCTAGGTACAGAGAGAAACAAAGTGGTGTGTGTGAGGGTGTATCTTCAGACCATTCCATTTAGGATACCAGCTTGTACGTGAACCAGAATCACACCAGGTTCATGCTGACTCCCAGTGTGGGCAGGTAAATAACGAGGCATCATTAACACACAGGGATGTGGCATTAGAGAAGCACCTGAATTTAATTACAGACCTTGGTAAAGTCTTGGCTCACCTGTCATCAGTGCCTTGCTTTATTTCCAATAAGACTCCACCCAGTTCAGCACTAGCCATGGAGCCCACACACCCCCAGCTCAGCACACGCAGAGCTACAGCTGCTTCCCAGAAAGTGAGTTTTTCTTTGAAATGGTTTCCTTCCCCTCACGCAGTCCAAGGACTCGCCCTCCTTTACTCCAGGCATTTTATTTTGCCATTTACTCACCTGTGTTCTGCTTCCAATGAATGAGAGAGATTTTCCCCCTCCTCCGGCAAAGGGAGAGAAAGACCATTCTGATGGCAGTTCTCTTCCCAGTTTTCCTTTGGTTCTGGTGTGCTGTTGCTCTCCATCTAAAGAAAAATGAAAGCATCAAAGTGCGCTTGCACAGACCGAGCCAACAGCACTGTTCCAAGTTCAAGCTTCTGCTTTCAGAAGTAAAGTAAAGGCTTTTACCTCCAGTCAGTGTTTTTTACAAAGCAACTTCTACCCGGCTGTGATACACAATATGATAGACACTGGGTGAACGTCACTGTTGTGTCAAGGGAGTAAGAGCTGGCATTACAAAGCCCACCCTCAGTGGCTTCAGAGGGAGAGTAAGAAAGCTTTGAGAATGAAATACTCCTACGGTCGGCTTTTACATACACATTAAGCCACAGACATTAAGCATTTAAAGTCTGGTCTGAGCCTCTGAGGCTTGAGTCACTTTCTTGCACCTTTCACAAGCCCCGAATTCAACTCTCCTGTGGATGTGGTTTGACAAGGAAGCCTGAAAGATGTTAAAATATGGTATTGTTCCACTCCTTAGAGAATCCTTGCAAAAATCTGGATTACCTTCACCATCTGTGACCTTCCCTTTCCACCTCATTTATTACTTATCCATTTGCACTTCATCCTGTTATGGATCTCCGTTCATCACAGCGCTGTGGACTACTTGTGCTGGCATGTGGTTTTTTTTTTTTTTAATTGATCCCAAATCCTTAAATACTTAATGATCATATATACAGTAAGGACAGAGAACTTACATCATCCAGCTTGTCACATTCTCTGTTCTCGGTTATCTCCCCATTCCTATCGTCTTTCAGTGCCTTCAGGAATTCGCTCTTTTTATCGGTGGTACGGCGCATCAGCTTTGTCAAGCGTGAAGAGCAGATCTCGATGGGAGGGGTGGTGCTGGAAGGACTCTAGGCAAGGAAGGAAGAATATAGAGACTTTCAAGCTGTGTTGCTGCAAAGATAGGGTCCTGTTCAGGGTCTGTGCTTACACCTTTCAAATGCCCAGCCGTTCTTTGGCTGGCTCTTAACACCTCAAAAAAAAAATTATCTAATGGCAAATTCCCATCAAAACACCAGCTGATGTTGCACATTCACTTCTTCCCTCACCAGCACATCATTTTCCCACCTATCATTATCAACGCAATTTTTTCTTCCCCTAGGAGTCAATTCATATGGCTATGAATACATTTATTTGGTTCCTGGGCAATGTTAACTCTCTCAAGCAATTCTGGAGTCTACAACATAATATTAAGACAGAGAACTCCATGCAGGACTCCCACCCTACAAAAATTAAAAAATCAAGGAGATTAGGCTCAGTTCAAACATGCATCTTAAACCACCCTGACAGACTCTGCCCTGAAATTAAGCTATGGGGTGGTAAGCTCCTTTCAGGGAGTGGTCACATCCTTAACTAACCACAGCTGGATGTGACACAGGTAGCCACAGCCTCGGTATCCTCCCCTCTAGAGCTCCCTGCCAATTCCCTGCTGTGTGCTGCGTTGTTGACGTCTTAACCTTCTGCTCATGTATGTTCATGTTCGGGTACTCTAAGACAATAAGGCATTCAGTCATTAATACGGATACCTGACACTACAATCTTGCATGCAAAGCTATTCTTTTCCTTCACTTACCTGATTTTATGCCCTCCCCCCCAAT
>JAOXJK010000012.1:89413291-89424621 GCA_025774025.1 Xenus cinereus
ATATGTACTTTTTCACTGTCCAAAGAGTTCTGTGCTGCTCTTCCACTTACTTGACTCAAGATATTTTTCAAAAGACACTAAGGCTATTGCTTTTATTACTATTAATTTTAACATAATTGTTTTCATTTCCTTAAACACTACATAGCATCAAACAAAAATATTTTTAGTCCTGCTAAATTATCTGAAGAAATAAAGGACTGTATTTTAATTGTATATATTATTGTACAGGAAAATATTAATCTTAGAATGGTCACTTTTAATGACCTTGAATCTGGAAAAAGAAAAAAAAAGACAATTAAATTCTAAGATGCAGAACTTTAATGTTTCTCTGCAAACTGTTTCAGCTCTCCATGCTTATTAATATCCCTCTAGGAAAAAACTTCACATTCTTATTTCTTTCAACATGTCAAAATCATATCCTCCAGCTGGTGAACATTTGTCATAGTTGTGCGGGTTCATCTTAGGGGACATAGAGTACTCGGCTTTTCATCTTGGGAATGATATTTTGCATCTTTAGCAATATTGCTGGTGACACTGTGAATAGCTGCTGCAGGTCATGCAGCTGGGGAGTTTGAAGGGTCTCTCATTTCCAAATGTCTAAAATTTTTATTTTTTATTTCAACAGTTATGAAAAGGGATAGTATCTCAGGGCACCTATATAAAAACAGTCAGCTAACAAGGCTAATAAATACACTTCTAGGTCATAACAATGCCAAAACAGTTTTCCTCTAAAACAGAGTTTCTTGCATGACAAAACAAAACTGATACTTAATTGAAACACTGCTAGATGAAGGGCAAAATGAACTTGTGTCCAAATTTTCAAAAGTACAGATGACATGTGAATTGAAAGAAACCCTGGTAGAGCTAAATGTTCATAAGTGCTGGTTTTTTCATGCAAGGAGAAACTGAAGGATCTTCTTAATTTATAGACAGATAAAAAGAGGTATCCTAAAAAAAACAGGCAACATGCAACATCACTGAAGAGCTAGAGTTAGCTGGCAGTCACAGAAATTGTCCAGGACTTTGAATTCCAAGTCCTGATTCATAGTTACTGTGTATTTGGATGCTCAGGAAAACTGTAAAGTACAGATGAATTATGCCTCTGACATAAGCAAGACGTGAGGACATACTACCCTGAGGAAGGCTGAGAGGGAACTGAGTAGAAAAGAAAAAGACAATGCTTGGGAGTTCTGCTCATTTCATTAAAAATTGAACAAAAGATGGTTTGCTTGGTAACAACAACAACATCAACAAAAAAACTACAAAAACCCTCAAAAAATTCTGCTGTAATATAAGCAAACTTTTCAATATAGAATTGTAGGTGACACAATAAAAAAAAAATCAAATTACGCAGGTTAAGGAATTTAAAAGAGGCAGCTGCTTTCTATGTGAAATCAAGAGTCACTACCTAAACCCCTCCCCCATCTTTAGGAAACTCAGAAAAGGTGATTTTTTTAAATTTTTTTTCCTTGTTTCCTTGTTTTTCTCAGCACTGCTTTTCTCATTGGCAATTTTTTTCCTTAGGAAATCTTTGATGAACTCAGTAGTTTTGCTGTTCACTATGTAATTTGGAAAGCAAGAGGACAGAATACATGGAGTCTGTTCAGCAATTCAGCCCTTCAGACACTCCATTTTCTGGCTGATATAGAATCATAGAAACAGTCTGGCTGGAAGAGACCTTTAAGATTATCAAGTACAACCATTAACCCAACACTGCCAAGTTACCACTAAACAACGTCCCTCAGCGCTACATCTACATATCTTTATCTCTGGGGATGGTGACTCAACCACTTCCCTGGGCAGCCTATTCCAATGCTTGCTAACTTTCAGTGAAGAATTTTTACCTAATATCCAGTCTAAACCTCCCCTGGTATCGCCTGTTACTTAGGAGAAGAGACTGACCCCCACCTCACTACAACCTCCTTTCAGGTAGTTGTAGAGTGGGATAATGTCTCCCTGCAGCCTCCTTTTCTCCAGGCTAAACAGCCCCAGTTCCCTCAGGCGCTTCTCGTAAGACTTGTGCTCCAGGCCCCTCACCAGCTTCATTGCCCTTCTCTGAACATGCTTCAGCACCTCAGTGTCCTTCCCGTAGTGAGGGGCCCAAAACTGGACACAGTCCTCAAGGTGCAGCCTCACCAGTGCTGAATACAAAGACGCAATCACTTCCCTAGTCCCACTTGCAACATTATTTCTAATACAGGCCAGGATGTTTTTGGCCTTCTTGGCCACCTGGGCACACCGCTGGCTCACATTCAGCAGGCTGCTGACCAAGACCACCAGGTCCTTTTCCACCAGGCAGTCCTCCAGACCCTCTGCCCCAAGCCCGTAACACTGCATGGGGTTGTTGTGACCCAGGCACAGAGCCCAGCACTTGGGCACAGCCTCGGCCCACGGATCCAGCCTATCCAGATCTCTCTGAAGAGCCTTCCTACCCTTAAGCAGATCAACACTCCTGCCCAATTTGGTGTCATTTGAAAACTTACTGAGGGTGCACTCGATCCTTCTTGCAGCTCTTCATGTAGATGGGAGTCACATTTGCTAGCCTTCAGTCAACTGGGACCTCCCCAGTTAGCCAGAACTGCTGATAAATGATGGAAAATGGCTTGGTGAGCACTTCTGTCAGCTCCCTCAGTACCCTCAGGTGGATCTCATCTGACTCCATAGACTAAGTGGTGTAGTAGCTTGCTAACCACCTCCTCTTGGACTATGGGGGTTCATTCTGCTCCTCATCCCTGACATCCAGCTCAGGGGGCTGGGTACCCAGAAACACAGTTGTTCTCAGTAAGATTCCTGGCACTATTTTTCTGAAGAGTTAAACCAAATTCTGCAGCCTTAGAGCTGTTGAGTTGCCAGCCAATATTTAAATTAAGTCTGATAAGCAGTTTCCATGCAGTAAGTATGAATAGTTCCATTATGTATCCATCTTTATAAGAGTGGCTCAAATCCCACTTATATTAATGAAAGTCTCTACTGATAGCTATACCGTCATTCAAGATTTACAACAATATCGATGAAGTCAGAACCTGAAGCTGTGCCACTGTATTAATATTTCTGAGTTTCTATTTGAAAACACAATACAACTTAGTTGTGCTTGCAGGATATTCACTCACATGATAATTCTACAGAAGACTATGACATTTCAGATGGACCTTCACTGAACTTCTTTGACTTTCACAAGGTGAGTGATGTATAATCAACATCTCTTCAAGGACCTCAGTCATAGTTTAATCCCAGCCAGCAACTAGGACCACAAAGTTGCTTACTCACTCCCCTCCCCCTGCAAGTAGGGTATGGAGAGGAGGGGGGAAAAACCTCATGGGTTGAGATAAAGACATTTTAATAGAACAGTAACAGAAGAGAATAATAATAATACTAATAACAACATACAAAATAGAGTGATACAAGTCACTCTCACCACCTGATGATCATTTGCTCAGCCTGTTCTGAGCAGTGATTGCAGATTCCTGCCCACCAACCAATCCCTGTTTATTTACTGAGCATGATGACTACAGCCAGCTTGACCTGTCTATATTCTCCCTCAACTTCTATGGGAAGCTGAAAAAGTCTTTGACTAATTTAAACATTATGTAGCAACAACTAAAATATGTGTTATCAACATTATTCTCATACTAAATCCAAAACACAGCAGCTACTAGAAAGAAAATTAACTCTATCCCAGCTGAAACCAGGACAATCTCCAATAAAAATACAATTTAATTTTTAGTAATGCCCTGAAGTGATGTTGAAACTCCTTCTTTAATATGTACATAAAAAATATCTGGAAATCTGCATTTATTTTCATATTAATCTAAAATATATCCGATCCAAACCTTAATTGGAATTATCCTATCTACTTCAATTTCAATCTCACACATCTTTTTCCATATCACAACTGATATTAGTACAATATGAACTAAAGAAAGGAATAGGAGAGGCCTAAAAACATCTTTTCAAGGAATTCTTTCACTTGCTGTGGTTTCATGATTGCCAAAATGAGATAAAAATAGCTCTGTGGTTATACTTTTCATGAATTCAAGGAAAAATATAGCCTGTAACAATGGCATGAAATTCACCTTGGTACAATGTGCTTGCATTTTAATACAGTGCCTTTTTTTTTCCAGAAAGTAAATACATGGAAGAAGGATCCTATATAGCATCAGCCATGTAGAATTTCAGTACCTAGTCTGGTTTACAAAACTGGTCATCAACATTGCCTCTGTTTAGGGAAAGCAGAGATACATATCTGCACAAGAACATGTCACATCCTATGCCCACTGACAGAATAGTATTCTTCACACCTAATCTTAATTTAAACACTCAAGCTAAGTGTCTATAACTAATCTAGCCAAGGTGTCATCCTTAAAGACAAAAAAAAAAAAAAAAGAGAAGCAGCCTTGTTTAAGGAATAGTTCATCTGGCCTGTTTTATAAGTCTGCTTCAGGGTAAGGCAACTTATAACTTGGATTCTGTTGACTAGACGACTATGAAGAGTTCAAGGTGAATAGTTCAAATAGAGACAGAAACATTTAGTCACGGGAGTCCCACCTCTAAGGCTTATATACCTAAAAGCAGGAAACATATGGCCTTTCCCCATTGATTCTTGTTTATAAATCAGCTTAGCTGTAATAACCACCAGTCAGTCCTAGACTGCTTTAAAGCATATAATCTTGAAAATTAATATGCTTATTATTTGCTAACATGTGAGTCAGCTGCATTATTTTTTCAATTCAATAGTTGTTAGTTTTATGCTAAAAACGAGCAAAGACAGCAAAGATTTCAGCACAGATTCAACTTGTGCAAATAAAGACAAGACTCAATCTAGTATCTGGTCTTTCCACAGACTTGCTAATTTACCCCAAATTACTCAGAGTCTACATCCTAGCAGCAATTCTACCATGAAATAATATTAATTTTCTACAGTGAAAAACCTGAGTGATTGAGAGATACGAAAGAAAAGGAGAAACAGATGATATATACAGGTAAGCATTAAAATCTGGTTTAGACACAAAAAGTTATAAGGAGTGAAACACTGTAAGAATTCAATGACATTCATTTTGGGTTAATAACATTAGTATATATTGCTGAAAAATTCAGCCCAGTATTATAAAAAATGAAGCTATACTACACTGTATGTAGTATCTGTGGCTTCACGACAACCCAAAAATTTATGTTTCATTTGGTTTATTTCTCCAGCATTTCAAAGACGGAATATAGCTTATAGACTGTGATCTTTTCCATACATTTTATTTTGCTCCAGTTAGAAGTGGGCCACATTTTCAACAAGTGTTTACTGTCAGACTACAAAAAATGTTTTACAGCTTTACTGATTTAGACCTCTTGAAAAATATGACAAATTATTTTTCAGAGTAAAAATATAGAGATTCCCGCTGATACATCCTTGGCCTCTTATAAAAATAAAGGTTTATTATCCTCACATGATAGTAAATGAAGATTAAAGAAAGTATTGCCTTTATCAGCTTCAGGAATATATGCCTGCTAACTTATTAATTAACAATTTAACCTGCAGAGAAGGAAAGTGAAGCTGGATAGAAACATTACATAATTTGAGCCTGACAACTTCGTATTTTCAAGACCTAGGCAATACATGAGGTTAATTTGCCTGAAAAGTCCATATAAAGTCTTTGATAAGATACTTTTCACAGCTTTCTATAACAGCTTTTGCTCAGGATAATTTATGAGTGATTTGATTAAGCTAAGGAGAGATAAAGTGCAAATTTGTACAGCAGTGGAAAATTCTTTCTAGTGCATGATTGTGGCTTGCTAGCAGCTGGTCCTGATGACTTGTGAGCTTAGTATTTTCTCACCCCCTAAAGAAATGATACATAACCAGCATTTGAGCTCTGGCTAGTTATCTATGGGCTCTCTTTGAAAACACAGGCATGATACTTTATAAAACATTGAGTTTTGTTGTTTTAAGGGATTGGGTTTTTTTTTTGTTCTCCAGGGATTTCTTTGCATTTTCATTTTCTCAGAAACAGTGTAATACCAAGTTTCTCTTTGAGCTTTCCCATTTTATAAGTTACCATGGTTTCTACTGTTTACAAGTTTCCATTGTCTGATAATGTAGCTCATTCCATTTCAAAATGGTGGTGTTGTTCTGGTATTTTATTCTTAAATAGATTTTTTTTCCCTAAATCATAAAAAACATTGCAAAATATGTGAATCTCCATCACTTCCTTGCATGCACACATGCGCACAAGATCAAAAGAATCTGAAATTAAAGAGTTATAGATGCTTGCTCTGTGTTTTGCATGGACGTGGATACCAAAGCTGAATAAATGCCTTTTTACTTACTAATTACAATAGTGACATTTTCAAAATCACTTCAGACTGACAGCGTAGCCATTACAAACCCACTTATAAAGTAAGAAAACAACAAATAAGTTTCCAGATCTCAGAAACATCACATCTTGGCTGATCTGCCTTTATGACATCTAGCCCAGAATGACAGGCATGCTGCTGGCCTACATTTTCACTGCTAACATACCCAAAATGCCAGAGAGCTCATAACTTACTATTTCCCTTTTGATTTTGTCAAACAAAAAATCATCTGGGAGGAGAAGGTGTACACAGAAGTAACTGGGACAGAAGTTGAGAAATACTTAATATCGGCCCAGATTTCTCTGCACAGTAAACTGGTCAGCTTCTTCCACTAGACACTCATACCTGCTGGTATCCCCTACTGACAACAGGATGTGTTTACCCCAGTTCTCCAACGAGCCCTGACTCTTGCCCAGGTGCATGTATTTTTCTCCTGGAGCCTGCCAAGAGTGTTTTATTTTCTTTTCCTGACCATGGCTTTTTTGCAGCCATTCCCATTTTGCACTACACGTTACTCGTCTTGAACAAAATTACCATCCTCAAACATTTATGACTGGACCTTCCCCAGATCTCTCAAGGTTCCCCTAAAACATCTACATACAGACTTTCTGAAAACATCAGTGTAGTTCAGCCCCTCTCTGCTGCCTCCACTAACTCGTCCTAACAAGCAGTAGCCATCTATTTGCATCAGTTCTTCAAACATTCTCTTAAAACCATACATTTTAATTTCCCTGCCCCTCAGATAGCCCTTAGCTACTTCCAATATATGATTTAGTTCCTATCCACCTGCTCTACATAATTCCTTATCCTTCCCTTTGCTTTTTATTAATAGGTAGTGTATTTCACATTAGCATAGTACTAATCAGTTCCAAATATAACGGTTAAGTATTTGGCTAAATTGTACACTCTCAAATGCCTTACTTAAAATGTTGCAAAGATGAAAGTTTTAATCCACACAGGTGTCATGTCAGTTCCCCATGCCTGACTCTAAGAGATCTCCTTCATTCTCTTGCAAATCCTTTCCCCAGAGTGTTGACAAAGATAATGATGGCACATCCTTTGCAACTGGGCCAAGACCTTCTCTCTCAAAAGCTGTGTGTATACAGTCAAGATGAAGATTAAGGGTGGGGAGTAGAAATTCAGTCAATTACAATTACTAGAATTGGGATAAGTTAACAGCATGTGATGAGATTCTTCTGTCTGAAAAAGAGGAGAGGTACACAATATTCGATTTACAGAAAGTTGACACTTCTTATCGGAATGCTTGACTAAGTTTAAGATGGAGCTGAAGAAAACAGGTCACCTATTTAGATGTCATTTTTTCTAAACAATTTGCATACATTACAATAATGAGTGCATAAAAATTTTCATCAGAACAATATTATAGTCTGTGTAGGAAATTAACAAACATAATATTTTCTGACTTTTTATAAGTTGCGAGAGCAGTCAGAACTCTCAAACTTCACCTTTTTGGTGACTGCAGTTTGAATAGGTGTGAAATTAAACACTGTAACTGAATTGACTTGTGAACTGGTGATTGGATGTAGGTTTTGCAGCCGTAAAATGGAGAGTGGGAACAGTGTGAGTCTACAAAACTCCTTTGGACTACAGCTATGCAAACTAGAGTGGTTTCACTGACTCGGGACTGTCACCAAGCTTCCTTTGGTCTATGCTGTTTCACAGTACTCCCATTTCTATAGCAGCCACAGTTAGTATTTAGTTAAAATTCAGAAATCTAGATTAACTCCATTACTTGGTTATATTCTGTTACCAGTGTAACACTAGAATTTCAACTGCTTCCTCTACAAAAGAATAAACCCCAGATGTTTGTGTCTTACTTTTTTCCCCAGCCTAAATATTGTGTCTTCTGATTAAAGGATGTGTGTGTGGTGTGAGTTTTTTGTTTATAAATAAAGGGTTTTGATTATAAATAAACAAATGTATTTATATTCTAAGATTTTAGCAAACCCCAAACTGCAGAAGAGTTGAATTTCCTTTAAAAGTGTTACATATGGGGAAACTGATTACATTGGTATACATTAGATAATTAAAATCTTCTCAGGCTTGTGCTTTTCTTGGAGGGGTTGTGGGGGTGGAAAAAATTGGATTTCTTTTTTTTTTAAACCTTTTTGATTTTGGAAGGGTCGTTATATGAACAGCTTCCTGAATGCTAACACAATTTTAACTACATTTTCTCCAGTCAGGTGTGAAGCCCTCTGTATTAGAGAAGATTCTACCATTGCTGAAAGGAGGACTATCATGCTGTTTGGTGAGTTTTGGTGCATTGCTGTTTCCTTCACAAGACAGTCCTGAAAATAGGGCACCCATCCTGGAGACTGGCAGTTCATTTCAGAAAGTACACATTTCATTGTGTACTTTCATCAGTACACAAGTTGAAACAGGAAAATCATAGACAGTTCTTTTCCTTTAAATGCTGTCTTTTTGGTATGAAAAGGACAGTAGGTTACAAATGAAAGTGTGGTAGCCTCCTTGACTTGATGGTGGTACTAGCAATTTTCAAATACTCTGTGTGTATGCATGTGTATGTGTGAGACAAAGAGGGAGAGAGGGAGACAGACATGGAGAGAGACTGGAAGTTTATTGATAAAAACAATAGTCTTATGACTGAAGTAGGCAAGCAATGCGAAAAATAGTAGAAATTCAGTCTACCTTACATAATATCAATTATTTTAAATTACTGTTTTTCTACTTTGTGGTTATAGCTTGGCATTACATTAGCAGGGTCAACAGTCATGTCCAATGCCTACAACCCTATGATATCAAAAGAGATTTTTTTCCCTATTGCTCAGTGTCTATATGGATGAATAGAGCAGCGGACAGCTGCAGGTAAGCCAGTATGTAACTTCCAAGTAATTCTTTATCCTTTCATCCTAAAGTTACCTTACTCAGCAAAACAACCTCTCTCATACCCTGGAACATTGAACTTTAAGTTCCATCAGTTGAGATTAAGAAGAAAGTAACCCTCTGCTACAGTAATTTTCATGGGTATGATCACCCATTAATCCTATCGGGTTATCAGTACACAAGCAAAGCTTGTATTTTTCCTCTCTTAATTTAGACAATTCTTAACCTACCAGAACTCCAC
Organism: Xenus cinereus; assembly: GCA_025774025.1. NCBI lineage: Eukaryota > Metazoa > Chordata > Aves > Charadriiformes > Scolopacidae > Xenus > Xenus cinereus. The sequence goes on from JAOXJK010000012.1 coordinate 89,422,740, forward strand.
CTCCCAATCTCCTCAAAGTGTGTGAAAAAAAGGGGAAAAATAACAAATTTAAGACTAATAATTTAGCAATACAGAAAATCTGCTTTTGCTAGTATCATTTCCTTTGACTAATGTAATTTCATGCTACAGGCTTTGAGAAATTTCTCTCCAACTCATCATCTTCTGGAAACCTGAAACCTAGCAAAATTACTTTTTTTCAAGGAAGTGAAGGTTCAGATTTGGCATCAGAGTAAAACTAATCATGATGTCAGTAAAGTAAGTAACAAAGCGTTTAATAAGCCAAATCCTAACAATCAAGAGCTTCTCTACTTTGAATAAACATTGAAAGATCACATTAGTACAGAAAACCTTCCCCACAATTTCCACCCCTCAGTTATCCTCTCCCTCCCCATCTTCTCCTAATCCTTCTAACACGCACTACAAACTAGAATATTATACTTTATATCATTTTTCTGATAGTCCCTCTCTGAGAAATTGTTGCATGATTACGGACTGCAATTTTTATTTTTACTCATTTCAGTCCAGGAAAAGTAGGGAATCTGAATTTGGCCTACAGCTTAAAGAACATCTTTGAAGTACTATCCTTGCCTTGGTGAAATGGTGTACCTCAAATAATTTATATAAATGCTGGTATTTTTCTTTAGTCATATATATGTAGCGTGTCAAATAATAAAAAATGTTTATTATTTATAGTAATAAACCATAAATATTGTTCAAATATATGTTGAACAAGAACCTATGTACACTTTCAGCTGCACTGAATTTATGCCTGAACAATTATTTAAGAAGCTATCCTTTTCTTAGCTGTTAATTACCACCACCCAGCTGAGATGCCACATCTGACTGCATGAACGCTCCCTATTTAAATCTAGTTTAGACTAAAAAGGCTTCCTAAACTCACCATTGAAAGTGGTTTGAAACTCTTGATTAAGGTTAATCTCATCAACTTCACAGTAAAACAGTATAAAAGTGCTTATGAAGATAGGATAGGGGGTCACTGCTAATTAGGTAAGGAAAAATCTTTCAATTCTAATATAACTGCAAAAGCCTGATATATCCCACAATATCCCATAATACTAACTCTACTACGTCTACATAAACGCAACTTGATTTTTTGGCCTTCAATAACATAGTCAATTTCTGGTTCTAATATACACGCATTAACATAAAAACCATAGAAAGATCTCCAAGCTAAGACCTTGGATCACTCTTACATATCAGTGTAAATATGTCTTAAGGTATTTCAGACAAGAAATCTGAAATAAGACAATTGATGTTACATAGTACTCACTGTTCATGATATATGTTGAAATATATATTTCAGTTGAAAATAAAATGCATGTAAAAAGCCACACAAAATAGTAAAGTTGTGTGATTCAATTTTAAATAGTTAAATTAGACCTAAATGTAGCTTGAGGTCAAATAACAGCTTCCAATGCATTTATTAGTATTTCCTATCACTACTAAGCTAAGAGGAATAATTGCCTGCTTTGCAAAAATTTAGTGAAGGAATGTAACAAAACTGACATATGCAAGGCTGGGATCTTCAACAAGGACTATCGAACTTCGTAACTGCAGCAGGAAACATGTGTCTTATACTAAGTCTCAGAGGCGCTCAGTTCTACGGTGCCTGTTCAGCCGTGGTATCTCTAACAAAAGAGATCCAGGACTGAAAACGGGAAATAAGTTAAGCAGGTTTTTGGTGCAATATAGCAGCAAAACCAAATCAACACAGACTACAGACCACGCGGAGGGTGACAGCGGCAGCGGTGAGCGCTGTGCCTTTAACTCCGCCTCGATCGAGACGGAGACGGAGAAGCCGAGGGAGAGCGGAGAGACCCGAAACGAGTCGGGAATCTCGCGAGGGAGCCGAGAGGTGACG
>JAOXJK010000012.1:89429919-89440196 GCA_025774025.1 Xenus cinereus
AGTAGGGTGGATGGTTGGACTCGATGATCCCAAGGGTCTCTTCCAACCTAAATGATTCTGTGATTCTGTGATTCTATCATATAATAAAAAGCAGCTTTTGTGTGTAAGTATCATCTGAAGTAAAACGTAAATGGAAATATTAGTGGGGTTTTTTTTCTGTCCTTCCATTCCATAGATCATCTTCGCCTTCTATGTGTATTTGTGTGTGAACATGAGATATTTACAGTCAAAAGGAGAGTGTATGCCTTTCAAATTTCAGCAGGTTGTCATTGTTTCAGCACATTACCGAGCACATTGCAACTCAATAAAACACAGTGAATCTTGACCTGGCACACTTATCTCAGCCTTACTCATTACCTCTGAGAAAAAACTAAATATCTTTGCAATTACATTACTTTTGAGGGATTAATTTTTTTGTCTCCATGCCTCTTTCTCCCCTGACTTTGGTTTTTTTATTATTATTTTTTTTTTTATTGCACCCAGAGCCTCTGATGGCAACAGATACATCTCTGGGAGCTTTGAATCAGAACAAGGTCCTGCTGGTACAACGGCAACTTTTCTGAAAATGTAATGTTCTGCTTGCTAAGTGTGGCCTCCCATCCTTTTTCTGTCTGTATTCTTCCAGCTGTGCTCTTGCCTCAATTTTCTTTCATGTGCCCGTCCTCCTTCTAATATGAAGGCCACAGCATCCTACAAAGGATTTTCTAATACTTGAAGTTAAAATTCACTGAGAATTCTACTTTTTTAACCCTTCCTCCCATGCCCTCATAACCGTATTGAGCCATTTCTCTGGAAAACTTTCAAAAGACTCTCACCTTTTTACTAACTGCCACAGAACAAATGTACTGTTTGTGCCCTTAGGAGTTATATTTGTATAATATTTTTCTCCTTGTCTTCAGATGAAGGGAGACTGGAGAGATTTTTTTTTTTCTTTCTGCCTCTTTTTTCCTGCTTGTCCATCCCTCCTTTCTTTCTGCTCTGTGTCTTCAGTCACAGTCTGATCCTGGGAAGATGACAATGATGAAGAAAGTTTGTTAGAAGGTAAGAACTAGTATTTTCTATCTAGACTCAAACTGGTCAGGTGAACAGCAGTTCTCTCTATGTCCCATGAGGAAAAGTTAAAGTGCTCTGTTAGTGAAGTCTGTGGTCTGCTTTACATCTAACAAGGGCTGTAAGACAGCAATCATGAAGTAGTCTAAACATTTTGCTTTGAAGCCTTTTCAGTGTGAAAAACTCATAACACTTCAAAGTGACAGTTTCTCCCTTAAAAGAAAATGAGCAACAACTGGGTCGATATCCTAGAATCTGAAATAACTGCAGAGCTTCTAAACAAAAAACCCATTGCAGAATTTGTAGGAGAGAATATAGTTTCAGTATGTAGAAACGATGAAACCCACTAATTCTGAGCTACCAGATATTTTGGCCAGAAATTCTCTGGCAGGCATTTACGAGTATGTCAATGAATGTGGTCAACCTCTGAGATACAACAAATTCAAAAATATGCTCTCTCGGGTACAAGGGGTACACTGATGTTAGCTTATTTATAAATGTGATTTACTACATAAGCTTTGGGGACCATGAATTCTCTAAGTCTCTCTGCACATGTATGTATGCACACACTTGCATGTTGCTGTCCTGCTTATCATTTTGGAGCCTGTTAGCAAATTTCAGTCAAATCAGATAAGCAGCTGTGGTTCCCTCTGGTTTGACAAAAGAAGGCAAAAAAACCCCAGACAGTGCCACCACTGAAAGAAAAGCTGAAGGCCATCCTACTGGGACACTACAGAAAGACACTACATGAACATCTCAAGAGCAGTAACATCTCTGTCAGTGCTTGTCCCTTAAGGGATATCAGAAAACCCAGGCAATGAGGCTCAGAGATAAGCAGTAACCAGTCTTCATTAGCTTTGCTGCTCATACTAATTCCTTCACTTATCATTATAATAGCAAGTATGTGTATCTATAAATAACATTAGAGTGTAGGCACTCTACATACTAAGGGCTATACAAATATATATAAAAGTATTTTTCCTGCCCTACATAGGTTGCCATTCCCTTCAGTGAGGTTGGAAAAAAAAATAAAAAAATCAAAAACAACCCCCACACACTTGGGAGATACTCAGGTGCACCCTTCACAAAGATGATACATTTGGGTGAGAATAGTGTTTTGATCCCCAGAGCCAGTCCAGTGTGTACAGAACAGGAGACTGCTTTAATTCCCTCCTGGCTGTGCACTATTAACTGCTATGCAGTGGGGTTAGCTGAAGACTAAGCTTAGTAGCTGATACGGTGCCTGCACCTTATCAATAAGTATTTTTGATAAGTCTAATTCACCAGAACTCCTAGGAGAGAGGGTATCGATGACAGGCATATAATGATCATGTATTTTCCTCTCATTCTATAAGTAAAAGCCGAGACTCTCAAAATGATCACAATGAATCTATACACTGTAGCTATGTAATTACTTTGGAGGTTTTTCTAATTGAAGTTTTTCAGACTTTATTAACTGAACTTGCAGACTATAAAAAGGGAATAAAAATAACACAACCATTCACTGTAGACTGTATTGGAAGTCACAGATCACAGTAATAAAGAGGATTTTATGTATACAAAGTTTTTGTTTCTCTTTTACTAGATAAATCACACACAGACAGATAGGTTTGCATAATTTTTACATCTATAAAGATTTTCTACTAAGATGGTATGGATATAGAGGGACAAAAAACAAGCCTAGTCCTAGATTCTCAGTTGACATAAAAAGATACATTTCTGTATCTAAATCACCTAAAGTAAATTTAGGTAATTAATAAAAGGCGAATTTGCTCTATAATACACAGTGCTTTTAATTAACATAAATAGGTACTCCATGTAAAGTGGTAAAAACCTAATAAGACCATGTCTATGCAGCATTCAGAGTAGCTCTACGTTAGAGAAACTTGCATTAGCAAGAAATCAGTCTGCTTAGGGATGATTGTTTAAATTATTAATATATACATATTGCCATGTCTAAATTGCCAAGTGATATGTTCTAAGGTAAATTAAACATACTGAGAGAAATCTTGGCCTTGCTAGAGTCCGTGGAAGTTTCTTCAACTAACTTCAGTAGTCCAGAACTTGACCTTCAAGTAAGGATGATCATATCTCAGTACATTTGTGTTTACAGTAGCAATATAAAGAAAATGATGCTAACTGATAACAATGACTTACAACCCAATCAGTACTTATGCCTCTAAAAGAAACTTGTATTTGTATGTTACATTAAGAATTAACTGATTACTGCTCTACAACATTTTCTGTGATTTGAGGCAAGCTAATTAGTTTAAAAAAATTTAGTTTAAATGGTTTTAGTTTAAACAGTTTTAAACAATTTAGTTTTCTCTGTCTCTGGAGACATTCAAAACCCACCTGGACACGTTCCTGTCCAACCTGCTGTAGGTGGACCTGCTTTGGCAGGGGGTTTGGACTAGATGATCTCCAGAGGTCCCTTACAACCCCATATCTTTCTGTGATTCTGTGAAATGCATTAACTTGTGTTAGAAGGTTACATTTTTGCCTACGCGTTTTAGAGCTACTGGCATTTTATTATTATTCATCATGGAAAACTAGAACAGAAAAATGCTGTTTTCAATCAAGCCAATACATCATAATTATTTTCTGATAGACAAGATGCTTGATTACAAGTTATACTGTATCTTGCTAATTTCTGAAAGATCCTTTAAAAGTGATTTTTTTTACCTTCCAGCATGTAAGTATAGGTAGGTGATGCTAACCCTACCTTATAGGTTTCTTCTGCCAGTGAAGTCCTAATTGGCTTTGGAATCTCCTTCTGTTATTTGACAGTGGTGGGTTTTTTGGTTGGTTGGGGTTTTTTGCTGGTGTTTTGCTTTTTTTTTTTTTGCTTTGTTTTTCTCCACAAATCCACTTTTTTTTTTTTTTCTCTTAGTGTGCTGTCAACAGAACACAGGGATACTAGTAAATTGGATCATTAGCAAGGAAATAAGAATACTTTCTTTCACTGCAAAAAGTACTACTTTCTTGACACATTCTTTCAGAATCTAAGAATTACTTAGATTTGAAAATAATGCAAAAGTCCTTGATCTATTCAATTACAGTCTTTTGAGTCGAATGCCAAAAAAATGACTGTTCAAATATTATTTAGAACAAGATCTAATAAATAAGGAAAGAGCATCCAGAGAGTAATACCATGTAGTTGAAAACAGCTGAAATAAGAAAATCCTCTCTGTTCTCCAAGTGTCTTTTGATGTTTTCTTCTATTTCCATTTGTTATGGATACATAATTGTGCATACACTCACAGTCACCCCGGTGAGACTGATTTTAACCTCAGGCTCCAGTCCAGAAAAGCATTCAAGTGCTTTGAGTCTCACCAAAATCAATGGTGGATTACTTGCACACCTAAAAAGCATGCATTTACACTTCTGCCTGAATCAACTGCATAGTTTATACCCAACTAGATGTTGTAAATAGGTATCAAGAAGATAGGTAAAAATGTCAACAGTTGGAGTGTCCTGCTCTCTTCTTGATAAGATGCCGCTCTTAGATGCATTTAAAACCTTGGGAAATTAAGCCGTCCGAGACAAAACTTTCCATACCCAGGTCTGCCTCAATTCCCTCTTCTATCACAGCATACCCACATAATGACTATAACACAAGATGCAACCCAGCAAAGTGCTGTTTTCTCCCCCTGTCTCAATGCCTTGATTTCCATGCAAAGGAAAACAGATCTCTGAAAGGGAGGAGAAGAAACATCACTTTCAAAGGGTCCCTCAGTCTCCAGATTCCCCAGGGCACACCATGCATGGCACATTGCAGAAGACTGCCCAGATGCAAACGTATTTATTTTGTTCTGTCCATCTGTCAGAATAACTTAGTTTGCTAAGCGTGGACACTTCACACTCTGAAGAGAGACCTATTGTAGCATGGGCACTCAATCTCCTCTCAAAGAGGCACATGATCCTACAGAAATCTGTCCTAGCTACCAGCCGCTGAAACTTTTTATTTCCACATGCACAGTGCAACATTTTTACCCTGTAATGGGACCCTAAGTCACTCAGAGCTGTAAAGTAAGCCTATCTAGATCTTGTTTTTACACTTATTTCCTCACAGATAGGAAAAAAAAAAACCAAACCAAAAACCAGAGTTTTTTAGAATCTAAACCATAATACTGGCAAACTTAGGTTTTAAATAGAGAGACTTTGAAGCAACATGGTGAGAAAGAATATGGGGAAGCGAGGCAGGTTCAGAATCAGGTCTGCCTGGGTGCAGTATGTCCTTGCAGCTGAGTCCTGGTATCTAGCCTTGCTTCAGTAAATTCTGTTATTTGCTGAAGACCAAACAACACTCCTCATTTTCTGGGGAGCAGCCAAGAACATTGTAGGCAGAAAAGCTCCCACAAAACAGATGTCACAGGAGAAGCAGGTAGAAAAGATCCAGAGGGGAATCACTGCACAGAGGGCCAGACATCAGAAGATGAGGGACAGGGAGCTCCCTAGGAACCAGAGGATATCGTGCAATGCTTCTTCTCAGAAGCATTTCAAGACAACATGGATGCTCTTCTCTTGAAGTCATATAACATAGTAGGGAACAAATAGAGAAAAATGCAACCCATCACAGGCTCCCTGGAGGTAGCAATCATATGCATTGGGCATGGAGCTTCTTAAGAATAGGACAAAGAGATGATTTGCCCCATTATTAATCTCTGGCAATGAGGAGTGAATATAGCATAGGCTCAGAACTAGGAAAAGAGGTGCTATGTACCCTAGAAATGGGAAGATAACAGGATTAGGATACTGAGAAATAACACCACAAGTAAGTATTGTGAGGAAACAGACTTGAAAAGAGTTGAGATTGTCATAATAGACAAGATGATGAAAAAGCTATACAAGGAAGCTGTATGCAGAGCGAATGGGTATTGGGCGCGGGAACTGGGGATACCATTTCCACCAGCGAGCAAAAAAATAGGAGTTGGGAATGGAGAATGATTTTATTGTTAAAAAGCATTTCCCAAAGAACAGAGAATATAAACTGTGGGTGAACAGGATTGTGGAAGAAGCAGAGACCAGAAGAAGGAATAGAAGAAGTCCGAACACTGGCAGGTGAAGGCCCTTGAGCAAGTCCTAACGACCCATGAACAGTGCCTGGTGGTCCGACAGATTGAGGGGAATTCTGCCCGCCTGGCAGTGGGGGGTTGCAGGGGCGTGTTGGTTGGGAAAGAAGATAAAATAGTACTACATAAGCTGCCTGTTTGTTGTAATAAACAATTCTGGTTGCATGTCCGACCAGGGTCCGTGCCTTCATACGCTACAATAACCTGAGACTCTCAGCTCATAACATTCCTATTTTAAATTGCCTTGCTTCATCTGACCAGGAGAATAGCTCACCCTTACAGAGGATAAGGACTTACTACTGCTATCTGCCAAATTTACTCTGTTAGCCTGAGTGGCAGATGTCCAACTGTGCAACTAAATCAAAGACTCATATTGAGTGCAATGTGGATCACTTGCAGAACTTTACTCATTTGAAAATTATATTCTCACTGTACTCTTTGTTTCAATTGAAAAGGTTGGAAAGTAAAGAACGACAAAGATGTAACATCATACATTAAGGATATGACACAGTTGTCTAACCAACTATTCAGAAAAGGTAGGAAAGGCCAGACAAATGTGGCCTATGTACCGCTTCAACTCCAACTCTTGTTTCTTAACATTTTACAAATTGGTTCAAAAGGAGACAAACATGAAAATGAATTCAGCGTATGCAAAAGACAAGTTTAAAAATTGTAAGCGGGTAAGATATAGTCATATGTCACAATTTTTTTCAAAGGCAGAATCTCTTTTTTAGAGGCAAATACAAATTCACTGTTTTGTCAAGAAAGCACTAACATAAATATTTTTATTTTTTCCTGTATTGGAATCAACAACAAAAGCGAAAGGAAGAAAGTATTACAGTCTGTAAAAAGAGTCCTCATGAAACAATATAATTTAGATAAAGTTAAGTTTAGATTGTGGTTTACTGATAAAATCCAAAAAATTAATTAAAAGGAAGCTCAAAATCAAATTTAAAACAGTAAGAACTGTGAGACACATGGCATATTGATATAGTAGATAAAATAGTTGTATAAATTATTCAGATTTGCCTCATAAGAGTATTTGAGATCCTGTCTAAGCCCAGAAACTTGTGCCAAGCACTCAAGATAAATTTTGTTTAAAATATATATATTAAAACCTCACATTCTGGAAAAGCGCCAGCATTTTATTTTTCTTAAAGACAAAGTTTATTTCTCTTAAAAAAAATTAATCAAACTAATTTTTTCTAAGAAAATGTCAGTGCTCATTCACAAAATGTAGAGGAAGACTCCTCCACTAAAACTCTCCCCAAAACCCCAGAAATGTCAGAGGCCTTATTGTCATTCACCATGCTTATTTTTAAAATAGAAAATTTAGTTAGAGAGCAATGTAGTTTTACACCTAAAGTAAGCTGAGAGGAAATTCATCTCATACAAAAATTGCAAGTAAAAAACTGCCTTGATGGCTACCTTTTTTCCAACCTGCATTTTTTTTCTTTTTTTTTTTTCTTTCATCTGTAGCATGAAGAGTTCAAGGGTTTTCCATGGGACAAACTAAAAGAGTGTGACAGCTTTCATTTAACAGAAGAATCAAGAAATTAAATTTATGCAACCTCTAAGCATTATTTAATTCTTAATGGCTGGATATCAGGTCAGTTTTAAAACACATTTGGCTTCACATTATCCAGTATAAGCAAAAATCTATCAATTTCCCCTTCTGTATAAAATGACACCACTTCAATTTGACTTTATGTAGAACACAACTTACAATGTGTGAGCATCGTAAATTGAAAAGGCAACAGATTTTGCTCAGAATTGTAAGGTTTTACTGTTAACAGCCAATAAAAGGAGTTGGGCAAACTCAACATAAAAATATGTCCTTTTATAAACTTGTGACTAATTCTGAAAAAGTAGTAAGCTGCAAAAAAAAACAACAACAACAAAAAGACAAGAAGAAATACAAATATCCTTTAACACACATTAACTTACTACTGGAAGGAAAAGCCTGGACTCCTCTTTCCCATATCCAACAGCTCTTCTCCATCATGCGTGCACGTACCGACCTCATCCTCAGACTAGCAGCCTCCCTAGCCTGTGCAACACCACATCAAGGGTCACCTTGAGGCTGGGTTGGGGCCTTTCTTGGTGCAAGCTTAGAGGGCACCAATGGACGTTGGCATTGGCATTCAGACCCCAGTGAAGTGACATTGGCACTCAAACCCCAGGTGCTGTGGAGCCACAGGGAATATGACCAGTGCAATCAGGTAAGTCCGAAGAAGGAGCCATAAATATGAACCATACAGGTCTGACAGGGCTAGCACTAGAAGTGCTGATAGCCAGTGACTGTGTAGTAAAACAAAAAATATATCTGAAGGAAGAGTGACAAATTTGAGATGACATGAGAGGGGAAAAAGATGATATGCGATGAGGTTGCTCTCCTCTTCCCCACTTTCCGTCACTCAAAAAGATCAAGAAGTGAAGACGAAAAAAAAGCACTTCACAAGAGTTATAAGATATTTTTATGAGAATATATCATTCGCTGTAAGAGAACGTGGTAGTGTTGTGCCCCTTCCCATTCGGGGCTCAGCTTAAATGCATTCAAATTACCAGCCTCACTTGAAATGCAGCGGAGACCTATAGAGTTATTACTGTCCTACACCATGACATTGCAAAATATGCCAGCACCTCCTAGGGAGGCCTACATATTTCATTGTGAAGTTGTACTTAATTTACTGCCCCTTACCAGCCACAAATCTAATTTGTCACCATAGTTCCCAAGGTTCCTGCCTTCCACTGAGATTGCGCCACTTTCCCACAGTCTGCATTTTCAAGAGATGAATCTCATTTTGTTGTTTTCCTGCCCATCTTTCTGATCTCCCCAAATACTTTTGTGTTTTGCCCTCAGTGATATTTTCAATGGCTCTAGATTTAGTATCATTCTGGCATTTCATTCAAAATGTCCTGTCTTTTCCCAATCGTTCAAACAAAAAATCAAATAAGACTTATTAATATGAAATTTTTTATAAGTTAGACATCCTTTCCAACTGCCTGTTACTTCTGCCTTTTGTTTTCAGTATGCAAATAAGATTCTTCATTGGTATGCCAAGGTCATATGAAATAGAAATACCATACAAATAGTAATGTCCATGAAAAAGAAACCTAAAGTTTTGTAAAGTATTCCAAGAAAAAAAATTTCAAGGTATTTCCTCTTTAATTAAAAAATTGCTGCTGTTATTCAAAAAGCTAAATAAGCAGTAAATCTGCACCATAAGCTTACTAGGGAAAATTAAGGTTTTATGAAGCTGTATTAACCTTTTACTCTAAGGCGTTTTTACACCAGAGATAATCACGCATTTTTGTTTTCCTATTTGTTCCATTATCTTCTTAAGGAAGGAAGGGGAAAATATAAATCATACATCTGGGTATCTTTTTTTTTTATTTGAATATCCCAGCATTCCAATTTTTTAATATCCATTTTACCTTTTAAGGTTTACCTCAGTATTCTGCTTCTCTGTTACTTTTTGAATATGTTTCACAGTAATTCTACACACTTGTTACCTGGTTGTCTCAGTATCATAAAATCTATGTCATCCAGATCTGCTGATTTGTGTGTCTTCAAATTTTCAAAACCTTCAGGTCTTTTCTTATATGTTGTTAACCAATATTTTACAATAAGTCTCCATATTTCATCCTAGCTGTCTAAAACCCTTTTGACTCCATCTCTGTCCTCAGCAGCAAAGATGGATTGAAAAAGGGAAGGGAAGGGAAGGGAAAGGAAGGGAAGGGAAGGGAAGGGAAGAGAAATATTAGAAATTCAGTAATTTTAAGGTCAGAGTTACTGACCCATCAGTCAACACATAATTTCTGAATCAGTGCCCATTATGAAAACTGAGACAGTAGTATCTGATCTGTATTTTTAATGTTGTAACAGATTTGATATATAAAAACCATCTTGAACTCCATTATTTTTCTTTATTCATCTTACAATAATAAACCATCCTCTTCACATCCCCCTCATCACCACGAGGAAGAAAATCAGGAGGAGGAATTTAATACTACCTAAATCATATCCCAGCCATACATATATATACACGGTATTAATTATATGGTATGGTACAAAAGCTCAACGCTTCCCTTCCCTCCTCTCACTCAGTGAGAAACTGCTACTTTCCACTACAGTAAAAACACCAGATA
>JAOXJK010000012.1:89440296-89453766 GCA_025774025.1 Xenus cinereus
ACACCAGATATTACATTGGAACCTAGATCCCAACCAGGCACTATGAAGCCCTTCTCATGCAAACGTGAAGAAGCTCAGATGGGCTCAGACAAGAGTCTTAGCTTCACGTTTCTTAACACTGGCAAACTAGTGACCGAAATATACCCTCTTTCATGCACACACAAAAAAGTTGAAAACAGTTTGTTATCACACAACTTCAAAGTACACGCAAACTCTAAAAGGAACTGCAACTGAATGATTATCCAACATCATATATCCAGGAGCATGTCTACTGTACCAGCTAGCTTTAAAGAGAGGGAGAGATATAAGACTTGTTAGTTCCCCTGATAAAACTACAGCTAGTGTAACTCAGAGTAAATGAACACTTAAGCTTTCATTTTCTTAGAAAACTTACAGTCACTATGCCAAAAGTAATGTTGACGCTTTACTCTACATGAGCTGATTCTATATTACATACTAGTCCACTAGGTTTTTTTAGGTTTGCAGTTATCACTCTCATTTATTGTTGTTTTGCTCTTCACAGAAGGTGTCAGTGAAGATTACCACTCGCATCTCTGCTCGTGATATCATTGAAAGGTGCTGGTGTAAGGATTTACCCCATACATCCCATACTATAATGATAGCCCTAAATGCTGGCCTTTGCAATCCATCTATGTCACATATAACTGACAAGTTAAGTATAAAGCAGCAGTCTTAGTACTGCATGGGACTGCCTCTTTAATGCAGTAGGGAAAAATAGAAATTATTGTGAACTAGATGTACAAATTCCACACACAAAAAAAAAGTTCACACTGAGTTTTCTTTTTTTTTTTTTAACTTTTTACTCAACTAGTAGCTTAGGAAAAACAAACGATTTAAACTCAAAAGCAAAATCCCCCCAAACCCATCTGTTTTCCATAAGAGTTTTTCATATTTACACATATGCTTTGCTCCTGAATGCCAGATTTGGCTCCAAGTGATTTTTTCTTTTAAAGCTTGGCTGTAAACATGCATTCAAACACAGAAATGCTGAGAACCTTGTCTCATCCTCACATGACCCCAGAAATTGTGAGTAAATGTCAATGGAAGCAGGAACTACTGCAGTCCCAAATTGATGATAAAGCTGTAAATAAGCTTTCAAATAGCCATGATCATAGCACTCCTGGCTTTTAGCTTTCAGTCTTACCCTTTTGTATTTTTTTTAAATTGTTTTGAATAACAGCAACATTTTTCCATTATTTCTTTCATGGTTGTGAATGCTTACTCAAAACAGGTAGCAACAGCTCTTAATTACAGTGAGAAGGGAAGAGAGATGGACCAGAATTTCTGGTTTAAAGACTGAGTACAGTATTAGGTACACAGTGTCATCTAGAGGCCAAAGAGCTCTTTATAATAAGTTTTACAGTGAGGGGCTAAGTTTTACCCCCCACTTTACTGACCAACACTTATGTCGCCTTGACTCGTCACATAAATTATCTCTACAGACATCTTACTGCAGTTATTCTAAATATCTGTGTCAACACCTACAGATTAGTGTAGGAGTGTTTCAGTGTAAAATGCACATAATCAAATGGATTTGTATGTGACTAAGTTTCTAGGGACAATGCCAGCCTCATGAACTCTTTTCTCCTTACATTTCCAAGAAAAGCTGTCAGCACAGGGAAGAGCCCCTGTTTGTGACTGAGAATAAGCAAAGACAATTTAATTTGGATACATTTGTATTTGCACTGGGATGGATGTTTAAACTTTACAGTTTAAACTGTAAAGCCATGTCACCTTTGCCATTTTTCTAGAAACATGATATAAACCAAACTTTCAGTGCATAAGACATAATATATCTAGAAAGAACTTCTCCATCATCATTACTAAGAGAAAAACACATCTTTCAAGAGAAAAAAATCCCAGGTTATGCAAGAGAAAATCATGTTTTTGAGAACACCTGCCACACGGAGGAATGTGATCTAATAACCAAACGAGAACATGAAATATGTGTGTCAGCCCCAATACGAATTCATGACAACCTACAAAAAAAGCTGAGTTTGCACTCTACATGTCACATGATGTTCTTCTCATGTGTGTGCATGTCCTAGTGTATTATTTCCAGCAGAGTATTCTCTACTTGAGTACACACAACAAAGCAGAACCCACTGGCCAGCTATTGTCCAACACAGAGATAGACAGAGCTCTTACTGCAAACAAAGTCTAAACAGATTAGTACCACACAAAGAGAAAAAACATTGGCATAAAGGAAATTATGCACATAGAAAGATTTGAGACTCGATACAGGCTTTGGATGGTCTGATTTCTGCTGAAAAAAAGCCAGTTGGATGCATGCTGTAAAAGAGTGTGCGTGCGGACTGCCATTCCAGAGGTAGTACTGGTAGTACAGGCTCCATCAGTCCTGGCTGAGAGACAGCAAAAAATGGTAGAGCATTGCGCTGAATCAGAAAAATGTCTTAATGCGCGTGTACATTCTTGGGAAGAGAGAGGAAGAGGTGAGTCAGACACGTTTTTATTCCTTCTGAGCTCTGAATTGTTACAGCTACCTGCATCCTAAGGATGCAGTTGACCTGCAATGAATGAATCAAGTTTGGTATAGCGTTTTCCAGGAACATTGTGGTCCAATCCACATTTATGAGAGACAGTGTCTAGCAACAAAACAGCACAGTTAAGCTGGGAATTTAGGAACCTGCAAGAGCTAAGGCTTTCTCTGTTACCAATAGCATCAATGTAATTCCTTTTACCCTAGTTAAAACGTAGTTCAGTTTCTCCTCCAATCTAAAATGAATATTACCAATTACCTTCTTGCAACTAGGATTAAATCCTATTTATATATTCTTTTATACTCTTGATAACATCTCTGATAGTCAAAAGTAAGTAGCAATTAAAGCCTAAGCATATATAGTTCCATAATTCTTTTCCACCTGCTATTCAAATCAACTGGAAAGAAGGAAAAAAAAAAAGAAAAGTGGGAGAAAAACAAATTGCAAGTCATTTATCTGCTATTTCCCCCTCTATTTAGAGTTCACTAAACACTGGTGTCTGCAAGAATTCTCTGTGCTGGAAGAAGAAAACACCTACTTGACTGTCAATTCTTTAGTTCAACAATGCAGTCCGCTGTTGATATAAACATTATAAATATTGAATATATACCAGTTTTTTACACTTTAAAAAATCCACTGCTATACTAGAAAAATAGTCTGAATCCTAAAAATGTTTAAAAGTAATAAGAGTCATTGGAAAGAACAGGAATATATACTCCAACTTAAAGCATCGAAACAAGAAACAGTGAGTACCTTCGTCTTCCCCACCATCCCCAAAAGTACAATGAATTTTAATGTAAAGTGTTATATTTTTAAGAAATAAAGTGCTAAATAGAATTATTTATACAAGTAGAGACTGTACAGCCAGCATTTCACTGAAAACCCACACCTCCAAAAAGTGTCTTCATACACATGTAGAGTGGAGCTGTGTTGTGTGCTCAGCACACAAAAGATGGTGAATAGATGGTTGCTAAAGCAGTCTGAAAACCTACAATTTCATAAACTAACTGAAGTAAATCAATGACAAATAGATAAATACGACCTTTGCAACAAATGCGGTTGGCCAGGGTAGCTTTCTCACTGGCTTATTGTTTCTTATGCTGACTAGTTTATGCAACACTTAATAGTTATGGGTGGTTTCTTTCCCACAAGGTCAAACAAAATCAGAATCCTTCCTTATGATCTCTTTCAGGAGAAATTGTACCCCATGCATTTCTTGATGACAGGTAAAGCATAGGTAATATATGTCCACAAATTTTTGCTGTTGAAAACCTTATCTCAAGTTGATAACTGTTGAATTTTTTTTTTCAGTGAAGTTCAATTGAAGAGAATAAAATTTGTTTTGAGTGAAAAACCAACATAAGCCAGAGAATAAAAAGTTTCCATCTTCAGATGTCAACAAATTGGCAGCAAAATTAAATTTGGTCTTGCTTAACCAAGAAGGTATTACAGGAGCTTGCACAGGAATCTTTTTGGTATGAATAGAATTGTCATCAGTAAACAAACAAAAGTTTGGAAAAAAAACCTTGTTTCTCTTTAAGGAAAACTTTCCATACTTTGTATTATTTTGCTTAAGAGTACTACTGTATGATTCAGCCAAAAGTGAACAATAATCTTTGAAAAGATATGTGGTGATTGGATAGGTTATTTTATCTTTTCTCTATTTCCATGCTGAAAGTCCATTTCCACTTGAGCTGGGCACCTGAGCAGTTCTCAAAACACCACTACTGCTTCTTTTCATCTTTTCCTATAAGAAGTTTGAAAGAATGTGACTATATGAATTTTGAATATGTTGTGTGAAATTCAAAATAACCCTTCTCCTAAGAACAGTAGTGCAAAATTAGTCAATTTGCTTTGGTATATTTTATATTCCTGAGTAGCTTTGACTACTGAGTAAAAGAATACTTTCCAGCAAACCTTAACTCTCACTTTAAAACCGATGTGTTCTCACTCTGTCTTTAAAAAACAGAGAGTCTTTAATGACTGAGAATTCATAGCTTAAGGAAGGACAGTCAATTTGTCTATATAAAGGAGGATCGTGTTTTGTACTGTGGAGAGGATTTCCTCTTTACTTAAATTTGATACCTTTAGGATTTACACTTCACAAATTCAAATTGCAAACTTCATACCCCAGTAGTTTACTAAATGGTTGGTCTCTAACATTAATAAGAGAGATCTAACTTTAGACAAACTAGGGTACTTTTCCAGTTTATTAGTATTTATAAATTAATTTTAGAATGACGTTTTTAATTACTCCTATGTATCGAATAGAGACTTTTTTAATCTCCCTCCCTGCATATGATGAGGCCAGAGCACCGTTAAAGCCCATCTTTAGCTCATTATTTAAAGTCACTATTTGGAAAAGTGTCTTTGACAAGTACTATTAGGTCTCGTCTTACAGAAATAAGACTTCTTTCTTATGATTTGTAGATTAAACCCAAAGAGAATCCATGACACGAAGAATGAGATGTATTTACAGATGGCCAGATTTGGGTTTGGGGTTTTTTTCATGTAAGAAATTTTGTCAATAGTTTCTTCAATATTTTCTTCTGTAACTGGATAGAAAATGCTCCTGAGAATTCAGCTTGCATGCATGAGAAACTCATAGTTCTTCAGCATATTTTAAAGCAACATTCAGAAAAGAAAAACAAAAGCTATTTAAAGCATAGAGATTAAATCAGCCTGTGCACAGCAAAATTCTTTTGTCTCTCAAAAGAGCAATTCAGAGAGATGATTAATGGTTGCATGTAAAGGGCATTGAGGAAACATTACTAGAAAACATTTCCATTCCAAAAAGATCTATTTTCCAGCTCTCCAAGCAGACTATTATATGCTATAGGTAATTGAAAGTAAAGTAATAAGATTCACAGAATGTCTGATATTTCTATTTTATATCTGAACACTTAAGGGTTTACAATACCCATAACATTGTGTCTACAGTATATAATCAACCACTGGCATTCTCAGTTGGTCATCCATGTATTTTAAAAATCATTCATCACAACTAGTTCTTGAATAATTTATGGATTCAGAGCAGAATTCCAATCTGACTTAGCTGCTGCAGTTCACAGACCAGGATATTTGTTTCAACTGTATAAAAAGTTCAGTTTGCATTAATATGCTAGGCTAAAATTACAGGGAAAATGCCAGTTCTTCTGATGCTTCTGCTCTAGGAGGGTAACACAGCACAGAGCAGACAAAGGCAACTGAAGATACTTAAACTCTTCAGCTGAAACAGGCAACAGAACAAGCAGTTGGAAATGGACAGTTACCTGATTAGTTTCCTGATAATGGAAAGAAACAGTCCTTTCTCATATATCCTTTGTTTAGAAGATACTTTGAATATATCTATCAAGAATGTTTTTCCATAGTTAACTAAGAATGGCGAGTTAAAGTTGAACATTGAATTTATTCTCTAAGATGTGACAATAGTAAATGTCTTATCTGCTACCTGTAACATTTGGCAAAAATGCCATAATTTTTTTTACAGGTGAATACTCTTAAAAAATTTATTTTTCCCAATAGTGTCTGTCAAGTCAGATCTCAGCACCTTTTCAAATTACATTAGAAGAGAATTTAATTGAATACTGAAAGTGATCACAACTGAAGTCACCTCCTAACATGTTTTAAAAGTTTACTGGACTTTGCCATTGCTGGTTTGTGTTTCTTTTTATGATTTTGGGAGATATGTAAACAAAACACACTGGATAATGGCTACAATTCTATTTATTCTTACCATAATATCTTGCACCTCCTCTCCTTGACCTTACAGGTTTTTTTGCCTTACGGGCTGTGAAATATCATTTGCTGTAGTTCCTAGCTATCTATAGCCATCTAGTTGTGTCAAAGATCATTTATATTTAACAAAACACAAAATCACCAATATGTAGTTTTGATAAAACTATGCCCTTAGAAAAGAAAAAAAAAGCCAGAGACAAAATATATAACATTACGCTGAAACTTTTCCTGTTTCTATACCGATTCTGCTGTGTCAACACACTTCGGCAACAAGCAGAAAGCGTGACAGAGGCATCTTGGGACGTCAGCTCTTTGGCTTGCTGGAGTTTTTTTCTCATTATCTAGAACATCATAGGTATTGTAAAACATCTTACACATTAGTAGCACTAACTCAGAGAATTACCTTGTTCATTCTTTAGAGATCCTTCACTGTAAATTTCCTTCAGAATTGTTTATTTTATATTGTAGCTAAATAAGAACTATAGGCCTGAGATCTGAAGGCAAACAAGCTAACCACACAGCACCTTTTTGGAATTTAGCCCCCACTGTAAGATCCAGAACCTGGTCCTAATCTCCCTAAACAATGGATGGAGGTTAGAAATGGAGGAAGCACACCGAGGAGGATACTGGGGAATCATTGCAGAGCAGAAAGGCAATGGACAGATGTCACTTGTGTGCCACAGACTCTCAGCTGCAATGCCATAACTTCATAACCAGTTAATTGCTTTAAGTTGCTCATGCAACCATACTCAGGTATGGTATACACAAAACGATGATTTAAGGAACATGGATTATGGCCAAAAACCCAGCCCATTAACAGGGGATGGGGCAAGAACAGACCCAAAGTGGCAGTTGCACAGGAGATCATCCCCACCCTCGATGTTTTGTATCTTGGGACTCCTGAATCCAAGTAATTCTTCCCTTTTCATTTAAGTCCTCTTTATTAAGTACCTCAAATACACATCTTGAGTCTTGGTTCTTTGATACCTACTCTAGATACTCTTGAACTAGAAGGTACACTCAACCTGGAGATGTGGAAACACCACCAAGACTCCTTCTACAAGCACTAAATTATTATGTATCCAAACATATCTGCCTTCTGAATCATTGCTCTCCCTTTTTAGCAACCTATCTAAATCAAAGCTAAGCTCTTTTTTTTTTCCCTACAGATACTAAAATGACTCTTCTTGTCCCTATCCTTATTGGTGTAGAATTTACCATTGATTTTCATTTGTCATCAACTGTCTGCATTTCATACTCATAATTTACAACCACCTTTATGAAACTCTCAGTTTTTTATAACAGACTATATATTTAATATGAGAGAGACACTTTTACTCCTAATCCCATTTCCAGTGAGGACATTAAGGCTTTATTATGGGTGTATCAGAATGCATTGCAGACAAGCAGAAAGGCACCAATAAATTATTCAGGTCATTCTAAGTGCATACCAATAAAACCTTCTTATACAACGGCATTCCTTTTGGCATGTAGCATTTCAGGCATTATTCTAGTATTAAGCATTACTTTTTGTAATGTACATTTACTTTTCCTCACCATTTCTGCATAGATAAAGCCAGTTGTATTTAATTATTATGAAAGATAAATAAGGAAAAAAAAAAAAAGAAAAAAAATAAATTACTGCATTTAATTCTCTAACAATAACCGATGAGGAGTATTCTGTATAAAGCACTTCTGGGAAGTACTTAATCTCTCCAGAATCCCAAGACTCGAAGAAATGTTGCAGGGATCATCAAAATCTGGCTACTTTTCTTTTGCATTCTCTATATTTCCCAAATTTATATCTTCTCAGAATCATGATACTATGCCTTAAATTTAGTAGTTTGCTTTCTCTTTCTAGTTTTGGTTTCTAATGGACTCACCAACCTGAACCCCTTTCTCCAAAAACAGATAAATGATCTAAGCTCAAAAATTTACACTAAACTCTGACATTAACACATGTGATGACTGAATGTGACCTTCTCCTCTTCCCACCAAGCTCTCAGAATTTCTGATTTTTCGGGGTTTTTTTGATCAGTGGATTTCAGTGGAGGATGCCAGGGGATTTTGCTTGTCTCATAATAACCTATTTATAAACATTTCTTCTTTCCCAATTAATGAATTTCTCTCCATTGCTAAGAGCCCATAGTATCTTTTCTGCTATGAATGCTGTATTCTTCCCTCTTATTTGTTGGGCAGGAAATCCTTAAAAATCAATAAAACTCCTAGTGCAACAGTTCTGATAAAAACTACCTTGTCTTAAAAGGAAATATATTTATTCCTGAGATTCTCTTACTGGCGCTGTATCAGCTGCTCAAAGCACTGTGCTGACTATAACGGGTAGATGGTAACCCACTCAGGAATCTCCCCTATGCCTCCCCCAGAGTACAGTGTTCTCTAGCCATGAAACACCACTATGTTTTAAACTACAGATATTGAATAGATGACTGAAAACTACAACATAAAAGATTACTGGCTGATAAATTTCTCTTATTCTTTCTACATATTTTCTTACTAAACATTAAACCCCTCAAATTACCTATTTTTAATGAAATTAAATAAAGACACCATCTAGTGGCCAGCATGTAGCCCTTTCCATATGAACCTCCGATTATTTTGACAGGGTCTAATACACTGTTTCTTATAGATACAGCATATTAAGAATACTTTGTATTAAAAAAAAAAGTCAAAATTTGACAAAACACACCACAGCTGCCTGTCATCTCAAGGCAATGGAAAGTACAAGATATATTATCTAATAGTATTTTCTTCAAAATTCACATGAATTGTAAGGTTAGAACAGATTGAGTTTCTTCAAGACTCTTCCTTTGAAACTGACCAGATGTTGCTCAGTAGCTCATAATATTTCCATGGGTATTTTAAGGAACATTATCTCCTTATGGTTTATTCAAAAGATGAGGTCAAGTTTCATTTAAGGGAAAAATTTCATATCATCATTAGACACTAACATAGAGATAAGAATTTTGTATTTAAAGAACCATATGAAGAAATTATAGATAGATAAACCAAAGCATTTTAAAGTCTGAAAAAGAGGTTTTGGAATGTGAGATGTAAATTCAAGCTTACCCCAGGCAACTGAAAACTGACATAGTTTTGAAAAATTCCTAATTGAAATAAATCCTTTTGTTAAAACACAATCCAAATGCCTTCTGTATGCAAGCACTCCTTGTTGCTAAGGAACTGGATTTCTAAGGAAGTGGAAAGGTTTTCTGGGCTTTTAAAACCAGTAAGGTTGAGTTGTGTCCTTAGCTTGACTCTAACAGCAGGTAAGGAAGCTTAATTGAAAACCTGTCCAGGATTTACCTAACAGCAAGCTTCTACATAGTTCAAAAAAATTCCTCTGAAATAACAGTTCACAAGTTACTTCTGGCCTTTCTTATTTCAGTACAGATATAGAGTCTCATGAGTCTTCATTTGCTTATTTTGCAATACAAGTTCTAATTTCTACACATTTTAGTGATCTTCTCTCCTAGCTCAAGTATTTCAAAGCTGAGTATCTGGATGTTGAAACTCTCGGTTTTAGACATACACAGAATAACTACATGTCACCCCAAAATATTAACAATGCATAATCAGTTTTGAGCCACGAGAGGTAAGGGAAAATTTTGCATGCTTTGGGTTAACTTCTGTGAGCCAGTTAGCACAGAGTCCCCCACAGTCTTGTACAATATTCTTCAGTATCTCCTTTCATTTAAAAACAGGTGTACTTCTTTTGATAAATAAATGGTCCTAGAAATTTAGATGTCATTGATAGTTCTTGGTCCTAAATCTGAGGACATTTTTACTGCATTTTATTACTGCATGGTCTTTCATCTACAAGGAAAGTACTCCTGATTACCACAAAAGCTGCTATGACAAGAGTGTTTATATCTGGATGTTCACTTTTTGTTAAAATAACAGAAGACATAACTCTGAAGTGCATCTCCACATATCCTTTGTTTTACCTTTTCTCTGCTTAAAAAGAAGATTATTTATGAGTTAACAGAAAATTCTAGCCACCAATCTCTACTTGGGACTTGAAGATTTCTCAGATGTGGGTAAGTTGCTTGGAAACACTGCATGTGTTTTCACATTAAATCTCTGACCCTTTTCAGGTTTGCCTGTCACTATTAATTTTTTCTGTGGAAAAGCTTAGAAACATAAGCTTTAAAGATTTCTCTTCACACTCCTTCCTAAAATAGGTTATTTTTTACTTTGTTTCTCTCAGAGATGTTATGTTATAAAGCACAATTTCCTGAGATCTGTAACCAGTCCCGTATTTCTCATTGCTCCTTCAAAGAACACCCCCAAAAGCTCAGCAAGCAGATTCAGCATGTATACAGAGTACTCAAATGTTCAAAACAGCAGCTTACCAATGCAAATGTTAGTAGACCAGTGATAAAAATGACCTACAATATTCTCTCTTCCCACTTTTCAGAATTTTTTACCATTAAAAAAAAGCTTTCAAGAAATCTTTTCTCATAGCTGTACTTACACCTTCAATAGGTCGTAATGGAGGAAGGTAATGGGAACAGCATAATTGCTAGAATCAAGAGAGAACATGTCTAATACTGTTCAGCCAGGTGGGTGAACAAATGAAGATAGATAATGATGAATTACCTCTATAGTGGTGCTGAATTCCTTTTAGCACTCCAACCAGTATTTCACAAAAGCTTACAATTTTTCAGTACCTAAGGACTGAAACTGCAGTATCAGAACAAAACGACTGGCATTGTTTTGATGACAAACACCAATAGGTAACTCTGGAAACTGCCTATAGACTGCTCATCTGAGACAAAAAGTCATAGGAAAGGAGGGAGCCGCTAGATTTCCTGTCCTGAGACTCAACGCAGCAATATTCAGAGCGATACTGGCAACAGAATAGGAACTATTGAGTTTGACAGCTAGGAACATGTAGTGCTGCATCGAGATGCTAAGTGTTAAGCTGCATATTTCCTCCTCTTTGGGAGGGAGAGGAAGATGCTTCCTCTGTGACTTTTGGGGGACTATTTTTCTATTTGGATACTGGCTAATATGCAGCAAATAGTTTTAATTCCTATTTAGAGCCTCTAGATGCTAACATAATTTATGCATTAATAATTAGATATGTTTATTTAGCCAGAATTGGGCTACTTAATTACTTTTTTTTTCTTTTTTTAAGGCCAAGAAGAGAACAAGTGATAGACAGTGTTCATCTTGTTAAAAGACCACATGCAATAATATACAGATTAACTCACTTATTTAGCTGAGCAACCAGGAAAAGGTGTTTGTCTCTAGCAAATGGTACTTAAAGCATATGCAGTTTCTGCAACACAGCAAGAAGGAAACTGCTGGAAATTCATTCTTGTGAGGTATCATACTCACACTGAGGTCAATAGTAGTAATGGAACTCACAGAGAAATACCTGAGATTATGTAGTCTGTTTTTTCTAAGTAGTTGCAAAATAAAACAAAAAGGAAAGATGACCTTTTAATAATTAAAGCAGTTATTTTTGCAGTTGGCAATCTGAAGTGTATCACAAGACTTTGATGATATATGCTCATCATTATTTATAATGATAGCTTTGTTGCACAGTGCCTCTACCAAAGAAAAAGTTACCTTCATTGCCATAAGCCAGTTTACAAACACATAAAACAAGAAAAACCCAACTAATGACTAGGGGTATCAGATCAGCACACTCAAACCACTCTTTTTGTCTAGAGTCTCTTCACTGCAGACAGATATCATGAAAAAGCTGATTGCATTTTCTCAGCTGGAGACCTGACCTTTCTAGTCTAGTTCTGATACAAGTTATTAAAGAGAGAATAAACTGTGCTTCTCACCCCCCAGACTCCTAGCCTAGCCTCTCTTCCTAAAGTGTCCTAGCTGGCACCAGATCTCCTTGAATTGCCCCAGAACAGGCCCTCCCTCAGCTGGCAGGAACAGCAAATAACTGAGTAAGGACCCAAAACAAAGCATGGATCTGGTCACGTTTGTTTTATAGATGACATGGAACAAAGGTTTGTCCATCTGCTCAGGTGCATTCACTGGCCAAACTTTCCGTATGGAAGTTACCAAGGTAAAAGTTTCTTTTTTTTTATTGATTTAAATTAAGGTGGGTTTTTTGGGGTTAGTTTGTTTGTTTGTTTGTTTTTATGAACTACTGATTCTGTTATGCATCAGATTTCTTAAAGATCTGACAACGTAACTGAGATTTCCAAATACAGAAACTAGTCACTAGGAATCATCAAAGAACTTGGTGAAGGGTCAATGCAGCTGTGGTAAATGAATGGCCAAACTGAGAATGAAATCCTGAATTTTCTTTCTGATTTTCTGTTTTAACAAACACAATAGGACTTTGTGTTAATAAATCACGTTTCAGCACTTGTGGAACTAAAGAATGCAGGTTTAATTCAGTAAGCTGTCTGCATGAGGAATTACCACAACAATCACTATGCCTCACTTCAATGAGGACATGCAGATCATCTTTTATGATTTTCATTGTCACCATCTAGATACCAATGAGGTCAGATTCTCAGCTGGTGTCAAAGTTAAAAACAGCTGCTGATGTATCTGCTCTACTCCTAAGGAATTCAGTCTTGAATACGCTCTCACTAGTGATTCTGAGTTTAACTTCTATCATGACTATTAATTCTTTAAGAGCTCAGAAATATGGTTTCTTTCAAATGTTTGCACAAGGAAATACATAAAAACACCCATGACAAAAATAAATGTGAATCAAAAAGTAAATCCAGAAAATGTAACTGTGTAGTGTTCCTTCATATGCATCTCCTGAGAATGGTTGTGTAGTAGATTTAACTTCCCATTGCTAACCAAGAGGAAATGAAAAAGTCTGCAGGAGGAATTGAATTGGCTCAATTATTAGTGAAACAGTCAGAAGATACTAATCTTCCTTAATCTACTGAATTGACTAAATTGGCAAAGGAGCTGAAGAACTGGTAAATTTGGACTGTTTTCAAAAAATTCTTTTGCTTGCAGAGTTCAAGATTTATTTGCTTATTTTCAAATATCCTGTGGCTAGATCCTGTTATTACAGGACAGAAACACTCTCAAAATCATAGGGAAAAACAGCAAACAAAATAGCAACGCAACTACAAGTTGAGAGAGTACTGTGGGTACAGACACACCTGTACCTTTCACAGAATCACAGAATCATTTAGGTTGGAAGAGACCCTTGGGATCATCGAGTCCAACCATCCACCCTACTCTA
>JAOXJK010000012.1:89455216-89469954 GCA_025774025.1 Xenus cinereus
AAACCTACCCTGTTTCAGCTTGAAACCATTCCCTCTTGTTCTGTCATTAATTACCTGTGAGAAGAGACCAGCACCAATTTCTCTACAGCGTCCTTTGAAGTAGTTGTAGAGAGTGATACTCACATAAGAGTATCCAAGGCATATGACATAACTCCTGGGGAGGAAAGGGCTTTGTGCTCCCCAGATGTGGGTAAGAGAAAACAGGTTGATAATTTGCTCAGGAGACCAAACAGGTGCATGTTGGGTGCTTCCCCTAATTAATCTCTTCTTCAGGCTCAGACTGGTTCACGACATTCACCATAAGAAGTGATGCAACTTCCTTACTGCCTGAAACTCTCATTCTGAAACCAAGTTTTGATGGCTGTATGAAACCATTGTTTCTTTTAATACACATAACACACATAAAAAGTGCCTTGCATTTTGCTTTTTCAATGAAGTTAGTTCTGGGACATCATCCTTTGAGAAGTGAGACAATGTCTGATAGCTACTACAAAATAAGACCTCCTACTACATCTTTTTGATTTTCAAATATGTATCTGTATATTGTAGTACATGATTTTATTAAAAATGAGCTTAACGTGTTTGTTGACTAAGTGCAAGTTCTAGTAATAATAGAACAAGAATGTGAACTTCAGGGAAGTTTGAGTTAATGTGATTGGGTATTTCTATAGTATTTTTTTTCCTTTTTTCTTTTTTTTTTTTTAATTGTTGAGTATATTACTTAAGTAAATAAATAAAAATAAATAAAGAGTTGTATGGGTATCTCCTAGTATTCCCCAGCCAGTATTCGCATGTCTGTCAATGTGGCTGTAGATAGATAGGATTTCAAGGTGGAGATCAGTTCAGATGGCAACAGATCAAGAACTAGGAACTGACCCAAGAGATGTATTATGACTCCTGCCCTGACATCTGTAATATATGGAAAACCATGCTCTTCTCAGGGGGCTGAATAGGAGTTAAAGTACAAGATAAAATTGCAGTAACATATAAAGAACATAAAGCAAACTAGACCATACACAGATCTCCACGTCTGGTTAGATAAGAGAGTTTCTGAGGTGGTTTCTGAGAGACCTCCCCAGGAAAAGAACCAGATGGGCTTTTGAAGGCAAGCATGGAACAAGTTACAATATAGGAAAGTTGAAAAGAAAATTTTGAACAAGCTAGGAGTGGACAAAGTCCCTCTACCATTTTCATTGGATGATGTAGAGCTACTGGCATGACCGTCAACCAAAGGCAGCAGCATTCAGAGCTTATCTGAATAATTATGTGACCAGAGATTTATTTGAAGTCATAAATCCTCATACTTCATTAGTCCAGTTTTACAGAGCAACTCCAGCAAAGTCAATGACTCCTAATAAGTATCAAGCTGTCATAGCACAGTAGAGAATCAGGCCTTTTATTGTCCCTCACATTCGTATGCCCAGTTGGGCAGCTGGGGCGAACTACGGTGTTGCAGATTGAAGAAAGTCTGGTTTGATGTGTGGGCTTTGGCACATGGTGAGCATTTTTGTGAGGAAGTATTTTACTGTAATTTAACTTTTATTGGAAGGCATGACACATCCTTTCCAGCTAATTGCTCTATTTTAGCTTTTAAAATGAACAGATCTTTCTCTCTTAGGTTTCAGCTCATATATTGTAATGATATTACTGTTACTGTTAAAGGTGACCTGAAAATTATTTTAAATTATTTGGTTCTTCCTTCTTCATTTGTTTACAATGAATAAAAATGCCTAAGAGATTGTAGACTACTTATAAAGCCTATTTTCCCTCCACACCCCACCCCCCTTCCTATTTTTACTTTATAAGTGTAATCTCTCACACTCTGGCTTTACTCAAGTTAGGAAGGCACGTGATATACCCCTCACAACCATTTGAAGCTGAAGATGTAATAAAGACTTTTGGGACAAGTCTCAGCTCTATTCCATGACCTGCTACACAGGATCTATGAGTCTTGTGCTACTTTGGGGAACTATCTGGCCTTTATCTCTTCTGCATTGGGCCTGAAACTCTGCAGTCATTCTACTCACTTGTTAGACTCTTCATTTTGTCATTTGTGATTTTGGTATGGATTTGCCTTAGAGAGAGGCCAAGAGTCAAGAGACACTGTCAGAAGACCTGCAACCCTCCACCGAAGAGCAGACAAGTAGAGCACCCACGTACAAATGTATCAACATTTAAAACAAACAAAAAACCCAATAACCCCCCAAAAGTCAATTTACACCACAGGATGATACCTGTAAACCTTACTAAGATTTTTTTTTCCTTTATGAAAGAGATTGGGCTGCATTTCAGAAAAGAAGAGGTGGATTCAAACTTAGCAGGGAAAAAAAAAAACCACCCATCCAGAATCCATAGTTTTAAAAAGACTGCTATACAAAGATGTTCTCTCACCCAAAGCCAGGTCAGAGAAGCACCTGCATCTGAGAACTGCAAATACTCCTTAATCTTTCATTTTATGTGCAGAATAATGAGATCAAACCAAGTTCTAAACCACCTGAGCAACAGTTTTGTTCTGCAAAGAAGAATAGAGTTCTCTTTTTCATATCTGCTAAACTGAAGCATTTACAAGATGTAAAGTCCCTACTGGGAGTGTAATGTGAAAATCCACTCAGTGGTGCATGTTTCTTTAGGAAGTTAAAGTGCTAGCAACTTGATTAATTTCAATTCTTTTTTCCCCCCAATCCTAAAAGATGAGAACATTCTGAAACGTACAGTGAAAAACCTTTACACAAAAAAAGATTTTGTTCTGTGCGTAACCAAATTAGGCAACATTTTTTTGGTAGATAACTATAAATGCTGTAACCGTGGTGTATCACAAGAGCATCAGGCTGATGAACTGAGGGATTATTTGAAAATCCGCAGGTGTGCAAACATCAAAATGCACCTTCAGTTGCATAGAGGTATTTCAGTGGTGAGTGGACAAACCGGTTAAACCACTGAAGTCCCAAGGCTTAGTCCCAAAATGAGTAAAATATGCTTGGTTCCACCAGTACAAAACCATGTAACAATTCCAGAAACAGTAAGAAAGGTTCATCTTTCTCAAAAGAAATTGCTGTGTCCTGGTCGCAAGGGTCAGCCTTGCACCATTTAAAAAAGCTGTATCACCATTTTAAAGGATCTATACAGAGTGTCACAACACTCAAAATAAGCAAAATTTTGAGCAGTAATACTCATGTTGTAGGTCAGGATAGATAAAATTTAGATGCTTGGCTCAAGAACATGCCCTATCAATTTCTAATGAATTTATACTCTCATGTCATAGTTTAAATTGCGCACCCTCTTGACATTTTCTGGAGGGAAAGGAAGGCTTTTGTAAGGCTTTTGACACTGTGTCCTATAATATCTTTATGGACTAATTGATGAGGCATAGGCTAGAAAAGTGGACAGTGAGATGGACTGAAACCAGGTGAAGAGCCAGGATTAAAGCACTGTGACCAGCTGCACCATATTCAGCTGGAGGCCAGTCACCAGCTGTTTGTCTCGGAGTTCAATAATGCTGTTTAAGATTTCATTAATGACCTTGATGATGGGACAGAGCATTCCCTCATCAAATCCACAAACAATACAAAACTGGGAAAAATGAGTGGTACACCAAATAGGTGTGCTGCCATTCAGAGGGACATAAACATGCTGGAGAAATAGGCTGAAAGGCACCACGTGCAAGTCCTGCACCTGGAAAGCAACAACCTCTGTGCAGCAGAACAGGCTGGGAGCCAGCAGGCTGGAAAAGAGCTTTGAACAAAAGGATCTAGAGATCCTGGTGGACAGGTTGAACATGAGTCAACAATGCACCCTCATAGCATGGAGTCAGTCCCTGACCCAGCAGCACCACAGCAGGGCTTGTCTCAAATTCCCCACAGCCCTGCCTGCCGTAAGGCCTGCAGAGCCAGGCCCACATGCTGGCACAGTGGCCCTGCCCAGCCATCCCGGGGCTGACCCTGACCGCAGATGCCTTCACTGGTCCTGGTCCTGACCCCCACCAGAGGCTGATGACCCAGCCCAGCCTCAGCTGTCCCCACAGAAGTGTCAGCCTTACTGTGCCTTGACAAAATAACAGAAAAATAAAGATTTCCCGTTTATCCCAGCTTTACGTACCCACTTATACACAGTTATCAGCTAGGACATGACTGATTAAGACTGCCTAGAAAATATGTGAGAGATTTTCCTTCATCCTGAGTAGATTTTTATGAAGCTCAGCTTAATCTTCTTTTCCTTCCATTTACATCAGGCTGTATAGGAAAAAGCAAAAAGCCCTTTACCTACTGCTTCTAATAAATAGGTACTAAAAACATTTACTGGGCACAAATATTCCTGCAGTTTTTAGCCCAGAAATTAATTTGCCAACTATACTGGGAGGAGGAGAAGTCAAAAAACCAGGGAATATTGGTGAAGAACAATTAGACTTTGAATAAGAACATGTAGAATTGAAAGTGGAGGAGAAGCTTGATGTCCTTTACAAGGTGCGTGACTTCTTTTTCTCCAAAATCAGTTCCTGCTCGTTTCACTATATTTTTTCTTTTGTGGGTAAGGTAGGAGACAAAGTTTAGCAGCAAGTGCAAGTGCATTTAGAAGTGCTTTACACTACTGGAAAGCTCAAAGCATAAGTTTTATGGATTTTCTCACCAAACTATGAGAGAAGACAGAAAAAATGACTTATGTGTTCAAGTCATGCGAAACTCAACAGTTAGAAAGATGTGCACTCTCAATCCAAAGCACAACACTGCCTTGTGAGGAAATTCAGTTGCAAAGTAGTCTTTGAGTACTTCTTCACCACTTGAGTATCTACTAACAGGCAGCAGCTGAGTATCTCAGACTTCTAATGCAAGGAGATGCTACAGTTCTCCAAGTCCTTGCACAGCCTATAAAGTTGCATGTATTCTAAAAAGTCTGCAGTAGTGATATTTGAAGACTTTTCTTTCTGCTCTAAACACTTCATAACTTTGATTTCTCTTTTCCAAAATACAAGAATAATTAAAAACCACATCCTATAGAGTGAAATTTAAAAGTAAACTGTGGGTCATCAAAATGTTTAATTTCACCACAAAAAAGAGAAGAAGCACACATGTTTTTTTACTAGACCCTAAAAACCATGCACCCGTTTTAAATGAAGCTGAAGTTCAGTTCAAGAAAAGAAAACTGAAAGTGTACATCACAAAATAATTGTCTGGAGTTTATTAGTATTTGAATTACTGATACGACAAAATTTCTAATTGAAAAATCTGATAAGCTTTATTTCTATAATTTGTGATTTTAAATGTGATGCTACGCATTTGTACAAAACATTTAACAATAAATCTTAAAGTGTTC
The DNA here is from genome assembly GCA_025774025.1 of Xenus cinereus. Classification (NCBI taxonomy): domain Eukaryota; kingdom Metazoa; phylum Chordata; class Aves; order Charadriiformes; family Scolopacidae; genus Xenus; species Xenus cinereus. Next base: position 89,460,524 of record JAOXJK010000012.1, read on the forward strand.
TAGAGACTAAAGTAAGTTGTAAATTAGAAATAGTGGTGATTTAACACTTCTAAACTGGTAAATGAATTATAATCCCCTCCATAATTGCTACACCTCTTAACTACCACTAGGCATATTTCCTCTTATCCTTATCAAAATGAATAATAACCTTTTTTAATAACCACTAGTAAATATAATTTATTATAAAAATAGTAAAACAGGAGAAAATCCTCCTATGAGACATATTGATGGGATTTACTGGAGATAGTGAATTGTTAACAATCATTTCTACTGCAATACAGACCTTTTTATACTTCTGAGTCCCAACAAAGGGAATGCATTCATGATAAAGACAAAAATAACTGAGAAAACACATTCTTACAGCCAATGAGGTAAGCATTGCCAGTTTCTTCTTTATGATTAATTAGTTTTCCAAATGACATTCAATATCTCGGCTAGTCTACCGTCATTGTTAAAATCTATCATTTCCTTAAAGTATTTATGGGATTATACTGATGGCAAAAATCATTTGTCATCAAAGGGATAAGATTAGACATGAAAATATAATGCTGGCAAAACATATTTCAGCAGCAATACACAGGAGGCCAAGTGCACAATAGAACTTTTAACGCACTTCATCTTTTTTTTTTTCTTTCTTCAATCTTCCTCTACTTAGAATATGTTCTCTTACTGACACTGATAATATGACTTCTAGACAGACCAGCAGTGCATTATACAAACAGCAATTGGAAAGATGGCAAGCTTTTGTTTGTTGGAGCATTTCCACCTATTTATTTTTGACAAGGTCAAAAAGCTCTTTTAATTCAACTTTACACTTGGCTGATGATGAAAAGTAGCTGTATGCTTTGACATAAAATAACCCACAGACATCAGCATCAAGTAACAAACATTTTAAAGCATTCCTGCTAATAACTGAATTCAGGACAGCAGAAATATCTGAGCAGAAATATCCATCTCTGTCAAACACTGCTTTCAAAATGCCCAGCTAATCATTTGTAAGCACTGAGCATAAAACTCACTGCAGTCTAATTCTATTGTTTACATTTCAGATGAACAGTAATTCAAACAAACAAAAAGACGTTTTAGAAAGTGTTGCAGAACAAATCTTTACAACATTCCCTTCTAAAAAAAAAAACCCAAAACCAAACAAAAAATAACCACCCCAAAACCAGAAACCAATCATGAAAAAAACCACACACAAATAATGAGTTCCTTTTCTCCTTTTCTTAGTTCCTGACTTCAATGTCTGTTCATGAAAAGTTACAAAAACACTGTATTATGTGGTGGATAAGACATGGAAAGCCAGGAGTAAAGAAGTTTAAATCCTTCCAAATCACACTTGCTATCAGAGATTTCACAAACACAGCTAAACTAACCCATCAATATTTTCACTTGCTGACTGAAATTCTCTACTCATTGCAGAAGCGCAGAATTTTTGAAGGGGTGCCCATCTGACTTCCTTAGACTCTTGTCTGGGCACATCCGCTGATGTAATTTCTAAGAGCAAGTAGAGCACAAAGTCCCTGACAAGGTGAAGTTAGATAGTCAGCTAATACGATCAGATCATAAAATATCAGTAGTAAATATTCTTTGGTTTCATGTCTCCGAAAGCAAAAAACATCTGTGTGACTATGCAACTGAAATTCTGTATGAACCCACAAAAGTTCTGCGTATGTTTTTTCATATCTAAACTTAAACCAATGCTTCTCTATGAATGCACAGTAAGAATAATCTGTCACAACCATTAAAGAGAACATACCCTTGGATATTGTTCTATTCCTTTCCTATTTCTCTGATTTAGCAAAGACTTTGGGCAGAAATGATATGTTTTTTATTAGACCTCCATAATAAATTATGCAACTGACCTCCAAAAATTCAGCAACAGACATTTGCATGACAGAACATTTACACTGGAAGTACTTACTTTTCAACAAGGTCAAAACTCTGTCAGATCTGCTCTGCATCTAGCTGGTGACAAAGTGGTGTTGTATACTTTAATGATAGAAGTCCTTCATTAACAGAGAATAAACATTTCATTGTGCCTGTAGAAATGATGCAAAATATGCATCGAGGATGACACCTGAGGACAACGAACAGCATCAGAAAACTCTCTTTCAGCTACTGCATCCAAAAGGCTGACTTTTTCTATGTCCTCTGAGACACTGTTGTTTGCTTGATATTACAGTTCTATTGGGAAAAATCCACTAAATATTATCTTTACCTTGCCTTTAATATTATTTTCATAACCATTAAATCAACTGATTACTCTTAATAAATCTGGATCCAGGTTGTGCAGTCCCAATTTACTTTTCACTACCAAAACAGTCCTTTCAGCTCATGTATACCATTTGCTAAGCATGTGCTTTGATGCATATTATTCTTTAGCTGTGCTATGATCTAAACTATTAGCTTGTTTTTATTTTTCCTGATGTTGATTTTTTTCAAAAAAAGATAATAATACTATAGATATCATTCTTAGCCCGTAAATCAATACTGCATGGAGAAAGCACCTAACACAATTCGGTTATTTTTAAAGAAAAATCATTAACATGGTTATATGTTTTCTTTACCTCATGAACAGGGTAAGAATAGTCTTTCAGAATTTATAATATGTGGAAAAATCATTCATGAATTATAAAAAGGTGGTTTTCAAACAAATTGGTTACTAGTTCATCTATTTTCTTCGTTAAGTAAAGAAGTCTTTCAAATTATGAAATTAATGCACAACTTAAAATTCAAAAAAGTTCAACAACTGCAGTTGTAGTCCTTAATTTCAGTATCAAATTTTTCATCTTTATTAAGACAGTTTGGATGGATCTACGATGGATGGATCTTTGTATGGATCTACCTTTTTTGCATCAATGGAGGTCCAAAAGCCTATCCTCTCTGCACAGTCTTTCACTAAATGGAAAATCAATAGCCAGCTCCATGCATTACCTGATCAGAGCAACAGACCTTTTCCCCACAGAGAATCGTCTGAGAAGCAAAGCTACGTGTTTTGGTCTAAGTGTGAAGAAACCTCCGATACGTATGAGCAGAGCCTCTGTATCTCTCAACTGGGTTTATATAGCTATCAGTGCCAAAAATGTTTTGAGTCCATCAGCCCCTGGGAATCTGTGTCATTCCCCTGTTGGAAGTGACCATGAACAATAATCTCATATATGCTACACAAAGCTAAGTATATCATGTTCCTTAAAAAGGTGCATACACTCTTAAAAAAACCCAACCAAACCCACCAGCATACTATGCAGGCACACAAATTGAAATTCAAACCAGTGATTCTGACATTCACTAGATCTAATTAAAAATTGAGAATAATTTGAAATATTCTCATACGTTTTCACACTAAGCTTTTTCTCAAAGAACTCTTCTTCTTTTATAACACTTTGCTCCCCTAACTCTTCTTTCCCTCCCCTTTTCATTTTGCTACTGAAAAGAGGTGCAGTTCTAGGATGGGAAAGATAGAGAAGATTGAATAATGGGACAAAATTAAAAATTTTAAAATCCTATACATTACTTCAGAAACAGTCTTTATCTAATTCTGAAGTAGTAAAAGAAGCAGTAAAGTAGAATTTGACACTAGCTCATAGGTCACTCATTCCAATCTTCATATTAGGGTTCTTTCCCTTTAATTGTATTACAAAAGAAGTGTTCTGTTTGATAGATTATTCTCAATACAACAGCTGCACAAGTTTTAGACTTCTTGTTAATTTACAGTGTATAACAATCAGCTTTATGTAATGGAGAGGCTGGGAGAAGCAAATGAGAAAAGCAAAAATGCACAAGGCGTGTAGCTTTCCTCCTATCAGAGCACAGCTAGATCAGTTTTGCAGTCTCCTGAATTTGTTGGTATCAGCTGTTTAACTGATGTTCTCCCTTTCCTAGGAAAATTATAAAAGGAAGAATCATTTTCTCCGCCCTAGAATCATGTAATCACAGCATGACATGGGGTTAGAAGGGACCTCTGGAGATCATCTAGTCCAAAGCAGGTCCACCTAGAGCAGGTTGCACAGGAACGTATTCAGGTGGGTTTTGAATGTCTCCAGAGAAGGAGACTCCACCATCTCCCTGGGTAGCCTCTTCCAGTGCTCTGCAACCCTCAAAGTAAAGAAGTTCCTCCTCATGTTTAGATGGAACTTCTTGTGTACAAGTTTGTGCCCATTTCTTCTTGTCCTGTCATTGGGCACCACTGAAAAAAGACTGGCCGCGTCCTCTTGACACCCATCCTTTAAGTATTTATAGGTGTTGATCAAATTCCCCCTCAGCCTTCTCTTCTTCAGACTAAAAAGACCCAAGTCCCTCAGCCTTTCCTTGTAAGAGAGATGCTCCAGGCCCCTAATCATCTTTGTGGTCCTCTGCTGTACCATCTCCATCAGTTCCTTGTCCTTCTTGAACTGGGGAGCCCAGAACTGGACACAGTGCTCCATATGGAGCCAAAACAAAAATAAAATTATGCCAATCCTTTAAAAGGGGACCCACAACTGGCACCTTAACTCTAGCGCACATTGAGTCACAACGAGTGCTGTGATTCCCTAAAGTAAAAGGAATTATCTATTTTACTTTCCACCCATTGTGTAGCAACTCTACAGCACAACCCACAGAAGCCTGCATCTAGCTTAGCCCACTAACTATTTTCAACTCCCAAATATTACAGATGTTTAGGTGCATGTAGAGTGAAGTCTTAAAAGATTCTACATTATTCATTACATTAGTAACTTTTAATCAACTCATCAAGGAAGTAGGGCAAGGCCAGTCCGGTCAACCTGATGCTGATTAGACCATGGATGTTTTATCATGCACTTTCTCAAGAGGTTTTGTTTGGATTTGAGAGCAAAATTATTCCTAGCATCAAACCACAAGTGTCCTTTTTTTCCTGTTCAAAGCTCAAGCTAGCGACTGTGATTAGAAAATGAAATGCAAATACTTCTGAAGAAGTAAGATGAGGAGAACAATTTCATGATTTCTCACTGGCATCAGCAGGCCTACACATAACAGTGCAATTACTGTGGACTAGCTGAATGAGGCTAGGTAAAAGTGGAGGATTTTTGCCAGACAAAATTAGAAAGAAACTTTCTACATAAGCATAGACACCTTCCAGACCAAAAGAGTTTATCTCACCTTCAGAAGGACAAGCTTCTAACATGCTACGTGACTGCAGACAAAAATGAAATAAAATAAGATTCTCTTCTCAGATCTTCTAAGCTTTTAGGCATCTTGCAAATATTGGCTATAAAAATACATTTCAAATTTTAATAATTTTTATTGGGACAATATCTTCAAGACCCATGATTATTTAAAAGACAATGCATACAAGAATATTATTAAATGTCTTACGACAGTTCTACAAAGAAATCCTTTCAGCAATATTTAGGAGTGTAAGAAAAGGTAAGGAAATTGGAAAGGTAATAATCACTGGCTGAAGCAAGGTCTCAGTATAGTTCTAGCTGTAGTTTAGCAGGGTTCAGACATTACTGTTTCCACTTATCAACTTTCCATGCTTCCCTTTCAAGTTACCACTCCACCCTAACAATCTAGCATCAATACAGGTACAGTTGTCCGCAACCCCTCCATGAAGTAAGCTGTCAGAACTGAACATACACACTCCTAATAGTAAGGTTGACAGGAAAGATGTGTGCATCCAGGTTTCTTGACAGATGAAGGCAGAGAGCAGCCAGTAACATACCATCACTCAGCTACAACCACAACAGGGCATCTGACCCCAGCCTTGAAAGAAATAATGCAACTGTCCTCCCAGTCACTCCAGTCTCCGTGATCCAAGGCACAGTTTCAGTTCAGTACAGCTGCGTAACCTTGGTTCAGAGCTCTGTGAAAAGCTTCTAAGTTGCAAGCAAAAGTGGTGAGAAAGCAGACAGAGTAGAGCCATACCAGGTAAGAGAGGTAAAATTAAAGACAGATGCAAGAGTGCTGAGAAAAAGGTGGTCAGTAGCTCAAGGATTCCAGAGGAAAATCTAGCATAAATGGTATGATGGAAAAAAAGCAGGCAATTGGAAAATTGCTCCATAGCAGCAGTAATGTTCAGCCTGTCCCAGGATCAATGGAAACCAATCTCCCCCTCTCACTGATGGCTACCAGGCTAACCAGACTTATCAGATGGCCTATTGGAGGGTGGCAAGCATATTAATAATTATCTAGTATCGCATAAATACTTATTAGGTAATAATTAATTACTTATTGTATTGGATGACAATTATTATTTTGCACTCTTAAACTGTGAATATCTGCTTTGAACACAGTAAATCAGTTTACCTAAACGAATAAGAAAGCAGATAGAAAGGGTAACTGTAAATAAGTTACAATTGTTATTTGTACCTATCCAGCTGTGAAGCTGCCTCGTGTAAAGTGGGTTACTTTTCAAACACTTCATGGTTTGAACAAACAGGTTGAAAATTTAGTTTCAATGCCATCAAAAAAATAGAGTCTTGGTATGTACAGTGTAGCTTTAACTGAGAATTAATTTTCTCTTTTGGACTGCTAGAAATACATTCAAATTTTCAAATACAATATACCCAAGCATTCATGTTAAGACAAGAGGCTACATACTTGGAGAATTGTAAGAAAAATCAATAATTGAAAAGGGTGTTTTCACTTCCGCAAGTTGTTGCACCCTTCAGATATACAGTAAGAAGGAAAAAAAGAAAACCAAAACAGAACAACTTTCACATACTTGGCCACCTTCCCTAATATGTTTCTCTATTGCAGAAACATATTCCACCAAACAAAAACTTTTTCCAACGTTACCAATACTTCTTACTCATTTGGGGTCGCTAAGAACTGTAATGGTTGACCCAGAAGCCATTGTCAGTCATTTCAAAGCAAGATAAATCCATTTCAGTAAGCATAAAATCAAAGGAAACCACAGATTGCTAGAGCTCCTGCCACACCTATATAATTGGGATTGCTCAAGACAGGCAGCTGCACCATCCACACATCATGCAATTTGAGTGCGTGGCTCTGTGTGTGTGTCCCAGTACTTGAACCCTTGCTATTGAAAGCTCTCAGAAGTCAGTCTTCCCTCCCTTTCAGGATGACAGCTATTCTAGTATCTTCCTTTCCTTCCTGAGCCAAGGCACAGGGAACCATGTTGCATTCCTGATGCAGAACACCACATTCATTTTCCTCCTCTTTCCTGCTTTTCACTCTCTACCCCTTACCCCTAGTGCTGCTCTCATCTATAAGTAGAACTGCAAGATAATGGAGGAACAAAGAAAACAGATTTCAAAAGACCTTAGGTGGTGCTTTCATCCCTCCTCCTCCTCCTACCACCCCTTGAATGTTTAAATAGTTGTATGTTCTGCTTAACTCTTTGTTGCCTGTGGGTATCTCTTTCACTGTCTGTGACCTTCATGCCAGGAAAAAAAATTAACTTACATATATGAAAGACTGATGAAATACAGTGTTTTTACTTCCTTTTGTTCTACAATAGTTCCCCTCTTCAGAGACACAAAACCTGCTTGCTCCAAGTGTAAATCCTAAAAGATATCAACAGGTCATTCTTTTGCTTTTCAGATAAAGCACCATTAAGTACACTAAAAAGCTGAGGCCTATATTCCTCCCCTCTTTCATTTCAGTGCTTTAAGTGTTTCTCAAGATAAAGCAATAAAATTTTATTCTTTTCACAATTTGTTTTTGGTCTGCTGAGAGCAAATAAAATGTTTGCAATATTTACCCCAAATTAGCTGTAATAACACAGTCTAAATAAAGACTGTTTCACAGCAGTCTATTACAAATAAGAACTATTTACAGTATTTTATGTGCTACACTGTTATTCTCAATTCTTCCTCTTCTCCCGAAACCAAGCTTACAATCTACATTGCTTTTCAATTTCCAAAACCTTATCTGAAGAGGTACAGAGCTAATTTTGTCATAGTACCCCACCATAAAGTTCCAAATTGAGCCAAAATGGATCCACAAAATAGCAAGCAAGAAACCAATGAGCTAGGATCACCTCTAGCACATATGATCACCTGGCCCAACTTGGAAGATAGCACATTTATAGCTGCTCTGACAAAGAAAAGGCCTTCAGCAAGTGTCTGGAGAACCACCTCAACTCATGTTTCCAAATGATCAAAGCGACTTTGCTTTTGGTAGCAAAAGCGATTTATAGGTTTTTTTCATCCAGGTTGTCAAACCTGAAAACGTTATATTTACACAACCTCTAAAAAGGCACGGGACACTAATGTAGTTATAAAGGATACAAAAGTAGGTACAAAGATATGTGGAGAAAGAAAGGGCTGCCTCCACATCCCTTTCTCTACGCAGAATCCAAACCAGTAATAACACATGCGCATGTATGGCATGTTGTATACCAGGTATGCAAAACCATTTTAAATCACTGTCCCCTCTCCCTTCCCAACACGTATTTCCTACCAATATATCCTTACCTTTTTCTTATCCTGCCCTCCCATTTTGTACATATGCACCCAATTCCTGAATTGCCATTAAAGCTTTTTATATCACCCTTAAGCTGCTCCCCAGGGTCTCTCAAGTGTAAAAATTCATACCCTCCCTTGCAAGCCTCCTAGTCATTACACAGTTCTTCCTTGACTGCATCCATCCATCCATTCTAAACGAATCCATGTTTTTTATTCCTTATTGCCTAGCAAGCTTCTTGTATCAAGGCAGAAATGCAACACTGACCTTGCACACCAAGTGTTCCCATGGTCTTGATTTTCACATCCTCTGTGTAGATAGAGACCATAGAGACTAGGATTCCTCTGGACCAGTTGTCTTCCAAACCCCAGCTACCCACAGCTGCCTTGCATGACTGGCACACCTAGCCTTCTCTAAGGAAGAGAGAGAGCCTTTCTCTGCCAAAGATGCTAGCGTTACTGCCAAGATGAATGCACAGTTTGGCTCCCACTGAATAGCTGGAAGACACCTTTTCCCAGCCAGATATCACTCCAGCTGACACCCTCAACAAGTCAGAGCTTTTGGTGCTCATCTTCTATTCCCCTGGTATCAGACTGGCAAAATGAATTGGCTGCAAGAGACATATTTTTCCTGAGGAGTATAAGAATGAAAAGCAACAAAAACAGGAACAGAAGATCTAAAAGACACAAGAAATTGCCTGGATAGTGGAAGAGACAGAAAGGCCAAAACCAGATTTGTCCCGAATTTCTCATGCCTCTTCAGGTTGTAGTCTACATTTCCTTCCCACAGGTATCTACAAACTGTTCTTGTTCTCCTCTACTGTCTTGAATATTCTCCAAGATAGCAAGGAGTATGTGCTCGTGTGTGCATATATATCCACAGGGAGCATTTCAGAATAAAAACTGAAACGTGAGCTCTCCTTCACAATATGGCAGTTGCCCTCACAGCCTGATAGATTGCCTAGAAATGTAGATGTTCTGTGCAAAGCCAATTCATGTAAAAATTAAAGTGCTAAGCACAACCCAAAGGGACATGTCATA
>JAOXJK010000012.1:89470054-89505443 GCA_025774025.1 Xenus cinereus
AGTTGGACTAGATGATCTCTAGAGGTCCCTTCCAACTCTGACAATTCCATGATTCCGTGCAAATAAAACCCAACACAAACATAACATTTTCCCTAACATCCTCAACACACACCTTCCCTTTCTGCCTCCTTACCCACTGAATACACAGAAGATTAGTTCATTAAGCTAAAGGCAGCCTGTGGGACTACTTTGCAGTTTGTTATACTTGTTTAGATCTTGTATTTTCCAGTTCTGTGTACGTAAAATGATCTAAACATTTTTGTAAGAACTTTTAAGACTAGACTTATAATGAAAAAATACAGATGTAGATTTTCAAAAGATACACACTCCTGCTGACTTTTATCAAGTAACTAAGAGAAAATGCCTTTTTTTTGCCAGGCTTGTCCTGACAGGAGTATTTTTCTCTCCCTCCCCCATTATTTACCAATACTGTCAAATCAGCAGTTTTACACTGGTGAAAATTACCATATAGGGCACGAAGAAACACCTGCTCAAGTATAGTTGCAATGGACTTCTGAAGAAGCAGATTTAGAGAAACAGAACTGGCAAAAATAGCATTCAGAATGCAGTGGAAAATACAGTTTCCCAAATTCAACTTGAACTTGAGAAGCCATTCTGCATATATCAAATGATTGTGTACAGGTAGAATACAGGGGCCACTGCGGAATACAGGGGCCACTGCAGAAGGCCCCACCAGGACCTTCTGTCTTTAATCTTGTATTAGCAGGAGCTTCTGTGAGGCAGTTGCCACCGAGAAGACTCAGTTCAAAAGCAGAGATGAGGCAGGGGGCTGGAAGAAAGGCACTTCGTGAACATCTCTCCTGCCAGGACCAATCATCCATCCTTTATTTTATAGAACGCGTCATACAGTGATGAGAATAGTACGTCCTGTGTCAAATCAATGAAGCAAGCACTTTGTCCTGTGCTTCAGCAACCACCATGAAAGATTAATCTGCACAGCTCGTAACCGCACTTCAGTCCAATTATATTCCCAGGGAGCAGATTCTTGATTGTGTCTCAACTCCAGGCTATGCAGGCGGGGGGCACCTCCAAGCAAGCTGGGGCCAGCTGGGATGTTGTAGCCTCAGACAGAGCTCAAACCAAGGCTTATGGGCTATCCAGCCTTCACACAAAATGCTACAGCAACTTCAGGTTTATTCTGAGAGAACTGGTCTCGTTAGTTAGAGCACCAAAACCGAGGTAAAATGGATATTATTTCAAGCATTCGTAATTTTTCTTACTACATTTACCTACAAAGTATTCATTAGTGAGTGGCTGAAGTTACAATGCAGGTATTAATACATAACCATGTCATCTTTGGTCTCTTTCTGTGGCAGCTGAATGTCAGGTTTATTTCTTATAAAAGAAAAGTAAAAATTATTCACTGGCCAATTGCATATTACCCTTTCCAATGAGTGTCACATGCACTGCAGCGATTGTTAGCACATAAAGCTGGTGGTTTGGGTTTTTTGAAGGGGACAGGAGTTTGATAGCCTGGACATGAAATCACTGCTTGCAAAACCAAAAATGACATTTGGACATTTCTGCCCAGAGAAGTTGTGGATGCCCCATCCCTGGAAGTGTTCAAGACAAGGCTGGAAGGAGCTTTGAGCAACATGGTCTAATGGGAGGTGTCCCTGCCCATGGCAGGAGGGTTGGAACTCGATGATCTTTAAGATCCCTTCAACCCAAGCCATTCTTTGATTCTACTTGCCTTCTGTGTTTTATTATATATTAGTTTCCAAAGTTCAAAGACAATTCTCTTGAAAATGGAACATTTCTAGTTGTGCTTCAACAGTGAAATCTATTAAGTTATTTTCCTCCCATTGCTGCATTAAGCACTGGGAATTGAAGAGCACAGAGATTTAAAAATAATAGAATCATAGAATATATGGGTTGGAAGGACTTTAAGGGAAAGAACTTCATGAGGTTTGCATGGGTCCACCTCTCAAGCTTGTTCAGGTCCCTCTGGCACCCCTTCCCTCCATTGTGTTGACTGCTCCACACAGCTTGGTGTCATCAGCAAACTTGCTGAGGGTGCACTCAATCCCACTGTTCAGGTCGCTGACAAAGATGTTAGACAGCACCAGTCCCAGTTCCCTGAAGAACGCCACTGGTTGCCACTTGGACATCAAGACACTGACAGTTAAAGCTTAATTTATACGTCAAAAATAGTCTTGACAGAAACGTGACGATTCAGATAAGCAACATGGAGAGAACACTGCAAAAGAGAACACTATTTTTTGGTCTATTTGCTTGCCACTGTTTATAAGATGTAGCTCTATGTACCCATCATCATATCTTCTTTCAATGAGATGCCCCTTACTGACAGCTAATGATTGCTACCAAAGCAGTAAAGTATCATTGCACAAATCTTGCTCCTGAATTTCAACTACCAGACACTTGCTGATAATGCTAAGGTATTGTAGTTTGTAGTTCTTCTCTCATAATCTTCGCACCCAGGGTGAACCTAATGCTCATTAATACGAACTGTCTGCCTCCTTGATTTCCCCAGCTGCTCTGCAACTGTCAACTTTGGATTGCTTTTCTAGCACTGCAGGGAAAGGTAACACGCCAACTCTTTTACAAAACCAATTCAAAGTATTTTAGGAGTAAGAAATCAAAAGTGAGTACAGTGGTGTGGTAAAAACTAATTGTCAACCCTGGAAAGAATTTAATCTGAGGTAAGCATAAGATTGCCTCTAGCTATTAAATTTTACAAAGGATTTGACCAGATCTCTCAATTTTTTTGAACATGTTAGTTAACATGCTCAGCTACCTTCTCTCTTTGGCGGAATTTTTCCCTCATTCTTCTTGCCATTGCTTTTGGAGTCCCTAAAATGCACTCCCTTGTCATACCATAATCCTAGGTGAAGACTCTTTGAATGCTGGCTAACATATCTAGTAAAGAGAGACCCTTCAGATAAGCCTCCAGGTTTCTGACACAGGACAGGAACTGCCCTTCTGGAGCAGATCACCCATCACATCTCTCCAGCACAAACATGAATTGCCATATCTCGTACCCCGGGAGCAAGGTACTAAGCATGTACATAACTGTTTAAGTTGCCTCATGAAACACTGGCAAAACCCAGCTGAGAATAATTCAGTTTCATCACTTGAAAACCACCAGTAAAATCTGTTGCATCTATTATTGTAACATGCCAGTGGTAATTCTTGTGAGGTGCCATTTCAAGAGCGATGGGTAGGATGGAAACAGCCTACATTTTCTGTTCACTGACTGTAAATGAAATGATAAATGATGTGTAGAATGGGAGAACCATTTAAAATAAAATAATTGGAGTGGAATCTTTTTGTGGATTTACCACTTCAATTGAGGCAATACCCAAAAAGGTCTTTACTTTAATACACAAATTGTCATTAATGAAGGCAACAATGAAACTAGACCATCCATTTACAGAAACTTCTAGTCAATTACATTAATTAAAAAAAACACCAATAGCAGTCACTAAGATAAAAACATGTAAACTATTATTCCTCATTTATCGGTTTGAATTTGTCCTTAATCCTGTAACTTTATCCATCAATTTTGATCAGCATTCATTATACCTCAGGAAAAAACAGCAACAACAACAAAAAAGTTTTCTTTGGCAGGAGACATCAAATTGGAAGCCATAACTAGGTTATACGCCATTTCTAAGGGAGGAAGAAATTAAGAGTCAAAAGAAAAGCAGAAATTTTCTAAAGCTTTTCATATGCACACTACCGCAAAAATTGCCAGCTATGTAAATATAACACCATAGACTTCTGTCAGCGACATCCTGGAAATGATCCACTCTCACTTTCTCTGATGTGCAGTAATTATATTAAACCAGAAATGAATCAGATTAGAGTAGGACTTGAATTAATTATTATTTTCACCAAAAAGAATGCTGAATACTGTCTGCATATGGATCTGCATTCTCCACTGTCACTCCTTCTAGGAATAAGGGTCTCTCTCCTGGAGATGCTTCCATAAGTGGGAATCATCAAACCAGCTGCTTTCCAGGTAGGGACACAATGCTGTCCATGCATACAACCTTTGCTCTATGCCATCAGCATTTATAGGCTATAGACGCATCAGTTTTATTTCCACTTCAAAGCACATGCCATTATGCTTCTCTTGACCGGGGCACATAAAGCAAAGATATTTTAGCTCACAATGCCACAAAGTCCAGATGATTGTTATTGAAGGGCTTGTGCCTAGTTGATAAGTGATGACAAAAGATAGGCCACAGCATGCCTTGAATTATTTCTGTTCTGAAAGTTTACCAGGGCATGTACAAGCAACGCAAGTAAGAGTTCCTCTTCTACACCTGGAATCTCTTCCTTAAAGCATTAGGTCTCTGCTGTGGCACCTCCCATCGCACTGCTTTTTCCCTCATCACCACCTCTACCTCCATTGTTACCACCTCATAAAAGCCAGTCAATGGAGCACACAGGAACATACAGGTATTCCGCTGTGCCAGCAACACACCATCGCATAGCTTTGTCAACAATCTGTCCAGGTACTCACATAAATGCAGTCCTGATCATTCTCTGGAGATGCTTTCTTGCCAGGGAGTGTTAGTTAACTCAGCTTGTACAATTGCATGTGTCCCTGAGACGCACAGTGCTCACAAAGTCACAACAAACTCAAATCACCAGCCGAACACCTACACCACCTCCAAACTCATTCTGAGGTTGCAGTGGTGACTTACAGCCAGCCAAGCACGTTGTAGCAAGTTCCATCAGGCACATCCCACCTACCAAGCTTGAAATTACAAAAACAACAAGAGAGTAGTCTAGAAATGGCAGGAAACCATCAACACCTAACCTGGGACTTCAACTACTGCTAACAGAGCAAGTCCAGAGCAAACCGAGAAGCCCCTCACACAACTACTCACTAGTTCTGAAGGCACTTAGTCACAGCAAGTGCTGTGCATTCCCTCATTAGCTACAGTTATGCCTCTGAATACACAGAGGTTTGAGTACCACATGCTTACTGATGAGCAGATTACATTTAAATCCTACTCAAAACAAAGGGAAAAAAAAAAAAAGCCCTCTTCCACCTAATTCCTCAAGGGAGTCAAAATAATAATTCTTAGCACCAAAGACACAGAAGAATGGACTCCACAGGGCACATATGTACCCACAGCCACAGAAAACCAGAGGGGAAGTTAAAAACACAAGTTCAACACCTGCCTTACCTCCCTTTCTGAGAAGACTCAAAGGCAAATCAGACAAAACAAGAAAAAACATTATTTTTCTGACACTATTCTGCAAGCAGTAACCTGCAAAAGAGGCTTCTAAATTACAACTTTCAAGAACAACCAAAATCAGGTACCTACCTACAAACTCTGAGTAAAATCACGCATGGAAGAGGAATGAAGATTTGCCTCTTGCTGCAGCCCTTGTAATTAGCTGGGTCTGGTCACTACTTCCAGGACCTTCCAGGTCCTGTGACTTCTTCACCTTGCTGAGTGAGCAGTTTCTCCTTTAATTTCTATTAACCCTTTTATCAGAAGGGACCCTTTTCTAATTAGTGCTACAGCATGGCCACAATCTTAATCTTCCTGGAAAAAGCAGCTCTTCTATTTCTGCACTAGCTACTGAATACTTGTTTTTAAACCTCCTGGCATTCTTTTCTGGCAGCAGTTACTGAATCTAGCAATATGGTCTGCAGCCAGAAGCAGGGTTGGAAAAGAGCAAAAATCTAATGTCTCCAATTGTGATACTAATTAGAAACCAGAAAGAGTTGTCTTTCTTTGTAAGCCATGATGTATTTTAGAAGTGAATACAGCAAGCTGATGGATGTGAGTAGATCCTCCTGTGACTTCCCAGCCTATAGGAAGGTAAGGAAAATGGTTGTGCAGCACAGTTTGAGTAATTAGGGGCCCTAATTAGAATGTAGAACTCTGCTTCCGGCATCCATATAATTTTGCTTGGTTTCCATTAGGAAATGTGTCTTCCAGTTTTCCTCCAGGTTGTCTTCAAACAAAGCTTTCTGCTTTTGATTGTGACTATTAAATTAAATTACTGTGTATTTAAGACTTAAAGTTTAATTCAACAGATTATTTAAGTATATGTTAATTCTAACCATATGAATTGTCTCATTTAATAATGCATTAATGGGATATTTAACCTGATCACAGTTAAATTCTCTCACCTTAAAACTTTAAGTTAGGAATCAAGAGAATCAATCCTTATCTTTTCTCCTCGTATTTATAATATTTCATCTTCTCTTTACTTAAGAAAATACAGTAGCAGTAGGTTGTTGGCTGTCTAGAAATTCCCATTTCCCGTCCTTCTTAGATACTATTCTTTTCTGTTTCCCACTGCTTACCACTTACATGATTCTTTGCATTCCCTTGTTTTTTTGGATTGAAAACATATCAATGAGTTATAAACAAACATTTTAAAAGAATTTTCTGGGTAGGTAGGATATTTTTATATTCTTGGGATATAAAAAGATACCACCTTAATGTAAATATAAGACATTTACTAAGGGAAATTATTTGTGTTAGGATGTTGCTGTGCATTTGCCAATGTCCTGATTCTTTAATGTCTCAAAAACTGAAGAAAATAAACAAGCACTCTGAGGCAACCTCCTGATAGAGTGGATTTGATGTGTAGTGGTTGTGCTACTCCAATTCTGAGAATCTTCAGAATCCAGTCATTAATTAAGATCATTGTAAAAATATTCTGTTCGCTTCCTTATTGAATTAGGACAGTGACATTGATCATTCAAAAAAGTTTGCTGGTGGTACATAAGGAAGCTATCTGGAAGTTAAGCTACTAAATATTTTATACTGGTAGCCTCTTTGAGTGCCTTTCAAATTCTCAGACAAGCACAAAATCAAAGCAACAACCTATCCAAATGGGAGCAAAATATGTTTTTAAGCATTGCTCATACTTTCAGAAAGAACATTGCTCAAGGCTGTTCTGAATCTATGTACACACACACACAGATTTCCACCATGGGTCATGCAAGAACTCCAGCTGTACGGAATTAAAGCATCTTCAAGTAGTCCGACTAAGAAAATTTCTGTGAATAACCAGTGACTTTAATGATGTTATATTTTAAGTGTAAGCATTGCCAATACCTCTGTACGATATGAAAAAAAATCGTCACGAATACTTTCTGCTACTCTAGAAAACTATTAAATGTGAAATCTTTCACTGAAACTAGAGCAAAAATATGACTTCTGTAATTGGTGTTGATTTAAAGGATTGTCACCTACAAATTTAAAAGAGCTGGAGGAAATTAAAACAAGGTAAAATATGGGTGCCTATAGTCCAAAGTCTCCTTTGAAAAATCCAGAGTGTGTCTTTTTCAAATTGTTTTCAGGCCAAAATCCTGCTGTTCTCTCTAATTTTTCTGAGGATAAAAGATGGAAAGTAGATAAAAGTATAGGATTTTCTGAAAAGACACAAGAGTTCCAGCATCTGAAGTGTCCTATTTTTAACTAATGCAGTTCATAGAAAAGAAAAAAAAAAATAGAAGAAGTACTATCCATAGCAACCACCGTTAATTAACTAGAGTGAATATTGTACATTTTCAAAAGCTTTTCTATTTATAAAAGAGTTTGGTAATTTACTGTACACTGGTAGTCAATATCACAACCCAGAAATCTTTTTTCATCTCTACATGAAAATTGGCCTCTCAAGACAAACTGTGTTTCTCAAAACTCATAAGTGAAGCAAAAAAAGAGATCATAATGAAAGTCAGACTATAATATATATGTATATACTTTATGTATTGCATCAGAGTAGTCATTATCTTTCCTCCTGTTGGAACATTTACATTCTGAAATATGCTCTCTAAGTTTACAAATATTTTTCCCCTGGAGTGTTACTGACACATCAGTACTGGTAGTTAATGATAGGCTTTGTGTCGGAAATAAGACAAATATAAAACCTCTAATGTAGTAACAAACTAGTAAGTGGAGTCTGAGAAATGAATACTTAATGCTAGTTTTATTGCAGTGGAAATGGAAGAATTTATTTTGAGACTACAGTGTTTGTTTGCAATATTCCTCTAGCTATCTCTTTCTAGAATGTTGACAAGTAAAAGTTACTTGTTGCATTTTGTCACCACAAAGGCTTAGTCCTTAGACAGCATGTGATACAGGCCACCAACAAGTGACAGTCCTTGCACTCTTCCAAGAGTGCAAATTACCCTGGAGCTGCTTGGAAGAGCAAACAGTGTGTATTTTTGCACCTTCCTAAGCCAGCTGTGAAGTGGAAATGTTCACTCTGAAGTCTTCATTCTGCACTACAGATTTGTCGTGTGCACTAAAATAAGCAAGAGCCCGAGCCTGAAAAGTAATATCATAAAAACATAGAATCATAGAATGGTTTGGGTGGGAAAGGACTGTTCCAATGTCTCACCACCCTGAACAGTAAAGAATTCCTGCTATCTAATCTAAATCTATCCTTTTTCAGTTTAAAACCAGTACCCCTCATCCTATCGCTCCACTCCCTGATAAAGAGTCCCTCCCCATTTTCCCTGTAGGCCCCCTGGAAGGCTGCTAAAATCTCTTCTCCAGGCTGAACAACCCCAACTCTCTCAGCCTGCCTTCATAAGAGAGGTACTCTAGCCCTCCTCCTCTTTGTGACCCTCCTCTGAACTTGCTCCAACAGGTTCATGTCCTTCTTATGTTGGGGTCCCCAGAGCTGGATGCAGGACTCCTGGTGGGGTCTTATGAAAGCAGGGTAGAGTGGCAGAATCACGTTTCTCGACCTGCTGGCCATGCTTCTTTTGATGCAGCCAAGGATACAAGCTGCAAGCACACATTGCCAGCTCATGTTGAGCTGCTCATCAACCAACACCCCGAAGTTCTTCTGTAATGTAATTATACAATTAAGCAGTATATCATAATGTATGCAGGAAGCAAAATCTTGGCATTCTCTTTCAAGTGCATGTTAATGAAAAATAATTATTTAAGTACAGCTTGAAACTTTCACCAATTAAAAGTTATGCTAAGCCAGAGAGTCTTTTGTTCTTCCGCTATTGCAAATGTATGGTAATGTGACTTAGCTCAACTGTCTTTTGTCACAGGCCACATTAAGTGCCATTACCCTCTATTTCCCTTGAGCAAGGAATGTAGCTGCTGTGGCTAAGCTGATGCATGGTAACTGGCTGCAAGTAGCAGCTTGAATGTGAACTTGACCTATCACAACTTTCTTTTAATGCCATTCTTCACAGTTATTGCTATGGGATTATTTTAATTTTCTGCAGGGGAGCAGAGGAGTTATGCCATTTTCTAGTTTTTATTTTCACAGGAATACAAATGCACAGCAATTATGTACAGCTGCAGTGACATGTATGCCATGCTATTTTAACTAGCAGCAGAAGGACTGTTATTTTAGATAGGAGAATATATTCACACTGTGCACTGGATTCAGAGGAAAGGCAGCAGTGGCCTCTTGGGTCTGCAGGTTTAGGTCAGATATTCTCAGACAGACGCAAGAGTAGGAAGCACTGGTGAAGTGCCACATGCAGGGCTGTGGTGAAAGAAGCCCTGAGGTTCTCCTTTCTCCTACCTCCTTTCTCCAACCTCAGTCCCATATGTGCTTCTTCACCATGAAGAAGAGATAGGTCAACTTGCAGACCTCAGATGCCCATTCTGCCTGCCCTGTGTATGCAGCAAAACTTAACAGCCGTGAAAGCTGCACTAGAAGAATCATGGCTGTCTGACATGGAGACTGACCATTCAGCACATCTGTGCCTGCTGTTTGCCTAATGTTCTTTTCTCAGTAGCTATACCCACTTTTTCTCACGCAACAGAGGGTATAGCTACATACCTCGGCTGGAAAGGTATTTCATGTGACAAAATAAAACCACCCCAAAGGCTTGTGGCCATTACTGGAAAAGCTGGAGTAACTCAGAAATCAAAAGAAGAATCTGATAATGGAAAATGTTACACAGCTTCAATACATGGTCACCATCCATTATTTCTACCATTTATGTAATAATTTTCAGTTGGTCTCAAGTATTTCAGCTTCAAAAGTGTGCATCTCCTCTTACAAACCAGACATTATGTGTCATTTCCTCCAATGACACAATGATTTGTTTGTCTTCAGTATTGTTCTTCAGGCATTGTTGCCTTTTCTTATCATATTCAATTTCTATTAAAAAAAACAAAACAAAACAAAGCAAGTAATGTTGGATGGCTGATATGGCTAGAAATTATTCTTTTCTGAAAATGAAAGGTAATTTCATTTTAAAACTCATTGTGGCACTTACCCCAAAGCTATTGAAATGTGTGGAAGGAGGAGGGAGTAAAATTATCTTTGAAGCTTCATAGTTTCATTACTATAAGTTTAAAGAAAAATAAATAAACTTTAACAGCTTTTTACTGTGGAAACAGGACATTTAGTCTCAGTAGGTATCCTGAGTGCTGCATTTTAAATTTGATTTTTATTTTTTTCAAAAGGGCCTGTGGGGGAAAATGATTAGGATGAAAGGATAGGTCTGGAACTTCAGAATAATTTTAACAGCAGTTGCCAAACTTTTGAAGCCTCCATGAAACACAGACTGTTGGGGAGTACTCTAGCATTGCTGGCTAATATGAAAAGAATTATAGATAAACAGCTAAGATAACTGTAACCCTAAAGAAAATGTGATAAAATTTTCAATAGAATATACAGAACAAGGAGGGGAAAAAAAACCCCAAGTCTTATGAAAGATTTGGGGAATAGTTTACGCTTTTCTAAAATCTAGAATTCATGAAGGGGCTTTAGATAAAGCTTCTTTGTGCTTGAAAGGAAAACACTAGACATATCCTAAGGCTTTTGAACTAAGAGAAGGGTAGAAGATGCTATAGAAATGGAAAAACTTTTGTGCCATGTGACTGCAAGTGCATGATGAAGGAGGCAGTTAATGAAGTCAGCCCTCCAGCGAGGCAAGGGCCATCCAGGGCATTATTTACAGTCTTCCCCTTTTCCTGGTAAACGACAGTCTGCTTGGCAGAAACCACAAGGCTAGAGCTTTTTCTGTCACAGTTTTCAAGTGAAAGCCAAGTTTCTTCTGCAATCCAAAGTATCTGTGAGCCTGGGCTTTGAGGAAAAAAAAAAGAAAAAAAACACCAACCAAAAAAAAACCACCTCAAAAGCATGCATCTGAAAAAGATAAACATAGGAATCATTAGAAGCCCACTAAAGGTACATTAAAACTGAGCAACTGTTCTACCATAGGCAAATAGTCCAGCTGAAAAAATATATTGTTCAAACTCTGTCTATCTGAAGTCTCACTATACCTGCTGAAACACGTATAGGTATTCTTTCATTTCTTCATTATTTTTTTTTTCTCTACTTAAAAACATTAAGAAAACAAAATAATCAGAGAATCATAGAATGATAGAATGGTCCAGGTTGGAAGGGACCTCCAAAGACCTTCTGCTCCAACCTTTCATGGAAAAGGGAGCCTAGATGAGGTTATCTGGCACCCTGTCAAATCACATCTTGAAAACATCTGGTGATAGAGACTCCACCACGTCCCTGTGGAGGTTGTTCTAGTGAATAATTTTTCTCACTGTAAAAAAATGTTTTTATACCGAGATGAAACCTCTCCCACTGCAATCTCTACCTGTTGCCACTTGTCTTCTCCATGTGGTTCCTTGTGATGAGAGGGCCTCTCCTCTTTGAAGCAGTCCTTTAAGTACAGCAATACTGTGATGAGGTCCCCCCTAAGTTGTCTCTTGTCCAGGGAAAAAAGACACTAATATACAATAATCACGTGTAACTTTAACTTATAGTATTTAGGAGAAAAAAAAAAAGAAGAAAGAGATTTTTGTGGAGCAGTCGGCTCCAGCTACAGATTACATAGATAATAAGGAAGAAAATACTAACTGGATGTTTCAGGCAGTTTCTACCTCCCATTCTCCCACCCAGCCAAGCTGACTACACAGCAGCCTACACCACTCTAACTACTGATTGCCAAAGCCCTGCTCTCCCCTTTGCAGCACAAACCCATCTTGCCCTTTGCACCAGCTCTCACATTGATTTTTTTCAGTATAGCCCCTTCCAGCATGGAAAGACATCTCAAAATTTTGTTTTGTCTGCTTGGTTTGATGGATTAGTGCACTGATTCAGCTCCAAGTGGGGAGAGTGGCCCCCAGAGTCAATGTAAAGTAGGAACCATTACAACTAGCAGCCGGTTGGGTTTGTGCTGCTATTCAACGCCAATTTGATGTCCATTGCTGAAGTGCTCTTGCTGGTACCCGCCCTCAAAATAATTATTAGCAAAAGGACAGAATCCTTCAACTCTATGCCATTGTGAATTCATTCTCAGTTTTTTTCAGTCTCAGCATATTTGTTTCCTGACATTCTGATTTTTTGTCCTCTGTTTTCAAATACGGAGGCTAATTTGGTAACATAAGACATGCTGAAGAATCAGTGCAAAAGTCTAACAGGGAACTGCTGGCTCTCCAAATATGTTGATAATAACAAATTTAATTGCTTCAGAGTGTCAACTGTGTGTCAGCAGTTTCCCTAGGCCATTATTTATGCATCCAGTGTTTCAAATAATGATTTTACAGATAAAGAGAAGGAGCACTCATATTGTGGTTTCTGAAATGACAAATGGAGGTATCTTTTTAAGAACAAATATTCTGGGAGTGCTGAATAGTATTATACAGTCTTGAATTCAATGGGGAGAGCACTAGGGCTTTGTATCTGACATTTCATTTTAAAAAATAGCCTGTGCCTGAGTAGAACAAGAAAGAGGAAGGCTGTGCTTAAAAGTGTAAATGATGATTCAGACACTTCCAATTTCTTTTCATAGACTACAATATTAGTACCTGGTCAAGATACATACTTTCTCCCCATCATGATTATGTGTCTTTATAAAAGCTGAAACACAAGAAGTTTTAAAGTGACATGCAGAACCCAGTTGTCCCTTTCTATTCAACATTTATATGACCCACATTAAAATAACAGCCTATAGCATACAATAGTGGTACCCAAGCTAGATAAGATACTGAAGGAAAGGTTACTCATATCAATACAGAGCTCAGGGTGAGCTACACTGCCTTGTTTCTGGTGTTAAATCCAGTGATTGTCACACACCTGAATAAAGGAGTCCTATCTTTAAGTAGTTTGCCCAAAGTCATAAAGGCTTGAGGCAGCTATTGTGGGAACTGAGCTGATGCTTTACTCGCAGTGCTTAGTTGGTCTAACAGTGATTTCACGGTCCCTTCCTCAGCTGTGTAAGAACGGATCTGAGCTTTCCTTGTCTGGTGCAAATGTCATCACCTTCAACAGCACTCACAATCAATGGCCCCACTATGAAACTGGCATGCTAAAAAAATAATAGCTTCACTCAAAGTCAATGTAATCTTAATGACTTACACGAGTTGTTCATTATTCTTCATGATTCCTTTTGTACCAGTGTTGCCCCATCTTAAGTACTTTCTTCATAACTAATGACGTGTTGCTGGGTTATTTTGCAAATTAAAAACAAAACCCCCTTTTGTCTGGGAACAACACTTACTAGAATAGATATGTGCATTATTAGTTCCACATCAAAGGCAAGATTCTTTATTTCTCCTCTTATTCACCCCTTCCTTTACTTCTTACCTACGGAAAAAAACCACAACCAACCAAAACAGAACAAAACAAAACAAAAAAACACCCCAGAAAGCAACATTTTAATAATGGAATAAAGTTCTCAAGGGAGGAAAAATAAAGCTCAACATAGTTCACAGACTGAAGAATCAGTATTGATCGAGAGAGAGAGAAAGATTGCTACTCCAGAAATTGTTTAGTTCTCCTTATGGAGCCCTAATTGAGAAAGGATTGAATAAGACCATATTTCTACTGCAACTCTTTAAGGCACAAGACTTTCCATTGGGCAAGAAAACTGTTTTTATTGTTTTTCTGCAGAAAGCGCTACTATCCTTGTCCAGCCTTCCTATCCATCTAAGGGGCAAATAGAGGTCACCTTTCTACAGGGCTCTTTGTTGAAACAACTCTGTATACCAAATTGTGTTAAAAGACTGACATTTGCACTTTTCTGGAAAGCTTGCTGGTTCAGGTCAGAAAAACAACAACTGATAAACTTGCACAATAATAATATTTTTGCTTCTGACTCCATCTAAAATCAGAACATCCAGGATAAAGAATAATGAAAAATGTTTTTCACTCAGTTATCTAAAGTGTTTTGGTTCAAGTCTGGTTTGAATTTTAGATTTAAAGTTCAGGCCAGTTCCTCTTTATCAACACTGGTTCTTCTAGCTGTAATCCCTTCAATTCCTATGTGTCCAGGATGCACAGACAAATCCCAGAAAGCTCACTAAAAGGCAAATTGACCAAAGGAAAGCTGTTTAGCTTCCTCTCCTCATAAAAAAAGGATTTTTTCTTCTCTTTGCATCTTGCAATATTTTTTTTAATATAATATTCACACATTGTTTTCCTATGTGGTTGTCATCCAGTATTCGTACAGCTGCATATCTTCCCACTGTGTGCATTCTACAATGAAAATTGCATTTCAATAAATCAATACCATATTTTAGGCAAGCTTCAACTCCCTGGATGAGCCAGAATGTCTCACTTAGTGTAAGAGCTGATTGACTGCTAACAATAGATTAGAAATTATAAGTTAAATCAGTATTAAAATTACATGAATTGGCAAAACTAATATAGTCCCAATGCACAAGTCTCTTATAGCTCTATTTTCTAAAGCCCCTAATATAAACAAACACAAAATATATTTGATACATCAGACATTTAGGAACACAAATATATTGGAAGACATCAGTTGTTAGATCCATTTTTCTCCTAATTAATAAAATAGGATTATTTCTGCATTCCTATGATATAAACACTGCTGGTTTCTCCTATATTTTTATCCAGAGAAAATATCAGAAACATAGGTGATTAGGCCTGGTGGCAGAATTAGTCTTACAGAAAAGCATTATAAAAATCAGTAATTAGCAAATTAAAAAAAAGAACTTTACATAACAGTTCCTATAATGGGTTAGGAATACTCTTGTGTAGTTTTATATGTAGATAGCATAAATGCTACAGGAAACTGATAAATCAGTCGCATGCTATTTTAATAATGCACTTCTTTATGCAGGTTTATGCAGGTATAGGCTTAGTATATCTGTGTCAGTTCTTCAGAGTAAAGTTACAGTGATGTTTCATATGAACAAAACCAAAGTTATCTGATATTTAAATCCTGTGCAAATCAATTTTCAAATTGGTCAGGCAAGAGAAAATTTCCATTTGCTCATGTTGTTAAAAACACCTGTATTAAATTTAACTCAATTTAAAAGTGGCTAACAAGACACTATATAATTTCATAATGGATTTTATTGTAATATGTAGTGTTCTAATTTCTGTAAACTTTTCTGTATGGAAGTATAGTATATAATTATGTGGGAAAAATATAATAATTTTTGTGATAGTCTATGTATGTCTGTCCATTTGTCTACTACTGATCCAGGAAGAAGTCCATATTTTTGTGAATGTTAAAGTCAGTAGTGAAGGTCTTCCATTTGTTCCTCCAGCAGTTGCTGACCCGTTCTCACATGGGTGAGAATATACACAGCTTTTCTTTCATCTGCTTTGGCAAAAACAAATGCCTTCAGCTTTATGAAGGACTTCTGAAAGAGGGACAAGCACCGAAACTGGGAATGGTCACCCCCAATGAAAACCAATCTGATTTTCTTCCTCTCTTCCTTTACCGTACACTACTTAATACACTTGTCTTTCGCTCTACTGTGGCATACCAACTGAAAATAGATTTCTTGCTTAGGGGTGTCAGTCTGTAAATGATTTCTCAGGCACAAGCTACACGCAGTGGAGAAATGCGTACAAGATTAGACAGGTGAGCTTTGCTCAGTCTGGACACTTCTATCTAAATGTGATCGGAAAGACTTGCTGGGAAGACGGCATCTCCTTTGTAAAAACTACAGGTGCAGAAGCAGCAGCCGAGACCTGACTAGTCACACCCGTGTGAGTGTTTAGCCCCATGGCAATCAAGGCTCCTGTGCCACAGTTTCATCATATAGCTATAGGCACCCCAGTTTGAGAATATTTCTCTGTATATTCTGGAGCAGAAAAGAGTAATGGTTATTGCGTGCAATTATGAGAAGTAACTGTGAAAAAGGCTTAACACTTATTGCCACAAATATGAAAAGCCATGCTGTAGTTAGATGGTTACAGTGATATTTCATATTTGCAGATGAAGTAGAGCCAGCATATCAAACATTACCAGTAAGTCTTCACTGATCAAATTGCTGTACATATGTTGTTCCAAAACCTTGATGAACAAATGCAAAAGTAGGTCTGCACAAAACTGCAGGCACTGCCTGTCTGGGGAATTTTTACAATGTTCTGTGCTGTTCTCCAGCTTCTGAATTTTGTGGTGGGAGTCCCTGAGCTGGTCGTCACTTCTAATTATGAAACAAGGCCGTGATATGCCAGCCACAAGAAAATCTGTACATATAAGAATGAACTGTGTCTCTAGAAATCTGTTGGATATCTTTGTTTCTTGTTAGGTCAATCACCCACTCCCTTTTCTTATTTCCTTTTTATCTTAGGAGATAACCAGTATATTTAGCAATGCATTATTATTTTGCAAAATCAAGGAAACATTAATAACTGTTTATAAACAGATATATTATGTCTGGATGGAGTGATTCAAGGAAGGTAAGTTTTTTTTTTCTTTGTGGCATACAACAATTAACAGACCATATCTGCACTTCCATTGTTTGGGGTTTTTTACCTGTCTAGATATGATCAGTCCTCTTATGCAACATTGGAAAGCACTAAGTGCAGGATTTTAAAAGTCTCATTAAAAATATTTACCCTGCAAATTATGTTTGCCTTATCCCAGGCATAATAGAAAGAGAAAGGAAACCAAAAGCATGTGATCTCACCTAGTGCGCTCAGTGTCTGTGTAGCCGTAGAAAATTAGCACCAGGACCCAGATGTTAGAAAGCATTTGTGCCTTTTACTTCTGTTACTCATCTGTAAATCTATCCAGAAAGTAGTTTCGGTTATAATTAATCTCTTACATGTGCCCACTTGCTGTTCCTATCAGAGCGGATAGTAGTTTACAAAATTATCTGCCTAAATTTTCCTCTAGCTCCCTCTATTCTTGTTCCTCCTGCCTGTGATGTATATTTTGCTCTGTGCTCCAAATTTATTTTTTCTTCCCAGACATGCTTTTTCATTTAGTATATTAATCTGTTTTGAAACATTTTACCCCTAGCTTACTGCCTCTGCTCACAACCGTTTTTTTTTTTTCTCCTCTTGAAGTGCGTTCAGATGGTGGAGGCTCTGTTACACTCTTATCTGCTTCGCTCACACATGCAGAAAAACGGAGGTTCCTTCTGTTTTCACAGTTTTTAGTGTCACTCTTTAAATGATCAACATGGAATCCTAAGCCCACAGAATCTGCAAAAAGCCAAAGACCTCTTCTTCACAACTGAACCCTTACCATTTCCTGACAACATACCCATGACACATCATGCCTGTACTCTTACAGCAAGACATAAAATACACTCCATGTCTTCTATATTTAAAAATAGCAGAGAATACCAATGAGCTATCATTGCTTTTTTTTAAAGCCTTGCTCTTGGAATTGGTATCTTGCTGACAGAAAAGTCATGGATAAGAATGACTTTTTAGTTGTTGTTTTAAATATTCAGTTTAATCACTGCATGCAAGCTTGCCAGAGGACTTTCCCCTGAATTCAACTAAATATTAAAAAAAAAGAAAAAGAAAAAGTTGTAGTTCAGCTGCTCATTCAGACAAATTCCTCCCACTACCTGGCTGAACATGCTGGTTGGAAAGTGATAGTCACTCGATATGTTATGCCAAGTTTCATACCAACTCTTTTTGCTGTGTGCTCTTTTTGTTTACCAAGAACCAGACTGATCATGTTTTGGGGATGCACTGAGGGCTATCTAGAGTGGGACAGGTTGAGGGAATCCAAAGTTATAACCATGAAAACCTCTGATCAGCTGCTTTCTAAATTCCACACGTGTTTTATTTTTTTAATTTAAAATTCAGGTGACTAGCTAGTGTCTTTGCACATGTCCATTCTTGATGGGGTAAAGCATTGAGTTCACCTTTGACATCCAGTTTTATTCCGGAAGGATAGCATTCTTTATGATATGCCTCCTTGAGGACACGTACTGCTAGGGCACACCTGACCCTTGGGGCATGCTGAGGCTTTTCACATACTGTAACTGCAGTCACTGCAGCCACTGCTTCCACGTAAAGCGGGATCAGAGGTGATGGAACTTCATTAACAGAGGTTAGTGATTCAAACACTCAGCCAGAGCTGGGAGATCCCCGAGCCACAGCTATACCTTTGTCACCACCCAACCCCCTATGCCCACAGAAGGCAGCTCCTGCTCAGGGACATACTGGCCTGATTAGACTTTTGCCACCAGGTGAGTTCATGTTGCGTGGTAAACCCAGGCCAGAGCTATGGTTTCAGCATAACTTGACTCACAGATTTTTAGTATTCTGACTCAGGACTTGGAATCCCTCAAGGGACACAGGAGCCTGAACTCAACACGGCAGGATTAGTCACCTCTTTTTGGTAGTCTACATCAGGGTGCAGGGCTAGCAGGGCAACTCCATGGGAGAAGCTTGGCCAGATGGTCTGGGAACAGGCTGTGTCCTCACCCAGAGGATGCCGTCTCACAGAGCCTGAGCCAGGCACATAGAGCTGGGGTGGGTGATGGTCCCTCCAGGAAGCGGAGCTGGGGGGACCATAGAATCATACTGGTTGGAAAAGACCCTTGGGATTATCAAGTCCAACCATCAACCTCACTCTACAAAGCTCATATACATAGCTCAAGGCAGGAGAGTCTGCCCTGGCCTGAGCTGAAATGGGCACCATTGGCCCCAAGACAGCCATATTAGTGCCTTCAGGGCCAAAAAGAGACAGATTTTGACAGTTTAGTAGCTCTAGCCAAGCTGTTTGGCATATATGTGCGAATAGCACTGCACGCAGGCAAGAGAGGGAGCAGGAGGAGGAGGCAGAAGGGGAAGCTTGTTCCCTTTCCCCCTCTCTTCCTCCATTTCTCACCTCTGACGTTACCGCAACATCTTCTGCACCCCCAGCAGGGACATCAGCCAGCTGAGATCAGTCCAGGGCCCATGTGGACAGCAACCACAGCTCAAGAGACTCACCAGGCCAAAGCTCAGGTTTCGTTGAAATTTGGACAACTTATTTACAGAGTTTGACATTGTGCCCTGTGGCCAGACAGCCAAGAATTAGGCTCTGCAACACTACGCTCCTAGGCACCTGGGTCCTTTTTGGAGCTTGTCTACAGCTGTTTACAGAAATATAAATGGTGGGCAGAATAGTCAAAATGTTCAGCCATCAATGACATCTGAGAGTTATTTTGATGTCTTTCCTTTCCCAAAAGAAAATAAGAAATGGTTATTCTTGCATGTTTTTACAGACCTTGACTTTCACTTTGCAAAACTAGTCATTGTGCATTTTCTGTGCACTTATCTCTGCTATTCATGTAGCTGAACTCAGGATGGATAAACAAACTAATGCAAACTGAATCTATATTTAAGAACCAGAATGATTGTTTCCATACACATTATTGAACAAAGCTTGCATTTGGAGAAATTTATTAAGGTCAGCAAATAAGTAAAATTCTATTTCTCTTCCTCAAAAAATTAAATAACTGCAAACATTTAATTGGCTACCTCTCAATATAATTTTAGCTTTTATCTCTAACTGAAATTCACAGTCGAACAAACTCCATCTAGCAGGAAAATTAGTCACTTATAAATATATTGCACTGTTATTTTCTCTTAGGAAACAGTGTATTTTGGTAGTGTATCATGGAATTTCACTTTACTACTGATAGCCTTTTTCTGGAATTTATTCTGCCATTAGTGCTGTGAGAAACCTCATCAGCAAAGAAAAGCACACTTCATCTTTATACAAAACACTTATGAAAGTCTTCTGCTTCTCCAGTGTTCTTTGTTAGACTATACCTATAGTTAGTTATTTTTAAAGTTACAGGGGAACCTGGTTCTGAGATTGATCTACTCCCATAAAATTATTAAACAGAATTTTAATACTGATGTATGTATCTAATCTAAACAGCTTGAGTTTTAAATTGTAAATGAAAAATACTTAAAGCAATAATACTCTTAGCAAACAATTTCTCAGTAATCTATAGGTTGAAATAAGCTCGCATAAAATAGCTGTTGAATAATTCCAAGGAATGAAAATATTCTGGGAAGAAGTAAACATTGTAAGCATATTCAGTTCATGAATCTAAGCAAAAAAATTCATGAACAGTAGATAGCTCTGTATTTGTGGACAGAGTTGTTTACCACAAATAATTCTCCTGTATCTAATCAAAAGATAGCGATCTATTTTCAAAGTGGCTCAAGTGACAGTCTACAGAGACAGGCCACTCTGTTTCCAGGCCTTTTAAGAAACATGATAAAGCTGTTTTAACTCCTTCGTTCTTATGCAGCATGGAGGAAGTAGTAACCTCTGTTTTATGGAAGAGAAAAAGAAGCAAATCGAGTAATGAGGATTCGGTAGCAAACTTCTTGATACAGTGGCCTTTAGCTGCCATAAATTATTCAGTGTGTTTTCTAAATCCATAGACTTCTAAGGGAACAAAATGAAGCGCTGTCATTCCCTTTTCCTGGCCTACTTTATTTCCTTCGAGGTCTGTTTAGGGTCCTATGATCTTGATTCTCTTATATGGTGAGATTCAAGTTAGCAGTAACCATCTTTAGCTGTTATTCCATTTCATAGTCCAAATCTAGCTTCCCTGATGCTAGTGCCAACGTTTCCTGACTTATTTTCTTTCATTTGCAGTTCTCACTGTGGCTTTCATATCCAAAAATCAGGCAGAAAATAGTGTCTTTGATGTTTTTAAAGGTTGGAAAAATATTTCTACCCCCAGCATTCTGATTTTCATTTGAGCATATGGAAAAAATCTGAATTTTATAGGAGGATTATCTTGACAGTGATCCACTTGAAAAAAATAGGTCCTAAAATTTTTAGCAAATATAACTTTTCCTGGTTTCCCACATGTTTGTTTAGAAATGAAAAACCTACAATGATTGTAAATGTAATCTGTCAGTGAATGCATTCTGGTCTCTGTTCCCAACCCATAGAGCACATGTATCTATTATCTCTCCAGCAAGGTAGCTCAGGGAAAGGTGGGAATTCGGTGGGCTTCTTGCTAGAATACAGTGGCTGAAGGATTCTTTACAAAAACAGGACACATTATGTCTGTTTGCGTAAGTATCCCAGGCTATGTTAGTCTCCTCTACAATGTGTCTTCCGTGTTCCTAATCTTCCCTTGACCTCAGTAGAGTTCAGCAGTGCAACACATTTTCAGTTCATAAAAATAAGCTTCCTGTACGTTATGCTGGCAGAGGTTACCAACAGCGATGTTGTTACACCCTTTCCTCTGCCCCTCTTTTCAAGACCGTCAACGAGAGCTTTTATAGACATTTCACCCAGTTTAACATAGACATGCACAGCTGCAGTATGTATTCCCTCTGCAGACTTCACTTAGATTTCAAAAACAAATAACCTCTTCCCCACCTCAAAAGGTAGTGGTCTCAGCAAAATAATAACTTCAGCTTAACTTCCTATGTAACTTTTTCATTTTCTCCGGGCTCATGCACCTTCCAGTTTGCTCTCCTAACCATGGAGTCACTGTCTGATCAAAGTTAACCTAATCTCAGTTTATCTGCTTAAAAGGGCAACCTTTTTGCCAAAATATTATCAGCTTCTGTACTGGGCCAAAGTGCTATAATCACCAGTACCAGATCTCTCTGATACAAGAGTTGAACAAACATGATCTGAAGCAGAAGTGGGCACAATGGTCTCATTTTTATCAAATTAGCCAATGAACACCATCCGGAGGTGTATGTTTATACAGCATTAAGACATGTAGCAGGTTGACCCCAGCCAACAGCCAATCACCCACACAGCCGCAAAAAAGGTTCTAGATAGCTTAAAAATCAGATTTGCTCTGTTTGCTCAAACCGCATTCTTAGAGTCTTGCTTATGCCTCTAGGAACTTGTTATCCTCTCCTTTACCAGCGATACACCAAGTTATGCACAATTACTATTTTACCTTACCTTACCTTACCTTACCTTACCTTACCTTACCTTACCTTGTGATAATTAAGGCTGAGTGACTGATGCTGTCCTTGGTCTGCCAAGACTACTGCTGGTAAAAGGGATTGTACTGCATAGTTTCCCCACTGTCAAAGATCTCCCTTAATATCCTAACAAATGGTGGATCATGAGTTGTAGATAAGACAGTTCCTTGAAAGCACAAAAATAGCTTGAAATCTAACTATTGCAAAAGGCCAATGCTTGGAACAGTTAAAGAATAAGCAATGATAAAACATGCTGTCTAGGATGGCTGTTCTGGACCTGTGCTTCCTTTATGTGCTATTTTTCAATCCAAACAGATAAGTTTCTTTGGATGTATATCTGCACGCATAGATCCATGCTGAACTTTTCTGAACTCTCTCATCATTGTATGAGTTTGGGCATCTCAGAGCAGACCTAGGGCCCCAAGTCCTCTCTGAAAGTTTACATCACGAGACATGAGCAAAGCCTATGCTAAAGCCACATGCCTAAGCAAACTCTTCACCTTTCATATGCCTTGATTCTAATGTATGCACTCTTCTATCAATTTATCACAAAAACTCAATACATTCAGCGAAATTCCTAAAAGTGAGGGTATTTCCATTTTGGGGTAAAAGGAAAAGGTCCTTTCACATGTTATAATAGTGAGTTTTCTGGAAGGTACCAATGCTAGTAGGAAACTCAGAAAGGATTGATATGCAAATTCATATTTCCAAAATTACTTATGTTAGGCAGAGTGTAGATAGCTTTGAAAAATTAACTGTAGCATAAAAAATACTAATTAAGACTTGAAGAAGCTGAAGTCTGTGAATGTGTTTTGTGACAGGTCAGTAAAATTAATTACGACTGACTAAAAATCTAGCTAAAAAGTAATTCCCAGCTTTCTACCAGGACTCTGGTTACAGCTATTGTAGTGCAGAAATGTCAATATATGGGCTTCTGGCTAAGGACCCAGGCCAGGATACTGGCTTGAATCTATGCTGGTAGTATTCTTGGATCTACACTTCAGTGACAAAACTTGGGCACTTAATTGCCATTGAGTAATGTTGGACACCTTCTGGTATTTGGCTTTCCAGCCCAGGACAGCTTCTCTTCCTGGCTTCTTGTTAAATCTCACCCACCCCACCAGCTGTTTCTATTCAAATTTTCCATGAGCTTTGCTCCTTAAACTACTATGCAAATCCCAGTCCTTATCAAACTGAACTTCTGTGGCAGTCTACTATTACTTCCAACTGAACACTGTAGTACTGTTTTCCTTGTGCTTCCTGTGGCAAAGCCAAACTGGTTTTCTTTCACAAGCTGTCCAAACTTAGCATAACATCTCTTAGAAAACCCAGCTGATTTTTTTCTCCCCACCTCCCCCCCTGCCCCACCCCAGTTTCCTTGTGTACATCCCAAGCAGCCCACAGCAAATCTAAATAGCAACTTACTTGGGAAATTCTGCCCAGCTCTTTCTGCCTTGGACTGGTGCATACCCGGTTACTTCATAGATATAATGCCTGTTGAAAACAGTTGTGTGTAGGAGCCATATTAGACTGGATGATGCCCAGTGCAGACATTAATTTTTTCATTTGACCAAATTTTAACAGACATACAAGATTTATTGAAGATTCAATGTTTGGACAAGAACAATAAAATTCAGAACCCTAATGCATTGTCAAATTTTGAATCCCTCCTTCAAAGAAACGACAAGAGGGTTTTATAGTGAAAGCTTGTAAAAGTTGTTCTTACCATAGTCAAAGTAATATATTTTTTACTGATTCCATTCTCAGAACTATCTGAGTAATTAGATGAAACCTGCCCAAAAATCATCTTGTGGCAGACACCCAACAGAGAAAATTTCAACCCAAATTTCCACTAAAGTTTGGCAGTCATAAGCAACCGAGAACTTGATCTTACAAACCAGAGTGTCAGGCAAAGTGAAGACTGGAAAAGACCATCAGTTCAGTTTCTAAGAGTTACTATAGCAATGTTTTTCACACTCCCCATTCACAGGTTAGATAGGTGATACTGAGATTCAAGTCCATTTAAAAATAATTTGTATTTAAATGGCTGCCTTCTACTGTTTCGGTCTTGAAAGCAACATTCAGTTTAGTTAGTTGGGAAAGCTATTGGATTCATTTACAGTTCAACAACATTTAAATCAAATTATGTCAAATATTTGGATTCAATCCCTTGGATTCAATGACATGATTTAGAATAAAAACCAAAGAGCGTGCTTGGGGTGAAATGAATAATCCAAAATCAATCTAAAAGCAATTTGATTAAGCTAAAACTGTTTAAGGATTAGTGATTGGTATTTACATAGGAACATTAGATATGGGAATTACTTTTACCACATTTATATTTAAATTCTATTAGTAGATTTTTTTAATCAACTAGCTGTTACTGAAAAGACTAAATTAGAAAATAAATACATACAATTAGTTTTGTCACTTGCATACCCGTTTGTTGCTCTGGATGTCTTATTATAGGTTGAAACACTCTAAGAAATATTAACCTCTGGAAAACACAAAGATAATGTAATAGTTCAGCATAGATCAAACTTAATACTGAAAATATAAAGTCATTTACATTTTAGTTCCCATTCCACACAAATACAGATATACAAATACAGAAACTATATATATACACACACATATACAATTTATATTGAGTTATATTAGATTGTGGGCGAAACACTGACCTCTAAATTCTTGTTATAAAAGTGTGCAATCTAATTAGAACTTGGGTCATTTTCGAGGAAAACACCTACTGACAGCAAAAAATTTAAACATGGCAGCTGAACTAAATGCAGTATTTCAAATCCCCTGTTACCAGTTATGGTTCTTTGAATGAAGTATAAGTAGCATTGAAGCATATATAAGCATTGAAGTATAAGTAGCATTGAGTTGTAAGTATTTATGAATAAAACTGGTTTAGAGTGTAAATATATAAATGACATTAAAAAGGAAAAATTTTCATGGACAAACTTAAGGTCTATTTAGCTATTTGAAAGATTTTTTCTATGTTACTTATTACCTTCCATGTGTAATGACATATATTATAGTAAAATAAGAGCTAATATTTGGGCAATTTTACACCATGCAACAGAGACCAGAAACTTTAAGAAAGCTGAGGCCATGCCTACTCCAGAAGCAGAAGCACTACAGCTATTGCAGAAGTTTTGCACCTCCTCAGATAACATACATTGATGCAGAGATCCAGGCAGATACACTGCTATAGGGACCCTGCACTGTTGCATGGACTTGCAAGCTCCAGTGGTTTTTTGATGAGTTATTTCTAAAGAGTTCTGCATTTTGCAGTATAAGCAAGTCTGAGAATGCCCCTGGTGAGCAACGGACCAGTGGAGCACCCCAATCTCTTCATCAGTACAAAGTGTAGCCTCTCTGCTATCAACAGGAGGTGGCAGTTTTCTCAGGTGCTGTTCTCAGCAAAATGCGGAGATGAACTACATAGTAAATCACTTCATACAGAAAAATTGTCTTGATGTATGTTTTGGAGAGCAGTAAAGAAGCCTAAAATTCACACAATCCCATTTCTACCTAGCAGTGAATCAAAAGTCTCACCTAAGCACATTTGAGTGCTGGGCTGTAAAGAAATAGCTCAGACTGTGCACAGTTCAAATCTAGTGAGATTAATTTACCTGTTTTTTCTTTTTCAATACGGTAAACACAGTGACATATCTAGATAATATATGCAGCCACAAGCTGGGTTATAGCCAGAAAACATTAAACAAGAATATATTTTGTGTTTTGCTTTCATAAAAAATTGCCCTAGTGTCTTGCTGGAGATATGACATTTTATGCAGAACAAATAGCTATGATTAAGGAACAAATGGTTTTTGCTTAATTTAGTTTTAAGGCTGATCACTCTTTTTTTCTTATTACATGAATTTTCCTAAGCTGAAATTTGCAAGAATAATCAATGAGCACTATATAAAGAAGATGCTTTTCTTTTTGTGGAGTTATATTACTATTTAGAATGCTGTGTGTAAAAGACAAGTAAGATTTTAACATCAGAAACATTAGAGAACCTCCACCCTCCTTCTTTTTTAGAAGCCTGCCTGCTCTTTGCACAGTTCACGTATGGTAATATGAAATACAGACAGAAGTGCTGAAACATCCCTGAATCCCAAAGGAACATATGTAAGTCTACTTAGCAACAGTTGAAATAAGAAAGGGTCTTGAGCTTAGCACTGCAGCCCAAACCCCAAGAAAAACTTCCCACCATTTCAGTTCCACTTAGACTGAAATTTTGACTTGGACTTTGAGTTGGATAGACATCAGCTTCAGACACCAAGTCTGTGGTGTCTTCCCAATAGTGATGATGCTTAGTTTTAACATTTTTTCAAGTGTGCCCCCCACCCACCATCCTCTTATCCAGCCTTTCCTATTATCACCATATCTTGCTGTAAGTTTTTTGCACCAGAGTGTAGATTGAAGTCCACATTCCTATAAATATTAGATGGCAAGTTTTGTTCATTGCTATCAATTCCTAGCTAGTCCAACAGGTTATATTTATTTTTAGTGGTTTCCAAACTAAGAAACAAACCATGCTAGTATGACAAAACTGTTTTTATTTTTAGGATGGAAAGCCATTTTTTTCTGATACTACCTGGAAATTTCTAGAGACGAACATTCAAGACAGAATCATGTGGTATTGATTGATATGTAGACCAGTGACCTTTAGTTATGCAATCCACTTAAACCTTTCAGTTATGTAGAGTGGAAGAAAATAGATAACCCCTCGATTTTCTTCTCTTGTTTTGCAAGTTCTTTTATAAGGACCAGTAATGAGTCGAAAGTTTAGTATAGTTAAAAGCTTTCGTTAAGCAATTTTTGCTTGTTTATGAGTGAATGTTCTAGAAAAGTAATTCAAATGGCAACTACAATGCTATAAACTCTCCTGATGTATAGCACAAAGTAAAGAAAAGGATTGCATCTTAAGAGTACTACAACAACCAATCGGAAGGAGCAAGGTACGGTAGCCAGGCAAAAAGAACCATACTGAAGTTATGAATTTATTATGAAATAACCGTAATTTTTCCTATTTATCAATACCATTTACTCACTATAAATCACAACAAATGACTATGAAAAATCATTAAGTTTCATAGAGATTTGCTAAAGCTTCAGAACAAAATCTAGCTAAATTCTTACCTCTTTTGTGGTATTACTGCTCATTTTTTCTGTATTGTCTGATCAGGAACATCAGGTATTTGTGAGGATCATTTCCACGTAAGAAATATCAAATGTGTAGCTGAAACACACGTAGCAAATTCAATAAGAGAATTAGCTATTATTAGAGAGAGAACAAAAGCTTAGTTCAAAGTAAATTCAAAGTGACGGGTCCTTCTGCTTTAAACTCTCCCTGTAGCATTCTACAATGCTCTGTTAGTTCTCCCTTCTTCTAGGAAGAAGAGTCTAATCATGAGCCCCATAAATCAGCACAGTGCTAATGGAAACAATGGGACTCTGATGATTTATACTGAGGCAGGGTCAAACCCACAGCTTCTATCATCTTCTGTTGGATCGATAGCCAGAAAAATGTAAAGGAGCAGAAAAACCCTTTGTAATGTAATTTAGCATTAAGGAGAGGAAAAAATAATTAAAAGTGTTGTGTTTACTCATTTACTGTGTTAGCTTTCTTAGTATTGGAAACAGTATTTAGGTTTGATACTCGTCTGGAGAAAAATAGAATTTAAAATATCAAGGTCCCACCTAGCATTTAATTCACAAACCTGAGTCAGAGATATATTTTTTGTTAGTCATAGTATATAAGTCTAAGGCATTTGAGTTACTTGAGTCATGTGTTAGTGTTACAAGACTCAGCTGAATTTCTGTTCCAAATATAGCCCCTCATCATCGGTTGTCATCACTCACCCATCACCAAAACTGCTGTCAGAACTGACACTGCAATCTGCAGCAACAGAGGTAAGAGTCTGAGACAGAGCTATCTGTAGTGCAAAGGTATACCTATTCACCTTTAAAAATGTCAAAACTGGCATACTGTTAGTATTTAGCTTTGCTTGACAGTTCCGGCAGAATCAGAGAGGTTTTAAACAATTCTGAAAAAGCTTGATCATTGACGCCCATTTTTTGCACTAAAAATTGAGCCGTGTTTGATTTTGTGTCTTTAAAATGTCTTAACTGGAATGCATATTCCTGCATATTTTTTTTAATCTGTTATAATCCAAATTATCTTCTGCTAGGGAAGATGCTCAGAAGACTCCCATTTTGGACTGACAGTTCTGTTTCCAAATTTTGTTGCCTGAATTTCTCACATGAGGAAAGAGAAGAAAAGAAACAAAAGGATAACCCATCTTCTTGAGAATACAGCTTAAGGAGCTGTATTCACAATTCTTTTCTCGTTATGTGCTTATAAATCAAAAGCATTCTAAATTCACTAATGTCAGTGGAACTATGCTGGCAAAAAAAGTATGAGAGAAGAACCAGCCCCTGTGGATAGCTCTGGTTTTTCACCTGGTTATTAGCACGTATGGTCAGTCCAGTACAGAAGAACCAGACAATGTTATGTCCAAACAATTAATCCCTCAAGACAGACTGAAAAGCAGAGTGATATATATTGCTAATTATGGAAAGAAGATTAATTAACATTGGGACGCATATTCTAGGTAACTTCCCAAATGCGTTAAATTGTTAATTTGTGGCTTTGTTAATGTACATACTTTCTGTCTTGTCTGGGGTGCTATTGTTTCTATCACACAAGAGGGAAAATAGTATTTCTCTTTTGATGGACCAAATGCTGACCTCAGTAACATTAACATAAGCCCAGATAAATTCACCATCAGAAAATGTTCAAACTGGAATCTGGCTTATTTTCCAGTCTTTCATAACTCGGAATGGGAACAGCTTGTTCAGACCTCTATCTTGCTATTTGTTTGTCATCTTCTCTGATTTTCAGAAAATTCTCCTTTCTTTTTTTTCTTTTTTTTTTTTTTTAAAAAAAAAAAACCTGGTTCTCCTTGCTAGGAATAGTTCCCTCTTTCTGTAAAAGTGCCATCATCTTTCATTTTCTGATATTCCCTGACTTGCTGGTTTTCCACCATGAGCTTCTTGTATCAATTTTCCTAGCAAAATATTTCTTTAGCCTCAATTTTTGAGGCAGAATTTTCAGACTGTACTGAAGCTTCTTTGTTGGTAACTGTCTCTTTTCAAGAATTTCAGTTCAAGGACTTAATAACCTTAGACTTTTTAAAAAATTTTGGCTACTGCTATTTTGAAGTACTATATATGGTCTGTTCCTGTCATCTTTTTCTATCTCCACCTCTGCTTAAAAATAACAGAACTACTGAGGCTTTATCACAATTTGTTAACACATTTTTTTTAATGTAAAACCAAGATGTTAGTTGTCAGTGCTATTTGGAACAGTATTCTTCCATTCATTAATAGTAACTGTTTAATTTTATCTATTAACTAATAAATAACAGTATGGTGTATGTGTATTCATCTTGAAAGGAAGGTAACAGAAGTATCTGTATTATATTATTACTGAGTTTTCACTAAAACGTATCTATGACACTGTCAGTCTAGCATATCAGTGTAATGTAGCATAGTTTATACTCATCAGCCTCCTTTTGATGTCTCTTTATTCATGTGAACATTTTCAAACACATGAACAGAGCTAATACTATAGTGGAACTGCTTATATTCACTGTGTATTTAAAATGTTCACAGGGTACTTGAAATAGGAACTTTTGCCTAGTTTTAGTATTAGATGGACATAATATATGTGTAAGATATTACCATAGTTACCAGGATTTTTCTTGATAAATGCATCTCTCACTTATGCTGAATTAATTGCTCGAATGGCTATTATTTTAAATAGCTAAATGGTAAAAGCCATAACCTTTAGTGAACCTCAAATTCCCCTTCATGTCTCCCCCACAACTGGATTAAGCATCAGAGGTATATTCTGCACTTCCTGTGATTAATTGAAATATTCAATTACTCTAGCTTGGCTGCCTAATATGTGTGATTTAATTACTTGGTATGTTTTCTTCTTTCCTTTTATGTTATTAAATGCAGTGACAGAGCTGATTGTGTGTCAAGGCAAAGAGCATTACCACTCCTGAGGTATTCATATAGTCATAGTGAATAATATAATTAGATGGTGTCAGCAAAAAGAATTACGTAGGCCAAAATATCTTTCTCTCATCTCTGTATAAATCCATCACACTAAATAATAGCAACTGATCATTATAGGGGTAATTTTTTCAAAAATTACACTTTCTCAAAATTACACTTCTAATTCCTTGGTAAGGAGTGCAGTCACGTGTCCTCATTTTCAAGGTAACTCTCCCTTTCATAACAATGAGAGAACTTTTGGGTTTTAATTCAGTTGAAAATCCCTTTTCCAGTACCAATAATTGTTTCTTAGCAGCTTAAGAAGGAAGAGTTTCTCCCTTTAGGTCCTGCATCAGTTTATTCAAAAACATGTGTTACTAAAAGTTTGTTGGCTATCCTGTAGATAGAACAAGTCAAGCCTCACTGGTAGGAAAAAATAACATCTCCTTTTTGACTTCTGGGGGACCTGAATAGGGCAGGTTTCAGAAAAGGGATCCCTTTTTGTCCATGTCATGCACTTCAGTTTTTTTGGTAATCATTTCCAAAGAGGTGGTATTTTGAGATAAGGAGAATTAATAGTGAAAATCTGATGTCCTGACAACATTCTTTCCTATCTCTCTGGCCTCTACCTCACCTCCAAGGAAAAACAGTTGAAAAAAAGAAAGAAAAAAAGGATATTCAAATGTTATTTTTATTTAAATAGGTTGTGTTATTTAAAAATATTTGTATATATTTCATTAGTCCTTATATTTGTTTTGCAGACAATTAAAATAATTTCAAACAAATACCATTTTCACACCAAATAAGATACACTTTTTATTGCTTTTCTTAAAAGCTACCTAACTGATCACTCA
This sequence comes from Xenus cinereus, assembly GCA_025774025.1. NCBI lineage: Eukaryota > Metazoa > Chordata > Aves > Charadriiformes > Scolopacidae > Xenus > Xenus cinereus. The sequence goes on from JAOXJK010000012.1 coordinate 89,501,107, forward strand.
TCAGGAGACTGTCTTGTACTCTCCTACAAAATTCGAGTTCTTTCTGGGTCTGGTATTTGGTCACTGGATTTTGGCATAAACTTATTTCGACTCGTCTCCAGAGTTTTTACAGTATTCATGTTGCTGAAGTTATTCTAGAAGGCCAAAATCAAACCTGAAAGCAGCAGAAAAGATGGGGAGTGACTCTTTATGAGGGAGTGGAGTGATAGGATGAGGGGTAACAGTTTAAAACTGAAGGAGAGTAGATTTAAATGAGTTATTATGAAAAACTCTTTACCTTGAGGATGGTGAGACAATGGAACAGGTTGCTCAAGGAAGTTGTGGATGCCCCACCCTGGAAGCGTTCAAGACCAGGCTGGATGGGACTTGGAGTAACTTGATGCAGTGGGAGGTGTCCCTGCCCATGACAGGGGGTTGGGTCTAGATGTTCTTCAGAGTCTCTTCCAACTCTAGCCATTCTATGATACTATGATTCTATGGTTCTCTCTATCACACTCTTCTATCTCTTCATGCCTCAGAATATGGATGAGAGGTCAGGATTATAAATGAACGTTGTGGAACAGATCATATCTTTTTTTAAGGTAGGATTCTATCTATAATCTTTAGGAGAAAAATAAGTATTGAATAAGTATGAACTCTTTTTCCATTTGACTAATGCAGAATGTTTCAGCTCATACATAATTCACAGTTTATGGTTTGTTTGTTACTCTTCAATGCAACAGTCAATAAGAACTTAATTAAAAATAAAAAATGTAGCAGCATAAAGTTGAAACAGAAGTATAATCTCAGAGACACTCATATTTTGTAAACTTATATTTGTGTGATTTATAATTAAGGCAAGTAGTAGAAATATTAAAACTGATATTTTTTTTTCTAAAGAAAGATTAAGCCACCTGAAGAAAAGATAGTTCATTGGCTCCTAATGTAAGAATGGTGAATATGAGGAGAAATAAAATAAGATAATAGAAAAGAGTTTGAAAAAGTGAAAGTGGAGCTATCTGGGAAAGAGAAAAAAAAGAATTATTAGTTAAAAAGAGCAATTGCATAAATTATTCCAATAATGTTCCTATAAAAGCCATCAGAGTAGTATCAGTAATATGCACATTTTATGAAGCAGGTGCTACTGAAATGATACTATAAATTGAACAGAAAGATTCAAATCATTTGCCAAGTGATTAAAGTATTGCAATTTATTATACTTTTAATGTAATATTTTTGTGGATATGAATAAGTTTTACAACATGTAATATAGCAATTTCGCTCCTTGTGATCAATACCAACTTAACTGTAATAGCCTGTTCAAAGATTTATTATCATATTTTGCATCTCATACATAGATAAAGGTAGTTACGAGAAGAAAAATGGAATAGACTTGTTTTAAAAAATTTTAAGAGATTCTACTGAGGAAAGAATGCTGCTCCAATATGCTTACACTTCTGTATAAAGTCTACCTAAGTCTACCTTAGTGTTTCCTTTCTTATTCCACTGAAGTTAATAGCAAAATTAAAACTAACTTCACTGAAATACTTTATGAATTTATACCCTAGGGTATGATTTATTACACTTTGTGCCCTTAATACTACAAAACAGATAGGCAGATAGCTATAGCTATGGCTATACCTAGAGCTAAAGATAAAAAAATTTCAAATGGCCCTGTTAGATTAACTTTCATTCTAGATCCAAAATTTTTCTAGTATCAATCTTATCTCTTACATTCATCACAAACACTGAAAACACACCACTTGAAACAAAAGTACAGCCTTGAAAAGAACTGAACACATCTGTCAAAGGTTTAACATGCTTTATCATCATTAGTGTCAGTATAATTTGAAGATGTTGACTATCTCACACAATCAAGATATAATGTGGGATTGGATTGCCACCTTTACTTCTTGTGATTAATATCATACTCTATGGAGAGTTCTGTTGATTGATATCAGCCAATTTAATCAGAAAATGAGGGTGACATCTCATAGCAATCAATTCCAGAAAAGAAACTTTCAGAAGGATAGCTGGTGGAGCAAGATCATGGTGCAATGCTTTGTTCTGTCTTGTTTCTTGTAATATCAAGTTTTAAAATACAACTGTGTTTTTATTAAAGAACCCATCTGCCCTACATATTACAGCTCTATCTGAGCACCCTTTTTTTTACACAGAAAACACAATCCTGAGCATGATCCTGAGGATGAGTCTTTCGTGAAGCTGAAAAAGGAGCTTTTTTCAACATGATCAATCAGATGATCTTTTACATCCGTTTTTAAATAATCCGTCTTTTCCCTCTCTAATGAACACATTGTATCTATGCAAGTGTATATGCCACAGAACAAATCATCATAGTCAAATCTCATCACATGGACTGCCTACTTTCCAAGGCAACTAGTAAAGCTGCTGCTAGGGTTTTTTTGTTTTTCTTAGGTACCAGCAGAGACTTCAAAAAGCAAATGAAGTGTCTGATAGTCCCAAATTTTAGGAATAGGCTAAGGTTGTGTCACTTTACATATGTATCTTATCCCCTGTTGCTTGAAAATATACTCAGAAGTAAATTTGTCTTGAGACTACAAAAGACATTAACAGCACCAACACATCCATACCTAATTTAGGAGGTTAGTCTGTCTCCCTCTGCTCCAGGTAAAGACAGTGGAGACAGATAAATCCTTCAGGGGTCATTCAGAGTGCATACCCAAGGAAATATTCACTGTATCCAAACCTGGTATCTGTATTCACCAACTAATTGCCTAGACTCCCTCTGCAGTCATTAAAAAGGAACAAGAACATAACAGGGTTTATCAAGCAGCCCCACAGTTGCTGCTCCCAGTCACACTCTCTTTCTTTCCCTGGCATATTATGAAGAATGGCCTCCTATAATTGAGGCATAAGCTTCTGCAGAAGAATAATCTTTATCCAGTTTGTGGACTTCTTAGTGAATTTTTCTCAACAGCCTGGACTTATATATGTTCCACCTATCTCTCTGAAAGTTGCAATATTACCCTTTTATAATGGAAATATACCTATTTCAGAAAAGTCAGGATTTTTTTGAAAATAAACAGAGCTGCCATATTCTGGCAGGCCCAAGTACACATTTGAACATCCCTGAATATGAACTTTGAGCTAAGCGTACAAAGTTAGATTTTAGCAATAGGAGACTGAGTAGTAAATAGTACAATGCTCTTCCAGTATATTGTCTTCTTGCATGTGATATTTTAAAGATTTTTTTAAGGCTTGTTCCCTCAAGAAAAGGTAAAAATTACTAATTAACTTCACATTACCAAGCCTATAGATAAATATTTTTTTAAAGAAATCATCACTATTCTAGCAAGTGCAACTCAGAAAATACACTAGGCATAATATACAGAAAATATTGTTTAGCTGTTATAGTGAACTTTTCAAAACATTCAAAGGGCTTTGTAGGAAAGAGAAGTCTCAAAAGTTATTATTCATATAGAGTGCAGAAATTGAGGTATAAAGACATAAGGTGAAAACTTCCAAGAAAAAGTAAACGTAAATGATGGTTCAAATGCTCTCAGTTCATAATACAATGAATTAATATCTGCCTCTTTCCTTGATTTGTATTGCTTTCTTGGTTACAAACACATATATAAAGCGTGCACCTTACACTATATTTGTTCTTTGCCCGTGCTTGTCTTCTCTGACTTTATTACATTTTTGTTTCTGCTAATAAGACACAGTTAGTATATCTCACAGGATAAATCAGCAGAACAGGTCAAGACCTCCATGAAGTTTTGTAGAACATAAGCCCAAGTCATAGCATCTGAAAAGAAAGCATGGAAAAGACAAAGAGGAAGAGAAGAGGAGACAGAGAAATAAAACAAGCAAGCCCACAGATCCTGAATTTAGTGACGTTTTGTTGCATTTCCCATTTCCACACCTTGAACGAACCTCTAGTAGAAAGTAACCTGATGTTCCTGTTCATTGCTGCAGGCTATATTTAATGAAATCTTTAAATTTTTTTAGCTCTTTAGGGATTCTAAGTGCCTCAGTCCTTGAGAAAATAATTTGAAAATCCATTAAGGAAAATGGACTTTACAAAGCACTACGCTGGTTGAATTTATGACTTTTTCTGATTGCTGTTTACGCTTTTTCTCATTAGAGTTAAGATCAGTTACATAGTGGTACCTTTTAAAGTTACTAATACAGTGACATATCACTAGCACATATATATATATTTCTTGCATTTTTATTCTGTATATAAACTATATTAATCATTTTACATCACATAGGTGCCTGAGAGGTACACAGAGTAAAAGACCAGATAACATATTTGTAATATATGCAATATAAGCCCTTGCAAAAAGGCAATTTCCAATATCATAGTATTT
>JAOXJK010000012.1:89505459-89517857 GCA_025774025.1 Xenus cinereus
ATATGACCTAACACAAACATTTACAAAAAAGAGACAATTGAACAGACACATATAAACAAATACATCTTCAAACTAAGTGCCTATTTGAATTGTATATATGCTTATAAAAACTGCCATTTAGCATTTTAAAATTGTACAGTCTCTATGTCTAAGTACTGTGGTAATTGCTCCTGTTTAATTGGACAATTCCTATAACTAACTTGCTGATCAGAAATAGTTATTCATGTTACACTAACTTTTCTTTTCAACACATTTTATGAGGACTAATAAGTACATTCCTTTGACCAAACCACCTCAGCTTCATGGCAGGGTGAAAAACATTAAGTGAATTCAAAGCTTATGGGACTGGGAAAAGGCTTCCCACTCTATATCCCTGCTCTCTTTCTTAGGAGGAAGTACTGCCATGTCAGGAAAAAAAAGTATTCTATAAAGTTTGGAATTATAGCAACTCCAGTCAAAAAAGCACAGAGAAGCCTCAAACTTTTTAGTATAATAATAGAGGAAGATTCTTTCAGTCTTGATATTTATACTGAAGAAAGGCTAAAAGCTTAATGAGCATGTATATGAAGCTGTCCTTACAATACTTCTGGAAAGAAAACTGGCCTTTGATTTGTGGAGTCACAGACCCAGTGAGGCCAGTCATAAAAATGGAAACTTCTTGCACAGAAATATGTAAAAGAAAAAAGCTCATATGGGACACTCCCATTGGGAAAGTTTCATTGGTGTGTTTGGAGTTTTTTCCATCCAGAAAATGTGAAATACTAGGACAGACAGGGTGAAGGAGAATATTGTTCTCTCCCTTAGTAATTCCTGATTTTTTTTTTTTTTCTACTTGCCTAACTGGAAAACTATCAGAAAAACCTTTTCTGTATTTTATTACAAGTTTTTGTCCACAATCAAACATTATTTGTTATTTTCTTTAACTCCAGGGAGCAAGAAATTAAAACCAGAAAAAAGTACTCTTTCCGGAGGACTTATTCTGTATTCCAGAGGACCTATTCCAGTATTTTTCTGCAGATGAAATAATTTTGTCAGGAAAAAAAAAAAGTTTTAACTGCACCTTTCCATCTATTTAAAGTTTGCTTAAAAAAATCCTGAAATCTAGGAAAAGTGATGTATTTTGTGAGAGAAACTATTAATTTACATAGGGGTGAAAACACTTAATAGAAGACATTTAGATATCACTAGATGACTTTGATTTCTTATTGGCATGAGCAGGACAATAATCTGTGGGTTTACTTCAGTCAGTGTTGTTTTATGACTCAGTCTAAACTTTCCATTTAGGAGGATGGGCACTGGGTATAGAAGGTTATGAATTGTGAATACTGTCCTCCCAGCCTTATTCTCATTATCGAAAAAAAGCTTTTTTCTCAAACCGAATACTTTCAGTAGCCTGAATTTAAATGGTCACAAAAGCAGAACACTCATGATCTATGGATTTTACTGTCCAGACAGGATTATTACAATTCTGTATTTATAGGTCTCTCCCAGAATGCTGGCCATAAATTGTAACTCATTTAGAATGCAACAGCTTAGGTACTTACTCAGACGAAAAAAAGGACTCATATTTTTTCAACCTAGCTGCATTGCACTGGCTTCCTGTTTGACAGCATATTGATTTTTATTTCTTATTAACTGTCTATTATTGTTTATTAGGTAATGTTCCATCATAGCCATCTTGGCTGATAAATACTGGCTCTCCTGCCTGTTCATTATGATCCACTTTAGGCTATCAGCTGTTGGCAATAGTATATTAGCATTTTATGGATTAAAATGCTAAAATTATTGATGGCAATAACAACTCCCAGTAGTACCAGTTTCAAGGCAAAGGGAAAAGCCCATGGCCCACTTTGTGATTATGCATTAAGACAGGCTATTCTAGGCAGTATTCTAGACCATATGTTTCTTAAACATTCAGTAGTTTTTGTAGTTCTTTTCCAGAAAATGCAGAAAACATGGGGAAATATCCTTCTTGTCAAGCATTTCTGTTTCCTTTTAAATTTCATCTACTGAAGTTACTGGAGGCCTGCACTATCCCTTTTTTTCCAGCACTACAACATACAAGAGTAGAAATCACTTTGTGACAACCCAACCATAAGAATACAGATGATATTTCTGTTAATAATTATAGTGCTATTCACCTGGCATTCTACTTCTAGTTATAATAAGAGCTGGCATTAACCTTTGATTTAGCGAACTTTTCAGCCAGTGATGTTTTACTGGGCGTCTGATATAGTTTATGATGAAAGTACTTAAGATAGGCACTTTGTTGGAAGGTGAAAGGAAAGCACTTGGTTAGATCTTTAGCATGAAACAGTAACACATTACAAAACACAATTGACTAGTGCATGGGTTCATACAGATAACTATGCTACAATTGCTTTCAGTGTCATTAAAGATTTGTGTGAATGTCACACAGAGAAAAGGTTTCTAGTCTCTTCCTACATATTCTGGAACTGTATGCAATATATTTACAGAGAATCAGAATTTGTCAGTGAAAACGTTGACCGTATTGCTGAAGTTGGACAGTCTCTTATCTTTCAGTATTTTTGTGGATAGCTATCCTCACTGTTTAAATCTTTACTGGCTCTTTTAAGAAGTTTATCTTGTAGCAATTAAATGCATTATAATTATCCTAACTTCATCTTTTTCTGGAGAATGAGAGCCTATTTCCAGAATAAAACTCAGGGAGTGCTTCAAGATTTTAGAGAGTGTGATATCAGAGAATTTAATTTTATAAGGCTATTTTAATGTCTATCAACCCCTTTCATGAAAAATTATCAGAAAGTTTAAGAAAGATATTTTTTAATTAACCCCCACTGTGCAAAGAGAAGTTGAAGGGACTAGTAGGAAGAAAGATCCATTCACTGTGTATAAAGCAGCATAGCTCTTCTGAATCACTCAATGATTCACACTAGACGAGGTGATAGACTACAGAAATGCAGTAAATTGATTGTTGCATGGTAAGGAAGGAGACAGAAGATGAGTTTTATTCTTTTGCTATTGAGCATGTAACCACAAGCTTTCCATTTTCCTGCAACAATTCATTTTTGCTGCAGCTACACCAATCCCAGTTCAAGCATGACCCAAATTTGTACGCCACTTGCCAGCCTATTAAGGCTGTATGATAAAATGGCAGCTTCATCATTTGCCAGATGCTACTGTGACTACTGAATATGAGAAACACCAGCTAGTACCATCCATGTGCTGATAGCCCTCCAAATTCTTCCCTTATTTTAATCCATGTGCCCAGAAAACACAAATGCAGATTTTTTCTGTTACTCATAGAGAAAAAGCTTTGTAGACTGGCCTTTTCAGTCTGAAGAAGAATGGAAGTCCTAATGTCCACACAACAATTACAGACCTAAGGTGGCCTTGGTTGTTGTTTTGCACTCCAGGAATGTCTCTGGACACGCCATTCTGGTGCCAGCTGCACAAGAGACTCTCCAGCTACCCTTCAGCACTACAAGATCACAGCCCTGCTGATCTTCTGGCAGAGCAGTTCACTCACCTGCTAATTTTGTTGGAGCGAAAGCCATTCTGTTTCAATTAAATGAAAACAGCAGAACATGTCACACTGTGCGAGGTGAAATAGGTTATGTTCACACAGCCTCTCTATCGGCTACCTGGACCCTTCAACAGGAAGGTCCCAGTAAGGACCAGAAGGCAGCAACAACTGTCATGGCACCCAGAAAAGCTGTTGGTCTACAGTTCCATTTAAGAGCAGCATCTCACATGCAGATAATCATAATTGCAGTGGAAAGGCTTTTCAAACTTCACAGAATCACAGAATTACAGGGGTTGGAGATCATCTTCAGAGATCATCTAGTCCAACCCTCCTCCCAAAGCAGGTTCACCTAGAGAAGGTTGGGCAGGAAGGTATCCAGGCAGGATTTGAGTATCTCCAGAGAAGGAGACTCCACAGCCTCTCTGGGCAGCCTGTTCCAGTGCTCTCTCACCCTCAAAGTAAAGAAGTTTTTCCTCACGTTCACATGGAATTTCCTGTGTTCCAGCTTCTGTCTGTTGCCCCTTGTCCTGTCACCGGGCACTACTGAGAAGAGCCTGACCCCATCCTCTTGACACGCCCCCGTTAGATATTTATAAGCATTGATGAGGTCCCCTCTCAGTCTTCTCCAGGCTAAGCAGACCCAGGTCTCTCAGCCTTTCCTCATAAGAGAGGTGCTCCATTCCCCTGGTCATCTTTGTAGCCCTCCACTGGACTTTTTCCAGTAGTTCCTCATCCTTCTTGAACTGGAGGGCCCAGGCTTTGACACTCTCTGGCTTACCTCTGTTTTCATGAGATCAAGCAACTTTTGTCTTTTTCTTTTCCCTAGAACTATTAATTAATATATCTTATACATTAGATATGGATTTAAGCTATACCAGTACACTATGCCTTTCTTTCAAACCTGGTGTTACCACACAGACTTGAATTGCAAAAAAGCCAGTGCAGCCCAGAAAGCTGATTCGGTTATTTCACTTTCCCTTGCTACACTGACAAGGCCATACCCTCGGTTTTTGATTTCCTAAGTGCTTATTTCACCCAAATACTTGATATTTAAACAGAAACAGATTAATATCTTTTTGAATTATTACGCATTACAGGATGGGAATGAACATACCATATATTTGAGCTATTTACTTGCTTCATTGTGTCTTATCCAAATGAACTTATATATATATGCTAGTTTAAAACTAGCATATGCTTTTTGCAAGAATATGGGTACTAATAAAACGCCACTGCTGAAAAATTGTCCTAAACAAAATACAAAGGAAGATGTGTGCATATCCACAATAAATTTATTAAAAATGAGATCAAATATATGCAGAAAGTACTCTGTATTATTTATCCTATTTTACATCTCACATCCTCTTACGTTTCATGTCTCACTGTAGAAAAGCAGCACACCCTCATTTTTCTGTATCTGATTTACATTAGTTTTATACTTACTCTCTTACACCTTGGGAGAGACACAATTGGACTTGAAAAATAAGAAGAGACTTTTAAAATCTGGACAGTTGTAGAATGAAAATGCATGACGATGTTATGTCTTATCAAAAAAAGAAATAAAAAGGAAATATGGAAATAATAACACTGAAGCCAGGTGATAAAACTTAACACACTCAAAACTTAGTAGAAAGACAGGTTTCTCATAAAATGACAGTGGCCCCTCTCTACAGATTAAACCCTCCTGTTTGTGGAAAAACACATTCCAGGATATTACTGGAAAAAACAAAAGAAAATTTTAGACTATATATAGAAGATATGAATATGTTTTCCATAACAAGCTGATTGTTCTTCTTTCTCTTTCACAAAAAGAAATAAAACACATCTAGAAAGCTTTAAATTAACTGCAGATCTAAGCTAAAATGTGGATACAAACACGGTTTTGTTCTTATGGAAAAGTCTTAGAATTTCCTAAAAAGCTAGTGTGCTGGAATTAGTTTATGTAGGAAAGAAACTTAAGGTCTCACCTTTGCTGTATTCCAAGTAGAGTGCACAGCAGCTCGGTCCGGGAAGATCGATGATGGCCCATCTTAAAGTCTTATCAGTAGCCATGTATCTCATTATCCTTACCTTAACACTTGAAAGGGAACCGACTCTTGTATTATTTTCTACTGAGTATAAATACTCATGTCTTGCAGAATTATAGTAATTTGGCTTCACTGGGGTGGTATGTAAATCTAAATATTCGTTAAATTGTAATAATAAATTCTCTGTAAATGCATACACATACACACATAAAAAATGTTAAAGGGCAATGCCATTCTGTAAATTCTTTTCTTTTTTTTTGCACTTTCATTTCCAAAAGTCAATGTAGCAAAAACGTTTTATAGGCACTGTCTCTGACTTTCTCCAGTAACAGTTTTGAGATACTGAAAAATAGAATAATTCATTTTAAATTTTACTCCATTTAACTGAAAGAACACCTCGGTATATTAATAGGAATTGCTTATTTTCATAACAAATCATCCTGGATATTAGAGAATTCCAGTCAATTTGTCAGGTGTCACAACATTTCTGAAGAACTTATCAATTTTGCAAACTGATTTTAAATAAACCTGTATTACAGGGCGTAGCTGGGGCCTCTAAACTCAGGCATAAAGCTGTATCAATTTTAACTTTTTTCATCACAGAAATTTCACCAAATCCAACTACTTGCAATACCTGAAACAAAATTATTCTACCAGATCAGAAGCAGGCTTTGGGGTTTTTTTAAATGTAAAACATCACTTTCTTTTTGATATAAGTGACTTTTACTGATGTTTCAAAGACTTACAAGCCAGAAAATACCATGGAGAAATCTGCAGCATCTCTGCCTTTGAAGTACATCTGAGACTTGTTTTAAGCAATAAGGAACTGTGGTTCAGGGGAAAAAGTTTCTAATATGATTTTTAATACTCTTCTGAACCACTCTTCTGAACCTTTTGAGGTTTGCCCATCTCTACTAATTATTTTCATTCTTTACTCTTATGTATCTTATTTTTCAGTTGTAAATTATTTCAATTGAAGTATTAATTTTAGTTTCCTTGAAAGTTAGGAACAGATTACTGTTGTGAGCTAAGGATGGATATGAATGTGCAAGTAGGACAATAAAAGGATTCAGATCAGGTAAAAGTGCCATACCACCTTCATTGTCTAAGAACTACTTTTAAGCAAATGCCTAGCAGATAATTAGCAAGAAAGCATTTACTTGACTAATTCAGACCCTTTTTCCACCCACAAAAGGTTCACAGGTAGCTCTTGATTTACAGTAACATATTGATTCTGTGAAGGAATTCTGGAAGCAACTTTCAGAATGGGTCTGTTCTGGGTTTATTACAAGCACGTGAACTAAAAGTAGATTACTGCTTTGTGACATAAGCCGTGTGACACTGGTTCTGACTTCCCAATGAATGAAATATAGAAATTCCCCTTGAAATCCTTCTTTCACCTCACACACGCATACAGTTAAAATCGATCAGTGGAATAATTATTGAGAGCAAACAGGATAGGGGAATAAATGTTCTCTGAGTTAAAATATTTAAAAATTCAAGCCAGTATTTAGAGATTATATTTTCCCTTATTCATCCAGTTTCCTGTTTCAAGTTGCTGTTTTCCACCCTCCCTTTGAGAAAGTATTTGCTGAAGTGTCATTCCCTGATGTTACCAGTAGGAGCCATTAAGCTGTTGCCCTTTTACAAAGGGGCTTTGGTGAGGGTTTGCCTGTGGAATCTTCCTCTCCATTTTTAGCACCTGATTAGGGGGAAGCTTATTTTGGCTTTTTGAATTCTGTCTATATTTTATTCCTACATTATTGGTTGGCTTTTGGTTCAAGGGCCTTATGTCCTCTGCATATGCCTGGTTCTGTCAAACAGCTGCCTCCACGTCTTAAAATTGTTGCCTAGAATTTAGGAACTGCTGTAATGGATTAAACCAGTCATTCATCTAAGCGGGTCAGATCTGTTGGTCTCATATTAATATTGCTGAAAAAATTAGGTATTCAGAATTCAAGCAGTCGGTCATGACTCGTGTTTTGCATAACACGAAAAAAAAAAAGGTCAAAATAAAGAGCTTAAAACTATTGCCTTTCAGCCTCAAGATTAACCTTTAACAACATTTATTTGAAAGTGTCCCTGTAAAGCACTACGGCTTTATGGAACATGCATTCATTTGTTTGAGGGCTACTTCTTTACTATTTGTTCTGGTAATGAAGCTCAAGACACAAATGCTGTCACATCTTCAAGGAGCACCAGAGCATCCAGGGAACAGCTAGAAGAAGATAAGCACTTTATTTGTTACGTTTAAGAACAGGAGAAATGAGAGAAAATTACAGAAAAGCAACCTTGGAACATTAAGTTTCTTACAAATTTGAGAAAATAGTTTTGTTCTTATTATCCATGCTTCCTTTAAAAAAAAAAAAATCAAAAGAAGTGGGATAGTGCCTATCTAAATTAACAGCTGAGAGGTTTGGCATCAAATCAAACAAAACGCTGAAAAAAACCCAACACCAAATGCATTGTCACATTGTACCAAGAGACTCTGCAGTCATGACTCTTGACTTATGTCCAAGGCCTTATCATTGGAAACACTCCAGTGTAACATGATGCAGTGTGTTAAGAGCATTTTGATTTAGTTTTTTTTCATGGATGCCAAACTTACTGTTGAATACCAAGAAACTTTTATCAGTAATTAACAGATGATGCTGCTAGTTAAATTAACTACAGTGTTCGCTGCACATTTTATTCTTGTGTTATCAGTGGATTTGTTTGGACTGCAGGCCTTCACACCTAGGGCATCTGTGCTCTTTGATGAATGACTGGGTTTTTTTAAGGAAATTCTTTTTAAAGCTGTGGTAGTGTTTACCAGAAAAAGGTTCACTGGAAGAAAAGATACTTCAAGTTTATTTAACAGTTGGGAAGCATAAACTACACTCTGCTGCTGTCAGTTTCCCTCTATCTCTCTCTCTTACACACTTGAACCATTTACATTCAGAACATGACAAATAAGCTAGCAATATGATTCCAACATAGGAAAAGATTATATTCTAATAAAGTACTATCATATTCCCACTGAAGCAGTGAAGAGATTCCCACTGGCATAAATAGGAACTGAGCTGGATCCCTAGGAGCCTCCTCTTCCCTTCATGCAGACCCAGCAACCGGTGAAGTGGGGTGTCTACAATTTAAAGGCAGAAGAAGAAAAAAATACTGCCCCAGGCTCTACCTGTCTGAGATACCAGCATGACACAGTAGGTTTAGGTCAGTGCAACTGTACAAAATCAACAGTTATTGCAACCAAGTTCACTATGCATGAGGAATATTGAGAAAGACAACTGGATTAAAGCAGTAATCAAAATGGGAGGTATATTTTTCATGTAAGGAGAGAACTTCATGTGCTGGAACTTCATAAGAAAGAAATGAAATTCTTACTAGAGTATCTAAGTTCTTCTTTCGGTGAACTTATTTTGATTGTTTATTTGGAGGCATAATAGATACCTGATACAGCCTTCACTTCTGAAAGTCTCTGACCATTATCTTTCCTTTAAAAAAAAGGTTATTCCTCCTAAGGATGTGAAAAGAATCTTGAAAAAGTGTTGTAATCAGTTCAGGCATCTCTGCCTTAGAGTTATGTTTTTATCAGAGAGTAACTGCACCACCAGGTAAGCAGAGGTAGAGCCAGTAACATGAACATAAAGGATATAGTGAGAACCTCTTACTTCATTTAATTATCTTTTTTTGACTAGAGAATGAAAAAGAAAATACTTTTCAGATAAATTACATAAACTCATGCTTAACATCAATGTGGTTACCATTACATTACTGTTACTAGTTTGGCCTACCTGATTCTGCTTCTATTGGTTTTACAGAGGTCTTCCAGTGAATTGAGGTGCACTGGTTTAGCAACAAAAACCACGTAAGAATTAGAAAACCAAAACTATTTGCTGTGATATATTTTACGGCAATTTACAAATGGCAAGATAATTTTGTTCGTTATTTTTATTCTGAGTTTCTGAAAATGCTGGAGACTACTCTGGAGACTTTCTTCTGGTACTGTCTTTTATGAGAGCTAGAAGGCCTTCAGGGCTTCTTGGGAAAAAATAGAGTGCAAGAGAAAACATCACATTTTAAAGTTATTGTCCTTTCCAACAACTATTAAAGCAAAAGATAGATAAATGTCTGACTATTCGTTCATGTTGTTCACTCTCCTTCTCACTGCCCCCCACCATACTTTCATAGCTTCTTATATTTCTTCCTGAAGAGTTTATTTTAGAAACTCCTTCCCATTTACTTTCTGCAAATGTCTGTAAGTCATTTTTTGTTTCTATGTCCTAACCATTAATTTCAAGAAAACACGTCCTGCAGCTTGCCTCTTTGACATAGCTTACAACACTTTTTTTTTTAGAAATTTGGAGAAACTTCCAGCAAGCAAAAGCATGTACTTCATCAAATATATTAGTCTGCACAAAGCATTGTCTGTGAAATACCTTGAACAATTTGTCAAGCTATTTATCTAGGGGAAATCAACCAACTTCATACTTCAACCAGTTCATACTGACCAATATGATTGCCTGAACTTGAAAGTTAGGATCCATTTTTTTTACAAATATATTGTATGTATAAATAATACAAAAAATAATGGAAGAAACAAGAAAAACCCTATGGAAAAAATGGGGAAAATTGTGACACTAAAAAAATTAAAATCTTACAGAAAAATTAAATAAGCCAGGCCTGCCAGATAAACAGAAGCACTACATAAGTCAGCACAGAAAGTACAAAGATTGGGCATTCAAATTATACAAAGAGAGGTCAACAGCTAAATAAAGCACCAAGAACCAAAGCATTAACACAGTGTCAAACTACATTACATGGAAACACAATCTAGGCAGTGATGCAAATATTGGAGAAGGTGAACAGACAACAAATTGCAGTGACAACATGGATGTACAAAAGGAGCATTTTGAAAATGTTTTAAACCCTGCACTCCCATTCAGGTACAAGCATTGCACCCGCAGAAGTGAGCCAGGCAGCCTGCAACACAAGACAGTTCAAAGACGTATCCAACAACAAGAGAAGAAACAAGATAAGCTGCCAAGATTTCATATACGGTGACATGTTCTCTGCCACAGGTGCTTTACAGAACCGATGAAGTGATCAACATACTATGTGCTAAAGAAAGATAGCAACTGTTCATACTTCAGACCATTAAGTATATTAGTCTGCAAATCTGAAGAAGTTGCATAAGTGAAGCAGATAAAATGAATACTGTAACAAAATCTTTTTGACAGGCAGCAGGGTTGGAAGGATTTTTAAGACAAATAAAGGCAGGAGGGAAGTAGGATATGAAACCAAGATTATGGATTTGCTCTCAGAGACCATTTTTATTGAGGGCCTGTGGAACCTCTGTACTCTTTGGCTGTACTTAGGTTTGTGTGAGTTCCCAGGACAGGAGAGGGCACCCACCATTCGCTCCATCATCAGAGCTGTAAATAACTGGGATCAAAAAAAATCATGATGGTGTGGAGCGTTCTGCATCTTTGTCATTCACAAACAGATGGTAAATTGCCAGAGACAATCACAGAAAAATAGCTATGGTTAATCCAGCCACCAACTGAATGCCACATGTACTAGGACTTGAGTGCTCTAATCTTGATGGTGGCATAGGACACAAAACCATCAATAGATGTGGTCACAGATCTTCCTTTTTGAAAAACATTTGGTATTGTAAACAAGTAGCGCATTTGACTTTTGTTCCCAGCCATTTTTAGTGGGATAGTTGTTAATTATATGCAAATCTTTAACTCCTTCAACTCAGTTTTATCAGCCACTAATTAAAGATGGGAGGCTTGCAATATATGCATAAACACAAAACATGCAAATTAGCTCTAGTTTTCTTCATTATAATGGCAAATTAGGAACAGAGCAATTCAGATTCATTTATAGATACAACATCAAAAATATTTCTTCCTTTGATGGTCTCAACAGTAGGCAGCTTCACTCCAGGCCTTGATTAGAGCTCATCTTATTAAATACAGAATCAGAACACATGAAACATCTCTTCCAAGGACCTGCTAGTTTATAAACTAAAGAACAGATCCCTGAGGAAGAAAAAATATATTTCTTATGAAACAGGTGTGACCTGAAGACGCTTCAACAATTTGCTTAAATTACAACTAACTTCTTTTCATTAACATGTCTGTACAACAACAAAGTATAAGCTAATTCTGTAAGCAATTATTTTAACCATTTTTGCTACTAAAATATGAGGAGACAGTTTTTCAATGCATTCCATGCATTTCAGCTAGTAGACAGATTCTGGCTGTGCACGTTACAGTAGCAACATTTGTAGAGTGGGATTCCTTGCTGATATCTTCCTGAGATCGGCAGATGCTTATTATTTCAATCCTATCACATCAGCCATTAACATTTCAGAAGAGCTGTGATTTAGAAATATGCTAGGTTAAAGGAAAAATAGAGGAATTATCTCTTTACAGTTTCACACGTCAGTAGCGTTCAAGGGAAGTAATACACTATTGACCTATATAAAAGCAACTCCTCTTTGTGAAGAAATTTTTTTTTCTCACAGATAATGGAGGCAGGCAGAGGTCCTCTATCCGTGTATATGTATGCCTGCTTAGAGTAATCATTACCTTCTGTGTTATGATGAATAAGAGGATTGATTTTTATGGGTTTTTTTTAGTACACTTCAGATGGCAATACTTGTGCTTATAATTTTTTGTTTTAATGTATTTGAAACAAAGTGCCATATAATGTAACATTCTTGTATGTACATGGTACTTTGCAGAATATGTGAATGATCATAGAATCACAGAATGTTTAGAGTTGGAAGGGACCTTAAAGATCATCAAGTTCCAACCCCCCTGCCATGGGCAGGGACACCTCCCACTAGAGCAGGT
>JAOXJK010000012.1:89518069-89536173 GCA_025774025.1 Xenus cinereus
AGCCATTCTCCGCCCAACCTGTATTTGTGCCTGGGATTGCCACATCCCAGGTGCAGGACCCTGCACTTGGCTTGGTTAAACTTCATACGATTTGCACGAGCCCACCTCTCAAGCCTGTCCAGGTCCCTCTGGATGGCATCTCTTCCCTCCAGCGTGTCAACCGCACCACCGAGTTTGGTGTCATTGGCAAACTTGCTGAGGGTGCACTCTATCCCACTGTCCATGTCTCCAACAAAGATGTTGAAGAGCACTGGTCCCAGTACAGACTTCGGGGGTTTTCTGATCTTAAAAGATTTCAGTATCTTTTGATGTCTGGTTGGTATGCGTATGATGATCTTATCTTTTCAGAGGCTTGTGCTCTTAAGTTACCCGTCATAGCAAAAGCTCATAGTGGCTTTTTACAAAAGCCTTCAAATACAAATGATGGTAGTATCATGGACTACACTGAGCTCATGACAGCAAACAAGTTTAGAATGAAACTGGAAATTAAGTCATCAAAATTAATCATTCATAAATCAGACTTAAATAAAAGCCAGAATACAGAAGGTATTCCTTTTTAAGATGCTTATTTCAAAAAAAAAGAGTTCTTTGAGAGACCGGAATTTTTTGTGACAATAAACAAAAAGTTAAAAATTTTTTTAAAAAAAACTCTTTGAGAGACCTTGAACAACCTCTTATGGAACCACACCCACTCTCACAATAAGGAAAGTTCGAATAGCAAAAAGAACTTCATGTAAACTATGCCATTCCTATGCTGAATTTTCTACTGAATATTCTCTATTTTCATCTGGTGATAGGTTACATTTATAGTTGTAAAATACCGTTGTGCCTGTAGCTACATTAGTTTCAGCAGCAGGGCAACAGACATGAAGAGGATCAATTCTCTCTATAATGTTTCAGAATTATCTATGTGTATCAATCTAATGCTTATTTAAGTTAGAGGTGATGCACTTTTCTTTTAACTTATCAATACATTTTACAAAAATATTAAAAGCTTAAATTAAATCTGAAGCTATATCTGAAGTATCTTTTATTAAACACAGATTGACAAATGAAAATGACATAGGTGTTCTTATAAGGAAAATACTAAACTGCAATGCTTTGATTGAAAAAAAGTCAAATAGATAGTGTTGACTATGACCTGAAAATACATTTTTGAAGGTGGTTTATTTAGTTTGCTCAGGTGGTTTGTTCAGGCTGCCTAAGCTTTTCCAGCTTTGCCACATATAGATTCTGCCTTAGACTGCAGAATTCATTAATGGTACTTGTAATCCTCTGACTCCCTTTATAGAAACACTGCATTTACAAGAAACTTCACTGCTCACTACCTCCCTATGGGTGCATTTATATGACATTTCACTTCAGATGAGAAGTACACTTTTGATGTGAATCTCCCAAATGTTCCCACTTGCCACACTTCAGTTGACATTTCAGTGCACATACTGGATTTATTTCAGGTGAAACTAAACCAGGAGTTTCTCTCCAGGAGCACAACTAATGGCCTCAAGACAGTAACAGGCATCGGTCTGCAGGATCAGACTAAAGTGAATTCAAAGTAGATCCTTTAGAGGTGTCTACTGCTGGTCTTTCACCTCACATGGCTGCCTCTGCAGGGCTGCAGCACTAGCTAATGTAGACATGGCCTTGAAGAACTCATTTAGGGCCTGCTGTGTCATTTTGAATTTTGGGAGAGTAAAAACCAAAGTATGGGCAGTTTTCTCTTCTCTCAATCTAAAGATTATGAAAGTGAGGCTGATGTTCCACACATCCAGCCCATATTCCTAATTACATTAATATGAATCAAAAAAGAATTTAAAGACGCTGCAGTCGCAATAGAGCAACTATTCACAGCTCACATTATGCCTGGTTGAAAAACAGTCATGATCTGATCATGATCCAAGTTGTTTCACACTGCTTAATTTCAAACAAAAATCACTAGATCCCACCCTCCATAACTAAAATAAGATTTCACACAGACAAATGTAAAGTCCCGCTGAATACAGCAACCGTGGGGCTAGTTAGGTATCATGAGAATATCTGCCTCATCTCCACTGTGGTGAAAGACCTACTGGCTGCCTTGCAGTCACCTTCCACTACTTCATACCGCACTGCTGTTCTAGAGACAGACTAATAACAAGTGCCACAGAAACAC
Source organism: Xenus cinereus (assembly GCA_025774025.1). Taxonomy (NCBI): domain Eukaryota; kingdom Metazoa; phylum Chordata; class Aves; order Charadriiformes; family Scolopacidae; genus Xenus; species Xenus cinereus. Next base: position 89,520,222 of record JAOXJK010000012.1, read on the forward strand.
GATTACACAAATAATGAACAGATATAATATGTTAGGTAGTAGCAATTCATATATTTAAGATCTTGATTGCTGGGATGTTTAAATAATTTATTACAACTGCAGTTGTAAACAATTACAATTACTGTTTTGTATATCAATTGTAATTAAAATTATGTATGATTTAATGACTTGTCAAATGCAGAATATATCTTTCCACTTATATTTCTTACCTACCCTTTAACTTGCTGGTTTACCAACTGCAGTGATAAGCTGTTCCCGTAAATGACCATTCAGCTGCATGAGCTGCATGACTGACCGACTGACTGATGGTGTGTTCAGTTCAAACACAGATGATCACAGCTTGAAAAAAGAATTAATTGATACAGGCAACAAAATTGTCTCAATCAGATGAATGGATTATCATTCTGCTAAGGAAAGATTTTCTTTTTTTCAACAGGGACAATAACACAATATCAAATTTACCAAGCTTATTTTTAAAAACAAAACAGAAAAGTCAGTTTCTCTGTTGATCCCTCTTACTTTTTAACCTACCGATTATTTTAAACTATTTAAATTGACAAGTTATTGATGATTCAATTAATTAGATGTTTTCACTCACAGAGAAGTTTTAAAGTCTTTATTCAGTATTTACTCCTTAAGACTGAGGTCTCAGTAACATTGTCAAGACTGGAGAGTGACAACAATCCCATCTAAATGATATTTCGATCAACTTAAATAAGCCAAATACTGACACAATTTCTGTTAAATTTGTAACCAATTCCTTTGAAATCAGTTTAGGTCTCAAATCTTCATTCTTTTAAATACAGCTGCAGGCAAGAGGAAGAAGACTAAAAGTTACCAAAATTACTTCCACATTTGTTTGTAACATTCAGTACTAGCTGGAAGTAAGCTTTTTTTGTTTGTTTGTTTTTATACAAGGAAAATTTAGTGGCATGTTAAAATGACAATGGCCTTTGGCAGAATTTTGCACTAACAGAATGGGAAATGTGCATAAAGTCTAAAACAATGACAGGGAGGCACAGCAGGCTGTGTGTTTGTGTAGATGCAGTTATTCTAGTAGCTGGATGCCATTCCGACTCTATCTACCGTGGAAAGGCCAGTGCTCCACTTACTCACCTCAGTCCCCAGGCAAAGGGATAAGAGAGAGGGGCATCTCCGAGACTGGGGCCACTGGAATAGGCTGGCGATGTCTCCACTGCCTGGTGTTCAGCCTGGTCTCCTCCGGGCTGTATGCAGTACTTCTGTGGAGCTTAAATACAATTATTACTTTGGGGAAGAAGGGGGTAGGGTGGTCCATCTCCAAGTGTCAAAATAATATGGAGGCTTAGTTTTAGCCCTCCGGAGTGGTATTTATAGCATGATGTGCATGTGTCCATGGGATGGGCACTGTGTGCAGGCATTTGAGGGTATGGAAGACTTGCTGGAATAGAAGGGGCCAAGTGTGGTGTAGTCATACACCTGTTTTTCCTGTTAGGAATGAATGAAAACTATAACGGAAATTACTTTTTTTTGTTTTTTTAAACAAATGACTCTCTAGAGTTATTTACTAATAGAAATGATGGGGACATGAAACTAAGTAGACTTTAAAATCAAATTTTCAGATGTGTATAAATAGAATTATAAGAGTTGTCTGCATGCAGTGGAAAGAAATTTTCATCTATGGCCTGGATAATCCCTTCCAGCCCTATCTTTCTCTGCTTCTGACATTTTCTTTTTTCCTGGTGCCATCTTCTTCCATTGTTCGTCTGTACCCCGACCCTGGCTTCAAAGAGCATTATTTACAGAGGTGAGTGCAACTAAAAGTTTGAATGGCATTTCAAAGGAATTCAAAGCAGTTGCTCTTGAATGGCTCCAGGTGAATAGTTTCACCTAGTGAATAGTTTCAAGAAGAGTTTGTTTCTTTTCTCTAGCCTTTTTATTTCTTCTCTCCCTCTGACTTTCAATCACTGAAGAAGTATAAAGAGAGGACCAAACTGAAGTGAGCACAAGAGGAAAAAGGCAAGAGTGAGAAGACAGCTGGAAAAGCAGGCATTTTTAAGAACTGGAAAAGTAGTAATTACAATAAAATATGGCAACAAGGTAATTATAGATATCCCTAAACAGAAAACACAAAATGTCAATAAACACTAATACTTATGTTACTTTAAAGGTGTTAATCTTTCACCTTGGAATAAAAAAAAACACATTCTCACATGGCTAAAGTTTGTCTTGGAAAATTTCTCCTTACTTTTAGTTTCCCAGCTTTGAAACTGAATCTAAAACAGCCTTATGTCACAGTAAATGATCAAAAGTAGACAGAGTAATTTTGTACAGCTTAAATCAATGGATCTGGTCTATGAAGATGATTGTGATACATGCCTGAACTTTCACTGACATTTCAAATTTATAATGTACTGATTTAATAGTTTCTTGCACGTGTGATGAATCAGCAGTAGCAGACACAATAGGTTTCTTACATCTGTTACTAATCATCATTGAACCATTTATGATTAGCATTTTTGTTCAGGATACAGCTCACTAAATAAGAGGTGCCTACGTCCTTAATAGGATATTCAAAGTAGTTTGGAATTCAGTTGTCCGCTTCCTTTTGAAATTGTGTCTTGATCCTCCTATCGTAATTAATATTTTGTAGTCAACTACTCTTTTACAAAAGACATTTCAGAGTTTCAGGTTTCGCGACTATAATTTCAGAAAACATTCAGCACATTCAGGCCACAGGTTTTAAGTACTTGTATCTACCGAGGACAGGAGATACAGTGGTATGGACACGTGAAATACTAAAGCACCTGACTAAGGGAATATAGGAAATTTATAACAGGTCCAGAAAACCCATGGAAAATGTTTGTGGTGATAAAATGTGGGGCTGAAAAGCACTGTAACAGCAGTACTACAAAAATATGTTACAATTGTGTTGCCATTCAGTCAGGAAGAGTCGCAAAGGCATAATATTAAGGACATAATATTACTGCTTCTCAATAGTTAATAGTTAGCTTTATGCATGAAAAGCAATACATACCATTTCTCCCAAAATGTTATAAAACCTTAGTATAATCTTACCATAGACTACTGACATACAATGCCTTTCTGGGATGTCTTAGCTGTAGGTAATGAAGAGGAAAACCTGACTGTTTCACGGAAAACTAAACCTGCCAGGTTGAAGCATCTAAAATTCTCATCCTTCATTCAAAACCCTTTTGAGGAGTTTGAGCAGTCTACACACCCAAAACCATTATCCATTTTTGATAGGCCTGATCAGAATTTTTATTTGTACTTTATTCTTTGAGCTCATTTCACAGTAGTCCTGATGCAGCCGTCAGGAACTAATGCCAACTGGTGTAAAAGGGGTCTGGCAGTGGGCAAGTCATGGGTATTCCTGCACAGGATGAGTGCATAACGCTTCATAAGACTGAGATGGAGAACTGAGTGGAAGGCGGGGTGCAAGGAGGATTAGGGGTTAACAGGCCTATGATATGAAGAACATAGGTTGCAACACCATAACATGTAAGCAGAACAACAGCACTACCAGCGTATGGCATATCCTACACCAGCTACTGCTACAGTTCAGAGAAGTCTTTATATCGGTATACAAGAGCAGTACCCTGGCCTGTGATACTACATACTCACCATTATGTTCTTCTACAGAGCTCCTAATAAATTTCATCCATTAAGGACCGTGCATAAAAAAACAAAAAGTGTTCACTGCAGTATTTGAAATTGTCTGTTTCCACCACCTTGTATTCAAATGCCTGGATTAGCAGAGGAGAGCTCAATAAGAAAATATGTTTTGTAACTTTGGAATTAACCTAAACTTTAATGAAGAAATGAATAGAACATTTTTTAATCATGTCAGATAAAGTAATTTGTTAAGTGAAATTTGCACACCAAACAATTCTAAAGATGCAGCACTTAACCTAATGCAGTGTTATTTAGGGAAATTCACTGTTCCTCTACATCTCGGGAAGGATACAGTGAGAATTAAAAAATGCTTTGTTAAACTGTTTTCTTTCCTAAAGATTTGTACTGCTCTTTAAATGCTGCATTGTTCCCCATCCTCCATATATTTATTCTTTCTCATTGTTCTTCTGAACATCTTTTGGACATTGTTTCAGGGCTGTTGTTTTACTGACAGAAATTCTTGAAACAGAATTGTTTTTCAATGGACTGCTAAAAGATATTCATTTAAGGTGAACAATGGCTCGGATACTTTCCTCTGTGACTGATTGACAATAATGCTTAAGAAAGGATTTGCTTTTGAGCTTACTGTTTCAAGTCAAAAAGCTTGCCAGATCCAATAAATCTGCATTTACATTTAATTGTCCTTTGCATCTTTGCTTTCTGGGCTACAGAACAAATTTAGGAAAGCAAACTTGATCTAAAAGCTCCATCAAACTAGCACACAGATCATTATTTCTAAAGTCTCCTTGTTAGATTTTAAATTTAAAATTATTTGCACACCATCAGCCATGATACTTTGTTCTGCTTTCTGAGGTTGTCTCTCTCCACTCCACATGACCTGCACGTTTGTGTGTGATTTATGAACAAATGCTGGGAATCACAAATGGCATACTACTTAGCGAGAGGAGGAGAAAATGTCACTTACACCTTTCTCAGAGTAAAACTCTTTTTTATACAGCTGTGCTGGTGAGATTAAAGTCCAGGTCTTTCCTTTCCACTGAGCTGTCAAAGCGTGAACTAAATGAAGGAAATTTAGAGAATAGTTCAAAGCCTGTTGTGTTAATCAGAACATAAACATTGTTTTCAACATGCTTTGGAGGAGACCTGGAAGTGCTGAGTGAGGTGTCTAGCATCCTACCATATCCTAAGTCAAGGTGTTCAGCTTGGATTTAGTTCCCAAGGATTTAGTTCCTTGGGTTCTTGTTGAAGCCTACCACACTTCTAATTGGGAAAAGACGCTGTAGGAAATATTTTCCTATAACTTCCAGTGAGACCTGTGCAATTCATGCCTATGTTTGAAGTGCAGAATTATTTTAAAACTGTTTCATCTTAGGTCAGTCCACAAAAATCACTTCAGCTGCGCAAGAAGTTAGACATTTTCCCCCATCAGGAGACATAAGATGTCAGCCACACAGCAGAACTATGTAGGCACACTTCCCTCACGAGCAAACCAGCATTTAGCATAGAAGAGGAGGAAAACAAACAAAAGTTTGAGATTATGTTCACAGATAGAAGGGTTAGAGCAACTAGCCTGCTCTTCTTGGTCTACTCCCACCCCAACTCTATCCTAATTCTATCACAGAAAATCAGAGAGCTCCGTAGTCCTAGGTATTGCACAAATTCTTTAAACCGAGTCAGTTGGCTGTCCTTAAAGACTTTGCAGTCAAACTTGCAAAGGTTAAGACAGTGAAAGGGCATAAAGCAGGTGACAGAAATCCACACAACATTCTCCAAACAAGAAGTATAAGGAAGGTCAAGCATCATCCACCTTGTGCTCTCCCCTCCCTCTTCCTGGAGAACCTTCTACCTCTCCATTCCCTTCCCTAGTTCACGGGTATAGATTTTTATAAGATCATTTGGGACGTTGAACAACAATGGCAGGTGGAGGTCTTTCTATCAGGTTTTACAGCCTATGGATAAGCAGGTATCAATGCTGTTTTGATAATCAAATCAATAAAATAACATACCCTATCCCAGTTTGAGAGACCTAGAAAACACCTTAGTATTTATTTTTCTTAATAAATAATACCTGGCCCTTGGGCCTGGGTTCAGCAAATGTTTCAGACTGGGGTTTTCAGAGGCATTTTGAGCAGTGGGACCACTAAAACGTTCAACTTTCATTATTCATTGAACACTTAAGTTTTTTCCCCCACCTCCCCTGTATGTTGTTTAAAAAAAATTCTGTCTTCAGCTAATCCATTAAGCATTTGCCATACATTCAGCAGTGTGGTCATGTTGTATAAATGCCTTCTTTCCTCACTTTGGTCTATGTCAGTTTGTCTATACCTCAGAGAATAGCATTTTCTTCAGGGATAGAAACACTGCAGTTGATTTTAAGAAACTCTAGTGTATCTGTACAGTACCTAGACTTAAAATTGAAGGCATAAGACTGGAATCTGATAAAAGCAATATCACTAGAGAGAAGCTTTGCTTTTGCAGACAATTTGGCTTTAATTTAAACAATTTTCCCTTGGTTTTTTGGACTTTTTTTCCCCCTCAAGCAAATAAAGGGTTGAGAAAACAACACTGAAAAAAGGTTGCTTTCATGGATACGCATGGACAAGGTTGTACTGTTTCTCTATTTTTACATTTTAATGCATAACACATTCTGATAATTTTGTTTTGGTTTTCAAATGCAGTCCTATTGTTCCTCAAATTGCATTTTAAACCTGTTTTCCTGCCTCCACTTCACCACTACAACTTCTGTTAAATCTACAAAAAAGGTAGAAACCCATGGCCCCCACTTTTCTGTATCACAGACTGATAGCAGAAGAAAAAGCCTCTCTAACCCTGGGAAATATAATTAGCGTCAGAAAATTTTTATAGCTCAAAATCTAATGAGAAGTCAAAATATCAAAAATATAATAGCATGCCATTTAAATAAATTTCTCATTCTTTGTTTGATTTTGACCAGTTATTTCTTTTATATTTACAAAATACAGCTGAAATTTTCAGCTGGAATAATATAATATTATCCTATGCATTCATTGTTAGAACTGAAAAAATGAACTTCTCATTACAGAAGGATCAAATAAGACATGAGTAGCTTAAAAAAGTCATATAGTTTAACGATAATTAAAACCCACTCTTTCCTGAAAGATGTTTTAGATTCAGATTTGCCTTTGTTCCTTTTAAAAAGCAAGGAATCCTTTAACTAATCCCATCGTAGCATTTCTAGGCTGTTTATTTTTATCTTCTTACATCCTTAAAAGGAATAATGCATAGCTGTCTTTGTTAATTTGAAGGCAGACCAACCTTTATGTGCTTGTGTAGCTGCTGGGTAGTAGAACATCATTTACATGGAAGCTGGAATGGAAAACCCCATATACTGATTATAAAATATTGGCTTATATTACCTGGATAATACAACCACAACTTAAACTTTTTTCTGTAATTTTCCTTGTTTGCTTTGGATTTTTCTTTTTTTTTTTTTAATTAAACAACAGCCAGAGACTTGAACTTGGGGGTATGGCCGCACAAGTGTTGGTTTGTTTCAATGAGATTCTAAAAGCTCTTATTAGAACTGGAAAATGGAGAACTGCTGGAAAATGTCTGGAACAATGTTTTACTGAGTCAAGGCCTTGGGGATAAATATTTACAATGCTTGAGAACCATTACTTGCTATTACCTCTAATCATAGGCTATCCCTTACAAATGCAAGTTTAACAATATGATTACACTAGCTATAACTGAACTACAAAAATATAATCATATAATATCATCGTATATATTCATTAAGGGAAATTACATTTTACAGTTAATGATTGCTAGTAATGTTGTAGAGAGATAGAAAATTATCCTTGACGTTATTTCTAGCAATGCAGGCAAATGACACAAAGCAGCCATGATCTTTTAAATGAAATTCTGGTATCTTTTTATCTGCAGTGAGATTTAATATTTTAAGAAACTTCCAGGGATGCAAATTATGTCTTTCATATAATCAAATTTTCCAAATAAACTTTACTGGCATCCTAATAATTAGACAATGAATTTTCTTCCTGGTTCTAAAACAGTTCTCTCCCATAAATACCCCAGATGGTGGAGAGATAATTTCATAAGCAGAGGTATATATGCTAACAGGTAAGTAAGAAGTAGTAATGGGAAAGCAATATAGAATACTTGGATTACAAAATAACAATTAAAAAAAAGTACATGAACCTTATCCCATAATTATGTCAAAGAAAGAAGGTAATGCTTGGCAAACTACTTTACTCTTGATCCTTCTTCGTTGCTGAATAAGGTGCTGAGAATTGCACAGCATTCAGTTTGCACTGTCTGAAATGCAAACATAAACAGGAATTTGACAAGGAGCTGTGTGTTAACTACAACTAAGTAGTCATTTAAAAATACCCTACATATAGCACATTTATTCCTGTCCAGGGGTTACAGTGGGTCTTTTCAGAGGAAAGAGATGAACTATATGAGATGAACTACTAAAGAAAAAGTACATAAATTGCTCTGCATCAAATTTAATCTTTCAATGTTATTATTTTTTCTAGGTATATGCTTTAAAAAAAGGCAATTTCTTCCGAAAAGTCTTTTTACTTAAAAATTATTATAGTTCTTCATGGGGTTTTGACTTCAGTTTTGCAGTAGTGAAGTCAAAGTGAATAACAAGCTTCTGGGGTTTTTTCCCTACTATGAATACTTTTGGACAATCTGATCATTAGCCTTTCAATCATCTCATGCAGTTCAGCTCATTTTGCAAGAACTCCCCTGTATTTCCATGCCCATGAGGTTTAATCAGTAAATGCCAAACGAACTGCATGAGTCAGGTACCTATATGACATTTTGACTGAAACAATTAATGGGAATTTGGAGCGAGCTCTTGTCTGTAATAGCAAATGCAGGAATCCTTCAAAGTGCTGGAAAAAAATCAGTTTCTTCCTGATGGACAATTGCTTTTACTTTGCCAGTCTTGAATGTAGTACATAATTCAAATGGGAATTTGCATGTTAACATTTTTATTAATTATGTTGAGTCAACGGACACATCAAGACAAATGTCAATACAAAATTTCTAAATTATTTTAAAATATTAAAGGTGTATGGTTTCTACAGAACAACCAGGCGATCAGCCCAGTCAGAATGGGTTTATGAAAGGCAGGTCCTGCTTGACTAACTTGATCTCCTTCAATGACAAGGACACCCACCTAGTGGATGATGGAAAGGCTGTGGATGTTGTCTACCTGGACTTTAGTAAAGCCTTTGACACCGTTTCCCACAGCATTCTCCTGGACAAACTGGCTGTCCATAGCTTGGATGTGAATACTCTTTGCTGGGTAAAAAAATGGCTGGATTACCAGGTCCAAAGAGTGGTGGTGAATGGAGTAAAATGCATTTGTCAGCTGGTCACAAGTGGTGTTCCCCAGTACTCATTATTGGAGTCAGCTTTATCAGATCAACAATCTGGATGAGGGGATCGAGTGCACTTTAAGTTTGCAGACAACACCAGGTTGGGCTGGAACCGTGATCTGCTTGAGGGTAGGATGGCTCTACAGAGGGAACTCCACAGGCTGGGTCGATGAGCCAAGGCCAATGGTATGAGATTCAACAAGGTCAAGTGCTGGATCCCGCACTTGGGTCACAACAAATGCATGCAACACTACAGGCCTGGAGAAGAATGGCTGGAAAGCTGCCTGGGATAAAAGATCCCAGCCTGGGACCTGGGGTGTTGGTCAACAGTCAGCTGAATATAAGTCAGCAGTATGCCCAAGTGACCAAGAAGGCCAACAGCATCCTGCCTTGTATCAGGAATAGTGTGGCCAGCAGGATAAGGAAGTGATTGTCCCCCTGTACTCAGCACTGCTGAGGCTGCACCTTGTGTTCAGTTTTGGGCCCCTGGCTACAAGAAAAACATTGAGGTTCTGGAGTGTGTCCAAAGAAAAGCAATGAAACTGTTGAAGGGTCTAAAGCACAGGTCTTATGAGGAGTGGCCCAGGGAACTGGGATCATTTAGCCTGGAGAAAAGGAGGATGAGGGGAGACTATATTGCTCTCTACAACTACCTGAAATGAGGCTGTAGAGAGGCAGGGATTGGTCTCTTCTCTCACATAGTGAGTGATAGGATTAGACAAAATGGCCTCAAGTTCTGCCAGGAAGGTTTAGATTGGATATCAAGAAAAAATTCGTCACCAAAAGGGTTGTCAAGCATTGGAACAGGCAACCCAAGGAAGTGGTTGAATCACCATCCTTGAAGGTATTTAAAAGACATGTAGACAGGGGGCTTAGGGACATGGTTTAGTGGTAGACTTGGCAGTGTTAGGTTTACAGTTGGATTCAATGATCTTAAGGGTCTTTTCCAACCTGAATGATTCTATGAGTATAGGAGTATATGGTGTTTCCTTAAACAGGCTACCAAGATTGGCATAAACTATCACTTAATTGTCCCTGGCATAGTGGGTTCTCATGCCTTAGCTGTAAAAGTTAGAACCACTTCCTGTTTTAAAGAACTGGGGTTGAAGCCTCTCACATCTTTTATATGCAATACTCAGTAAAACAAAGAAATTCAAGACAAGGAGGAAAGCAGCAAGAATAAATAAAAAGAATTAGTTTTGGATTAAGGATTATCTAATTTTTGCAGGTTTTCCAGAACGAAAAAACGGAAGAAAATTGGAATCTCTTTTTGCCAGAAGCAAATTTGATAATTAAAGGTCCCCTTGCCTTTTTTTTTTTTAAATTTGGAATTTACATTTGTTTCACTTCAGTAACAAGCTGTTCTTCCAGGTCAAGTAGGGATTTGGAACATACAGCTTTAACAGAGAGCCTGTGGCTCTCAATGTGGTAAAAAATTATGTAGGATTTGCCTGTCTTCCTCTCCCACTGGACTACAAGCAAACAAAAAGCAATATTATCATATTTAAATTACAGCACTAGAAAGAAAGAGAAAAGAACACAATCATAAAAACGGAGTCACTTTACTTTGTATATATATTAATTAGAATGGAAAAATAAAAACAAAATGGTGTATTCTTGAGACACTTATTTAATATCTGAATCACCCACTGCTGCAGCCTTTCTCTCTCCTGGCTAATTATGTAGGTACCCATAGAGTTTAGTGTCTTAACTTGGGTATCTTGACTTACATCCCTAAGTTTGGGAAGTACAAGTTTACTCTTCTTTTCCCAAAGTCTCTACACACTATAAATTTCTGTCTTCCTTTTTAGTCATAAGTAAATAATTACTCGCCTGACACCAAGAGTCACAGCAATGTAACAACAGTATGAAAGAGTAATTGGTTAATTTATTTAGTAACATGCTGAGTACTTACTTTTAATGACTCCTTGGTCTGTGCCAATTGTGCTGGTTATTCACACTTTGCAAATGTCAACATAGTGTCAAAATATGTGTTTCCGTAAGCAGATGATATTTCATATGGTGTCCAATATAAAATTGCAGCAGAATGGAATCTATAATGGAAAAATGGACAAACAAAAAATTGAATGTAAACCAGAAGACATTGTCTATCTGTTTTAATAATTTACCTGATTCTTTCATCTGAGGCTTGATCTGGAAAGCAGAATTGTGAAGATATTTCTCAGGCTTGAATGAATTATCAACAAGATATCAATAGTTCTTTTCTCACATAGAGTAGAAGAAGGGAAAAGAGAACAAAAAAAAAAGGGAGGACCTGTCACTTAAATTAAGTTGGTAAACTAGACTCTAAATGACTCTTCAGCAATTACATAAAATCATGAGTCCTGTAGTAAAAACAAATAGCCCATGAAGTTGGGACAGAAGTAGGCTAGCCAGAGAAAAATAAAAACAACAACAACAAAAATGAATACAGTAAAAGATCTGCATAAACATGATACAAAAACATTTTCCCAAAAAAGTTCATACAGACTGAATTGGTTTTGATACTACACTAAGTATTTCAAGAGAGAGTATAATTGTTGGGAGAGAGCAATGCTACACAATTACAGAAGTCATTGCATGAGCACACCAAAGTAGCTTGAGGAGAACCACTCCAAGATGCAAAGTGTGAATAGGAAAAGTATGTTGGAAGGAATATTTTGGCATCTTTTTTTAAGTAAGCAAGTTAAAAAATGTAAATTCTGTATGTCTCTGCAAGTTGTTGGCTTGCTCTCTGTACGAAGGGAATTTTCAATGCAACAACTTTCCCTGACCTGTAAACACAGTGTATTACACATATACTGCTGTTTTAATAAGATATCTTCACTCAAATCCTAACAGAGCTCTTAATTTTACTTCAACTAGAGCCATCACCTGAGAATACAAATGGCAAAGGAACACACTTTAGACATTTGCCTGGACATACCTTGTTCATATTTTTTTGCCCATATTTCTTGTCTGTATATTTTTGTACAGATTAGTAAGTCTGAAATGTTGATTTTGAAGCCACCATGCTCTGAATTCCCAGAATGGACCTGACACCTTCAGAGGAGAAAGAAGCATTGCTGGCTAAGGATTTACTTTTCCAGTGTATTTTTCCAGCACACTAATAATTCATACTAAATTTTCTGTACTTACCCTTATTTAAAAATAAGATCATTTTAATATTTAGTTGGGGTGTAATTTTCTGCACCCTGGCTTTTGATATAATTCTTGGAGCTAGTTTTACTGGTCACTTCATCCGCTTCCACTTCTCTGTGTCTCCATTGTGCTTTACAGCAAGGATAACCTGTCCCTTTCAGAGCAATGACACAGTCACGATGTCAGCACAAACTATCTTTGGCACAACTGATTGTTCTCCAGAGCCCACGGATGTGTATCATTTTGTCTTTCTGTTTCTCTTCTATTTTTTTCTCATTTAATCTCCTTATACACAAGTTTTTGGACTCTAGGACTATCCTTGCTATGTTTACTTGCAGTTCTTATTACAAAAAAAGACTAAACTTGGAGTATCATAGCATGGCCATAATATATGGACAATACAAAAGTAACAGGAAATACTTCTGAAGAAGAGTTTAATAAATGCATAGTTGATTTAAGGTAAAATACTTCTTATTTTGAAAATCTGATTAATGAATGAATGATGTTTGATGAGTTGTTGGTCCGGCTGCATTTTATTTTGGTGAGATGGGACGCTAAGTCTTTCCAGTAGAATATAAGAATAGAAACTTTTGCGAAACTTTCTACCTCATTAAAGATGAGATAGAAAAGGATTTAAGAAATAAGAGAACGTGAAAGCTTTATATGTAGCGTATATAGTTTCAGCACATGGTACTTCTGTAACGAAGCTCTTGACAAACAATAATGTTTCATTTTTCATTGCTGTCAAGACACCCTTGGTTACTTTCTTTGAGTTGTTTTATTCGAAAAAAAAGGTCATGCAGTTTACAAAATAATGCCCTTAAAACCAATTCTCAGGTCATCTTTTCGTTACCTGCTTAGAACTGTTTGGATGAGGTACTATCTAGCCAGCGAGCAAAGATCATGCTGAATTTAATGGAGGTCACAGCTTTCATTATTTGGCCACTACAGTAATTTGGGAAGGCAAATGACGGAAGACTCCTTTTACTCTTCAAATATTTTGCTTCAACTTTTAAAGACAAAGTACTTCTCTCTTCCACATCACTTACCTCAATGATCACTTAAGCGTAAAATTAGAGAAAAGAGAAGAAAATCAAGGACGCTGTCAACTCTAAGCACTATGCTAATGAAATCACTACCTTCTGCATCTGCTTTTTGCATAAAATTGTCTCCAAGTCTTAAAATAGCTTTTCCAACACAGTTCTTCTGACATTATTCTTTCATTAAATCATCGCCTGGTTAATTGTATCCTATTGATGATAGCAATCCATTGATGCTCTATTTTCTTTTTATCAAGTAAAAGGTCACATCAACTGAAACCTGCTATTAAGCAAATAGCAAAGAAATTGAAAGCAGTAATAATAGTCTCTGCCTGCGTACACAAGGCTGATGATGAATTGAAGCTGGAAATATACAGTTAAAACTAACCCATGTAAAAATATTGTAATATCTAAAGAAAATATTATATTATAAAATGCTCTGTTTATACATAAAAAGAAGCAGAACTGAATTTATAACAATAATGAAAACTATATACAATGTTATTGGAGAAAAAATTTTAGTCATGCTATCTACCATATTTGTATCTTGATAACTGTTGATAAACTACCTTAGGGACTCAGTTACACTTATAAATAATTCAGCTTGTAATTTTCTTAAATTGAGTGCTCCTTAGGGAATTTGGCTTGAAGCAGGAATATAACATAACTAACTCTCATGAGAAGGGGTGACATTTTACTCTTCTCTTCTTAATTATCTGTCCTTAGCAGTTATCTGCCATTGTTATAAATACACTTGCTTGAAAACAGAGAAAGTAATAGACCTTAAGAAGAGCAGCAAGTTACACAGCACAACTGTCAGACTATGTCTGTCACAGAGTGGGGTTCACTATATGTTATATATTTTGGTTCTCTAGCAGTTAAAAAAAAAATCAAATGAAAATTTTTTTTGCAGATAACCTGAAACAATTATCTTTCTTAAAAAAATACAGAAAATTAGAAGGTGGAGAAAAAACCAACAATTTATTTCAGATTAAGAAGATTGTTTGTTTGTTACACTTTGTTTTGGTTCAAACAGCACTGAAACTTCTGGAAGATAAAAGACTACTTGTCAACTTAAAAGTATATTAGACATTCCAATTGAAAATGTCAAAATGAAAAGCCTGACCTTTCATACTTTGCATTTTTTCCCAATACAAACACTTCAGTGACTTGAAATTAATTCAGAAAATATTTCATCATCACCAAAGATGTGTTCATTTCTTTTTATTACATGAAAAAATGACAGCCAAATTATTTCATCCAGTTCTCCTCTAGATACTCATTCTGTTGTGCAGCTCCTATTATTATCTGAGCAATTCACTATCTTGAATGTATTTATAGACATAATAACTCCCTCAGGTAGGAAAATGGTACTGCTGCATACTGACGGGCAGCTCTAAAAAGGGGTCATAGCCCAGGGATATTCATTACTGAGTGGAACTCACGTGCCTGAGTCAAGCATCTAACACCTCTGTACATTATAAGGCAAGAATTACATGCCAAAAAAAGGTATCTGCAGTCTCCAGCATGATGAAGAGAGAACAACAAAGGCAGCCAATAATTAACACTGAAAATTTGAACACAACACAGTCAAATATCTATCTGTAACTCTGTCCAAAACCCATTCGTGTTCAGAAAACAAAATCCAAACCTAAAAAACCATCTTAACTCCAGGGGTTAAGCTCCTATTTAACCAGAAAACTACCTCACTTCAGGTCTTGCTGAAAATATGATCCCGCTTCCTTCACTCTTCATCTGGATCCAGTGCAGTGACTGAAATGTTCCTTTCCCGATACTGGCACCGACTGCTTCTGCTCTCTGGGTGTAGCGTCTGGGTGGGCAGCAATTTAATGACTGGTAAGGCTGAAATCCAACCACACTCTTCACCCTGCTAGTTTTAACAGTTCCTGGCTTTTTACTTTACTTTCAAAATACATTTTGGTGCATCTTTAAGGAGCAGAGGCAATCAAGCAAATAAAAAGACATTATGAGCTGGTGTTACCCTTTTCAGTCACAGATTCACTCCGGTGACTTTAAAACCTGAAAGGGAAGTACAATTACTGTTTCAAATACATATGGCAGAGGGCATTGCTTACATTAACAATAATGGCTCACTACTACGTGAAACTCATTACACAGAATTATTTTGCAGCCTACTTATCACAATAACAAGACTGATGGAAAAGATGCTATTATAAAGGATGAGTTCATATTTTCAATAGGTTTCAATTATTAATTTAGAGGTGGATCCACTTGTACTTCTTTTAGACATGTTGACAAACAACTGAAATTAGAGAATCAAATGAGCTAAGGCAGGATGACAGCGAATGGGGCACAGAGAATGAGGAGAAGGTGAAATATGATGGTAGTGAAAAAAACCCAACACAACAGCACATTTATGTCAGAACTTGAGAATTAGTGGGCATGAGCCTCCTAAGATGAGTGGCATATAAACACAAAAATGGACTGAACTTTATAAGGTTATTGAAAACTTAAGCAAGCAGGTCTTTGCGGCAATCAGGGCACGGACTCGGCCAAGTTGTGAGACAAGGACAAAGACATTTATTGTTTTTCTTTTACGGCATATATAGTTTCTGTTTTTTGATCACGCGCTGTGCTCTCTACACAGATAGGTTGTGGGTGAACATCCACACACCATTGGAACGATACAATTGGCTACATTTAAATGTTTATCCCACCTAGGCTAATTAGTCATTGTTATTTGTTTTGGTATATTGTTAT
>JAOXJK010000012.1:89536273-89547003 GCA_025774025.1 Xenus cinereus
TTGTTCCCTTAGGGTCAGTAATTTGCGTATTGTCATGCATCTATTTGTCTGAAGGGAGCTGGGAAGGGGGCGGGGGATTCTTTCAGTGCACAAAATTAATTTTTCAGAAAATTTTTAATGAAATTTTGGTGATTAGTCCTGATGTAATTAATAAATGTTGAATCATTCATAAATAATGAGTAAATTAGATCAAACTCTCCCTCCCACAGTTACTTAATTCCCTTATTTTAGTGCCATTTCAATCTCCTTACAGCCAAATGTCTGGGGGAATTTCAAGTGATGATTGTCTGTGTTTCTGCAGACTAACGGTCTCAGTCATGTCTGCATTATGCGCTGTGACATCAAAAGGTGCAAATTAAAGTAGGGGAAAGTTAACCATCTTGACTTTCAGTTTCAATGTTTTAAGTCATCAAATTGACCATCATGTTGAGAATGAGACGAAGAACATTTTTTCTGCCAAGACAGTTTGAGTAACAGCTTTGTTCAGATAAACCGACATTACGTGAAGGAAAGAGTAATAACAAGAAGAAACTAAAAGCACATGTCACAACAGTACTTAAACATTATTGGATTTTTTTTGTTTTTGTTGAAGAACAACAAGCACTGGCAGCAAAGATCAGAGCCCATGTCTTTTCTTTCCAGAGCAAGGACTATAACTAGTGGGCTATAGAGTAAAACTCTCTTTCTCAAGTCCAATAAATCTTAAATTGTTTTCTGCAAAGAAACTGCCTTCAGCAGACTAGCTTGATAATGCCACAATAACAAAGCAACTCAAGATAACGTTTTTAGGAGTTGGGAGATGTGAATGTTGATCCTTCAAAAGAAGAAAACAATACCTTGGAATCCATAACAGTAGACTGGTATGTTATCAGGGAACGATTCTGCTTCTCCAGTATGCTTTCTCCTTTTGTTTTGAATATTTATGGTGTTGTTACTGCTCCTAAAGGTCAAAGTGGCTCTTTCACGGAAAACTCTGATATCCTGGCAACTTAGTATTCTGTTTTAAAGCTACAATCATGTCAGTTCATGGATTTAGTTCAGTTTCTGTAGAAGAATACGATGCCCTCGCTGAAGTATATCATGTTATGGAATGCAAATATATAGAATGCATAGATTTGATAATTCCTTGTGCAAGGTATTTGGGTAACTTCATATAGAGTAAAAATTAAAAGGTCATATATAAAATATTTACAAATCCATACAGCATGAGGTTTTAAAAATGCTATATGTCAGTATCCTGCCCTTCAGAACAGAACTCTGAGGTATTGAGTTGAACTGAGTGCATTTTTTTCCACTGCAATCACTAGAATGAAGATGTGAATGCAACTGGGTAAGTACTGCAAAAGTGGCAAGCAATTAACAAATTGACAAATGAACAAATTAAGGAACAAAACCTGACAAATAAACCAATTGGTAAACTGGAAAACTGACAAATTGGCAAATAGCTTGGTAAGAAGGGAGACATGCTTGAAGTTTATTAGAAAGGGCAGCTTAGGTACTGTAGGTTGGGAAAATTGATTCAAGATCCTTTCAAGCACTAGGTAGTAGTCTTTCACTGAGATGTTGTGAATGAGAAAAAGTGTAAAACTAAGAATACAGGCTTGGACATTCTATAATCAAGTCGTGTGAGAATTAAATATTAGCCAAGAGCTCGGCAATCTTTGGAGAAAAACCTACTACTTTATCTTTATTGAAAATAGCATTTTGATAAAGATAAATATCTATCCCACACTTCAGTATGCGATAGCTAAAAAATAGACACCACCCAGCCACTCTCTCACTCCCCCTCCTCAGCAGGATGAGGAGAGAAAATAATGTGGACAACCTTATGGACTGAGATAGGACAGGGAGACTGCTTACCAGTTATGCTCACTGGAAAAACAGACTCGACTTAGGAAAATTAATTTAATTTGTTAAAAAATTAAAAGTAGATTAAGATGGTGAGAAATAATGAAAAAACTAAAATGAAAACCATCTTCCCTCCACCCACTCCTTTTCGCAGGCTTAACTTCACTCCTTAATTCCTGACTCCTCTACACCTCCTTCCTCTTCCTCAAGCAGTGCACAGGTGATGGGGAATGGAGACTGCCATCAGATGATAGCAGTTCCTCTCTGCTGCTCCTTCCTTCACACACTTTACCTCTGCTCCAGCATGGGGTCCATCCCATAGGATATAGTTCTTCTTGAACTTCTCCAAAATGGGTGCTTCCTATGGGCTGCAGTCCTTCAAGAACTGCTCCAGGATTTTCCATATGGTACAGTTGTTCAGGAACAGACGGCTCCAGTGTGGATCTCTTAGAGGCCACAGCTCCTGCCAGAATATCTGCTTCTGCATGGGCTCCTCTCAGTAGGCCACAGCTCCTGCTAGGAGTCTGCTTCTGTGTGGGCTCTCCATGGCCTGCAGCTTCCTTCAGGGCATCTCCGTCTGCTGTGGCATGGGGTCCTCCACAGACTGCAGTGTGAATCAATATGCTCCGGTATAGTCTTCCATGGGCTGCAAGGGGCCAGCCTACGTCACCGTGGTCTTTTCCAAAGGCTCCTGGGAATCTGTGCTCTCGTGCATGGAGAATTTGGTCCTTCTCCTTCATCACCCTGCAGACAGGGTTGTTTTTCTCATATTCTTCTTTCTCCCCTCTCTCACAGCTTCTGTGCATTGTTTTTTACCCTTTATTAACTATGCTGTCACAGAGACACCATCAGCATTGCTGATGGGCTCAGCTTTGGCCAGTGGCCTAAAGGTCCAGCAGCTCATTTTGGAGCTGGCTAGAACTGGCACTGTCTGTCACGGGGGCAGCCCCTGGCCTCTTCTAGCAGAAGCCATCCCTGGAGCTCCCCCACTATCAAAATCTTGCCATGTAAATCCAATACAGCCTAAAGTCACCCAACAATCCCACAGTAGCTGGGAAAATACTACATGACTCTCAAGGCAGGTGTTTGCTCCAGGTACCATATCACACCATGGGCTCTGGGCTTTAACGGCATTAATTATCCCGTCCCTATTGACTTCAAAAACTGTATAACACTATAAACAGAGAAGTGCGTCTTGAGAAAATGCGGCAATAAGGGCACGGACTCCGCCAAGTTGTGAGACAGGATGAAGACATTTATTGTTTTTCTTTTACAGCATATATAGTTTCTGTTCTTTGATCACATGCTGTGCTCTCTACACAGATAGGTTGTGGGTGAACGTCAACACACTGTTGAAGCAATACAATTGGCTACATTTAAACGTTTATCCCACCTAGGCTAGATAATATCCCGCCTTGCCTAGACTAACAATTAGTCATTGTTATTTGTTTTGGTACATTGTTATCTATTTGTTAGCTTGCGCTCTATTTCATATTACCATACAAGGACATCGTTTACTGTTCTCAAGGCCTCCTTCCCATCACTGCAAGAACACCTGCTGATCTCTCGCTCGGCAGCATGTCTCCACAATTCCTCACTCCCCACAGGTCTTTAAGTAGGAAAGGTTATCTCTGGTTGCCCCATATCGGCTTTCGGGATCTGTAAAACAACTAATGACAGGATTTTGAGTTTAGAGGAGAGTGATGCATAATTATATACAACTGCCAAAAAAAGCTGAGAATGGCTCTGAATATGTTAATAGCAACCACCAACAGGCCTGTTATTAGTCTGACCATTATGACAGGTGGCTGTAGTTAGCAAGGGATACTAACACAGTTTTTTTTCTGTACTTCACCATATGGTTCCCATTAATTTAATACACACAGAAAAAGGAAGAATATTTGTCAGCCAGCAAATCTTCCTCTTTAAGCACCTTGTCCGAACCCCAGGTACCTGTGAGATAATTTTGCTGAATAAAACATTATGGCCCACATGCTTTTCCATGTAATAAGCTGTAATGGATATTTTAACAAATCTATGGCAACCTCCTCAGGTTGACACAGTGATGTATTACCTTAATGGGAAAGAACTTCACAGTGCAGTAGATGGCAGTAACAGTTATACAATGTCAACGCCAACAGTACAATACAGAGCCACAGCTTATCTTTGATGGCTTATAGGATAAGAAAATAGGGTTGTGCATTAAGAAATTCTCTCCTGTATTGCTGACCTGCACATAGTGATCCATTACCACACTGTTTTATTGCATCCAAACAAAACCAGGGAGACGCTGCCTGATTTTGCAACAGAAAATACGCCTGCAGAGGTCTGCCTGGAAATCAACAATTGAGGAAAAAAGAAGATTAAAGGGCTATAAAATTACAAGTAACATAAAGAATATGAAGAGAAGTTAAGCATTAATCACTGTCAACTCAATGCAGGAAGAAGGGGACGTCACATGAATGATGGGGTTACAAACAAAGAAAAGTAGTATTTCTTTCTACTATGCCTAATTGTTTCATGGAAACTCATCGCCAAAGTATATTGTGGATTCCAAACATTTAGATGAGTTTAAATTGCAGTAAGAAAATTAATGATAAAAGAAACCACTGAGGTCTCTTATAAACAAATATGTTCTTAAAGTGCATATTACTGGCAGTGGGGAACCAGGGGAATTACCACTGTTTTTCTTCTCTTTTGGTGGCCACTCAGGCAGGCATTTTTGGCTAGCCTGTCTCATCTTGAATGGTGTTTCCTACACTTTTAAGAGCTGTGCAAATAAATATACATATAAGTCAGTTCTTTGAAGTTCTACATCAGTCTGCTCTCTTGCATGTTTAAAGTTTTTATAAAGACTTCCTTTTAGGAAGGTTGTGGGTTTTTTGGCAATATTGTTAAGGAAACATTAAACTCCTTTTGGATCAGTTCCATTGGGACCAATGAAGAATAAGCTTCAGATACTGAGTTAGATAAAGGTTCTTTTAGGGTTCGAGGAGGGCATGCATAGCGTGAATACATTGGAATTTGGATAGCACTGTTCATAACCATAAATAGTGCTATAGATATCATTGCCATCATCAGTCTTCAACTTTGAAAGACTTGCTGCAATAGTATCGAGATAACTGCACCCCAGCTTTAGCTTGCTTTAGTTTTTTCAGTAAAGATATAAACTCTAAACTTACTCATTAATAAGATTTATGATATGTATATACACAAAATGAATAAAAATCACTACCATGTCAAGAGCTTGCGTAAGAGCCTTTGAACCATTATATCTGCACTGAAGTGTCTGTCTAGCTTTAATCTAGTATTATAGGCTATAGATATACACCTGGATGAAAACAACTGCTGAACTGGTTTGCAAGTATTTGTTTCAAGTCCAGATTCCTGTACTTGAGTGGTTCTAAAGACTTGTGCAAAGAGGTGAGCCACCATTTTTGTTAGAAGTGTAACTATTTCAGTGGCAGCCACAGGCTGTGGAATCCACCTATCTGTTGTGAAACAAATCACACTAAGTTTATAAAATGAAATTGGATTTTGATGTTGCAGACATGGTTAAAGAAGGTGTGAATATGAAAGGAAGGACAGAAGAGAAATTCAAATTGAGGAAAGAATGCTTCAACAAAGTCAATAGAGTATTGGTTGGGTAGAAATTATCTATTTTTAGTGGGCCAACTGATCTCATTGTTTCCCAAATTTGAATTATTTCTGTAATATGAACGTGTTGAGTATTAGCAAAATAAAGTTTCCTGGATTTTCATTTTGCACTGCAGTACCTTTCTTATTTAAAGCAACAAGAGTTAGAACAATCCTTTAGATGGAGGTCAGAGTGCCTGTCCTAGTTTGCTATATTTTGAATGCTGCGGTAGATTGTTCATGGGGTAGAAGGGTCTTCAGCCAAAGACAGACTTTGGCAACGAGTGGCATTAGGCCTGTTTTGCTATTCTGTTGAAGATTTAGTGTGCCAATCAATGTGAGATGATAAACAGTCACTTAAAATTGATCATAATTCATTAAACATTGATCAGGATGCTGAACTCCAGTAATGAGTTGTAGTTGATGCCAAGTATTTTTGGCTATACATTCATATGCCATTATTTTGAATGCCCTCAGGACATTCATCAGAATGACAGGTGTTTCTCTGTTAATATGTAGAATAATAGATGAGATACAGCAAAATACTTCTGTTGAAGGGTTCTGATGACATCACATGCCAAAAAAACCCCACAGCTCATATGATTTATTGTATTAAGAGTATCCAGAAGGAGTTATTTTCATGTTTTACTGTAGCCCATTCATTTATTTAAATAATATAAGGAGCTGTGACTTTGAGACTTTCACAGAGGCATGACAGAACTCTGAATTGTCTTAGCAGGCAACTAATTGTGGATGAGAGCAAGATCCAGGAAGGGACAGGGAGGATTTTTGTGAAGACAGTAGCATTACTTGTTGGCATTGCTGGTAGCTATGCATTAAGCGACTGGATGAGAAGTATGATAGCATTTTTTTTCCACAGTATTGCCTGATAATGGACAGTTCAAAACACTTCCCTCCCTCCAACGAATTTGTCTAATGTGATTTTGTTGGGAGTTTTAACTTATTTGCCATGCAGTGTGCTGGCTGTTTTCTCCTGACCTCAATGAACGAGACAAAGAATTACATGCTGAAGACCTGTTTCTATTGTGGCTCTGTTCTTATAACTCCCATGGTATTTAGAGGGAAAGCCCTTATGAAACCAATGCAGCTGTTTCCTTCATCCTCTTGCCCTTTTTCTTGCCTCCTGCATTTTCCAGTGGAAGAAAAAAAAAGTTGTCTTTACATTACTAGTTTCATCTCTGAACTTTTCTAGGGTGTTTTGCCCCCTTCTTCTCTCACACAACTTAATATCATTTATAAAAATAACTCAAAGAAAAAGTGAAAGTTATTGAGCTTTAGGATCTTAAAGAACAGACAAGCTTTCTGTTATCTCATAAAAGTGAGATCAAATTCCTCCAGTGCTAATTTGAATAAAATAAAGAAGCCGATTAATTTTGCACAGCATAATCAAAGTAATGTCAGAAGCCCATGTGAAGATCACAGGGTTGTGTAGATGTCTTCGTTCTATTTCATGAAAGCTTGTGTGCCTAAATGGGACTGGGAAAACTGCAGAAATTCCATGTTAGTGGCCCCCACTGTGCCCCCAGAACTAGTTGTTCATAAAGTCTGTAAGTTCCAGCCCAACAGAGATACTGAGATACTTCGATGCCAAAAGTTCCATCAAGTTCTCCTAGAAAAACCAATGCACCTTGACTAACCTTTACCACATATGTTACCTGTAGGGTTTTTTTGCATTGAAGTCAGGAGAAGATGCCCCTGTGGATCTGGGCCTAGTCTCATTTTCAGAAAGAGACTTTGGGATGTGAGAGCTTGCTGGGTTAATGTGCAGGCTAGATCTTCAAATGCATTGAGACAGCCATACATAAAGCTACACAGAGGTTCCCTCTGTAATTCCTAAAAGTGTTACGGAGGGTATATACCTGTCTTTCTCATTACCATATTTTTGGAAATCCTTCTCTAACCAGTTAGACTTTTTATTTAATCTAACCCTTGATCAGCAATTGAAAAATTCATGAAATATCATCAGAGTAATTTCTGGAAAATCTGTGTCAAATAAAGTTTTTTGTAACAGGCACCACAGGCACAGGCTGCAAGACCTGCAGCAATAAATTGCTTTGGTAATAATCTTTACTCATTTTAAATACAATGAATCAAGCAAAGAATGCCACAATTAGACAAAGGGATTAATCTTAGATTTACAAAGAAATATAATTACATATAAGAATCATGAGACTGGAAAATTCTAAATCCATTTACAGAAAATGAGTTAGAAGGATATGTGAGAACATACACCATGTACCTGGACAAGCTTAAATAATATGATGACAAAGTTCTTTTAAAGCCAAATATATTTGTCTTCAATGGAATAATAATACTTTTCTATTGAATTAATTAATGCTTTGCATGAAAAGAAAATTTTCATACATAATGGAGAAAAACCGGCAACAAAGCATAAAGACGTCATTACAAATTTGAAAGTACATTTACTTTCATTTCCATTAATGGACATAAAAATTAGGTTTTAATTTATTACTATACAAATAAAGAAAATTAACCCATCAATATATTCAATTAAGGTGTCGTTCTTTGGTTATGTAATGAATAAAAATTAGACAAGTGCTTCTTTAGAAGGTAAAAATTAATGAACTAGGTTTTCTCCCTGCCATCTTGCTAAAGAAATAACTTAGTTCTCTGTGACAAGCAGGACTTTTCCTCACAAAACTAGTATCACACAAATTAAATGGCAAGGGAATGTTTCACAACAAAACTAAAGCCAAATAAAAATCTAATAAAACTACTATCCCAATCAGATAAAGAAGGCTTTACTCTACAAGTTATATAGTGCCAGTCATCTAACTAAATCAAAGTACAACCTATGTCTTTTGAAGTTTTGTCACCAACTTCAGTACAACCAGGATTTCATGTGCTCTCTATAAACAGAAATGTACGTCCTCTCTTTCGAAACATCAAAAAGAAAACTCCCTGTAGGTTTTTAAAAACAGTCTCTTTAGGCTCCCAATCTAAAATAGTTGAATTTAACAACCAAGGAAGGACCAGTCATCCCATTTAAACCCACCTTATTTTAACTAATCTTTTTCTGGTTTTGTGATAAGCTGGAAAAAAATCAAATCTTATTTGAAAAAGTTACGTGATAAACTTGAGATACCAGATAACACTATAATCTAAGACATGACTGTTCTGTTATTCAAATGCAACACAGCACATTTGGTAAAATACTATCAGATTTCAAAGCATAAGGGTAGTTAGGACAAAACATTGGCTAAACTATCATAAGCTATGATTTCGGCGCCACCTTAGAGAGACGCCTCACCAGAGGGAAAAAAAAGAAAGGAAAAAAAAAGAAGAGAATGATGTTACCCTTCAGAAGGATGAGTTGGGACTATCCATGAAGTTTTCCTGGCAGCCATGTCTTCACTGTACATGAAAACAGCTCTCTTGTTTGTCAGCGGGTGGAGATGAGATTGTTCTGTCTCCTCTGCTTCTGTGATGACAAACCCTTGTGTTGAGCAGCTGCCACGACGTGAGCGGTGCCATGTCCTACAAGCAAAGGAGTATTTTAGCTGTTTGTAATAACTCCGCTCTCTCTTGTACTTCTCTGCTACAGATTCTTCCCACAATTTTGTCAAGTAGGCTAGTTCATCTGCTGTCACTTGCCCTTGTTATAGCCCAAGGACTCACTCAAACACTAACTTGGGCTGGGGTTTCCTCTCTGGAATGAAGGTGCTCACTGCAAGAGTCATCACTCCCTTTCCATGCCCATAGGTCCCACAGCTCCTCTCCCTCCTGCATACCAAGCCACCCTGTGCAGTTACATGGTCAGAGGCTTCTCTGCTATTCACATCCATAAAGGAAGGGAGGAATAGTTTCATATCTGCTGTTAAGTTTGGTACTTCTAGACATTTGATTGCTTAACTGCAAAAATTTAATCATCTCGATCCTGTCCTTTGTAATGGGCCCAAGAGGCATGTTTTTCTGATTACAGAAGGTAGTCACTGAGGGTGAAATCCTGGCCTTGTTGAAATCCATGGCAAACTTCCATCAACTGACTTGTTCATCCTCTTAATCCTCCTTTAATCCTCTGTAGGGCTAGATCAAATGCAATCCTTTGAATTGTACCCAGAAAAGAAAGGGAAGACAGTGCAAATATTGGAGTGTTGTATTCCCTCTCACTCATCGCACCTGGCAGATAAACAGCCACCTTCTGAATGTTTTGTAGATGTGGCTTTTGACTTCTCATTGTCAAAGTGTTGCCCTCTTCAAAGTGCATTGCAATATTATAAATCCCAAGTCAAAAAGGTCTGGTTCATCGTCGAACACTTGAAAAGACAAAAATATGCATTTTTATCAGACATTTTATGACAAAAATAAATTTCAGCAAAGCAAAGAACAACTTCGCCACTTGAAGTTCCAGCTCTCTATGAGGCACATTGAAGATGATATTCTCTGGCTTTAAGGACAAAGAAATAATTTTTAAAATGGGACAAAAATACCCTTATTTACATACTTCCCTGGCATCACCAGCTTCACTTCTGTCTTGTTTGTGAATTAATCAGCCTCCAGTTAATCAGCCTAAACTTCAGTTGGTCACTGAGAAAAACATTTAAGGTGAATCAACTCAGCCTGAGGAAATACGAATTCAAAACTTGGTGTCACCTGGCCATCTGTGATGCTACAACCCAAGCCACATGTCTGTGCCTCCTGTGACTGATCATGAAAATAAGAAGCAAGACATGAACAAGGTTTACAGGATGCTTGCTACAAATTCAAACATAACACAAAGCTACTATGAATTGTACTAGATACTAGTAGGCTGCATACAGTTGGATGCAACACTGTCTCTATAGTTTGGCTAAAAACACACCACAGCAGGCTGATAATGTTATTAAAAAATAAATGCACCTTTCTTATCTACCCTGCAATATCTGATACACCTAGGTGGGAGCTACAAATGACAGCTTTAGATTTAAATCACAGCACAAAAGTGGTCTTTGTGGCATTGCCTCAGCAAAAGTGACATCATGGTTTAATGCTACAGGCTGATCCTCAAAATACCATAGCTCCCTTAAGTTTAGGTCTTTCTTTTTTGTATTATTTTATATTTTAAATCATATCAGTAGTCCCTTCCCACAGCCTTGAAACCATAAACTATAATGCCTAGACACTGGTGCTTTTCTAAAAGGAAACAGTACAGCTAACAAGGGTATTGTTTTCAATAGCTTTTTTTTCCACCTAGAGCAGGAAGTCATTAAAACATATATTTGTTC
>JAOXJK010000012.1:89559655-89571455 GCA_025774025.1 Xenus cinereus
CATATTACCATACAAGGACATAGTTTACTGTTCTCAAGGCCTCCTTCCCATCACTGCAAGAACACCTGCCAAGCTCTCACTCAGCAGCACGTCTCCACAATTCCTCACTTCCCACACACTCAAGCAAGAAGAATGGGACTTATAATTGCCTCTACCCTCCAGCAGTACGTGTTTGGTCCAACTGAAATAGGCAGACTGCCTATAGTCTTGCAACGCATTCTTTCGCTCTGCCACTTCCCATGGCTAACAGACTTCTTGCAAAGTGTCTGGCTGCCAACAGGTCCCACAGTGGCGACCTTGCAAGCAACACGCACCTTGATGCGGCTGGAATACCGGAGAAGGACATTCACAGTCCTGAAGAAACAAAAGCCTTATCTGAAGACTACTAGAGAGCTGATGCTTGTTAATCCAGGGCAGGCCTGATCTCAAGATTTGTGAAGACCCATGGCCTTATGTGTTGTTGGGCCAAGGATTGAGGGAAGGAAGGAAGCAACTGCTCAAATGTCCTGTGGGAAGAGGCCTAAGTGTCCTGCTTGGATGAATTTTCCCATCTAATTGACCCAGCAGTGCCAGAAAGCAAGTGTTGCTGGTGGAACATCCCAAAGCCACAGAGCTGCTAAAAGAGCTGCCAGTCTAATCCACTTTTGTTTAATTTATACTAGAAATTCCCACTGTCACTCGGTGTCGCAGTTTAGCCCCAGCTGACAAGAACCATATTGTCCTTCACTCACTGCTCCCACAGCAGCAGTATGGCGGGGGGAAAACTGGAAGCAAAGAAAAAGGCGAAACTCATGGGTTGAGATAAAGGCAGTTCAACAGAACAGTGAAGGAAAGAGGAAAACAACGGCAATAATACTGATCGAGGAATATACAAAACACAGTTAACGTATCACCACTCACCAACTGGAACCTGAAGCCGAGCTACCTCCCAGGCTTTGATTTCTGATTTCTGCCCTCTCCCCTGGCCAGCTCCCCAACTATATACTGAGTATATCAGTCACATGGTACCGAGTACCTGTTTGCCTAGTTTGGGTCAGTCCATCCCTGTCCTGTTCCTGTGAAAATTAACCCCATGCCCGCCAGAAGCATAACACTTGGCTGGCTGCTTTCCATTGTCTTCTAGCATGCTCTTTCGGCCCTTGATTTAATCTCCGCATACATTGCAGAAAGCCCTCTGCATTTCTGTCCCCCTCATGATGACCCTCCACCTCCAGCTTAGAGTGGGAATTTGACTAGCTGAATGCTCTTCCTGAGATAACTTATCAAAGAAAACACAAGACAGAATTCCCTCTGTTTTGTACCAGGACCCGGTGGTCCATTATGGTACCTGTAAGAAGGGCATTCAGACTCTGCAAATTATCATTTCGAATGCAATTTATTAGAGTTAACACCATAAAGAAATAGAAAACCATCCAATTTATTCCCAGCAAGATGGTGTGAGGAGCAAGGCCTCTGGTATGATCTATACAGAAAGTTACCATGCAGAACAGGAGACAAGAACGCCCCTATAGAAGTAAAGGTTTGATCAAAGAAAACTTGATACTTATTTTCCAACCTTATATTCATTGTCTCTCCCTTAGCAAGATACCACAAGCTTTTCAGTTTATGTATGTTGGAGGAGATAAGCTCAAAACTGTGCACAGAAGTAATTGTCACCCAAGTGCTTAACACTACTGCTGTGGTGTGCCCTGGGGCCCGGGCAGTGTCCCTCTGCATGTCGCTGTAGGGGTGGGCAGGGCTGAAGGTCGCTTAACGGCAAACCCGGCAAAGACTGAGTGCGCACCCTCACAGAATCACAGAATCTCCATGGTTGGAAGGGACCTCGGAGATCATCGAGTCCAACCACATTAAAAAAAAACAAAACACAAAAAAAACCCAAAAAAACCACACACCACCCACCAACCAAACCCCACATCAAAAACAACACACACAACACCCCACCACATCACACCCACGCACAAACCAATAATCTTGGGCACTAGACCATGTCCTGAAGAGCCATGTCTACACGTTTCTTAAATACCTTGAGGGATGGTGACTCTACCACCTCCCTGGGCAGGCTGTTCCAGTGCCTGACCACCCTCTCAGTAAAGTAATTCTTCCTTATATCTAATCTAAACTTCCCCTGCCCCATCTTCAGACCATTTAGACCACTCCTGAAGGATGGCTCCTCCTCTGCACACAAGGCTGGACTAAACCATCTTGCTCCTAAGGAGGGATGAGAAGCTCCAGCAGTTCACCGCCACACTGGTGGATCCTTGCCTCCTAAAACTCCCATTCAACTTATCATAACGCTAAAGAGGACTTCGGGGCTGCTAAGATCAGCATAACTAATGTTCTTTCTCTTTCACCAGCAGTGGTATGCTTAGGATCTCCACAGTGGTAAATAGTGTTCTAAATTAACAGTTCTCATTCATCTTTATCTGTATCTCTTCCCTTATCCAACTACAAATCAAGTAGTTAACTTGGATGAATGGAAATTTCTTGTAAATTATAGAAGAGCTGAAGATCATTATTTTTTCCACCGCTCATTACACAAGGTGGTTGAGAGACTCAAGGAGGGCAAGAAAAAAAATCTTCTATCATTGTTACAGGAACTGATTCTCACAAGTATAACTCTTTATGAAAAACAGAGCCATATTTGTGATTTAAATGGTCCACACCATACAAGAATGTATGGGTGGCATTTGGCTTTTTAGAAAAAGAAAGATGGTAAATATTTTACTATATGGAAAATAAATTTTCATTATTAATCGCTATTTCTACTTTGCTAAGTGTTCCACAGCCAGGAATATCACCACAGTTTTGAGACGTGTCCTTTTTTTTTAAAAGTCTCTTTTCAGTCGCTTTGAACCATAAGTTATTATTCTAACCATTTATCTAGATTATAGTAAGAATCTATCACTAATGCTGAGTGGCTGAAACAAACTGCCGGTAAAATGGAGGTTGAATGAGCCCTTCTGAACCTTCATTCTGTATGTGTGATGTCTCTTTATTGCAGCCATTTATCATTTTTTACCTTTCAGACAGTATTATAGAGGATAATTACATGGTAGTTAAATTGGTAGAAATTAATACATTTCTCCTTCCAAGAAAGGTTCTTTTCTATTTCGAATCTACCATACACTGTAAAACACAAGCTTCTATGTGACAAATTGGATACTGTGAAGTAGTGTATGCAATAAAAGTGATTAACACCATGAAAATAGGCTGAATTCATTTTCAGACAGATGTAGAAACATTTCATATGTTAGATGTTAAATACTGTAGGATTCTCATATTGAATAATTTGAACGCCTAAGGAGTTTTACTTTGTACTCCAAATTATAGTCATTAAAATGCTCTTGGAATAGTCTCCTTAATATTAACTGAGCATTCTTCATTACACAACAAGCAAAATGATTACTTCTGCTGAGTTTCTCTTTCATTCTTCTGTTCCAACAGTCTTTAACACACAGTTAAGATCTCCATGAAGCAGAGAGAAAATGCACAATATTTTCTAAACCACAGTTTAGCAAAACAAGACATAGCTTATATAAATATAGGGGAACAAGTTTTGAACGCAGTTCCACTCGTTAAAATCTAAGAACTTCGCAAAGTCAGTATCTGACATTGAAATGGCTACTAATTCTGATTTTTAAATACTTCCTTTTACGCCGTACTCCAACATTGGCATAATACAACACAAACCATGTTCTTTAGCTTGGAAGCAAATCATCCTATTTGCAATTCTAATAGCACTGATGAGCAGTTTTGATTCCCAATCTTGAAGATAAAATTAGTTTTCATTTCATTTGAGAAAAATCTATGCATTTTATAAGAGCAAGTTGTAAGAGAACTTTTATGCAAAGACACTGTGTTTTCAAGGCCATAGGGTCTTTTGGTATGACACCATCTCAATGAGATTATATACAAATTATTAATAGGACACTTTGATATTGCAAAACAGTGTCCATTTAAAGAAAGTAATTCAGAGGAAGGTAGGTGTATCATGGTTGTTCGCTGTAATAGCAGGTAAATATTGCAGCATCCACAACATAGATGGATTGGACTAGAAGACCTAGAAGATCTTTTGAGTTATGCAACAGAAAAAGGAATGGAACTGCTTCCACTCCAACAGAACAGTTTCAGTGCAATCTTAGTAGGTTATAGATAAATCTAAAGAAGTTTAATGCATGTCAGCACTACTCTTTGTTCTCTCTTTTAGATTTTATAGCCCTAAGCATGAATAGTTATAGCTTTTATTACTCATTTACAAAATACATGCACAAAAATATTTTAACAATTCTATTAAAAACAAAAATCACAAATGCCCTGCAAAAAATAATTAGAGGAAAATCCAAGGGCATCCCCTTTCTGCCTTTAGCATTAAACCTGTTGAAAAAAGTCAATCACTGGTGATACAGAAGATGGAAAATCTTTAATGTTATAGAAAGCCTTATGAAGTTTTTTCCCCATCGTTACAAATCAATACCAGTTAGCAAAATAGTAGATACAGTAGAGGGCCAGATTGTGAAAATGCCTAGCAATTTAAAGGCTTATCTATAAAGTGAATCAATAAACCAGACTGTGACGTAAAGCCTTAGAGAACAATGAAAATCAGTAATTGAATACTGTGCAAATGTGAGCAAAATAACAATAAAAGAAGGATCATGCACAGTACCAACAGAAGTAGAGGCTCAATGCAGGAAAACCTAGGTTTGTGTCAATGATCATCAAAGGATCAAGGGGACCTGTAAGCTTTCCCCATTATAGTCTACACTCACTGAACAAAATTTTGTTGGTCTTATTAAACATCTGGTTCTGCAAAAATTGCTAAGGCTACTAGCAGGACTTATAACTTCTTCAAATACCATTTTGGAGGAGAATTCCACATGCTTCTGCAAGGAAAAACTCCACAGAATTGCAAAGCACTTTGTCATTAAATCCCACTCTCCACAGCTATGTACAAAAAGGAGACATGAAATATGATGTAACAAATGCATTGACTTGAATTTACATCTGAATATTGCCACCTATTAAAGAAATATTCCAGACTGTCAGAATCAACTGGGAAAACAGAAGGCTGACAAAGACGTGTAATTCTTTCTTTATTCTCAGGTAATATAATGAAATACTTTACTAAACAAGTATATTAATCTTTGTACACCTGTTAAAGATCTTTTTAGAATGTTTGGTTTAGTGGGATGAAGAATATAAGACTAAAGAACTGCTGATTTCTAGGAAACTATTCATGAGTAAGTGCTAAGCAAATAGATACTTCTAAACTCTTTTAAAATTACTGATATTTCAAAGATGAAGACCTCATTATGAAGAGACCTATGGTTGTATATACAGGACCATACTTAGCTAGTTTATAAACTGCTCTTGATTTGCATCCTGTTTCCTTGTATTTTTCAGCTATAAATGGACCACTGAGGAAGAGCCAGAGGTGACTTCTAGTAAGACTTCAGACTGAACTTTTTGTTCTGCTACATTTCTACATTTTAGTTCCTGTGATGGGGGAAAAAACACTTTATGGGTTCTTGCTTACTTTATTATGAGCAGTTTGCTAACCTTGCAGCAAAAGTTTGTTTTATTCTCTTTTCTGTGTTGTTGAAGGTAGTAGCTATTACTTTGTTGTTCAAGTTAATAGAATGTCCTAAGGTCAATCCATGTTCCGTGATTTGTAGATGTTTTTGTGTATCCCAGTTCATGATGGATATTTTTACGTTATACACTTCCTTTTCCCAGCTTACTCCACAATGACTATCAGAATTTTTCTTTCTGTAAAGATAATGAGTTTGCTTACTGTATTTTTTTAACTAAGATGTCTTACAATGAACTTGCACAGTTTTATTTTCTTTTTGTGAATGCATATTTTACTGTTCTTTTTCTTTTTGTTCCAAAGAAAAGTTATGTATGTAAGTAAATGAGGCCAATGGAAACAGTCTGCCAATATATAATGCTAGTCTGGACCAATCCATGCTCTAAACTTATTTCTGTCTAAGTAATTAGGGTCAAGTGTACGAATTTCTTAGTAGTTTCTGCCTATATTGGAAAATGCAATGAAAAGCAGGGTGGTGGGAGGCAGGGTATGTCAAAGACAGAGAGTTGTTAATCTGGCTACCACAGTATTTAACAAAGCACCTTCTACAGTGAATTTTCACATATTAAATAATTGTTGCTGCCTCTTCGGATGACTCATCTCCTAATTCCACTAACTCCATTAAGTTAAGGATTAAAGAGAATTTCCATCCTTTATTATTTATTGCAGCAGAAACATAGTGACAAAGGAGGAGGAAAAGGCTGACGTACTTAAGGCCTTCTTTCCCTCTGTCTTTATTAACAAGTTGTTCTTGGGGTACCCAGCACCCTCAGCTGGAAGACAGGGAGCAGAATGAAGCACCCATAATCCAAGGGGAAATGTTTAGCAACCTGCTACACACACAGGTCTATGGGGCTGGATGGGATCCACCCAAGAATACTGAAGGAGCTGGGAGAAGTGCTTACCAAGCCAATTTCCTCCATTATCAGCACTCCTGATTAACCAGGGAGGTCTCAGTTGACTGAAGGATAGCAAATGTGGTGCCCATCTACAAGAAAAGCCAGAAGGAGGATACAGGGAACTACAGGCCTATCAGTCTGATCTCAGTGTCTGGGAAGGTTATGGTGCAGATAATCTCGAGTGCCATCACATGACATGTAGAGGAGAACCAGGTGATAAGACAGTCAGCATGGGTTTATGAAAGGCAGATACTGCTTGACTAACCTGATCTCCTTCAATGACAAGGTCATCTGCCTAGTGGATGAGGGAAAGGTTTTGGATATTGTCTACCTTGACATTAGTAAAGCCTTTGACACCATTTCCTGCAGCATTCTCATGGAGAAACTGGCTGTCCATAGCTTGGATGTGAGTACTCTTTGCTGTGTAAAAAACTGGCTGGATGGCTGGGTCCAGGGAACGGTGGTAAATGCAGTTAAATCCATTTGGCAGTTGGTCACAAGTGGTGTTCCCCCAGGCTCAATACTGGGGCCTGTTCTGTATAATGTCTTTATCAATGATCTGGATGAGGGGACTGAGCGCACCCTCAGCAAGTTTGCAGATGACACCAAGTTGGGCTGGAGTGTTGATCATCTCAAGGGTAGGATGGCTCTACAGAGGGAACT
Source organism: Xenus cinereus (assembly GCA_025774025.1). NCBI lineage: Eukaryota > Metazoa > Chordata > Aves > Charadriiformes > Scolopacidae > Xenus > Xenus cinereus. Next base: position 89,566,805 of record JAOXJK010000012.1, read on the forward strand.
GTACAGGCTGGCTCGATGAGCCAAGGCCAATGGGCTGAGTTTCAACAAGGTCAAGTGCTGGGTCCTGCACTTGGGGTCACAACAAACCCGTACAGCACTACAGGCTTAGGGAAGAATGGCTGGAAAACTGCCCAGGATAAAAGGACCTGGGGATGTTGGTCAACAGCCAGCTGAATATGAGTCAGCGGTGCTCTCAAGTGGCTAAGAAGGCCGACAGCATCCTGGCTTGTATCAGGAACAGTGTGGCCAGCAGGACTAGGGAAGTGATCATCCTCCTATACTCAACTCTGGTGAGGCTGCACCTTGAATACTGTGTTCAGCTTTGGGCACCTGGCTACAAGAAAGGCATTGAGGTTCTGGAGAGTATCCAAAGAAGAGCTCAGTCTAGAGCACTTCTTCTGAGGAGCAAGTGAGGGAACTGGGGTTGCTGAAGTTGGAGAAAAAGAGGCTGAGGCCTTATCACTCTCCACAACTACCTGAAAGGAGGTTGTAGAGAGGTGGATGTCCCAGGAACAGCTCTCCAGGGAAGTGGCTGAGTCATCATCCCTGGAGGTATTTAAAAGACTTGTAGATGTGGTGCTCAGGGACACGGTTTGTTAGTAAACTTGGCAGTGCTAGGTTTACAGTTGGACTGGATTGTTTTAAAGGTATTTTCCAACCAAAATGATCGATACTAGACATAATTAACGTATGCATATATGTATTTATATATTCATCAACTAACATCACTTTTCCCAAAGAAAGATGATGAGAAGCAAAACCCTGAAGTTAATGAAATAATCTTTTCTTTCTCTGTTGCTCTTTAAAAAAACCTACTAAAAACCAAACACAACACGACTCTTTTACTGTACCTTTAGAAATAAAGTCTAGACAGGAACTATTTCTCAAGCAAAGTGCTGTACATTCCTCTGTTTCCAAAGTTTGTTTCTTTTATCTCAACAAAACTATAAACATATGGGGTATTTCGACTCAATAGGCTTTGGAAATATAAGCTTTTTCAGTTGCTAGCAATGCCCCCTTTTGACATAGATCAATTCTGCCTTCCACTTCTAAAGGTGAAGGAACTGCAGTACTTTTTCCTAAAGCCAGCTTTTTATGGCTTCATATGGCAGGCCACTTCCATTTTCACCGAGCGAAACAGAGTAATCGAAAGTTTCTCCTTGCCCAACATACCTTATCTCTAACCCTTCACGTGGTAGCAGCCTAATGTCTGGTTCGGCCCTGAGCAGACACAGGCAGCTGTAGCAGCAGACGGTTAACAAATATGTCTAAGCAGCAAGACTTTGGAATTATTTGTGCAAAATTATAACAAAATGACTCTTTGACCCAAAGCAGCTACCATCTTTCTGTGGGTAAAGCAGACAAAAATGTGCTCATTACTGACCAGGTAGGATTGCCTCTCTTTTTAAAGTGTAGATATACCTTGCTAAATGAAAATGTAAAGGTAACAACTGATAATGTAACCAAAGAAGAATGACCAGCCATGAGGATATAGAGGTCAGAACTTGCAGAGAGCCTACCAGCTTGAGTAAATAATTCAAAGTTCCCCAGGGCTTTATTCTGGTTGAATCTAATAGTTATCTCTGACTGAATTAAGTTAGCACAGAAATGCTACTCTATGTTACAGGAACAGAGTTAGTTATCAACGCAGCAGTCAATTTAAATTGCACTAGAGCTGGACATTTCATTATGCTAAACACTTTTGTTAACTCCCACTATGAGTGATTTTTTATTTTTATATTCATAATAGCTATCTGGCAGCTTTTTTCCCCCCCATGATTTGCACATAAATAACACTAAACAGGAAACTGCTCAAAAAAAAATATTTTGGCTAATTACATAGCATTTTTGCCCCAAGAAATCATTCATAAGGTCATCTGGTTATTTTTGTCCTTCCTTCTTTCAAAATGTCCATGGTAAATCTTACAGGCAAAGTAAAGGTCTCTTCATATTCTATATTTGGATTAGAGATTCCCATTTGAATCAGAGTTATTTTAATCAGCTATTTCTGTTAGGATCTTGTATGTTAGATAGTGTAATCCTATAAATCACACAAACATATCACCTGTGCCCCTTTGTTCAACTACGGTGACAGTACATCATTTCTCGAAATATTTTATAGATAATTAGAGTATTTATGTGTCACCCTGATCATATCAAGGTCTGGTTTTTAGCCCAAGGAGGAAAGAAAAATGTCAGTCAAAATTTTAAAAAATAAGTTCTGCTAAATGATGCTGTGTTTTTCATCCGAAGGATCAAACCATTCAATAAACATCAGATAATTAACGGGTTTTGTCTACTTTTCTGAAATAGTAGACTTCCAATCGCACATAAGAGTGAAGTTCTAGGGGAAAAAAAAAATCTTATCATTGTAGTGAAAAGATCTGCTTTTGTCTGCAGAGGGGTAATTTTACTCTCCTGTGTTCCCACAACTCATTGACCTACCTCAGCACAACCATTTTAAGCAACTAAGGATTAAAGTCTATTGAATTTATAGGACAGGTTATAAGTGCTTATCTCATACTTGTCATGTAGCATCACTACGTCAGTCACTGCATATCTAAGCTGCTTCAAAAATGTACTCAGCTTTTTCTCAGCATGGATTGAAAACGTACAACTCAATTTTTTTTAAAAATAAGAATAGATAATAGTGAAATACTACATTGGTAGACATTAAATACTATAAACATTAGCAAATTGTGTAGCCTTTTTTGCTTTCTGTTTTTGCAATATAGAACAATACATGTTATCTTCAGGTGACAGAAAATTTATGCTGCCTTTGCAAATTAGTCAATCAAGTAAAAATTTCAAATCTCACTGCTCTTCATCAGGCTGTTTCATTGAGATCAGAATTTTCTCTTGCTGACTTCAATTAACTTTCATTTCCAATCAGGAGAAGCAAATTTTCATGTCATTTAAAAGCAGTATTCCAAGAAAAAGTCATATTTTCTACTTTGATATGATTTCAATATGTAAAGACATTTTATGAAAGAAAAACGTCGCTTTCATATATCAGATCATTCTGATAGAAATAGTTAAACATTTAACTTCAAATTTCTGCTAGGAAACACAAGGTGATTAGCATTCTTTTCCAAAGAAAAATTACAAGTAATTTTGAATGACCATAATACCCTCTCTCATTTTTGACTTTTTCCACACCTTCCGTCCTATGTTTTCACTTGTACTGAATCTATTCCTAAAATGTATTCCTTAAACACATTCTTGTTTGTAAGAGACCCCAAACTAAGCTACTGAATGAGATGCATTCAAACTTTCACATGCAAACAAGTAACTACAGCTTAATGGGTTACTGATTTATGAGAGAGCCTTCATTTCTGGTCACGTGTAATCTTCTATTCCATGACAAGCAAGAACAGAAACGTGTTAACACAGACAATGGTGGAAGTTTTTAGGATGCTATAAAAGCTCTCAATTTTAAATTTGGGGGGTGTTTTTGTTATTTTTTTTAAAGTGTGATAGCACGTGTATTTATCTGTCGATAATATCTCCATTCTATTAAAGAAATGTTGCAGTGGAGTTCCTGAAGCCACCACTGCTTGTAATATCTGGGCAAGGGAGTGTAAGAGAAAAAAATTCTTCTAGAAATATGAGCACTGTTGGAAAATATTCAGTGGACAAGGAGATGCAGCGTGAATTGTGTCCTGTAAAGAACGAAATGCAGCATGGCACTACCTTGCAGGAAAGGTAAACCCATCTACATTTAATGAGAGAATAGATAGGAAAAGAAACAGTGAAACAGCATCTTCCTTCAGAAAAGTTTACTTTCTTTTTGTTTTGTTTTGTTTAGTTGGTTGGGTTTTGTTTTGTTAAATTACAATGGTAGTTGAGGTTTCATACTGTTAAGAAATGGAAGAAATACCTTGTGACTTTTGATTAGGAAGGAATTATTTTTAGCCTGGATTTCATTTTTAAAGCCATGAATTTTATCAGTCAGTTTAAATAAACTAGAAGGTTAAGACTTGTTTTCAAAGTAATTTAACAACAGTCAGGGTATCACAAACCCATTCTAAGGTAATAAAGGAAGAAGACTACTAGGCATAAGAAGATTGCTTTTTTTTTCTACCTCTGTACATGACTTCTTTTACCCAAAAAATATATTATTTAAAAAGTAGAATACCATCTAAGTAAAATATCATGGCTCTTATGTTTCTCATCCTACTACAAATAACCAGTCTAGAAATAAACCACAGTATTATACCATGCTTTTGATAGTTAACCCATAAAGTAGACAAATAAGAGTTATCATCCACAATACAATGCAAACTAGTTGCAATTCAAGAATTGTTCACCTGAAAATTCACTAGAAGTTTGGGCACAGAATTTAAAAATTATAAATGGTATATTTCTTAGTAATGTTAAGCACAATTCATTGAAAGCATTACTTATTAAAACTCCAGTCCCATATAAAATCCCAGAATCTCTGTGGTTGGAAGGGACCTCTGAGATCATCAAGACCAACCACATAAAAAAAAAACCAACAACCAAACACACACCAAACCACAACAAACTCCCACCAAAAACCAAAATCTAACAAACAAAAAAAAAACCCCACTCAAAAAAGCACCCACCAGCCAAACCCCATACCAACAACACCACACACAACACCCCACCACAAACCAATAATCTTGGG
>JAOXJK010000012.1:89571555-89591567 GCA_025774025.1 Xenus cinereus
TGGGCCACCAGGCTGAGCAGATCATTCACCTGTTCACATCTGATACAGGTGTTGTCTCCGCTGCCCTCCATTGCCAGCGCCAGGCTCTGTCACTCTCTGCAGCCAGAGGCCTGCACGCCCATATGTTTGCATGGGGCCTCTGTCTGGGTGCCCACACCACCCCGGGAGTGACTGACCTTACCTTGTACGCTAGTCGATGCACAGGGCCCGGCCGGTGCACACATCAACACTGGGTGCTCACTCTATGCCCTGTGGGCAGGAACTAGTCTCCTAGTTTTCTAGTCTTCTCCTAGGAAGACTCCCTGAGGCCTCTTAACACCTGGAGGCGGGATCGGCCGGGGGTGGCGATGGCTCCTCCCAGGCTCCCTCAGCAGCGCCGCCCCCCAGCTGACAGCCCCAGGACAAGCAGAGGCCTCGTCCCGGCTTCAAAAAAGCCCCCAAAAGAGCTTCTCGTCGGCCCTTTTCGCTACAGATCCCTTCCCCAGCACAGTCTCACCTGCCCTGAAGCTGGTCTCCGTGGCAATGACGATAGAACTACCTTCCTTAGAAGAAAATCTCTTATAGTTCTTGTGTTTGGGGAGGGTGGTGTTTTGGTTTGGTTTTGGGAGAGAGAGGAAAGAGACAGTATGGAAGCAGACCTCATCACAGTAGTATATGATTTAACACTGATGTTTTCAGGGGTAATGGAAGGAATGCGAGAGGTTAAGCTTTACAGTGGATAATTGCATTTGCCTTTCATCTCTGGAAACCTGTACTTGAGCAAGGCCAAACAGAAAATTAGTTTTGTGATCTCTTCACAGTCCCAATCTACAGCTAGAAAAAGCTATGACCAAAATAGCAAGATGCTGGCAGTTAAAGGCTGAGCTGTAGGCACAAGGTTTTCAACGACGTGCTTCAGCGTCCAGCATCTTATAAGACCTCACCTCTGAGCCTAATGCAGGGTTACTGACCTGCATAATATGAAGCACACCTATCTTTGTGGAATCAGTGTATTGACCTGTACAATTACTGTTCTTATCAAGAACGGTCTTTCTCATCCTTTGGTTTCAGAAAGGTTAGTGGAAGACATGGTCAATTACTTGCCACACCCTACAATCACAAAGGAGCTGCATAACCTTGATTATATACTTTTAATTTAAAGCAAATTATGGCACTTACTCAAGAAATTACAAGCAACAGTCATACATCAGTCATAAAAACTTTGTTAATGGGTTCATAGAAATTAAGGTGAGGCAAGTCAATAACAACATTAAAGAAAACATTGTGTTTAAGTGATATTTAGGTTGGATTTTGTGACCTCTTTTTGGACCTGACAGAAGCCAACCAGAGCCCAGACCATGTTGGCTTTATTTCGTTCCCTACCATCACCTTCAGTGATATCATATGGTCTGAGAAAAGGCATTAGATTTTAAATTACTGAAGGATAATTTCTCTCTGGATACACTTTCCCTCTTACATTCTTACACTGCTATAGCTACAACAATATTTCTTTTAGAACACAATTCAAATGCATTTTCTATGCTCTCACTTTCTGCAACATTTATCATCTAGAGTAATTCATAATAATTTCAATGCTGAATTCAAATTTGAAGGTCTCCATTTACTGGTCGAATTTAAAAAAAATGCTAGTGAATATGTAAAATAGAGTTATTTGCAAAATTAAGCAACAAAAAAGTTTCAGTGTGATTTGCCACACCAGCCTTCTATACAAAAATTGTCTCCTGCCTATTTAAATGCTTCAATGAAGTTGAGTTCCTCAGTAATTCCAACATTTTAAAATAGAAAAAACTGTCTTATCATTTCTTTTCTTCCTAAGCCCTGAGGAGAAATAGCTTGATTGAATGGGGGTTGGGGGCTGTGTTATGTGGGTGGATGTGTTCCATGTGTGAGAAATAATTACAGAGGAGAGAAAAAAAATAATTTTAGATTTAGTTTTTATAATGTGAAAACTGTGGTCAGTTTCCCTCGTTAAAACTTTTGAAAATAGTATTTCCAACACCTGTGTGACGCTCAATATTAATCAACAGGAGAGTGCTTAAAAATAGGTTTTTTAATAGAATATTTTTCAAAATCCCGTCCCATAAATGATTTAGCATTTTATACCACAAATTAGCAAGCCACACTGACTAATGTTACTTACCAACTTTTAGAAACAATGTTGAAATATTTAGTATATCCTGCTGTATATATTCTGCTGTAAATAACGTAATGCATAAAACAAATATAGTTGCCTTACTGGAAGGTCTAGCATTTATTACTGCATTTTCTACTTACAAAAAACGCTCAGTCATTGTAAGAAAAATCATTAGCCATTATTGTTCTAATATTTTTCTTCCCTTTTAATTTTTTTAAGTTGTTAGCTGTCTCTATATCAAAGTTATGACCATTTACTTGAATTTTTACTTGAACATCTGCAATTTAGAGCACCAGCACAGCTTTTCCAATGATCTTTCTAACCCTGTGTCCTCTCTCCAAGTATGACTAACAGTTCATATCTAGGGAAAGAGTAAAAAAGTAACCCTTTTCAGATTTTGGCAACCAGCAGTTTAGGGACTTAATACATTAGAGGTCATTTGCACATCCTGTTAATAGCTTTTAGTATACCTTTCTGTTAGGAGTTTAGTTAAGAGGTTTTTTGAACACAGTTACAATTTTAGTCCCCTCACACTATTCTTCAACAGTGAGTTAATTGAACTCAAAAGAGTTAACTCTCTGTACTTTCTCCTGTTCACTATATCTTACTGAATAGCAAACAGTATGCAAGCTTGACAATTTGCTGTCTTAGAAGGTTAAATACTGATGTCTTTCAAACAAGCTTTCTGGCTCCTCTAATAATATTGAATTTGAGTCTACTGTGGTTGCTCAATACTTACAGCCTTTCTAGTTAAAACTACAACCAGACTTCACAAACTACTAAGAAGTAAACCAGAATTTGTTTTTCCTATATGTCTTTAAAAAAAGCCAAATTATATTCAGTGTATAAATGACAAAAAGGATAACATATTTTCATTACAGAAGTATTTTCATTTGAAATTGGAGCCTATTCTCTTCAGGGTTAGCTCAGAGCCTTCTTAAAATTTTACTTGGGTCTAAAAGATGGCTTTGGTGACATTCAAACTATCATCTTGCCAGAAAACAACCAATTATACTAAAAATCTTGAAGAAATTCCTTTTCACATAACTTGTCTTTCCAGCTCTACAATTTGGAATACACAGTATTCTTTTTTAAATATTAAAAAAGGGAGATTTCTTTGCTGCACTCTGCCATCCAGAACTCAAGAAGGAAAATTCTTCTTCTCCATAAATGTGAGGTAAGAAATTCTGTTAATATCATGGAAGTTCTCATCAAATGCAATGGCAATTCAGCATCACAACAAATGGTAATTCACCTGAGTGACTTGTAAAATATGGGAGGGGTCCTGCTTCCATGTGTGCCTGCATTGTATAGCACAAAGGCTCTTAATACACAGTTTCCCTGTGAAAAGTGGAAGCAGCATACATGGACAACTTTGCCAGCTACCCCTTTACTGGGAAAAATAAACGATACAGTGCGGTAACAGCAAGAAAGGAGCTTGCCAGTATAGAGTGGGAAATGATCTTTGAGTTGTGTAAGTTACTTTGATTTTTTTTTTTATTTATTTATTTGGCCTGCTAAATTTTCCAAGGACAAGTGATTTCAGATCAAGAAATCCCATTTAATAGCTGTTATCCATATCCTCCACCTGGGTCTCCCTCAAGGAAGGATTCATCAAGAGTCACCAGGACTTCGACAGTTCTGAACACTATGGACCCGTTCACATCTGTTACCTTTCCTGAGTCACGTTTTGATAACAGTAATAAAGTTTGAAATGCCCACTCTGTTCCATATTTGTTCATTACCTCTTTTTTTTTTAGGATAATTTGCTATTACCACAATTACCTCTTCAATGGTAAGATATATTTTGGACTCCATAGATAAATACTGAAAATCATAGAATCACAGAATCTGTTGCATCCTCTGTGACCTTAACCACCATAAAGCCTCTACTGAAGTAATTTAAAAAGAACATTTTTCCATTTTGTTTTTTTTTTCATAATTTGCCCCATAAAATAATCATAATTTGATTGTTGCTTTCAAAAGAATCATGAAATATGCAATGGCAACTAATATGAATGAATCATGTGCTGGAAGGCAATAAAATGATAATCACTTTAAAAGGAAGAACAATATGTCTAAATTAAAATGCTGGTCAACAGAACACAGAGCTGACATTTACAAAGGTTATGTTTGACTGTAATAAAATAAATGGCAGCTCTTTGTGTACACAGTTGTCAATTAGCATTGCATATGTGTCTCTTGGATACATTTATTTTTGCCTAATGATTCCTTATTCAAGATGCAAAAATCTATTATTAATGTTTGGTAAGTACTCCTGACTGAGGGAAATAACTAAGAATAATAGCTGCCTCTTCGCATTAGCATTTTCTTTTCACGAGAATGTCACTAAAATGAAAAAATAATATAACATCCAAAATCATCAGAATTGTTTGGAAGCAGAAGAATCAAAATATAATAGAAATGGGAAAGTTATAAGAAGATCTTATTTACTGCAGATTCAAGTGAGACAAAAATTATTCTTTTCAAGGTCAAATTAAAGCAAGTAAATCTGTTATTTATCTACTTTGGACTTCTCATCTATAATAGGGCTGCTAATGCAAACATGATTAATCTTGAGTGATACTTTTTAGTAACTGAAGACAAAAATAATTTGAAAAAACATTTATATTTATTGCAATGCAAGTATGAGGCTCCCTAAATGCCTGAACCTTGTGAGTGATTTATCTATAATGGAAGTTTTATTTCCTTTTTGCCCTTAATTGGGAAAAGAAGCTCTCCCATTGAAACTCAGAAGGGATAAACTATTTCCTTCTGGAGTCAGCATGGAGTGCTGCTTTGCCTCAAGAGGAAATGCAAAAGAGACATACTTGCTGAATCTCTCATTAAGCCTGAGCTTTGCTGAATGATACACAAACCCCTGGGTAGCACACAAAGAGGCTTGTTGCCAGAATCACATCCCACTGTCAATTTAAGTCAGATTCCTTTCATGACTTTGCAGCAAGCAGAAAAACCCCTTACTCTCCCTCCTAAAGAAGAATCAGGTTATAAACAGACTGAGGGCTTTTTTTTTTCACGAGTCACATAACGACTCCACTAGTCTGATGTCTGTGAGGCTCACCAGAAAGGGCAACTAAGGGTATCCTGGTTCTAGCCCTTATTCAGAATAATGTGTACATTTTACATTAAAACAATATTGAACAAAATGAACAAACAATCCTGGGAGAACTGATTTGAAACCAGGTGTGGTGGGCTGACCCCTATCAACAGCCAAACACCTGCCCAGCCTCTCACTCACTCCCCTCTCCCATGGGATGGGGACAAAATAGAATGAAGGTAAGAAAACTTGGCATTACGATAATGACAGTTTAAAAAGGAAAGAAAACGCTTCATGCAGAAGTAAAAACAAAACAAAACAAAACAAAAAACCTCAACAACAACAAAACAAAAAACACAAAAAAAAGAGGATTTAATTCACTACTTCCCACTGGCAGGCATATGTCCAGCCACTTCTGGAAAATCAGGTCCTCAGCACATGTAACAGTCACTTGGGAAGACCAGCACCATAATCACAAACATCTCCTACTCCGTCCTCCTTTCCTTGAACTTTTATTGATAAGCACAACATCATATGGTATGGAATATCCTTTTGGTCAGTTTAGGTTAGCTGTCCAGGCGGTGTTCCTTTCCAGCCTCTTGCTAATCCCCAGCCTAATTACAGTGGGAAAAAGCCTTGATGTTGTGCAAACACAAACGCTCTAATTATGTCTATCATGAAAAAGATACATATGACTGTTTCTCAGACAGCTCCATTATGAAATGTAAAAGGTGATTGTGCCGAATCCTTTGAAATGAAGGGTTTCAATCCCTACCCATGGGACCCTGCTTGGATCCTGCATATACACAGATATCTAAACATACAAGATGTGTATAACTGCAGACTCATTCTAGGCTTCTGTGTTTCCTACAGGGAAGCCCAAGTCAGCTTTTGTGGTGGATACTGACCTACGGAGAACTTGCTGATAAATGAAAATATCTCTTCAGGACTTAATTAGGCTTCCACTGAAATATGGCAGCTTTTTCACTTAAAAAATACAGTACTTTCTGTATCAATTACTTTTATAACACCATGATTACTTCTGCCTACTGTTTTTCAAATATCAACATTAATGATGGAAAGTTTGTGGAGGCAACAAAAAAAGTCCATTGGCATTTTTATATTTTTACAAGTTACAGTTTTAGTTACAATCTTATTTTTTTTGTGGTGAAAACCCTGGATATTCTGCCTATCAATAGATTCAATCCACAAGATGAAAGGGGATTTAGAGCTGCTGCATTATTGCCCTGACTCCTGTTCTGAAATTCTTTATGCTTATTTATATGAAGTACTTTATCTAAGCAAATATAAGTTTCATTCTAATATGTTGAAAATGAAGCAGTTTATATGATAATGATTTAAGCCTTCAGTATCTCCAATCTATAATGAGTATTTCATTGGCCCTTATTTACATCCAGAACACTAACAAAATATTTTAATTTATTGCCACATGAACTTGGTGACAATCTAAATGTGATGACATCCATAACAAACAAATATACGGGGACCCAGGGACAATACATAGAAAAGTGTTCAGTGACAGCCTGATAAAGATCAAAACTTCACTCTTACCTCAGTAAGAAGCGAGTTCAGGAATCATCCATGAAACAAACCAGACAATGGTGTGGGTTTTTTTATTTCTTTAAATAAATAAAAATGTAATGTTTGGTGTATGTAACATTTATCCCAGCAGAGCAATCCAATGTGAATTTCTGTCTCCAGTTAGAACCAAGATAAAAGCAATCATCCAACGTAATCTATTTAGAAACCCTAGATAAGTAAATGTATATTCCTACAATATATTATATAAATAGAAATGTCTTCTACAGACATGCAAATCTTTTAGAGGTGATATTTTTGGAAGTGAATACACAGTCAGACCAGATATACACGAAGAGCTATATCATTAGCTATACCTCAGCAGGAATTGTCAATATGCAGTCCTTCCATGTCAAGATTCAACATCCCTAACATTTAACTCAGAAACTAGTTTGGAAAGTAATTCAAGAAGTTCAAAACTATTTAAGCATACCTGAGATACCATCTGCATGAGTGGCATCATCACTATTGTACACCTCAGTAGGAAGGTGCACTCCCTCAAATTGCTTCTATTTCTTCTTTCAAGCTACAGTGTTGTAAAGCCACGTATAACTTACAGATAGCCAGGGAACTGTATGACTATATTGATGTACACCTTTATTAAATAGGAGTACCACTGAAAAAATATTCTTTCTAACTTCTTCCAGCACTTCCACGTATTCCCAACAGTGAGAGATTACAAATACATGAGTCTATAAGGAATTTTTCACACCTATGAAAACATGCCATGTTCCCCACCCAAGCATCATGGCATGCTCTCACTCTAAGGACTGAATATGTACAAATTTCTCAGCTGATGTGCACACTACATACACACAGCCCCTAGCTAGTTACTTTGCATACCTCCTCCAGAAAGGAAATTTACTATTGACAGACTAACAATTACAATAAAGAGGATCCTGAAATCAGGAAACTGATTTCTAACCAGCTTGTAGATTTCATATTTGTTACCATTCCCATGGACTGTATTTCTTAAATATTTCTATTATTCATGTCATTAGTTTCAGCTTGAGTAGGTGACTCTGAGTGGGAGCTACAATCATTCTGCAAGTCAATTAACTCTCTATTTAGCAATATCAAAAGCAAATCTGGAAACAGCACAACAGAACCTATTTCTCTGGATCATCTCTACTTTTTCCACATACAAAGCCAATGTCAAACCATAAACTCATATGTGAGCATGCTTTCCTCACACACAGAAAAATTAGGAAAGGAAAGAACTTGATCTTCTGCTCTGTCTTCACTACCACTCTTTACTTTGAAAGAGAAACTACTTGGCCCAATGTACTTCCATTTAGCACTAGGTTTCACTTAAGAGACTGAAAGATTGTTTTGAGATCAGGAGCTCTTCTGGACACGTTTCTGGCCAGCAGAGTTGCCCTTAATTTTGCTTGGATCTCTTTCCACCTCCTTGGTTGTATACCATTTAGTTTCCTAATCAATGCCTTCTCTGATATGCTGGGAACTCCCTAGTGGGAGTCCTTCCTTTCTTCCCTGGGCCCTCAGGACTGTTTTCTGGCACTGTCACAAGACTGCAGCTTTTCCTGAGACATTTTTGAAGCCAAGAACAATAGCCTTTCACCCTGTGCTACCTTGTAACTATTATGAAAACAGTAACTTCAATGACACTGACTAAAGGAACCCATGGACAATAAATGTCCCCTTGAGATTTCCTCAGGGGAAAAAAAAAAAAGGAGGAAAAAAAAAGCCAACCAAAACCAAAACACCCACCCACCCCACCCCCACCCCCCAGCATTTACTAGTTACTTGCCAAAATAAAATTAAAATAAAAAAGGAACAGGAAATAACTAGAAAATATGAGAACTAACTATTGGATATAAAAGATAACTTTATTTTTCTCCTTCATTGCTTGATGGAAGCATAGCAGAATAATATCAATTCGCAGGGTAACAAGATGACAAATTAGTTAACTTGTTCCAGAGTACCATACATAAGTCATAAATTTAAGCTGCATTCTATTTATCTTTGTTTGTATGACAAGTCTTCATCTAGAAAACATATGGGAAAATCACAAGACCATGTCACTATTACTGAGGCAAATTCCCCATGTAAAATAACCAGCCAGTGCTGAAATATTCCGTGCTGTTTTAAATCCTAAATTCATGTAGTGGGGAAAATAAAGATCCCAAGGAAAAATGGAAAATCATGGTGTCTAGCCATACAGGAAGAATATTACCAAAAATCCCCAGTTCATCTACTGAATATGTATTAGGTCATGGATCCTCTGGAAGTCTCATACTTACTGCAACCCCATGTTATTTCATTCCTTACTTTTTTCCTTTCCAAACTCTCTACTAACACTAGCTACTATTTTTAATCCGGTCTCCGAAGGAAATGAGGTTTAGGACCTGCATCTGTCTGTCTCTCAAATCCCCATTTCAATCAAAACTGATTAGAAGAACTGATGTCTCAAAATCATTAAGTTGCTGAAAATTATGTGAAAAAGGCATTTAGGTAAAAGATATTAATGCCTTCAGAGAAAGGAAAAGTTGCAGAATTATCTCAGCCATGTTATTAGATGCCAGAGAACCAGCAGAAGGAGAGCTGTAGGAAATAAACTTTCATAAATTCTGCTTTTCAGAGAGGTGTCTGTTTCACTTCTGAAATAAAAAAGGTCTTAGAGCAGAGAACATGATTTTTCTTCAGGCACTGAACAAATCTGAAGTGACAATAACCTATAGGTATAGTCACAGTAGCATGCAATTCTTGGGGACAGTTCCTCAGAAATCTTTATATTCAGTCTTCTGGGCTATTTCTCCCTTATTAAAATCAATCTAAAGCTTTAGACACTCACAGTCTGCAAAGATACTGCATTTTCAAAAGCTCCCTTAACTCCTCTAAAGAGGATCTTAATTTCCTTCACTCTCAATGAGAACTGAATGCCTAATATTTTTTTAGGTCCTTTTGAAATTGTATTAGAAAAATAATACAAGTTGAACATATCTAGTGTGCTTGTTCCAGTTCATGCCACATTCATAAGTGACATAAATTATATAAAAGTTAAAAGCAGACTGGAACTTCTGACAGATATTTCAAATGAAAATATAGAGGGAAAAAGTTAACCATCTCCCTCAAAATAATGTGAAATCCCAACTTTTCTGCAAGCGCCATCTCACAGATGATGCACCAGTCACTTAGAATTGCCAGATGAAAGGCTTTTTGAGACAAGGAACATACTTTTTGGTTATGGAGCAGATGTGAATAAATAACCCATCTTTTTCAGCAGAATACCATTTGGATGGTGCACGGGATATCTTTCCATTGTATGTACTTCCAAATAGCCCCAAAATACATAAGGAAATTTCATTTTGCCACAGCTCCTCAGTAATAAGAAGCACGAATAAGTTCTTATATAAAACAATTTCTGAAATGACAAAATAACCCAAATGATTGGAGTAACATAGAAGGTTTTAATTTTCATTCCCAAAGTACATACAAGGAATTGCAAACAGAAGAGGTGAGGTTCGGCAACCACACTACAGATTTGTGCCCTGATGAACCAACAAGGCAGAGGCTGCCCAGTGTAAGAAAGAATTGACCTAGATTTCCTCCTCATCAATGGCATGACTCAAGTGATTGGCAAAGCCACATCCTGACTTGGATGCTGCTGCTGCACACAGCAGTCACCTGAGATTGCAGTAATTCAGCAGCTGCTTAGCAGCATGTGCCAACAGGCATCCTACGTGCCGAGAGTGGCACTGAAGAAACCTTTGTCAGTGCAGAACAACTGTATTGAATTTAGAGACCAGAAAAATTACTATCTATTCCTAGACATCTGACTAGATTATTTTCGTATTAACAAACCACATATAAATACAGATGGAAATGAATCTTCATAAACAAAACCTTCGAAGCACAGTGAAGCATCCAGCCAGAAGTGTTGCTCTTTCTTGTTATCTTTGCTTATTTTGCAGGGATCACTATGAGTATTCACTGACCCTGAAACACTGAAGCTGCCTCTGAATTGCAGTACTTAGATCTAAAGTTGGGAGGACCTTATTTAAAATTCATTCTTGCTAAACACAGCACATTGCCACCACATTTATGAATCTGACCCTTAGCTTTTATTGCAAATGCTAATAAAATAAATAAATAAATTCTTATTCTTTCCTTCTGGTAGAAAAAGAACCTATTCTATCAGCAGCAGGAGTAAACAAGCACATTTCTGTGTTTTCTTTCCAATATGGATTCTCTGATGTATAATAAAGAGTACATCTTTTTGCTTAGTGGGAGAATTAGTTTGCCTGGGCATCTATTGCAATTACATTAATGGGAATAAAAGATCTTGGCAATTTCCACCCCAGGTGAAATTGGTAATCGGGTTCAACGGTCATTAGGCAGGAGAGAAATGGTGAAGAGAGCCATAGTCGCAGAGCATAGAGTAAGAATGAGAAGCAGGGGGGATGGGACACAAAAAAACCCCCAAAACAGATTCCATTAAGCTAATCGATACTAACTTTTTTTCTCTGATTTTTAACCAGAATTCCTGTGAGGATTTTTTTATTTGATTATACTTCATGGGTGTCTTTTAATAGTTTTACAACTATTTAACCAGCCCAAACCGACTGAGCAAGAAAGAGACTTAAAATGAATTGTGTTACTCAAATTCCAGAGGTTAAAGAAGAGTGACCCTTCGACTCTCAAGGGAAATCTTCCAGTATGAGCAGAAGTGTATGAGGTATCGGATATTCTGGAAGGGCAAAACCATTATAAATGCCCCAAATGTGGGGAAAATATCAAACAGCATTTAGATCTTCTTAGGAACTAGTGCCGGTCAACCAAGAGTCAGATTTGCAGAAGGCAAATATATCTTCCTTAGGCCTTACAGAATTGTCTGGCATAATGCTAAAGCACAGCCCAAGAAAGCAACAATATCGAAAACTCCAGCATGCCCCCCTGACTTCCAGCCAATGCACAAGGGTAACTTGCAGGCTTCTGCAGCAGCTTTGGAAATCCAGTTTATAACGACAGATTTTAAATTTGCAAGTAATAAAATTTAAGCCACTCAGCTAGAGCAAAAAAAGATCTTTACTAACCACAAGAAATATAGATCAAGCAACCCAAAGTCAGAGATTAAACAAGTCCTTTTATCCTTGCAATCGTAACTGGAACACAGTATGCATCAGATTAATGTCTTATTAGAATATAAATTGCTGATATTTTGTGAGACTTATGAAGATCCCCCCCCTTTGCAGGTGCAGAGCCCTAAAAGCCAAGGATGTTTCAGGGCCTTTTGAATTTTATTTTATTTTTTCTATCTCCTATGCCTGCCTTTAAGAGGGTCAAAACCTCCACAGATTCCCAGCTGGCCAATTAACTTCCTCAGACTCACACTAAGATTTTCCTTAATTCAGTAACAACTGAGAAGACTCTTAAGGGTTATGTATGGTATCATATATCACACATCACTTTTTTCTAATTTCAGCATCTGTTCCAGACTCTCAAAGAAAATGGATTGACTTTTTCCCTATAGCACTTGTGGGGTGACTGGCATCACATTTATTTTCGGGCCCATTTCAACTTGAGCCAATTTTATAATAAGCTTACAGCTGACATTATGCTGGATATTAAAGTGAACCTATGTTATTCAGAAGTATTTGGTAAGTTTCAAACAAAGCAATGCTGGAAGGCCCAGTCCAGCAGAGCTATTAATTATTAATTGTGTTATTATTATTGCATGCACTCCTAAGGCACTCTCCACAGTCCATCTGGTGTGCCCCTTGCATAATTTAGAATTACAACTGTTCTTTACTGGAGAGGGGAAGGAAAGTGAGACTTTCCTACTCTTTCTTTTGTCTGGAAATGCTTCCTTTGAAAAAATGACAAATCCAAGTGACAAATGTATGTAGCGTTCAGGATACAACATCAGGAGCACTCTAGCATCCAGTGACAAGACAACAATCACAAAGGGGTAAGTGTGACAAAGTGCCATGAGGAATAACTCTTAGCTCTGCCTTGTGCTTTTCCAGGTAGGAGCAAATCCTTACAGGAGAAGATATGCTGAAAAAAAAAATATATATATATATAAAAATATCTCTTCCTGTCCTACAGGGTCAAAGCACCCCTGTTCATCACAACCCCTAATCTGAGTTTGAAAAAGAAGCAAGCTATAAGTTACAGGGTGCCATGCTACTAAGAGTTTGCAGACAATTCATGACTGATTTGGAAGCCACAGAACAGAGCAAGAGCACGGAACAATATAAATCATCTCCTTTGTGCTACAGGGCAGAGTTTTGCCTTTTCTTCAGAAATAAGGTAATTATGAGGGACAAAACCCATACGATATTTTCCTAAAACTAAATTGTGTGTTTTTAGAAACTGAAAAAAAAATATTTATGGAGACTTTTTAAAATAAAACTGGAAGAAAAAAACCCAAACAAACAAACCCCAGATTATTATTTCAATGTATCTTATTGAAAAATTTATACACTTCCACTTCTTTAGTGCCTACCCCTACTTGCATCAAGCAGAGTTTTAGGCAAAGAGAGGTTAAAGTCACTGGCTGATCAAGGAAGCAGATTGTAGTGAAAGAACCAAGGGATCACAGAAGGCAAAAAGATGGATGGGACTTCAAGAAAAGGTAGGAATGGGACTAAGACATCACACGCCAGCAAATGCTATGTCTTGCACCTTTGTTGGCACTCGGTCTCTCACAGTACAATACTTCTTTCTTGAAACGAAGACTTTCCTTTCTACGTGGCTCTCTGACTCTTGCCTGCTGCCCACAATTCCAGTTAATATCCAGATTTTCTAGTTTATAGTGCATCTATACAGGAACAGGCAAGTTATATAGTACATTGAGTAACTAACATAGGAAAGGGACTGACACAAAAATTCTTCTACTCATCATTTAGGAGATATAGTCCAATTGAGTATATATATATTTTTTAATTATGCACAATGACCTTCCTTTGTTACACAATATGTGAACTTTATCACACTTTTCTCTCTCGTAAACTGGAGATAATGAAAATTTGCTTCAGGCTCAGTGAAACGCATCTTCTGCACTTCAACAACGTAATTTTCCCTGTCATGAGATGCCCTGATCTGATGACTTTTTCTAGGTGACTCTGGGCTTCTGAGAAATTACTGTTGAAGTTCCTTAGTCAGATTCAAAATTTTAATTAATTATTTTAGCCCCAAAATTAACATTTATGACTTATACACTCAGACAACACATACCTGGAAGGCATCATCAATATATAAGGCAGTACAGATATAGTTTAGAAAACTGAGTAGCCTTGAAGATTGCAATACCAAAAATTATATGAAATTGAAAGAGCGAAGTAAAAAGGCAGATTTTTAACAATAATTTCTTTATCAATGCAACACAAAAAACCAAAGAGGAATAAGACACCTCAGAAGAAGGACTTGGGTGAATTAATCAGGTGTGGGTTGTAAGCCATTGGTGTGATGCAGCTGTAAAAGAATGATGCATACAATTATGAAATGAAGAAAGATGACAAGTAATATCATTGGATAAAACATTGGTTAGACCCCACCTGAAATATTAACTGCAAGTCAAGTCACACATATCTAAGATTAATTCAAACTGAACTAGGAGTAGAAAAAGAAAAGTTAATCAAGGAAGAAAGTTGATGTCTAGGAATATATGTCTAGAAGTTGGCTGAGTTATTTGAGCCTGCAAAGAGGATTCAGAGGGGATATGATTACTGACAAGAGCTATATCAAGTAGATAAGTAAGAGAAAATGGAGACAGCAGAGTTACTTATATCCAGAGATAGTATTACTATATGAAAAAAATTTATATACCCTGACTACAAATCAATTTAACCTAGGAGTTAGAAAAGAGTACCTAACCACCAGGAAATGGAGTTTCTCAGAATAGAGATATTACAGGAGCAATGGAGATAAAAATGGATCATGATAAGTGAGTGAAGGTGTTAAATAATTTTAATAGTTCAGCATTTAATAGTTTTTATTAGCTTAGCATTAGACCTGTTTTTAACATGGTCTTTTCCAGTTTGATAGCCTGGTTTTCTGGGAAGCTTCTCTTTGATGAACAATCTCTTCTAGCAAAACACAGCTACACCTATTTCAGTGAGAGAACACTTAAATCAACAACCCTTTATTATTAGTTCCGTGCTCTCTTGTAAGAGCAAAGCTATAAGACAGAGGAATAAAACAAAACGCAGGCTACTTACACAGATTTCCCATTTTCCATGTGGAGCACAGTATAGTAGCTGAGGTATGACTAATCACAATGAGATCTATATTCAAAAGGAAAAAAAATCAACAAGTTTAATATTGGTCATATTAGACTATTCTAAGTGCATAACAACATCCAGAACTCCTAGAGCTGTAACACAGTCTTCCTGTTTTAAGCCTGCATTACTGAGACATCACACTTAAAAATCCACGCAATAATTTAGAATCTATGGAATTGAATCAAACGAGTATGTCTGGATCCATGAACGAGGGTCTACGATAATTCAAAGTTAGAGAAAGATTGTGCAGCTAAAACTGGCTATGTCATTTGCAAACCCTCCATCAAATTCAGTTGATAGAAGTGACTGGTGGTTCATTTCATTAATAAAATCTTAAGAACATCTAAACCTAATTTCTTGGGCATCCCATATTCATACCTAGCTGCATCTTCAACGTCTCAGTTATTATTAACTCTGCAGAAAGAGATTTGCTGTCCTAGTCACTCTGATTAACAAGCCCGGTGCCATTCAGTTTCAAGCTGTAAGTCAGAGGTTTTCTTTCCAGGATCAGACAAGTTTATTTTAACTGCTCAGATTTACTGCGAGTTGGTGTAATTGCATATTGCATTGTCTCCCGACTAAATTATTCTCTTTCCTGTTTTTGTTCATCAGTTCTGCCAAGATCTTTACAAATCGGTTTTGATATCAAAATGTTATTAAATCAAAAGACTCTTTTTTATATATTTTTAACCAGGCTGTACTGGTTAAAAATATATATCAAAGGTACAGTAGCGTTCACCAGTAATGCCTTTATGAAGCTACAATATTCTGCAACATTACTGCTGAGTGTGCTAGTTTCTTTTTCTGTCAATTGGTCTTAGTCAGAGTACCCCATATGATTACCTAATGTGTTTATGCTGGGTGAAAAATGACTGCTTGTAGCTCACTCTCCTTTTCCGATGGACCTTTGCTGGATTGTGCTAGAAACAGCACAGAGGCAATACAAGAGGAACACGAGAAAAATGAAAGAAGTACAGCTCCATAGAAGATGGTAGCTGGAAGAATGCATAAGGAATGAACACTAGACAAGATGGATCAGGAATATCTGAACAAGAAGGAATACATATAAAAGAAAGGGTCTTCTGAAAGAGAAAGGGAAAATGAAGACATTTCTAGGTTTATCTCTCTAGTAGCTAGTCTTCTACATACAAGGAACCTTTTTTTTGTCACTTATGTGGTGGAAGTACAGATACAGAAATAAATACCTAAATTTACTCACTGGAAGGAAACAACAGTTGCAGTCAATAATGATCTGAAAGAAGTACAAATAGTAGGCATAGATTAAAAAGAAAGAGCTAAGAAAACAATACAGCATAATCCATAAAGGAAAGTAAAATCTATTTAAATCAGAGAAACCAAAATAAGAAAAAACTTCAAATAAATTAATACAAAGTCTTAGTAAAACCAAATATTCAGCTGACTCTAAGCTTTCAGGAATGTTAACAGTGGATCTTCATTAATTCACTACAATGAAGACATACTGAACTTGAATACATTTAAGTATCTCTTGGGAATAAACTATTCAAAAAAATGGGCTTTTCAAAAATACCTCTCTGACTTCTTTAGTTTTGATGTACAGCCAAGTGTTCTAGAACACATTCAAAACAGCAGAAGAAATAGGAGACTTCATTGATAAATTAATCAAAAGCATGGTAAATAAAGAAAATGCAAAAAGCGGGGTACTTCTGTAAAAGCTTTAGAAGCATATGCATGTAAATAAATGTAATCCCCAGAGACACAAGTCTGTATTTATGGGAAATGGATTCATAGTCAGGATGTAGCTTAAAGAGAGCTCAGCAATTCTACCCAAAAGTAACCCAAGAACATATTTTCAATGGGTCTCTAATTGCTAGAAATGCTGACTCATCATGAACTGACTTGATATGTAAATAAAAGCGAATTAAGGGAAGTGTGGATAAAACATAAGATAACCGTTCAAACTACCCAGAGGCATAGTTACCACCTGGAATAAAAAAGTAATTAGTAAGCTACAATTTTCCTCCTGCTTGAATGTTTGCTTAGACAAGGCAAAGTGAATGGATGCCCTTTGAAACAAACAAACAAATGAAAGGTGCTAATTAGATGCAGGATCAAAACACCTTTTTTAGAATCTTAGTTTATGAAACCAAGCAAGTTACCTGCATAAAAGGAGGAGTTTAAGGGCAGAAGAAAATGTTTGTAAACTAGTGAATACTGAACATAATTATGTAATAATGCGCATACTGGGAAGTCAAAATAAAAAGATGAAATAATAACTAATAAGAGATCTTTCTCAAACTTCAGGGCTGTGGTTTGTGAGATACCTCACAGACAATCTGCCTTGCTTACAAAGGGGAGCTGCAGTATGATACTTTGTTCTAATTAATTTTCATTATAATGGAATGTTCATTAGAACATAAGTGTAACTTCCATTCACCAGCAAGGTCTTTATAAGCCATAGCTCAGGGAACCTATGATTCAAATAATCAATCATGAATTAAGAAAAGGAGCTCAACAGAACTAGGTATCAAATGATTTCTCGAGGACCTGGTTTCCCAGATACATTTGATCAAATACTGCATACACCTCCATCACGTTACAGCCATCATATTTAGTTCCACTAACTAATAATCCTGCTATTTGTCATGAAAATACATAAGTAAATGTTTGGTCTAGATGTTGGTTCAAATATATGCTACATTATAGCAGTTGGAATGCATTTATTCCTGATGCTTATTATAAGAAGAATCATTCCAGCTATGCATATACACATCCTGTATTCTAGATTATCCTGTTAAATCCTTAGTCTATGATTCTCTACTTTGATCAACTGAACACACTTTTAATATAGGCCAATTGAAATTGATCAATTATTCTCACTTAGGAAAAAATCATTGAGGGGAGGGAGGGGGAGGGCAAAAAATAAAAATCCATGTGAAGTATTGCTTAGACCTTAAGAAAGTTAAGTCATTCAGTCTTGACTTTGGTGTGAATTTCTTCCTTAAAGAGATTGGAAGGGCAATCAGAGCAAAAAAAAAAGTTTTAAAATCCTAAAGTAGCTGAGAATTTCTAACTAGTATCTTACCAGGCCTTACAAAACTTTATTGAATACAAAACACCTTTCTCGTTGAGTACCAAGCAGGCATAAATTGGTAAGAATTTGCTAATATCTCTTGCATGCAAAACTATAAACATAGCTTATTTGATTACTAATTCACTCAGAGAAATGCAATTCAGGAAACCAATGGAAAACTGCACTCTCCTGGCTTTATTTTTGAGGTGTTGAACACCAGAAGCCTTTTTTTGCTATGCCAAGAGTTATGAGTTGAATGACTCTTGGAACAATTCATCAGCATCTGCCCTCAGGAAGTAACACAGTGTGAAACAGGTGACTAACCACCTGTCAGTGTCTTTTCAGAACCCAAGGGTATCCAAAATACAACAGATATGAGCAAAGAACTACAGGACCTCCACGTTCTTCTGGTGAGGCAGATGAAATCTGAGCAGTTACTGGAACAGCTAAAATAGCACTAGATGTTCAGTTTAAGAAGCTGACTCATTTCTTCAGAATCTGACATCCTAGAAACTCAAGTAAAATAAAGCAAATAATAGCTGCCTCTACAATCATCTTCCTCCATGATTAGGATCATACACGTCACCAATATTCCGCTAAGAAATTGATCCATTGATCCAGAAGTGGTAAATGCAATAGATACAGGTGAAGACCCTTCAGAGGAGCTCCCCTACATAAATGATATATATTTTACCCAGACTTTTTACTATTAAGATTCCCTACATCCCTTAGCGAACAGGCAGATACTATGAAATAGTATCCTGATATCTATTGGAGGGACAACACAGCAAGGCACAAGAAATGCATGAAGTTCTTGGATTGTACTGGTGACAACTTTTTTCTTCAAATGGTAGAGGAGTCAACAAGGAAAGGAGCCATGCCGGAACTCATCCTTACCAAAAAGGAGGGGTGGGTGGGGAATGTCAAGCTCAAGGGTAGCCTTAGCTGCAGTGATCACAAGATGGTAGAATTCAAGATCCTTAGGGCAGCAAGGAGGGTACGCAGCAAGCTCACTACCCTGGACTTCAAGAGAGCAGACTTTGGCCTCTTGAGGGACGTAATTGGCAGGGTAACATGGGAAAAAGTACTGGAGGGGAGAGGGGCCCAAGAAAGCTGGTTAGTATTGAAGGACCATCTCCTCAAAGCTCAGGAGAGCTGCATCCCAAAAAAGAAGAAGTCCGGCAAAAAAGCCAAGAGGCCAGCATGGATAAAGAAGAAGCTCCAAGATAAGCTCAAAACCAAAAAGGAATCCTACAGAGGGTGGAAGCAAGGACAGATAGACCGGGTAGAATATACAGAAAATGTCCAAGTGGCCAGGAACCAGATTAGGCAAGATAAAGCCCAGACAGAATTAAATCTGGCCAGGGACATCAAGAATAATAAGAAAAACTTCTATAGATATGTCAGGGATAAAGGCAAGACTAGGGAAAATGTGTGCCCTCTCCGGAAGGAAACAGGAGACCTGGTCACCCAGGATAAGGAAAAAGTTGAGTTACTGAATGACTTTTTCACCTCAGTCTTCACCAGCAAGGGCTCTAACCACACCGCCCAAGTCACAGAAGGCACAAACCAGGGGCTATGAGAATGAAGAACTGCCCACTGTAGGAGAAGATCAGGTCCAAGACCATCTAAGGAACCTTAAGGTGCGTAAGTCCATGGAACCTGATAAAATCCATCTCTGGGTCCTGAGGTAGCTGGCGGGTGAAGTTGCTAAGCCACTTTCCTCTATATTTGAAAAGTCATGGCAGTCTGGTGAAGTTTCCACTGACTGGAAAAGGGGAAACATAACCCCCATTTTCAAAAAGGGAAAAAAGGAAGACCCAGGGGACTACAGGCCAGTCACTCTCACCTCTGTGCCCAGCAAGATCATGGAGCAGATCCTCCTGGAATCTCTGCTAAGGCACATGGAAAATAAGGAGG
>JAOXJK010000012.1:89602871-89635960 GCA_025774025.1 Xenus cinereus
AACTTCATCCATTTGCCCACCTCACCCTTTCCCTACACTACTAGTAATTGTGCCAGGCAAACCAGAAATAAGGCAAGGGGCAAGACTATTATAAATATTTTAACTACAGACAGTTACTTTTATGGATATGCATTTAAATCCTCATAGAGAATTCCATTGTGTCTTACTTAACACATGGAAAACGGGTCTACACCAGTTATTCCCCAAATGCAAACATTTAGAATGTCACGTGTGGTGGCATGTCTCCTAGCTCTGGTCTTGCACGTATGCCTTCATCTTTCCTTGACACTCTGTTGGAGAGCATTTCCTGGGCTACACAAACCTCTCATCTGAACCACTGCAGCCACTCTTGAGTTGTAAGGGAGCAAACCCAAAATCCATCCATGTGCTAAAAAAACACAAAATAAATAAAGACTCACAAATTCACCTCTAAGATTTAGACTGTAGGAACA
Organism: Xenus cinereus; assembly: GCA_025774025.1. Classification (NCBI taxonomy): domain Eukaryota; kingdom Metazoa; phylum Chordata; class Aves; order Charadriiformes; family Scolopacidae; genus Xenus; species Xenus cinereus. Next base: position 89,603,324 of record JAOXJK010000012.1, read on the forward strand.
GTTCAATCCCATCTAGATGATAAAGATATTTTGGTTTTAACAATCAATTTATATTCTATCTTACCAGTAAAATGATGATGGTCCTAGTGTTTTTACAATGGAAGTTCAGTGAAAAATATATTAAAACAGCCCGCCAAACAAAAAAATGCCAACAACCCACAACATTCTACAACAATGCTGCAAAACATCATCAACTGACAGCAAAATCTGTGATATTTATAGGCACTTTTTGTTTTTAAGAAAGAGAAGAGAGCCCTGGACTCAAGCAGGCTAGGAAGGGAGGGGAGAGTGACAACAGCGGAACTGCTGTTTGAACAGTTCATGCTTCCTGTCCATGTGCTCTTCAGCTTTTAGAAAAGGGTAGGAAATGCAGTGCCTACAAACAAGTTCATATTTCAGGTAAAAAAGAAGGTTCATCTGCTCTTTGATTGACCACCCTGTGAGTTGTGATGAAGAGATGGTCTCTCTCTGAGTTGCACACAGAACTATGGGCACCTCTAGGATGGAATGTCAGCCAAAGTTTTGGGATATACAGATTTGAATATTAAACAAACTAGAGAACTTTATGTGTGCAAAGAAGGAGCTGTAAAGCCCTTTTTGGAATTTAAGCATCATGTAGACATTGCAACAGAACACTATTTCATATCATAAGTAGCCAGGGAATCTGAGGAAAAATAGATGCTCTTTAAGCTAAAAGACACAAAGCCCATGAATATAAACAGCCCATGAAAGACATAAAGCTGGAAATTAGAGGAAGATTTCTAAACATCATTGAAGTTATAGGCAGAATACTGCCCAACAGTAGCAGCAAATAATTAAAAAAAAAAACAAACAAAAAACCCAAAAAAGAAACAAACAAACAAAACCCCAACAACCCTACCAATTGTTTCATAGTGAAGGTTGGCTCATTAATAAATGTAATTATATGCTGTCATTGTCTGCAATATCAGGACATTGGTATCAGCTATCCAATCTACCTCATATTCCTTTGTTGCTTGCTGAGAAGGGTATTACTATCCAATAAGTTAACATAAGCTACTGTAAAGCGTGTTTTACAAGGGGTACTGAGCTACTCTCTTGGCCAAAGTCATTGGAACACCCTCTTTCTCGAAAACAGACACTGGGAACAAAAGGCAACAGACAGATTTTCAAACTACCACCATCTAATGGCTGGAGAGGTTGATCTAGATTTATTTTACTGACAGGTACTGAGCAGATACCTCTTGAATTGGAAATGCAGAAACAAGGTTGCACCATTAGAACCTGCTTGTTCTCAGTGATTTTGCATATTTTTCACAGAAAGCATAACATTGCCCTTTTTTTAGGCATAAAAAGCCCTCACAAAATTGGCCCAATTCAAGCCTGATGAATCTGATTTCATTAACAGAACCATGCCTACTTCAGGCAGGATTTTAGATTGCTGTATTCTGATTTACAGCTGAGACGAGCTGTTCTGTGAGAGGGAAGTCGAAAAAGAAGTTTCAGCTATGTCTTTCCCCTTTACAAAATTCTCCTTTGTGTGTTGTGAATTTCATTACTTTTAAACAGAGATAATTTATTCACTAAGAGAAATCTGTAGTTATTGAAATACCACACATTTTTGTCTGCCTGTAGAAATCAACAAAATATCCAAACTACTACTGGGATAAATTGTTAGCAAGAGAGTTGGTATTTTTAATTTCAAAAAAAACCACCAAACCAAAAAAACCCACCCAGACAAATTCCAGGACAACTGGATACTTTGATGAAATGATCACTGCAGAATGTCTTTCTCAGAAAGGTGATAGTGAATCAGCACAAAGGAACCGTTATATTAAGAGGTAGACTCTTTGCCTTCCCTTCAACCAAGTATCTTTCCAATCATAGTCTATTAAAAAAAAGAATTTTTTTAATATATTTTTTCCTCATACTCCATAGTGCCTGTTCTCAGATTCTGTTCACAACCTTTCCAATTGTTGGAAAACTACATGTTTACATTCAGTCTTTTAAGTGTTAGACTGTCTCGAGTTATAATTCAGGCAATCAGAACTTACTAACTTTTTCCACTTACTCCATATGATTTCCCAGAGAGACAGATTTATGTGGATATACAGGTCTCTCTGTAAATCTCATACAAATGTGGATACAGTCAAGGGCAAGATAGCAGACTACACAGACCAATGGTGAGTTCTACTTTAGCAGCTCCCATGTTCCCCTGAGTCATAATTGCCCATATTATCCAGGACATACTACCATTTGTATATCTGGAAATGATTATGAATAATCTTCTCTTGTATCATACTGTCTCTATCACTGCCCCATTTAATTTTATTTTTTCTCAGTGCTACAGCAAAATAAATATTAACATTTACAAAAACTTTAGCAGTTTTCACCCACATAGTATCACAGAATTGTTTAGGTTGGAAGGGACCTTTCAGATCATCTGGTCTAACAGTTAACCTAACTTTGACAAAAACCATCACTAAACCATATCTCTAAGCCCCATGTCTACACATCTTTTAAATGCCACCAGGGATGGTGACTCAACCACTTCCCTGAGCAGCCTGTTCCAATGATTAATAAACCTTTCAGTGTAAAATCTTTTCCTAATATCAAATCTAAATCTCCCCTGCTGCATCTTGAGGCCATTTCCTCTTGTCCTGTTGCCTGTTACTTGGGACAAGACACATGTATCTACTCAGACTTTCTAAACCAAATAATTGTGTTGTTACCTTCTTTTTCCCTTTCATTATACTTCCATGCAATTCAGCCTTTATCTCCCAAATGTTATCCTCCATCTTTTTCTTCTCTTGTCTTCTATCTTTACAAAGAATACTGTTCTTCAAATAAAGCCTCTTGGAGATAACATGACTCATGCGCCCCATGCTGGCACAAGTGAATGAAACTTTGCTGGTTTTACTGGATGCGCAGTGGTGCAGTGGATGCGTAGAAGAGTAATATATAACTAAGGAATTTTGTGCAATTATCAGCTACATTATCATACAGCTCTGCAGGTCATTTTCCCTTGTGAAGGAGTTCTTCCCTAACTCTAATTCACTAAGTTGAAATTAGGTATTCCTCTGTTTGTTCTTTTGCTCTCTTCAGAGTCTGCTCTTCAAAGAATGAAAAAAAATATTTGAGAAGCAGCTCATTTACATTCCTCTTTAGAGCCCACATTATTCACTACTTATGAGCATTAGGTGACTAGTAGGCATTCATGGGCATATTTGTGAATCCCAAGAGTTCAATGGATTGTAGCATGAATGATGATTCATCTGAAAGTTTGCATTGCAACTGGATTTTCCTCTACTGAACATCCATTATTTAACACTAGTAATTCTTAATCTTAAAAATGCCCATCGTGGAAAAAGCCAAATCAATATCATGTAATGCATGTGACCAATAATCATTTTTAACGAAGAAATACCATGTTTAAACATCAACTGAAATCCAAGGTAATATTTCCTTGACTTCTATAGTCTTTGAAAATAATAGAAGAACTTGATTGCATCTGCCCTAAATAGCTGAGGGTTTGGGGTTTGTTTCTTTCTTTCTGTGTTTTGTTTGTTTGGGGATGTGTTTTTTAACTAAAGAAATTCCCTACTGTAGGAAGCTGGGAGAATAGCAAAGATGTTGATCTATCTTTATCACACTGTGTTTTTTAAAGCTTTAAATTTGCTGTTGGACAGGACAAGTTGTTTGGGTGAAAGTGTTCTATGGGATCAATAGCCTATGATCCTGTTTAGAAGAATCAGCTACAGCATGGTTCTCTGTAATCGCTGGTACTGGCATCATCATCAACTATCACCTTCCTACAATGCAAAAGTGCATTTGCAGAAAATATTGCTTACATTTAAAATCAATATTTATCTGAGGCAAATAATCTGACCAGCTCTGCTTCTCATATTGCATATCCCCTGTTCATACACATACCTTCAAAGATAAATGTGTCTGGCCATAAAAATAGATAAGCTTTACTGTCACATGGACAACACTGGTAAATTCCCAAAGATAGCAGTTTTGTTTTGTAGCATTTTGAACCAGGACAGTTAACAGCTACAATCCCTGCTGGCAACTTGTCAGTTTGGCATTTTTATTTCAAAGCCACATATGGTTCCCAAGTACAAAATAAACATTAATTATGTCTTTCCGTGCCATTTTATTATGTACTACTCTAGTCTTCTCTGGGGTTTGGGGGTGTGTTTGTTTATTTTATTATAACCAGAGTATCAACCATTGCCATTTCAGCAGAAGTCTGTTACTGGCTCCTGTGACTACTGGGTTTTGTGGGATTTTTTTATTTGGTTGGGTTTGGGGTATTTTGTTGTTCTTTTGGGTGGATTTTTTGTTTGGGGTTTGGTTTGGGGTTTTTTCGTTTTTTTTTTTTAAGAAAAGCAATTATACACTGACTTTGCGATACATTTGTAGTTAAGTGAGATAGCTATATACACGCACATATATATAAATACAGGTGTGTCTTCAGATAGTCAGATTGCTTCTTTTGAATAATTAATACCAGAATGCCATCAAATGTGATATGTGCCAAGATGACACAAGGCTATTATATACAGAACTTTAGATTTTTAAAAGTCTCTACACTCATGTTTATTAATTAATGCTAATTAATACAGCAAGAAAACAATGCAGACACTTCATATTAAAATTTAAATTAAGGTTACAGTTTTCTTGGTTTACCTCATCCCTAATGGTAATAGCAAAAACTAGACAGTATATTTTATAGCCAAAGGTCTGTAGTCTGGAATTCTGTTAGATTTGCATTTAGTCTCCTAAAATGTTTTAAACATATTTATTCCCTTTGGACTTTGAGGGGGGTTTAGACTGCAAAGTGCATTTCAATCTTTTTTATTTTACTGAATGCCTTTCAGTTTAGTGATTAAAAAGCTAAAAATACTGTTCCAAGAAGGCACCATTATTATTCAAATGTGGTTAAGTCAAAGACATAAACAAGAACAGGACCATCAAATATGTCAATACTCAATTTTTCCACCTATCTCATTAGAATGTTTCTAATATTTCTGACTTGATACTTCATGGCTTAACGACATGAGTGAAAAAAAAAAAAAAGAAAAATATCTGATTGTGAGGGAGAAATTATTCTCCTGTAGAGATATAATATGAAATGCTATTGAATACTGCAGTGTGGTCCCATTTTCATTTCACTCTTTTTACTGTTCAGCTTTTTTGGAGGCACAGCTGATTTATTGTTTCTGTCTCAAAGGAGCTGGTCAAGACAAACTTGGAATATAAATATAACCTCTGTGGTCTAGACAGTGCTTCACAACCTTCTTAGCCCATAATTCAATTCCAGCAATTTGGAATCCTTCCTGGCATTTTCCCACCTCTTTTATTGCTTGTAAAGACTGGTGAGTACAAGAGCCTTACAGGTTGAGCAGTGCTGCCCTAGCAGGAAGGCCCTGGAAAGAGGGTCAGCAGACAGACTTCCCCAGATGTACCATTTTACCATTTCTTACTATGCAATCTCATGCAACCGAATTGTCTGTTTTTCTGTGTCTCCTTCCCTCTGTAAGCCCTGTAGACCATAGCATTTTGAGAACGACTATCTAGCAGAATAGCACCCTAATATCTATAAAGACTAGAGCACAAAGAAAATTATACAATCAGATATCATTCCTTTATTTGCAGCTCGTTACTAATGTCAAGTGTGGGACTCATCGTTTGCTCTGTGTTTGAACCATGATGACCTCATTCAAATGGCAGCACTCACAGGAAATCTTTATGTTAGGTCTATTGAAAAGGGTCTACAACTTCATTTGTTTACATGAAAAAAATGGCATAGAGCAAAGGAGAAGAAATAAGAAGTCCTGTTTACAAAGAACAGACTACCATGCAATGCTGTTCAAGTCACAGCACCAGGAACAGAGGTTCTCCCCACACAAACTACCTTAAAGAAAGGGCCCTGTATAGAGACCAGTTCTCCAAATGGAAGGGAAAACACAGGTCACTGCGGCGGCTTTCTGGTCCTAGGGCCAACAGACACGGTTCTCACCCAAAGACCTAGATTGCTCATGCAATCAGACCTGAATTTACAGGGAGCTGATTAATTGAACAGATTAAGCGCTAAACTCTTCTCTGTTAAATTTGTTTTGCAAGCATTGTTAACACTCTGTTACCTTTCACCATTTACCCTCTATTATAACACCAAGTGCAAGCCAGAGGCAACAACTCTCAACCTCCCAGCCTTCTCCAAGGGAGTTTAAAGCACTTCAGCAGAGTAGCCCTCTGGGAACTTCCAGGATCATGTTGAATGAACAGACTCAGGGACTCAAAACAACTACTTTAGGTCCAGTACTTCATGGCACTGCCATGAAACCTACACAAAAGCAGCGTTGGGGAAAGTGAATGGTATACCCACTATTCTGTTGCATAAAAATAAGGAGAAAGGGAAGGAGTTATATGTGACATAAATGAGATGTCAGGACCATTAATTTTTGATTGTTTTCCTTTGTTTGTAATTCTCAGCCTTGCACATTAAGCATCAGCACAGATCCTGGCCAGCTTAAAAACACAGTGGTTACTGCAGGCTTAGATTAGTTAGAGGCATTTTTTAATTCACATACTTCCCTTCCCACACTTGCAACCTTTGCTCTTCTTTCCCCACTATTCCCAACCAGAGCCTTTCCCTTCATTTTAGTCCTGCTTTCCCTCCCATCTCCTCTCAGCTGCCCCCTTTACCCACTTTAAACACATCTCCACCAGTATCATCACCTTATATCTCCTCTTGTTCATAAATGTGTCTTTGGTTCTTTCCCTCTTAAAATCCTCTGCTGCCTTCTTGTCCACTCCCTCCTGAAATATATTTTCTCCCTTACAAATCCAGCTTTGTAAATTCCATCTCTGTTCTCCCACTTCACACTTCTTTCTACAGATACTTACCATGGCACATGTTGTGCCAGTATCCCTTTTTAACAGTCAAGATCATCTACAACCTCTCTTCCTTGGCCTAATCTTTATGATTTTTTTTCCTTCACTGAATTCCCACCAGCAATAAGTCTGCACCTGCAGACTAGCGAAGTTGCACTCATAATTGTACAGCTAATGAATAAGTATGCTGAGAGCTTTGGAGAACTCTGAGCAGAAAAAACAGGGCCAAGCCTACCACTAGGCACAAACATCATCAACGTTATGGGCACCAAACACATGCATGACCAAAAAGGCTTAGAGAAGGCCAGGGTTTAGCCCTGTGATCTGCCCTCTACCTGCTAGCAAGCAGCACGTCTCCAGGTTATCCAGGCTTGCTCCAGACACCAGCTAATACACAGAGCTCCATTTTGTGGGGGTAAAATGCCACCTTGGTGAGGGGTGCAACTGGAGAGAAAGGGGAACTGGTACCAGCTTCTTCTGCAGCAGCTCCAGAAGCAGCCCTGGCACTCCCTGGAAGGAGCCCTCACCATCACTCTCCCAAACAAAGGAAGTGAGGCCTGTTAACCTCAATCTAAGTCTCCTAGCTCTAATCCATGGGCCTTGAGGTAAAGGTCTGAGATATATAGAGAGATCAATTAGGTTTGCACCACCTTAATATGAACAATTCCTAGATCATAGTTCTGGAGAACTAGAACCCACCTTGACAACACCAGGTATAAAGACTAATGGACAGTACTAAACCTGAAAAGTCACAACAAAATACCTCTCCTTACATTAGTCTCCAATACACACTTATATTAAGCCCTCAAGAATTTGTGTTTCAGTATCTTTCTTATATGATGAAAGACACTAATCATATCAAAATTTCTATCTTTTCCTATAAGCAGATATAATCTTATGCCACAATTTTTAGGAAGTAGCAGGTCAAAATTTTAGTCAGAGAAACACCCATAAAATATAGGTGCTTCTCTGCAAGTAGCCAAGTTAATGAGAATTGATCAGTATACATATTGATAATAATAAATTACAAGAGTATTAGCTGTCTTTAAAAAAAATGCATCCCATCTAAACCCACAACCAACACTTAACTACCACACAGTAACAATTTACTGTTTGTTTCTATAGTTTTCCATGCACGTTTTCTTCCCAGCTGCCTGAATTCAGGATAAAACATACCACAAGATCTACAAGAAAATTGTTTTTTTGTTCAAACTACTTGTTGTATGAAAAAAGAAAACTAGTTACTACAGCAATTTGTAACCAACAAAAACACCATTTAAATTGAGAAACACTTGTCTGGGAAAGAAAACCAGCTACTGAAAAGAGTCAGAAATTTTTCACATACTCTTTTTGCTTAAGGTGGATTTCTCCCCTAGCAATTTGGGGGACAAGAGGAAGATGTGTCTCTCCCGTGGAAAAAAAATAAATTGATCTATATTTATTAAGAACTGTGTTAATTCATATTCTCAGACACTACAGACTTTGGGGGACTGATCCTACACGAAGAATTTCTCTACAAAGATAAAGCTGTCCTTTCATTTCTTACCCTGCTGAAACCAATTCATTAGCACTAGATTTGACTCAGTCCATCACAAAACATCTTCCATTTGGAGACTTAACTGGAAAACAAATATTTTTTGGTTTCTTAAATAGCATTAAAAGCACATTAATATTATAACATTTTCTGTCAGTTTCTTTGCTAAAAATCTTATTTTTCATGCCAGCATTTAGAATAATTATATCTGCAAAGGTTTAAAATGGAATCAAGACCAACGACGAGCCACAGAAGAAAAGTAGATATAAGAGTATTGAATAAACAGAATACACCACTGCTGTGCATGATGAAGGAACACTTTGTGAGCTTATATACTCACCCCAGGAATAAGGATGCCAGTTACAGATGTCAGATTAAGCTCATGATGCTTCATGACCTCCTCCTCCTGTCCTCTCAGCTGCCCCAGACACATGTAAGTGTACCTAACAAGCGGTAAGGCATAGAGCAATGATTAGACACTCTCATGTTCACTACCCCCAAAACACAGCCATCCATAAGACAGAACTTGAATTGCCTTGTCTCCCCCAGCACATAGTCTGTCTCACAGGAAAGTATTACCATCCCTTCTTTTCAACTCTCATTTATCACTAAGGGTTTGGGTTTAACCCATAAAAAATGAATATCCCTACAAATAACCTTGTATGTAACTTTGAGAAAACTGGCTTCAGCTGAGACTGAACCAGTCCAAGATCCTACCATAAACTAAGCCATGTTTAATCTGCAGGGCCAAACAGACCAATAGGAGCTAGAAACAGTAAATGAGGTATGAAGTATAATAATCAGGTGTGAATTCTTGAGCAAATTATAGTAAGTTATTCCTTCAAAAAATTAATAACAGCTGTATTAACTCAGTCTCAAAAAGTTTATTTTTGCTGTTAATCCATGCAGACTAATTTCAGTTGAAGAGTAAGCTACTCCTCAAATACAGTGACAAAAAAAGATTAAGAAATTTCAATTAACTGCTGCATTTTAAATCTTGTTGAAATGTATGCCTTAGCTTTTCTTCATACATAAGTTCATCTTTTTGTTTCTGTCAGTAATACTGTTCTCTTCTTCCTTCATGTTCTCAGGGCTGTAGCTACAAAAATCAAATAATGATCTAACATAGCTGGCATGTAAAAAAAGATGCAAGTAGCTAGATTCCTCAGAGATATGCAAAGACTCTGTACAGTCTTAAAAACAAAGGGGCTTCCTGCATTTCTAATAAATAATTCTACAGCATTTGCATATACAGAATATTCTGATTGTATTTCATAGGAAAATGAGGGGGGATACTTTGACAGCAGCATTTGATTATATTTCAAGAAAAGCAGACCAACACAATACACCCATGTGCACTCTGAATTAATGCAGTATTTCCTGGATTCATTTTTTGATACACCCACATGCACCTTATTTTCAGTGTGTAAAAGGTACATCTAAAAAAAAAATGCTACAAAAAATTCAATCAATATTTTTCTGAAAATACGTCACCTGAGTGATACTTTAAAACATCATTATTCTGAGAGCTGAGATGTTTATTTAGTCCACCTCTCCCAGTTCTACCAACTAGCATGAAAGTTTTATAGAAATTAAATGTAAAGATTGTTATTAATTTCTTTCCTAGCTGTATAGCTTCCTATATATATAGCTTTCCTATAATACCATAGATATTTTCCTTCAAATCAGCCTACAGCATATCTCTTGAGGTAAGGTAACAGGGATTCCTCTCACGTCAGGCAAACATCTAAATTTCTGTTCCTATTTAACCCAAATGTCTCTAATTTTTTTTTTCTTCCCTCTAACCAACTTACCAAACTCCAAATCATTGAGTACAGATTTGTCCTTAAAGTAACTTGTTTCATAATTATGTTGCATTTTACCACTCAGTAAAATGAAGCATAGGATTAATGAAAAGCTGCCTCAGGATATTTACCATTTTTCTCCAGACTTAAGAATCAACACCAGTTTGTACTCAAGAAGCACAAATCAATGACATCCATAGAATAGGCAGCACTGTCTATGAAACTGTGAAAAGACCTGATTTTAAACGTATGCCATTCAAAAAACAGGCTGTTTTTCTCTGGTTTTGTCAGTCTTCTCACAAAATCAAAATGGAAATGAATATATCATAGCAACCACATGGAAGCCACCTTGGAGGTAGAAAATTCTATAAACAGGATTTATTTTCTGAATAATGTCTTTAACCCTCTGTCTTGCTAGGACATATGTATTAACCTGCACTAAATACAGTCTTAGGAAAATATTAATTTAATGTGGAAAAAAAAATTCACAACTGGCTCAATTCTTGAGCCAGTTTACAAATTAACAAAGCAACATTAACACCAAACCCTTCACTGTACAATCAGCAATACTAAAAGAACAGACTACTTGGAGATATAATGGAAAAACAGCATCCCAGATTTGCTTTTCTGCAGGTGCTGAAGTCAGTTTTGGTTTTCCTGGAATGACCTCAATGAAACAAAACAAGCTTTCTCTCTTCCCATTCCTTCTAAAATATTCATGTAGCTATTTGTATACTTAATATTGACTCTGTTATGCATTATATAGGAGGGTTTCCAAACCATTAAATATGCCTTCATGCCTTTGGGTATCCAGAAGTTCTTCATGTATAGCTCACAGAGTATTATTAAAGTGACATAAACGTAGTTTAATACATGTTAAGTTACACAGATGTTCAGGTACCACCACATTGCAATAGTGCATCCATGGTTTCCATCTGGAACTTACGAGAATTCAAGATATGGGACAGCAGACAAAAAGGACTGCAGTGCTTCCTGAACAAAAAATTTTGCTTTTGTCTGCAAGTTTATACAACATTGCATAAATCAAAAATGAGAAGATCCCTCTGCTCATCCTGGAGAGTTTAGGCCCTGGTCCAATTAAATAGATGCAAAGAACTACAGAACTGGTTCAGTATTTCATCTCTACCGGTATTTTTACTAAAGTGTGTCTACCTGTCTGTATTTTATAACTAAGGTCATCCTTCAAAGTTTAAGTTCTGCAAACATTACATCAAAATACAACTTTGTGCAAATAAGCACAAGCTGAATCTAAGTTCCAAATTTAGTTATTGATGATTGCCAGTGACTAGCTCCCTTAGTGACAGGCAGACATTAGATATAGACAGAATATACAGTTAGCAGTAAGTGCTGAGACAACCAAATTTACCAAGCACAAACTCCGAGTCCCACTTTAATCACCGTAAATTTTATTGTTGATCTAAATGGATGCAGAATTTGGTTAACTTCCTCAGATCCAGCCAGCTGTGAAACATGACCCGCTGTGTTAAATAGCCTATGAAGCTACATTGTGCAGTAAAAATAGCATGTGCTGTGCTCAAAGGATTTATTTAAAAGCTCTACAAGAAAAAAAAAATCTGAAAAAATGAAAGCAATAAAAAAGAGTATACAGATGTATACGTCTAAGTTGTAAAAACTTCCTAAGAAATTTTGGCAACCTGTAGTTCAAAATCGTAGAAAAACATTTTTATTAGCACCTTCTAATGTTGTCTCAGGCAGCTTAATCCCAACTGGGATAATCACATATATTTTTGCTGCTGTTAACTTACACACGTGAATTCAGGCACAAGCTGACTCAGAAAAAAATCTACACGTCTTAATTAAAGTAAACATTTTACGACTGGGGATATTTTAGACCTAGAGCAGCTACAGCTGTCATTCTTGGCCCTGCTTTCTATGGCCCAAGAGCTGCAAGATATGTCACACATTCCGAAGAGCTTACTGGCAAGGAGAGCTGGATGGGTTCACAGCTACAGAGGGTGTTGAATTCAACCTCACAGTGGGATGTAGGTGGGTTTCCTGCACATCTGCATCCTTGGAAAATCCAGTGATGAGATCTGTAGTAGATGTTTTTTGTCTCCCTATCTCTCGCAGACAGGTCACCCACAACAACAGAGGCTGAGTAGCCATCTGGAGACTCGCATGATATAGCGCGTCCAGACTGCTTGTGAAAGATGAGCACATCATGACTGACAGGCTGCCCATTCCTGCGCAGGAGTTTATAGCAAACGGGTTGTTTTGGAAACCAGGTATGATTTTCAAGAAATCAAGAACTGAAACATAAGAACTTCAAACCTTGCACTCTCAGAAAAGAATGCCTCTGTGGGAAATATGTAGCTCTTATGACTCTTGTCCTGACTTTATTTTGTGGTTCAGATGCCACACTCAAACTTTTTTCCTGTAATGTATCATAGTTTCCAAAGCCACTATAATAAAAAATGGTTGATTAGTTTAAAACTCCATTTCCTATCAAACAATGGCCTCGGTGAATTCTTTTGACCACTGCCCTTTTAGACCTTTTCACCTTGATGTACAAACAAAACATTTCTCATGCTGACTTCAATATTGATGCTTGACTCTTATCATGAGGAGACATTTACAGTCGGACAAGGTTAACGTGAAAGTGCTTTTTTTCCCCCAAGACTACTACAGTACTTATATCAAATGCCACAGCACCTAATTGCCCTCCTCCAAATGGTGGCATTTTATCAAGATTTCCAGTGTGCACAAAGACCGTGGATATACTAGAGAGACTACAGGGGCAGCAGCTCCTTCTCCTGCTCCCATCGTGCACATCACTCACTGTGCGTGCACACACACACACACACACACCTTGCCATGAAGCCGAGGAGAATGTTCACGTTCCTGACCTCCATTCAGGTCACAAATATGGCTTCTGCTACATGTATTACCGTTTCTGAGGACAAGAATCCATTCTCTATATAATTCAGCAGAGGCTGCTCATCATGTAACTAATGAATTGGCTGTGGTCTGCCTAATAGTTATTTTACATATCCTCCAGCATACTCAGAGATCTAGATATAAAATTGAGCAATCTACTCATGTATCTGCAATGCTCTCCAGAGTACTGTGAGTCTTTAAAACAATGACTTACCAACTGAGCTCCTCATGAAACACAGCAAAATAACCCTAATATTATCACCACATGATAAAATCCTATTCAACACTCAGACTGTGGGCTCAGTGAAGTACTCATCACAGACCTCAACAATTTATCTAAAGATACAGAAGAAACAAGAAAAGATAAAGTCATCATCCCACCCCACCCCCCAGCACATTTAATTTTAGGTAGTTGAGGTAGTATAAGGAAGCATTTCCTATGACATTTAAAAATAACTATTCCCAGATTTCTCAGTATCAGCTAGCCAGTGTAAGTTTGCATGTGAACAGGGAGCTAAAAGATTCTGCAGAAATTAGAATAATACTAAGTCCCCAGTTACGCCTTTTAAAGGAAAAGCACCTTAACAGGTTAGTCTAATGTTGCATAACACCTGGCTTAGCAAATTCCATTAACTATTCATAGTGTATTTTTAATGGGTATTACAACTTGATTTCTATATATTTAAATAGGAAACAAAGGTAGACCTTTCCTCAATCACGTGATAAGTGATAACAGAAAATTTTGTACTTGAAATTGATATGCAAGTAAAACAGCTACATCATCTCCAGCATGTTTTAAAACAATCCTGTGGTTTGAGCTCCCTGTTGTTTCAGATCATACAGAAGCAGCTCTTATAAACAGGACGCACAGGTCAGGCACATTTTCATGTTTTAATTTTTCCCCACAACATCATCCAACAAATAGCTTTGAAGTTCTCTAAGAAGTACTTTTTCCTATTGTGAATAGGACAACACTGTCATTTCTTCAATGAAAGGTTAGAAAGGACTGCCAGAATAGCACTAAAATCTCTAAAGAAGGGATTAGCATTTGGGGAAGGCTGGGGGGCGAGTAAGGACCCCAAAAATTTTCATTATTTAACATCATTAACATTTTTATTTAGTCTGATATTTTCTAATCTAGTCATGTTTTAGGAATAGCTTTCCCTTCCCTTTGGACTTCAACAAGTCCAAAATATGCTCAGAAAACAGGTAGCTAATCTCAATAACATTTTCCTTACAGGTCTCCCCAGTTGTCCAATTGGCATGAGTATGCCCCCTTGCACTCCTGACAGCTCCAAGGAGAATTTGAATTTCACATCATTCAATTTCACCCTCTTTCTTTCACCCTTTCCTCATACAGAGGATGAAGATGCTTCCTCCGAGTTGCTCAAGGGAACACCTTGTCAGAAACATGATGCGTGACTGCATCAAACAAAACACCCACAAAGCAAATGTGGGATGCTGGAGCACAAGGAGAGATTTTGTTCCTTCTTTCCATGGCTCCAAGAGAAGCAGAATGGGTAAAAATTAGTAGTATTTTTTTCTAATTCTCAAAGTTAGAGGCACAGACAGGAACCAAATGAAGTTCCCCACATCGCCAGGATCTTATGTATGCTCCACACCATACTGTTCCACATGTATTTAGTCATCGCTCCAGATTTTAACAGTTTCAGATGAAGCACACTTCAGATTTTGTGGGTAGCTGGTTAACAAAGAAAGATCTGTTTATAATGAAGATATTTACATGCTCTTGTAAAGCTCACGTTCAGCTTTTCCTTAAGAAAGGAGCTGTTTAAAATGACCACGATTCTGTACCCTGAATCACAGAAAAGGGAGATAGTTACGGGTTATAACTGTTTAGTTGACCCACTTAACTGAAATTACAATAGCTATGATACTTCCTGTGTGTTCAATCCTCGTGATCACTATGCCACATTATGAGATTGCTTTCCCAGTAGCAAAAAATTATGAAAATCACCTGGGGGAAGGGGATATTATTATGGCACCTGTGTTCCACTTTACCCAAACTCTGTTTCTTCCATATCCGGAATGTTGCTACTAACATGTGCTAGCAAACAAGGCACTGCACTGGGATTCAAGGAACCTGTTCTCCAGTGGCAGGGATCTGCTGCACCGTCCTTCACAAGTCAGTGTGCCCCTGTTCCCCTTTCTACTTCTTTCATCTTAACACGAACAGATGTTTGGGACTGGGATAGTATATTATCCTGCATTTCTATTTCACAAATGCTTCCAGGTCTCCCTTCACTTGAGGCCTTTAGGTGCTAATGAAGTATAAATGGTAATGCAGACATTGAGCTTTACGTGTTTCCTAAAAACGTAGCTGAAGAATACATTTGAAATGATACAACATTCATTTGTCGTACAAGATTTTTTAATCTCTTGCACAGACCTCACATTTTTAGATGAGAATGCTTTGAGGTCAGGGCAAGAAGAATTCTCCTATAAGCAACTCAGTAAAGTAATTTACTTGAGAGGCTTAATCAATTATCCTTTTGAACGCATCCAACTTTGCAGCAAAGCAGCATTTCAGTGATGGAGTACAGAAAGACATACTGGAAAGGTTCTTTTCAGCTATAGCATTTTAATTTGAGGGAACAAAGTTTGTCTTTTGCAGACTGGATTGCCAGCTAGAAATACATTAAATTTTGTGAGAAGAAATTTCTGTCACATGATTCTAACGTGTTTGCTGACCACATGATATCACTACTGGGATAATATAAATTTATGTGAATTTTCATACCTTCACTGAAGTCATTGGTTATCCTTTAGACACTAAAAAAACCCGAGAGGCTCAATTTATAGCAAGGAGGATAGCGAGTACTTTGGGCTGCACAGCAGCAGCCAATACAAGTTTATTCTTTTCACTTACACCAGTTCTTTAATGCACTTGCTGAGCAATCTCTAGTTTACCTAATCTACCTACATTAGGTAAAACAGCTCTTCCCTGAAAAAATTAGAATCTGAATCAGATCTTCATCCTCTTAGCACCATTTTCCACATTCCACTAAAACAGCGATATTTTGGACTCAATGAAGAGGGCAGAATTTGATCTGCCACATGTGCAAGGTCCACTGAAAGTTCATACTTTGGAATTAAATGCAGATTATTGCAGAAGTCAGGAGCTGCCATATGTTCATATTAGTCAATGGTTTTTATCTGTTAATGGCTAGGCTATATCCAAAGCTTTTATGTGTGTAGCTGTTATTTGCATATGGCTTTAGGCATGTATATATGAATGTGTACCTAGATAGATAGATATATAACTTTAGATAGCTTAATAGCTTTGGCAGAGCATAAAAAAGAACAGTGAATGCTCCCGAATTTTGATGTAAACCAGGGTTTTAGAGAACTTAAAACAAAAGATACTTGCATTATAACAGCATAAAAAGATATTACATAGAACATTTATTTGCAACCCTGTATCAGACTAAAACATACAGATTAAGACCACATAGTACAGTATAGTAAGAGCCAAATACAGCTAAATAAAGTATAGAGGAATATTGAAAAATAAAAGTAAATGGTTGTCAGAGGACAGTAGAAGTGGGAGAGAGCTGGAAACTAAGCTAATATTTAATAAATAAAAATAAGGAAGGACTGAATTCAAGAGAAGAATGACAAAAATTACAAAGTCACAGAATCACATGGGGTTGGAAGAGACCTCTGGAGATCATCTAGTCCAACCCCCCTGCCAAAGCAGGTCCACCTAGAGCAGGTTGCACAGGAACTTGTCCAGGCGGGTATTGAATGTCTCCAGAGAAGGAGACTCCACCACCTCTCTGAGCAGCCTGTTGCAGGAAGTAGGTTCCTCTACTTCACAGACACGGTTCCTCAGCACCAGCAATATCCCCTCCCTCTGCCTGGGGCTGTCGGCTCCTCTCCCCATGTGCAGCCCAGGAGGAGCAGGGCTCTGACAAGGAAACAGGGACACCTCCCAGAAACAGACACACCACTTCTGAGCTGCAAATGAGCTCAGAAACCCCACATCCAGAAAGGGCCTGGTGCCTCATCTGCTGCACCAGCTCAAGACACTGCCAGGAGGAGGTACCTGCGTTTAACATTACTGCCAACTTTCGGAGAAAGGAGCAAATCAGTTATGCTTCTCTCACTTCCAACTCACTAAACGTCCAGCTCGATATGCAAATGAAGGAATATACACCATATTGTATGTATGTGTGTATGTGCAAATAAATGCCACAAAAGATAGAATTTTAGCACAGAGAATAATTGTATGTTTTGCAAATATAATTACAATAGCCAAGTAGAATGTCTTTAAAGAAAACAACCCTTGAGCTTTGATCAGATTAACCTGTATATTGTTACTTCTGAAGTCAAATTTTACAATTAGTTTGTCAATGTTTTATACAAAATTATTATAATGTAGCACTGCTTTTAGAGGAACTGTGCTAAAATAATTCAGAATGTGAAGATGTAGCTGAGATTACATAATCAACACCTAATCACCTTGTTTCCTAGCAAAGCTGTGTTACTGCAGAGAAATTAACACACAAGCCTCCAGTTTGATGTCTATCCATAAAAGCACAATATATGTTGGCCTCCACCCTCGATGAAGCAGTAATTAATTATAAATAGTGCCCAAAGCTGCACAAAGTAACAGAAACAAAATGCAAAAAGACCTGAGGAAACAAAAATAAGCTTTCTTTAGGGGACTGATGTGTGTTGGGGTTTTTTTTGGTAAAAAGACAAAATAATAAAAAATAAAAAACCAACACAGAATTTGAAATCTAAAACTGTTATACTCCAGTGCTTCTATCTTTGTGATAAAATGATACAAACAAGAAGGGTTGGTCAGTTCATAAAATGTCAATTTGAGAGGTAACAACAGATTAAAACACGTAAAAGGCTGCTGCAAGCAAGAGAAGTCCACTGCAGACAGGACAAGTAGCAAGGGGATCGTTTGTTGCTGTGGGGGAGTTTAAAGCTGCCTGGATGTGTGACCATACACATATACAGAGGTGCATGTCCTACTGACAAACACACTGACGTACTGTAACAGTTTGCCTGCAAATGTCTCTCTCTTCAAAGGCTTTTAAGATCTTGCAAGTAAGATGGATGAAGACAAGATGCTTTCCAGGGACAGAGTGATTGACTAGATGAGATTTTCTCCCCTTTTTCTGTGACTTTACACAACCAAGAAACTTCTTCCTTTTGGAATGGTACAGCTGTCCCATTTGCACTGATGCAACAGATGACAAGGGGAACAATGCAACAGAGAATCAAGACCTAGTACAAAGCATAAAGGGAAGCAGACACCCCAAGCAGTTTGCAGTTCTCCTCTCGCTGCATCTATCGGCGAGCAGAAGCAGTTAATGACATAAAATTTTATCTTAGATGACAAGGGAAGCCCTAACTTTATTCCTGGAGCAGCACAAAGAGCGTGTTGGGAGGCAGGCTCTCAGCTAACCCCTATGTATAGAGAAAGGAAGGATTAGGGGAAGAAAAAGAAGGAGGTGGGAGGGAATCAACACAAGAGCTATTCATAAAACTATTGTAAGCAAATGGAAAAGTTAACATGGAAATTACTTAATGTCACTCGGATAATACATGATCAAGTGAGAGGCTGCTACTTCCAAGCAAGCACATGAATGATTAAAGCCCTAGAAGCACAGTCAGACAAAAGCTCTTTTACACAATTAACATGAAGAAAATGGACATGGGGAAAAACTGTTTGGAAGACCTTTAATTCCCATCTCCAAATTGACAGCAGTACTTTAAGTGGGAATATTGTTCTTGATAGTTTGAGTATCACATAATCAACAGGAATGAAAACGCCATAAAGAATTGCAATGATTTTATCACTAGGGTGTGACTAGTGATTAACTGAAAAGGGTTCCCATAAGCTTAGCACTAAAATCTGAGCTAATCTCAGGCAATGCCAAGAGCTTGTCCATGATTTGTTTTTATATGACTGCCGCATTCCCCACTTGCCTAATAAAAACAGCTTCTTCAATGTACTGGCAGCAAAGCCTGAAAGCCTTCACCATGAAAAAAATTGCCAGAGTATTTTCTTTTTTCCTTTTAGTAGGGTTTGGAACTGATATAAAAAAAAAACCCAACTTTTAAATGAGTAAAACCACACTGTGCTGGAGAATTGGAAGGCAATAAACTTTAGCTCTTATTGCAATTACTGCTGCAAACTATGCACATAAAAACTGTCTATTCCACAAAACAAAGAACCAAAATGCACCTTGGAACATTATTGCTAAATAGAACCTTAATATGAATTTTGTCCAAAGACTTTTTGATTCAAACAGAATCTCTATAACTTTTACCATATATCGCAGATTTAGTCCTCTGTTATAATAAAAAGACTCAGTTTATAACTCTGCAATTCTCTAACAGAGTAAAGCCCATTAATCAAAATGGTATTTTGATGGGCTGTGCAAATAAATAGAAGTACAGCTATACTTAGTATGGCTATGGTGCATGAAAACCTGCTCCCAGAACAGCTGGAATGAAGCATTATTCATTTACAGTTTCTAATCACATTCAGCATCTAGAATGGAAATCTGATGTTTGTTAATTGCTTTGAGTATCTTATTTCATTTTTCAAAACCCTGTAACACAACATTGAGATTATTGGCACCATTTCACATCTATAGCATTCTTTCAAAGTGAAATTTTTATTACCACTTGCTTCGTACAGGAAAAATATACCTCAGAAAAAGGATACAAGGATGACTTTAAAATATGCTCAGTAACAACTTTTCATCTTATTTTCTAAAAAGTAAAAAGGCAAACCCTATGGGTAAAATTCGCCCTATTTCTCATGCATAAAACCTGACAGGCAAGAGAAGCAGTATGGTTCCTCTACGCAGGAAGGGAGGATTAGTCTCCCAGGGCTCCTGCAGATCAACATATACAATGATTTGGGGGTAAGCTCAGGTCTGGATCACCAGATCTCAACAGGGATGTTGCAAGGATAAATTCATTTATGTGTCTGAGGTCTCAGATGTAAACATGAGACATTCTAATTACCTTAAGAGGCAAATAGCAGGAGCCCAAGTCCTGGTGGGAATAGCTGGGGCATTGGCTTCTGTTAACCAAGCAGGGAAGCTTAACACAGCAAAAGGAAGAATTTGATTTCTAAATTCTTTCAAGAACACAAACATTATACACATAAAACAAGCACTGTTTATTTTAACATCTACAGACAACAGATGCAGAAACTAGACCTGATCTCCTTCTCAGCAAGCTATGCATTTGTGTGAAGTACAAGATGGTTTTCCTTCTCCTCCTCTTGCCAGAAATTATTGTAGTATTAATCATACTCACATCATAATTTTTTTTAGCGCATCTCAGATAAAAATACTTGTCTTAAATTAATTTGACAAAACAACAGTATAAGCTTTATACATCATACTTCCATTAGTAAAAAACCCCAAAACTTAACTCTCCTCCTATTAAAATAATGCTGGTTTTTTCCCCTCTAACACTTTCAGAAATACAGAAGGTTTAAAATAGTCTAAGTTCTAGATTAACTTTTAATATCTTTCTTAAAAAAAATAAATATAAATCTATATCTTCTGATCATTTAAGCATGGTTGTCCTCAGGGTCTGTTTTTTATAGCATCTTATGTACTTTATTCCTTGTGACCAATTCCTTTGAATCACTGGTGAACACCTGTAAGTTGCAACCTTAAACAGAACTGGTTAACATCTCTTTTTAGCATGTCAGTGGCTGTTTGTACTTCACTTCTATTTGCTGAAACACCTAACAGCAAGCATGTCTGACTACACCATCCTCTGTGAGCACTGAGCCAGATCAACAATTTGGCTACTCCAAAGTATAATGTGCAAATAAGTAAAGACACTGCAGAGCTGTTTGCCAGCGCTTCTCCTTCCCTTCCCAGTTCAAGAAATGCACATTCTTTTCTCTGTGCACTTACGCTCTCTTCCTTTCCATTTGTCTGCTAAAGCTCCATTTCTCCTGCAGCTTCTACTTAGAATGAGCTAACCGTTCTGTATCAGTTTGGACTGATTTGAAAATAACCTCTACTGCTTAAATGTTGATGAAATTACAGCTACAAGACCTTTCCCACTGCATCATTTTAGCATCTACTATAAAGTTAACCAGGACTTGTCTGCCCGGCAAAGTCGCATTAGCAAAGCGTGATTTTCAGGATCTGTAGCATGTCTTTGCAGTTACATTTCTGAAAATTTGCACATTATGATAAATGTTTTACAAACAAAAAAATTAAGACATAAAAGCAGAAGGTAAATACACCTATGCAGGCTTGTAGCAAGACTTAATTCCATTACTGACATCATTTATTACATCATACACATAGTACCAGGGCAATAGGCTTAAAGTAATTCTTGGTATTTATAAGTGCTGTCTACTTTGGATTTTATTTTCCAGAAATATTTGTATCAACTGACATGCAAAGTCAAAATACTGTTAAAGGAATACAAGACATGGCAGTTCCTCTTATGTATTTGATGATTTTCTTCCATCTTCCAATGCCTGCCTTGTATCATGTTATCTGATGCCTGAGCTCCTGGCTCCCGTCTCCTAAGAGTCTTGCTTTCTCCATGTGTACATCTTCTACAAAATGCTGAAAGCTTTTCCACTGACCAAAACTTTACAACTGATTATTTTGGGTTTTGCCAGATTTCCTGTTTCCTGCCAATATGCTGTGGGCCGTGGCCTCCCAGTGTCTCTTGACAGTCCCCACTTTAAGTGGAACATTGCAATTAGCATCAGTGAAAAGGAGATCAGAATCAGATTCAATTTTCATAGAAAAATCTATTATTTTTTTCAATAAATGTATCTCTCCAACAGACTAATATTTTCTATTTCCAAGAAACAAACTTGAAAAGAGAGTAACTCAAGATGGCTGTACTTCTATTTTTTTCTTATTATACCATGATATTATCTGAAGCAAATCTGAATATTCTTCGTAACAAATTATGTTCTTTTTTGCATTTTTAGTATTCAGAGGCTCTCTCTCAACAATTCACAGTCCATCACACAATGGGCACCACATCTAATCTTCTAGTTTAGAAATTTATTAATCATGTAGCAGTGGATAGACGTTGCTTCAGGATCATTCATGCTACATTTTTAAGGTATCCTTTAAAACAACTAATTAAAATCATAGAGGGATCAAACTAAAATAAGAAAGAACAGCAGGTGCATCCATTATTCCATTTTTGATCTGTTTTTCCCACAGAACTTCTTGCTGCAGCATTCACAGAAAGTTTCTACTTCATTCTGGAGACAAAGTGATTCAAGATGTGGTCGCATTTCCCTCCCACAGTGCAGAACTCTCTCCCTAAAGAAAGCACTTTTTTGGGGCTTAGTTCCTTAAACCTATCCCAAACTAGCAAACAACTTGCATGTTAATAAACTTAAGTAACCAAGTAGTCTCCCAGATGCAAGTGATTTGAAACCTAAGATGTGGGATGATCGGACTGCTAGGTGTTTTAAGCCACTTAACATGCACAAGTGCTTTAGTGGACTGAGGCCAGGTGGCTTATCTCCTGCAGGGCTCAAACAGTCCATGTTCTGCTTGGAAATCTACCTTTTACACATTTACTTTCAGCAGTTTATCAGTCATATTATTTAATTATGAAATATTTGGAGCACTTGAAAAAAAAAAAACAACATCAAACCACTACATAATATTACAGTACCTGGAGACACCAAGCTATTCCAGTTTTTCATAGTAACCCTTCTTTTGGAAAGTATGTGATGCATATTAAAAACCTCTGCAAAGCCTTTACCATAATAATCTTGCAGAAACTAGCCTACATGACTCAGACTGATGCATTTCTCCCCTCAGACTTACACAAATACGGTGTTTTTAACATACTTTCTCTATATGGTGGTGCAGCACTTCTGCCCTATTTAGCACTATTTCTTTAAATTATCTTGAATTTAAAAAACCCACACTACGTATTCATTTCTTTGTGGCAACATTCGTCCAGGTTTATCAATCTTGCATCTCAACAGTAAATGCATGCAAGTTTAGTCAGCCTCTTGAGTAGTGGATATAAATTGTCATGAGTAAAATTTCATTAAGTGCCAAAAAAACTTTAATATCTTGGCAACAAAAGTCAGTTCAGAGTAACTCAGGAAAAACTGCTTGTCGTTACTTGATGGCCTATGGTCTGAAGTGAACTATAAATAGTGAATCAGATTGTTAAACACTTTTGCTTTAAGGATTCTGACCATATGAAACAGATTGATTTTATAGAAATATCTTAAGCCAAATTCTTCTCATTCCACTATGTCACATTTAAGCCTTAATAAAATATAGGCCATACTGTGGGAAAGTATAAATTCACGTATCTTCTGTAGACCTCAGTAAAGTTCTTCAGTTATTGTGACTGACAATCAGGTCTCTTTTAAAAGAAATCCTTTTCTTTTGAACAAGTTATTCAATAAGATTTACCTAATTCAGCTGTAGTCCTCTATGTGGGCAAAAGAGTATCATAAACATTCACTTTCTAGTCTTTGTTTATGAGAACTCACACTTTAAATAAAACTTGTACATATAAATTCGGTAAATTATATCCCCCATTCGATACTGAAACTTTAAGACTAGAGTACTTGGCACCTCCAAGCCTATTGCTTGAAAACACACCTTTCCACAGCAGTCTTGTTGAGCATAACAGCCTTTTGCCAATCTAGAATAATGATGCACTTTGTGTTATTTGTCCCTTTATTCAGGGAGATATTATTAAAAAAAAAAAAAAAGCAATGAATGTTAAAATCCCATAATCCCATGCGGTACAGATGCACTGCAACGTATGTGAGCTATTGTAGTGAAGTGGCATGTATATGTCAATGTTATCAAACAATCCAGCCCTACCAAAGTAAGTATGATCCTACTGGAAAGCACTTTGTATGGTTGGCTTTTAAAGGAATTGTGTTGAAATTCAGACTAAATTAACTACACTGGAGACCAGGACTGCGTCGCAGCTTTATATAAATAGTTGTTGCTGCTTCAGAGAAAAAGGCAGAGTAGCAGCAACAAACAATGCATAAGTAATAAGCGATAGAAGTTAAAACCACAATCGTACAATTAGATGGGAGGACAAAAGCCAAAAATGCAGGGAAGTGCAGGAGAACTTTTCATAATTTCAGATGTTTAATAAGAAATTCATGACTAATAAATGTGCTGTGTTGGTTTTTTTTTTTTTTAATGCAGATCATTAGCTAAGCATTAAATTGAATGGTGCTGTGCCAATTTATACTAGCTGAGAATTTGGCCGCCCAATACCAAGACAGAAATAAGAAAAGAGCACCAGATTAGACATTTCTTCCTTTAAGATTTACCAATTCCTGTGGCTGAGGCCAGGACCAATCAAACACATGATCTGTTAGCGAGCCTGGCCTAATTTCCGCATTATCATCAGGCTGATGATGGTTTGCGGCACAAAGAATAATCCTGATCAGTGTAGCCAGTGCTGAACACATCCATTTTTAAGAAAGATGAATCTGGAAGTCTTCCCAGGTTATACATCTGCCTCTCTAATTCACACTTACTCAGAATGTACAGACTTCTCTCTGTGACATATTTGTGGGTGAGCTCAGAGCAGCTTGCTAAAAGATACTAGTTAAAATGCTGACTGCAGGTTGGATATTGTATATACAACTATAATTGGGAACACATTAATTCTTCTGCATAAAATGCCATCTACCAATTGTTTAACTTAGGGCAGCTAGAAATTGATTTGATTTAGAGAGAAATACATAGGAAGACATTTTCTTCTTGGCTTTATCTCTTTCTCATCTTGTTTTCCTTTCGTCACACTTCAGTTGTGAAGTCTTTTAACCTTTTCCTTCACAACAGGGATTCCTCTCCTTTTTAAAAAGCAAGCAAGCTCCTCCTCAGTGAAATTTTACTACATTTCAGAGGGGCTAATGGCAACGATGCAGTGCTTGAGCCATTCATAGAACATTACTCCTAGTCAGCCAGCCAGAATCCCAAGATCTAAAGCATCACTCCTTTTCTAGAACTCAGCGTTTCCCCAGACATATTCTGAGGAGGCTGACTATACTGCTTTGAATCTTCTTCAATGTTCAAGCATTTTATGCACTAAAAGCTAATGAGATATTAGGAACAAGTTGATTCCTAGGAGCCAATTTGCTCAGTTGTGGGGGGCTTTCTTTGTGTATGTGTGTGTTTGTGTGCGTGTGGTGGTACAGACACAGATTTTTAATGTTTCTGTCTAGTTGACTTCTTAGGTTTTTTTCTCCATACACCATCTGTGTCCTGAAAAATTGAACTCACATGTTTTACACATGCAAATAGCACACGAACCTGTTCAAGTAGATGAATAATACCTAGTTTCAAGTGCTTAATTATGCAAATGGCAAGACTGTAGACACAAAAGCAAAACCCCATAACGAACCTGTATTCTATAAGGAAAAAAAAAAAACCACAACAAAAAAAACCAACTCAAAAAGCCCAACCAAGCTCTCCATTACCATATCAATGGCAAAAAGGACTATATAGCCTCCCTGTGCAAGAACAGTGGAAAACCACCGAAGAGAGGGAAGAACAGCTAGGACAAACGTAAATTACCGTAACATGAGGAGAAGCCACTCCAGCTTCAAGTACCAGCTCAACACGCTTTCTGAGGGATCTCTATATTTAATATAGACTTAATATATCCTGAAATGACTCATTACTGAAGATTTGGGGGCAGACTGAAATGAATATTTTTTTTCCATGAAAAGAGTTTTTTTATGGACTATAAGTTATTAACATAACAGAAGATACAGACTTAAGATTGGACAGTATGATTTTACAGCACATTATGTTTTTAGGTTCTGGCACTTCAAAAGGATTGATTTTTTTTCCAAGTCTCCTGTTTAGCTGGAGGGCACGCAGATATATTTTGCTAGCAAAAGGGTTAATAGATTCAACCTTTTGAAAAATGTAC
Source organism: Xenus cinereus (assembly GCA_025774025.1). Taxonomy (NCBI): domain Eukaryota; kingdom Metazoa; phylum Chordata; class Aves; order Charadriiformes; family Scolopacidae; genus Xenus; species Xenus cinereus. The sequence goes on from JAOXJK010000012.1 coordinate 89,629,406, forward strand.
TTCTTTACATGCATATAATATGATGGATAGTTAACTGCGTGCACATTGGTAAACAGAGGTGAAAAACAAATTAATTGGAAGGTATAGAGTTTATTGTTTGTTCTCGGTTTGATAGATGGATCTCATTATTTTCCTTGGGCAGACAAAGCCATAACAGTTTCCAGAGAAAGGAGAAGTGGCAGCTCCAGGAAACTGCTTACAGATGGACACCCAGCAGGCTAAAAATATTACTTCTGTCCACCTCATCAATAAACTGGCTCCATGCAGAATGGCAATTATTCTTTTCCTCCTCGTATTGCCCTTTGTGAGGCCTGAGGACTGTTATTGATAACAGGGTATGGAGTGCAAAATATATACAGTAGCTCAAACTCATTTACTATGGTAAATCCATACTGGGTAGCAATGATGCCTTTTATGCCATTATTTAAAGTGGCAGTGTGCACTCGTCAATGTCCAAAAGGATTAAGCTGATCCTGTGTTTTGCTACTAGCCTATTAATGATTAATGATACACAGTTATTATTTGCCTATTTTAGACATAGCACATTCTGAGAAGAAAGAAAAAGGGAAAAACTACCTCTGTACTCTGTGTTTTGCATTTAATAGATTAAAACATCACAAGCAGTGGGACCTTTTGATTTTTTTTTTCACCCCGACACACAGAGGGACAGATCCCAGCTCTACTGGTACAATACCTGGAGAAGACAGGGTCCCCCAGTTGAAGACAAGGGGACTACAAACAGGCAGTGGAACAAGCCTCACACAATGCAATAAGCCAAGGGACCCTGGGAGCAAAAGCTGGCTGAGAAAGTGACCACAAATGTTTTCTGTATGAATTGCTAACAAGTACAAATGGCTTACCAGACGACAGCCCCTCTGCCTTTTCAGTCCATATCTTTTCTGAAAACACAGCAAACTGAACATATTCTATATAAAGAACTATCAGTGTTCTTTGTAAGAATCCATATGGATCTGCTGACTATAGAGTTGAACTTCAAACAAGAGAGGCTATGTAAGCTTTTCAATATTTAAATGTGAATGTCTATGTGACAGCTACATATGTAAACTGAGAAATACTAAAGCTGCTTTGCTTTAATATGCCATATTCACCCAAAGGAAACAATTAAGGTTCAGAAATGTTCTTAGAGCTGCATGTGCCTGATTTCTGCCCGTAAAGTAGCTTAGATGGACGCTTGATCTTATTCATTTTAAAGATCTTTTTTTTGTCTTTCAGCAAGCAAGTTGTGTGACAAGAAATAATACTTTGATCCGTAACAAAACCACTAATTCAGAAGGTCCAAGGTGATTTACCCTTCTGAAATGAAGATAATTAGAAAAATTGGAAATTATTCCAATGCAGAGTTTACAGCAGATGTAGAGGGCTACATTCAGAAATCACTGTAGCCAGTGGAAATATTGCCATCGACTAAAGTACAGTCAAGCGTTAGCCACTGATTCAGAGACGTTTTCCCTACAGGCACAGAGTTACACCTGTGTTGCTACTATTGCTATTATTATTGACATCTACGCCTTACAAAGGCTCTTTCAACAGACACATTTGTAGTAATTTTCAAGTGGAATTAAAAATTCTCTATTTCAGATTTTAAAATCTCTGAAGTTACCTGTTCCTATTTCTGATGACAGCAGCCCTGTCCCTTCACACAGTAGGCAGACCTCTGCACCCAGTCAGGTATCCTATATCTTCACCACATGACTCTTAAAATTGTTTATCTGTGTTAATACCCAAGAAGCCCACCTCAGCAGCTGTTCCTTATAAGCATACAAACCTCCTTATCACATACACTAAAGTGTAAAATTAACTTAAAATAGATCTTTAAGTAGTGTTTGGTTACTCATGTCACCTGAATGTCAGGAATGTACACAGCCCAAAGACTGACAGCAGCTATGCCTGTAGGACAGTCAAGGTGATGCCACTCAAAAATGATCTGCTTGGAAAAAGAGGATGGAATAGCATAGATTTTTTTATACATTTAGTATTCTTTACTTAATGGTTTGGAATTCATTGTTGTATTTCCATTTAGTCCAGTAGATTCAGTGTATTAGTGAAAAATAAAAAGTTAAATCTGTAGTTCCACTACATATACCTGTAGAAATAAAATCACTAAATTTTAGAGCTTCCATAAATCTAACCAGCATCATCCCTTCTGAACACGATTCAAACATAAAAAAAAAAAATCTTCAATGCCTTTGACAGAAATAGCTTCCTTTGTTTATTTTCTCCTTCTGATGAATTAATAAATATTTTAATGATTCCTTCTGAAAAATAATCTCATATATTCAGAAGAGGTACCTCCCATAAAGAAATAGCTTTATATTCTTTTCCTAGACCCAAACAGATTTATAATTACACAAGGCATATTAATTACTTCCATTATCGCAGTTTCCTAAGAACTGGTAAATTCACAAATACTTACCCAATACTGCATAATCATTTAACATATATTAACAAAATCTCAGCCCCCACCAAAACACCTTTCAAGTGTGCATGTTTCCTAGCTATTTGTCACAACTTGCTTTGGACTCAGAGCAGACCTGGAAAGCAAGGCTGCCACCTCATTTTTTATTCTAATTATGTAGTTAGTCTTACTTAATGCAAAAAGTATTTGTAATGCCCAGAATGATATTAAATGTACAGTGAAGTCTAATTTGTTTTGAAGAATTGTAAGATTATAATGTCTAGTAAAAAAATGAATCCTACAGTTTTTTTAGGAATTAATTTTTGTTTATGGTTTTCGTGTGGTGGTTTGGGGAGTTTTTTGCATTTGGTTTTTTTTTTGTTCTTGGTTGTTTCTTAGGGCTTTTTGTGGTGTTTTGGTTTTTTGTTTGTTTGTGGGGTTTTTTTGTTAAGGACACACAGGCTGCCTAATAGCTGCCATCTATTTTCCTTTACCATTGACTGGGCTATCAAACAAATAAGCAAAATGAGGATAAGATCATTAAAATCTAAAGTTATTGGAAAATTTACTAGCCTCGTATAATATATAGAAGATAAATTGGAGTCTCTATCTTGTAGAGCTACTGTTACGTCACTATGTCCATCTTGTAGTAATTCACATTACCATGGATTATTTTGCCAAAATAACGTTTCATCAAGATTTCACAGTCCCGCTCTAGCAGAATAGACAAGCAGATTCTTAAGGGTTTGCACTCTCCATAAATGAAACGTCACACTGCTTTAAACTGACGACTTCTAGTGTCCATGCACTTATGCTCTGCTAGATTTTATGACACTACTTGTCTCACAAGTAAAATCAGGTTACAGGTCTTAGCATTCTTACTGCTCTCCACATATGGTTATCCTCTTTGTGACCTACAGTAGATTAATTACTTTTGCTCCCTATCTTCAGTGTCTTAGTGAATGTCTTTGATTTTATTCATTCTCACAGCAGTTTCTATTATTCATTCAAGCCTAAAAAAGCAAGTTATTTACCTATGAGCAGAGAGTTTTCCCAGCAAGTTTATAAGCACACTTATAAATTAGAATTATTATTTTGACTGCGCTATAGTTTCCTTAGAATTCTCTAATCACTTTTAGAATGATACTGTAATGAAAATCTATTGATCTTATAGCATTTTCCACACTGCAAAAGTAACATTCCTAATGTAATTGACATGTCAAGGCAAGGGGGAGAGGAGAGGTAACCTTTCAGCATTTCTAAATAAGATAGATAACTCATGAGTTGCCAAAATGTGCCTTAAAAAAAATATTTTCTTGAATTTATGAAGCGACTCTTCTACTTACCTGTTAGGAAATAATTCATTATCTCTACTTGTAGGTCTCCACTCTTTAATAAGACAAGAACCAACTCTAAAGTAAAAGTAGTAAGTTGCTGTACCTTAACAGATTAATCCTTCTGTTTATACTATCAGTTCATCACTAGATGATGCTCAATCATTCAGCAATGTAAATAATAGAAACATTTGCTCTCTAAAAAGAAAGTCTGATGTCTAACAAGCAATGGGAAAAGTGGGAAAAACCTGAAACTCAAGTATTCAAATGAGTTTTTCTGTTCTCATGCTCCCTTCATGTCTCTGAGCAGCTCTTCCAACATGACACAACAGAATGGGTAGGTGTAGGTGACTGTTGGAAGATTTCAATCTCTACCCCTAGAAACAGATGTTTTCTCAGAAAAGCATGTTAAGATACCTTTTTTTTTTCTAATTATGTTTTGTAAAAGCCTTGCCTTACTACAGGACTCCATCTTTGGCAGAACATTTTTGGTAGACAAGGAACAGCCAGAACTTGTAGATTAAGCTTTTGTATTGAAAATTTTGTTAGCAATAAAAGCTAGAACCCGTTTCCAAAATGTAATACTGATGAAAGATTGTGTAGCTATTGAAATCCATTAAAGTCATCCTGTTGTCTTGAATGAAATTTGGCTAAGAGTCCAAGCTCCACAAGAGTTCCAAGAAAACCTTAAATTACTTGTACAAAAAAAAAAAGAACTAAATTTCTGAGGAAGTAGCAACAACATTATTCCATGTTCTCTGTCTGTATCTAGATATCTATATAAGTGAGAGCACTCACTCCCTGGATTTTGTCATCTCTCACATTTGCCATGAGATGGACAGACAAAACAGACACACACTGTATTTTCATGACAATGCTAACATGTTAATTTTATATACTACTTACATACTGGGGGCCTGGGGGGAGCAGGCAAAAAGGGGAAGGATTTAGCTGCAGTAACCCTGATCTTGGCTTAGTCCTTTTGAAGACTGCATTATATCAACTCTGATTTTTTAAAAGTGAGTTAGATGTAATTTAAAAAGAATAAGCTGAAACACTATAATCGCTACCACCATGAAAGAACCACTTAGCCTCATTTTTAAGCCTCTGAACGAGACAAAGGTTACTAGGTTACCATCCCTGTTTTCTATCAGTGAAGAATTAAGCTCTTGTGCCTGAGGTTTGCAGCGATTGTTCAGACAAGGGCAAACATGTATGATAAGAAAAAAGTGAAAATTGATTCATTTCATAAGTGTTCAAACAGACGCAACCCAAAGAATGATTTTTGTTGCCAATATTATTTAATCTTCTGACAGGATTACAGTAAACCATTAGCACTCTAGTATATTTTCCATGAGTCCATACCTCACTGTTACCAGCCACCATCATGAACCGACCCTGGTTTCCTTGTTGAATAGAGAAAGCCCACAGGCCACTGCCTTGCCATTTAACGTGTGTGGCCACAAAATCTGGCCCTAAGCTCTGAAAGAGTATTTTCGTTTTTTATGGCATGGGAAAACAAAGTATGTTACTTTTTGACTCCACTTTGTCATTATTTAGCTAATTACAGATATAAGAAGCTTCCTGAAGGACCACCTATATCCTACAGTTATATCCTACAGAGGTGGTCTCAGATATCCTGAGGCTGTCCCTCTCAGATGCTAAAGAGGTTTGCTATATGCACTGGGGGCAGACTGAAGGCCAAAAGAAGCTTTTCTAAAAATGTTAGAATGTAAAAATGAGTGTCATACCCTAGGGGTTAAAAAAAGCAAACTATCTGAATTGAAAAGTAAATACAACTGCATATATCCTTGCTTTCTGAAGGTTGCTGAGGTGTCTGAGAACTTGAAAGAGAAAATTGAAAAAAATGGAAGGACATGAAGCACCAGAAAACAAGTCACTTAAATCAGAAGCAGAAACCCTTTTTCTCATTGGAAGTCAAAAAGATTTCTCAAAGGCTTTAACAAATACACTATAGTATTTTCTACACAAGAAAGTAAGAAAACTCCCAACCAAAGAAGCAAAAAAGACAACAAATTAAATTACAGGCCACAGTCCAAAAATTTCCTACTATTGGCCCAGACGTACATTGCAGCTAAGGAACTTTGGAAATCTGTCTTTATCTACTAAAGTTCAATAGAAGCAAGGAACAAGTCACTTTCATAAAGGTCTGTATTGAAAACCATCAGAGCAGGATTTTATTCACTTATTTATCTGTGAGCATAGTAAAACAAATGATGGCAGAGATCCTGATCCCTTCAACCCTCCAAATTAGTTCCAGTAAGAACAGCATTCAGTGCGTGCCAAGGATCAAGTGGAATATGGACTGCAAACTGGGATGCCTACTAACGGCACAAAGAGCTGCAAAAATACTAGTGTAACATGTTATTAATAAAATGTAATATGTAATTTGAAAGGATTATAAAATGAAGAAACAGCCTCCTCAACGACACTTATTAATGATAAATGACCATTTTACCATAATGCCACTTCCCTGCGTAAAACTGAAATAAGTGAATATTGTCACTTTGCTAATTAGTCATAAGAAAAAGATGTTTAACATGTCAAGTGTGAATATTTTACAATGCTAGGCAGACAAAATTAAGTACTGTAGATGATATAAATATCTAATTATTGAGTATAATCTATAAATATGGAAATTATAACTCATAAAACTGGTAAAACTCCTATTTCTCTATTTTGCCTAGGATGTATGAAATAGATATAAAAGTATTTTCAGCGGCTCTACATGCATAAAAAAAAAAAAGCTCTTGGGAGCCTTTTCTGCAGTGAGCACACACAGAT
>JAOXJK010000012.1:89636060-89664385 GCA_025774025.1 Xenus cinereus
CATCTAGTCCAACCCCCCTGCCAAAGCAGGTCCACCTAGAGCAGGTTGCACAGGAACTTGTCCAGGCGGGTTTTGAACATCTCCAGAGAAGGAGAGTCCACCACCCCCCTGGGCAGCCTATTCCAGTGCTCTGCAACCCTCAAAGTAAAGAAGTTCCTCCTCATGTTTAGGTGGAACTCCCTAAATTCAAGTTTGTGCCCATTTCCTCTTGTCCTAAAGTCAAAAAAATACTAGAAACTAATTAAGAGATGTTATATGTAAATGGCTGACTGCACAGACTTCCTCAGTTCAAACGGTAGTCATGGATGAAAACAAGTATCAGGACGTAAGTACAGGACCACAAAGGCAAATTAGGAAAGACAGCTGAACAACTGCATTCCTAGAGAATAAAAGTTAACCAGGAGATACATGGCAGAACAATGTGGCTAAACTCAGCAGAAGTATCTGGAGATTAAATCAGATTTGGTAGCAGAAAGGAAGTAAAGAAGAATATCACATGTTTAAAGAGTAGAAATTGAACAATCTGAGGAAATGCTTCCAATAGTAAACTCTTACTCACTTCTTAAGGATATAGTGGACATTTTGATAAAATATTCCTAAGGGCATAGGGAGAGGAAAAATGTGATATAAGAAGGAAAATTCTCCGATAATAAATTTCTCAGATCTTAACCAATGCAATATCTAGATACAAATTCCATTGATTCCAAGTCAACTGTGGTATTTAAATATACTGGTTTTGACTACACCTTCAATTAAAGTAAAGAAAGTATCAGATACAAATTTACAACAACAGACCAGATTCAAATAGGAAATATAAAGATCAAATACTTACCTCATGGTCACAACAAAAAATGAGTGAATGGCATTTATTTCTGTATCAACTTCATAGACTTTCACAAAGGCTTTCATAGAATTTATAGAACAAATTTAGAGAAATTCCTAGGGTATTAGGGAATTTGACAAAAAAACAGTAACACAAATATGATTATATGAAAGGTTAGGAAATACTTAATATTTATATATATTTAAGGCAACTGCAAGTATCAGCAGGCATGCATTATACCAGTTACATTGGACTAGAAAACCAAACAAAACAAAAAATCCATAATCAATCCTCCCTGTCCCCATGCGAAATCCACCCCTTAAACATTGAACACTGATGCAGAATAAAAAATCTTAGCAATGAGAATAGAAAGAAATTCAGTATTTCCAGTGTCTTGGTAACAAAAAGAATAAAATGGATGGAATGGACGATGAAATTAAGGTCAGAATAGCAATGAACAGATAAACCTTTGTAATGCTAAATCCAGCTGGACAAAAAGAAAACCTCTGGATCTAAAGTCTGCATATTCAATAAAATATAAAGACAAATTCACTATGCAGAACTACGAACAGGGGACTGAATGAGATCCTCCAACCAGATCCTCATAAACTGCTGTTTTAAAGGAGTATCTGATTGCCAGGACAAATACTAGGAGAAAAAGCAAAACTACAGCCATTTGGGATCAGAAATAACTGATCAAAAATTGTGATATTTTGGATGTCTATAAACACTAATAAGACTCACCCACTACAAGAATATTCAATGAAGAAATTTGCACTGGAAATAATACATTATGAAGATTTACAATAGAGGCTTCTTAGAAAACAATTAAGATGATTGTAAAAGACAAAGATAAAATAGCGCAACAGTAGCAACTGCACTCCAAATTGAATGTAGAAGACTAAATACACAAATGAATGTATTCTTCTGCTGCGTTTTTAGGTACACCTTGTGGTCAGTCTTTTGAATACATTTACAAGTCCTTACTGATCCAACAATGGAACTTGATGACTGCACAAGTCACCCAAACACTTATCTCTACTGTCTGGTTAACATCATAAGAACTATTATAAAACACTGATAGTACCTCCCTGGAAATGATAAATAAATAAATTAAAAGATAAGAAATTTAGAGGAAAAGGACAAGTTGCCTTGAAGGCTACCTTAGGTAGGACAGAATAAAAGGTTTGAACACACTTCACTCCAAGGGCCATAATATAAAAAATAAATATGCTTTGCTGTAAATGTACAGTAGCTTTCCAACAGAAGTTTTCCTCCTGAGATAACACAAAAATTTCAGAATTAATCTAAATTATGAATGATTCTGTGGACCAGAATGAATCACATTATATTATGCTACATGTTATGTGCATACGAGACAAGAGGCATTTCTCAAAATGCAAACATTCATCTCTCCTGCAGTAAGCAGCACTCATCAATGCTTCTGTGGACTTCCAGAGCCTTAATGTTCTTACACTGGCAAAAGCACCATTATTCTGATATGTTTCTCACCTTATTGGGGTATACAGCATATTCCAGAGAGTTGTCCATACAGACCAGTTGGCAATATTCATTAAAAAATCTGAAACTTTAATAAATATTAAATTTATTAACTTCTAATTTTTCTTTTTGCATAAAAGCACTTGATAAGCACAAAACTGTACTGATCACTAACTGCAGGGAAAAAATTCACCTTAATTCAAATTTGGATGCAATTTTGCAGAAAAATCTCGGCATTAAAAATTAAGAAAGATGAATTTTCACAATAAAAGTTACAAAATTGTGTATTTAAATCTTATAAAGCAAAAATCCACATCCATCTTAAAGGATATGCATTATTTTTTGTTTGCTTTTTCTTATTAAACTGAAAATCGGTATCCACTAAGAGCAACAGAGTGGGATAAATCCATAAGATCTCTATTCTAGTGGATAGGCACCAGCATGTTGAACTTTAGCTAGTTTGTTTGGAGGGGCATGGGAGGGGGCTTGTTTGTTTCAAAGAATAAAAACAAACCACAAACAAACAAAAAAGCTCACCACCCCAAAACACCCAAAACCACACGCTGCCCCAAAATCAAATTCTTAGAGAATTAAAAAATATCTAGCAATTACCAACTGGTACATTCTTGTCAGTTGGTACTAAAACTTATTGTTCCTTATGTTGTGAGCATGCTGATTCAAAAAGCAGTTTCATAATTTTTGATCAGTAACAAAGTCTCTTTGTGATGCTCTGTCCATTTAACAGACTGGAGAACTGAACCTAGACTTCCTGCATAATAGGAACAGAATTAATCACAGAAGCATTAATTGGCAGGGCCCAAAATAATAACCTTCCATGTTGCATCATTTTTGTCCCCTTGCTACTGCAGGGCAGTATTTGTGATCCCACATTCCATTTGTCGGCAGCTCAAAGTAACATGCATTTCAGTATCAAAAGGATGGTAAAAAATATCTTGATACCACCCCCACCCAACAGCTCTCTACACCGTGGCAGCATGAATCTAAGAATTCAATTTGATACTTTGCTTTCAAGATCTTCCTTTGAGTAATCAGTGTCTGCACCCAGTGTATTTATGATTTCAATCTTTTCCTTTATTCCACTTCCCTAGGCATGTTGCGGACACATTTCAGTTATTCTGTCATCTTTTAACAGCTACTCTATGTCTCCTGTTCCATTTGTTTTCAAATTAAGTTCCTGCTCATTCTAGCAAAGGGTGAGCTCCTGATATATGACTATGATTAACCTGAACATGTCATCAGCATCAACTTCTTGAATAGCTATTTCAGAGAAGGGAGACCAACGTGACACTGGGATTCCGGTTCACTGGAGATCAGGATGATAACAGTGTTACCAACACTGTGATTTTCTGTAATAATTTCTTATTACTGCCAGAGTTATTGATGCATGCAGAACAAAAATAAAAGAATGATGAAATAATATCCCTGACTGGGCTAATACAACAGCAAGCAGATTCCACCTGCTAGTCTTAACCTGACATTTTGCAGACATCACATAATAGAAAAGCACTTGGAAAGTGAGTTTGCTGCCATCATTAGCACAGATTTTTCAATTGTTGAAAAAGAACGGGGAGAGCTAGCTAGTTTTTAGCACTGCCCAAATCAATACTGTTTCTTCCTTTGCTCTCATTTTCCAGCAGCAGTTTAATTTGGTCTGTACAGTGCTATCTAATTTACATGCATTGTCAGGGACTAATTCCCACACTGCCCACACGTTTGGGAAGAAGCAGAAGCCTTCCCCCTCCTGCAACAGGGATGCACCAAGGTTATGCCCAGGATCTTCAGTTCTTGCTCCTTTTCCTCACCAGTTCCTGCTGCGCGGTCACACCAGGCAGGACTGGCATGCACCCTGAGTTTCCACTTCTTTGCTAATGAGACTTCCCATAGGAAAAACAGAGGACATTTCTGCTTGACCTCAATCTTTCCTGAAGGGCACTGATAGCATGTCATGGAGCGACAGCTGGGCTGACAGTGACAATAACAAACGTAGCAGTCCTTTCTGCTGAACCAAAGAAACTGCAATACAGAGACACATCTCTCAGTAGTGGAGTAAACCATAGGTTCTACCATGCATTCCTGTGCAGTGATTTCTCAGCAAGAAGAACACAGAGCAACCCATGCCTGGGTGGGGGGATCCACCTCTTCACAGCGAGGAGAGTTGGGGGGGATAAAGAGAGGCAGAGTCAGTCTCTTTGATAAGTAAACAGCATACTCAATGGATAAAGCCAGCAAGCTCCAGCAATGAGCATCTCAAACAAGGTCATGCAGGGTGCCTGTGGTATAATAAGCCACACTAATAAAGACTGGCTGGCAAGCACTCTATAATAGGTTTTTCTAGTACTAAAGCTTAACTCTTCCCTCAGTTCCAATAAATTTTTTAAAAGTTTATACCTTACTGTTTATTGTTTTTCTTATCTTTTTTACCACAACATTATGCTGCCTCTAACATGCATAGCGAAACCAAAAGGTTCTTTCTGATTTCATGAATACCAAGAGGAATGCTTTTCTCAGCAATTAGTAATCATACTAAGACACAGTTCCACTCATAGTTATACAAAGTCAGGATAAGAAAATATTTGAAATGCAAAGCGTATCTACTACTAAATTATCAATAAGACATAATAGCAGGATAGTAAATGTGTGGTATGTATATTTAGTATTTATTATAGAAATTTACTGCATATAAATTATAAGGAAGTGCCAGATGCATCTAATAAATATGAATAAGGAAGGTTTCATACCCCCAGAGCTATGTATGATGCTGTCTTATAGCTCTCTGGTTGAAAGCATTGTATGAAAATCACTTCACCTTGTTTAATTGGAATTGGATCCTCTAAATCTTATCTACCTGCATTAATCAACCAGTCCAAAACTAGTTTCTATGTGCAGTTAAAGTTTCCGGTGGAAAACTTCAGAAAATAATAGAAAGTTGACTAACAGTTGAGGGAGGAAGAAAAGAAAATTAAGTACCAACAAAAAAGGAAATATACTACACCCCTAGTAACTTAACAAATAAAATATTATGACTATCTACTTTGCGTTTGTGATCTGCTGACATCCCTGCACGGTTTAAATGAACATGGGAAAAAAAACAACTCTATACATAAGAAGAAAAATGTAATCTTTACGAAAAAGTTAACGTTCTGAGGGAGAAAAAAAGTGTCTTTTCAGCAGATGTAGATTCAGGAGCTATAGTTGTTCCACTACAGAAACACTTCTTAATGGATACAATACGTTTTGCCCTTCAATATTATACATAAATTCTCGGTTTATTTTTTTTAATATAAAAAAGCATAATGCATAATATGATCATTCTCAGACCAGCCGATCTTAGAAATGTAGAAGTTGAATATTGCATAGACAATAAAATAGCTCCCCTAGACATATTATACACCTGAGAAATGAAATCAAAATAAAGTTTTGGTTTCTTCATTATCACACAAACAGATTTTATAAAAGGGTAATTATGCTTTTTCACAAATACAGCAAACAACCTCTACGGTAACATGCAAAAGAATTAACAGGAAGCTTAGTCATTGCCACTGGTGATTGAATCAATGAGAAAAAAGGAGGAAAATATAAATGTATTTCCTGTAATTTGATAGGGAATTTTTAGGTTATTCCAACTATTTGGGCCATTGTTGTCATCTTTCCTTTCTTAATTTTCTTCTAGGCTTTTCTAACTTTTTAAGAAGAAGTAGGTTTTCCAGTGACATCAAGACACACACACACACAAAAACAAAATCCCAAATTAACAGAATTCTTTACAATGCTTTCCATTAACCATTGTATAGAAGTTTATTCTCTTCTCTGCTATGTAAAAAATAGAGTGCTCAGTAGTAAACTAAACTGACCAAACTCGGAATTCAGGGTACCTCCTTAAACACCTTTTTTCTTCACCTGTGGGCTACTACAGCCACTCCATCTGCACTGACACTACCAAAATTCACAATATATTGCATATTGTGTAGTTAGCTTAATTCTAATGTTCTTTGGAAATATGTATTTATGCAAACAGTCCATATAGCACACAACAGCAGCACATCGTCTAGCTTGCCTTTACCATCTAAAGACAATGAGTCACTGAACTGTTTTTGTTTAGGACACACAAAACACTTGCACTGCTTATTTCAAGTCAACTCAATGTTGACTTTCCAATGAACAGTGGTTCAATGTAAAGCAGTAAATGAATACATAAATGAAAGTTGTCTAATTAAAACAAATATCGCTGCAACTCTGTTCATATTTTTGTGACGCTATCGCAAAACCATGTGTGGATTTGTAACTCCATTCTCTTTAGGTCCCTTCATGTTTGTGAAAGGTGGAACTTGAGAAGGTCCAGGACCTTTTGGAGTCACTGGCTTCTTTCAACAATTTAAAAAAAAATAAACCAACACCACCACAAATAAACAAACAAAAGGAAACAAACTTTCTCTGAATATTTCTTAATAACCAAACTAGTAGTTTTCTATAGGAACATTCTCTTTGGACATTCTCTTAATCTGGAACGACGGAAGAAAAAATACTGGATGGCTATCTGAGCCTTTTTTTGATCTCATCCAGAGACTTTTCACTGACAACCACCTTTTTCGTTCCACTGGGAGGCATTAAGGCTACACTCAGGATAACATTTCCAGCCGCCCCTGCTCAGGGGTGAGAACGTGTTTTTCAGTGATTCTTCCTCACCACAACTATATGGGGGCATATACAGGGGCTTTTCGGAAGCCTCCTTGACCCTGCAGATGATGTTCTTTGGAACTATAGGTGCGACTAATATGGTTATCAAAAGAACTATCTACTAATTGGATCCACCAGAAAGAGCTTCTAGCAGATATCATTAGGACACTCTCGATAGGTAGGCATAGAAGGAATGGGACTTGACATTCCTGATATCATACATAGAGTGGCATTCAGGTATCTTATCTGCTTGTTTTGAGTTAGCAAGGGACAAATGCAACCACCATGTGAATAATGGGACAACAAACTCATGCAACTGCTAACACAGTTTTTGGCACAGAGCATAAATACCATGCTAAGCTGTGCTCATGCTCCCTTCCCTGTCATTTCTTAAATGCCTCACATATAAAGTCTAAGTAAAAAAGAACACACTGCACATTAAAAATGTGCATATACTGCAGCTACATCCCATTCTTCCAGGTTGACTTGGGGCAGTTATCTCTCGATAATTAGCTCTCCAAAAGTCCAGAGATACTCAGGTGATATTGTTGCTAACACGCCAATTACAATATAAATTACAAAGACACGAGGTTAGGAACTGGAAAGAAATGGACTTACTTTGTCCTTATTAGAATGGATCATTATCAAAGAGCTGGCTTAAATATGACAGTTCTCTGAGATGAGCATCTTATCTTGAGATACAATGTCAGGGATGTTAATTGCTGTGAAGTACAGAAGCATAGAAGTTCAGCCAGAACACTCTGCGTTCTGATTCATTAATATAAAAGCAGAGAATGAAGCAAGTGATAAGTGAACCAACTACAGCTAAATGCTGACAATCTTCATATTGATGCAAGAGTCTGCTCAGAACCTGAAATTCACATGATCTAGGAGCTAAAGGCTCATATTATGGTTTCTCACTTTCTTTGTCATAGCTTATTTTTGAACTCATTTTAGAAACACAAGTCCTGAAAGTATGATTCATACCCCAGCTGGAAAACACACAGCTCCCTAATGCGTTTTCTGCTTCTCAGTACAGATTCTGCTAGCATTGTGGGCAAGCAGTATCAAACATGTTTACTCTAAATGGCTGAGCTCAAAGCAGAACAACAGGCTGTGGAATGAAATACTGCACTAGCTATACAAGCACAATCAATTTGTCATCATTTCACACTCAAATTCTTCCTTGCAAAATACTTGGAAGTAAAAAAGATTGGTTTTCTGGACTGAGGTGTTTTTGTGGGGTTTTTTTTCCCCTCTTTACTCTAGTAAAACTGTAGCAGATAATATTTTCTGCAGCTTGGAATCTGGAGTTGGCAGTTTTCCATACTGTTAGAGTTTTAACTCCTTTCTCCCATGTCCAGATGTAGCAAATAGCTTGCACCTTGAAGTTATCATTACTGGAAAACAAAACAGCTATAAAATACTGAAAACGCGTGTTATTTGAATACCTACCACCATCTTTATTATTGTAGCTGAAACCAGGACCTATTCTGGAAAAACTCAGGGCGTACATCTATGAAGAGGCAGTTCTTGTCCTGACAGTTTTATCTATCAGGCAGGCAAGGTGATTAACAGATTAGAATCAGAATTTCTGTCCTTATTGTAAGAGGTTCAAAGCTCTTCAGTAAGAGAATAAATCATCAGCAAGGACAACTATGTGGAGCAGGAGCAGAATTCATTCTCTTTTATCATGTCAGCAAGCATCTTATCAAAAAGTTTTGCTTGAACCTCTCACAAATTAAGACTGGAAAGCAAAATCCACATTGAAAATATTTATATAGAGAAGCATAAATGGAAAAATAGGTGATCTGCAGTCTTTGTGGCTCTAGGGAGGACTGGCTGCTTTCAGAAGTTCTCTCAGACCCCAGCTACCTCCTTCTGCAGAAACCATCCCTCTAAAACAGATGGCACAAGAAACAGTGACATGGCCACATATCTTTGCTGAATTTGCAACCCAGTTTACTGCAGTGAGGGATTTTTGCCAAACTAAACTATAAATAAGTCTACCCCTATTTAATAGAATCCACTAATTTTAGGTAACTTGATTTGTGCATTTCAATCCCCATTCCATGTTTCATGTAGCTTTTCTACATTTCACATCACTAGCTACAATCAAATCCTGCAACATCATCGTAAGTTCAAACATGGGGCCTGGGACAAACTCAATGAATTCTGTGTTGTTGTTTAATTAATAAATAAGAAAACTTGGCAGATAGACTAAAAAAAAAAAAAAGGATAAATTTCTACTGAATCAAATATGAAAAATAGTATTACCCCTAACAATATAACAATATTCATTCTAATACTTAGCTTGATATTCAATTTTCCTTTTATGATATCCTTGCATTTTTTACATTTTTTTTTTATTTTCTACAGATGCTCATACTGAAAATACAACTTAAAAAGTAGTAAAGGACATTCAGAAATTTTAGGAGATATATAAAGCCAGTTAGGACTTCTCACAGAGAAAAGCACCAAGGAATCTGTGAACTAGCCCCTACAACACTGATCACTCATTTTAAAATCATGAATGTGTGTTACAGAGTTAATCGTTTTTGAAGTGGGATGGACAACTTGACATTCCTCAGAATTGCATTCAGGATAAAACAACACTGAATAGCTTTCCAACCTGTTCATATTTACAAGATTACCATTTTAATCAGTAATATTTCGTGCCTTTTTATTTTTTTAAAGAAAGAACAGTCTGAACTACGGTGCTCATTCTAAGGCAAGTTCTACAAATTAAGGGCAATTGGAAGCCAGTTAAAATGTAATAGAATTTGGAATTTAATTAGATTAGACATTAAGAAAGAAACTCCCTAAACAGTGAGGAGATTGAAGCAACCAGTGAAGACAGTAAAATCTCTCCCTGGAAGTGTTTATAAACACCCATCAGGTATGATTTAGGTAGTTTTGTTACCACATTGAGGTAAGGAGATGTACAAGGTACCTTTTTTTTTTAATATACTTGAACAGAACTGTGAATAGATATTTGCACTTGAGGAACAGTGTCTACATAACATTGATATCTATTACTTAACTAGACCTATGATGAGAGATATTCAAGAGATAGGTCTGATTTTGTTTAGTTATGGGGGATTTTTTGTTTATTAGTATTTACTATTTCTCCTTTACATATTCACTCTTTCCGTTTCCTATTCCCTTAATTCTTTCACTGCTAAAATGGTGAAACACCTGTTGCACAATCACATTTTCTCCACCATTCTCCAGTTCTGACTGTAAAAAAGAAGATTAAGAACCTCAGATATTCTCAGATCCAAAACAACTTCCTACCTAGATCTACAAGAGGGTGGTATCATCACAAGGGGACTGTAGTCCATGTGAGATTAAGCATCCCATCTC
Source organism: Xenus cinereus (assembly GCA_025774025.1). NCBI lineage: Eukaryota > Metazoa > Chordata > Aves > Charadriiformes > Scolopacidae > Xenus > Xenus cinereus. The sequence continues at coordinate 89,646,445 of JAOXJK010000012.1, forward strand.
CACCAACAACCAGTATCATGTTTTCCATGTTTACATAGGATCATACAATAGTTTGGGTTGGAAGGGACCTGTAAAGACCATCTAGTCAAACCACCCTGCAATAAGCAGGGAGATCTTCAACTAGATCATGTTGCCCAGAGCCCAGTTCAACCTGACCTTGAATGTTTCCAGGCATGGCACATTTACCACCCCTCTGGGCAACCTGTTCCGGTATTTAACGACCCTCATTGTAAAAAAATTCTTCCATACGTCTAGCCTAAATCTTCCCACTTTTAGTTTAAAGCCATTACCCCTTGTTCTATCACAACAAAAGCCCTGCTAAAAAGTGTGGCCCCATCACTCTTATAGGGCCCTTTTAAGTACCAAAAGACAATAATAATAGGGCCCTCCAGGAGCCTTCTCTTCTCCAGGCTGAACAACCCCAATTCTTTCAGCCTGGCCTCATAGTAGAGGTGCTCCAGCCCACTAATTTTTGTGGCCCTCCTCTGGACCCACCCCAACAGGTCTATGTCCAGAGCTGGATGCAATACAAGCTTCCAGCTTCCAGTACACCACAGAAAAACACAGTGTGGGATAAGCTGTACACAAGGAGATTTCTTAAACACATCACGGAGTGTTACTCTTGTGTCCCAAAGCAAAAACATTTCTATCATCTCCTGAAATATTTTCAGCAATATTTTGAATCCTGATTGTCCGTATTATCCCCATGAAAGTCTTTTCTTAATTCCAGCTCCACTAAGCTTCTTTCTCCACTAATACATTATAGCACGAAGTTCCTCGGGTTAATTATACACTGTATAAAAGGATTTCTTTTTAAATACTTTCATGTGTCTTATAATTCAATTTCTTTTTTTGTCCTATTAAAAGGGAGTGAATAGGAGTATCTGCCTGACCTTCTTTTCTGCAACAGCTACTAATTGTTGCCCCCATCTCCTGTCTCCAACATTCTTTCCTCTGACCTAAACAAAATTTCAAATTATTTCACTTCATCCAGATTTTAGTTTACATGAGTCCAGCCTCTATGAGAATTTTGTTGACCTTGTGGGTCTCAATCATAATTATTATTTTCTTTGAGTGAGGAGGAGCAGGGAAGAAATAAGGTAAGTAGAACTGAAGTCAGTATTCCATACAATTTCCTTAATCCAAATGATTTAAGCATTTTTTATTCTAACATCTCTCCTGTATTCTCATTTTCTTGATGTGATGGCACTTCACTACACATGGCAAAACACTACATAGATATTTTCATTGTGCTGTCCCTAATGACAGCTAGAACTATATGTTTATTTGTTTTACCTTAAATGTAATTAGTTTTGAAATAAGTATGTGAACAGTTCATATTTTTTCTCCCAATACAGGTGGTAATTCTAAAATTTCTTCCACTCTTTACTCTTGTATCATCTATTATTTTTGCATTTCTTAGCCCCTTCTTCAGATTATTATCATATTCAAATCACCTACAGAGCCATTCTTTCACTAAAAGTTTTGAAATGGCAATAATTTAGTAATTCTTATAATGATTGTTTACTTTTACTGCAATAGTACCTAGGGATCCCAGACATTGACTGAACTAGCTGTACAATCTAAACAGAAGACAAAGAGTAGCCCTCACGCAAAGCAATTTTCAGGTTAAAAGGAAATCAATTTCTTTTTATAGATCTCTGTATTCTTGAATGTAAATATATAAGGACAAATCTACTACAGCTGCAGATTGTTATGGCAGCTGAGGTGATCTAGAGCATCCTCCCAAAGCCTCTTCATTACAGCCTACTTTCTTCAACTCCTCTTTCCCTACTGTTCACTGCCTCCTGGAGAGCTAATGGTATCCTACCTAAATGAGTACTGTGAACTTTATGTGACAGGTGGTATTTATATGAAAATAAAAGTATTCATTTATTCTTCTTTGTCGAGTTTGCGTATTTAAAATTTAGGGCAACAATTGGTCATGTTCAGGATGCGATTTGAGGGCATCATGGGTTTAGGAATCTGAGCTTTCATTAAAAAGAAAAAAAAAATATCTCTATTCCTCACGGACATATCCACCAACATATGAAACAAGAAATTGATGCAAAACTGATGTTCATGCCTTTCTGAGTCCAAAGGGAAGCAACATAGCTAGTCAAACTATGATTAATAAGATCACTGATATGAAATCTCAACATTTGCATTTTACTTTCTAGTTTTATTAGTTAGGGCAAGGACACCCTTCTACACAGAATTTCAAGAGCAGTCTTCATTTCATTGCCACAAACAGAAGAAACTGAAGAAATCACTCTGTCTCACAAACTGCTCCAACTCTGCCAGAGCAGACTATTCTTGGCAAGAGAACCAATCTGTTGAGGCAATGTCATAGTTTAGCAAGAATTGAAGAGTCAGAGATAAGAATATGAAAGATTAAATCTATACCTCAGCATTTGGCATACCTTTGGGCGATTAAGTAGTCCTAAACTCTGATCCTTGCTCAAGGCATTGCTTATGAACTTGCATTGAAGAAGCACACTGTACCTAAAAAATAAGTAAAATAAATCTTGGAAAATAAAAAACCTCCTCTTCATACATTCTTTTAAAAATGTTTCTAGACTTAATTTTGTGAGATATTCACTTCTAATTCTATTTTTTATGAAAACGTTAATTGTTTGCTTTGATTGACTAGATATTATTTAAAGCAAAGATTCACATTAAGACAAAATTTTTAATGGTTGTAGTGAAAGAAATATGATCTGGACTCCCCATTGAGGAAAACATGGCATTAAAAAAAGCAATAGTAAGTATAGACAATTTTTGAATAATAAGCGAAACATTTAATGGCTGATTAAAATATTTTTGGCTTGTTTTAATAATCCTTAACAGAAGTGTCAAGAAATATATCTGGCTGTACTGAGAAAAATATGTTGAACTGTGCACGAACATGTTTGGGTTTTTTTCCCAGAGAGGGTGAGTTCCAAAAGTTTAAAGAAAAACTACATAGTTATTAGAGTAGACAATATGAATATTTTAATCTGATGCAATGATACTGTTAGTTGTCTGTAATGTGTTTCCTTCAGTTCCTTGATCCATGCAGAACATCAAAATTGAGATGACCTGCCTTCTTGTGAAATTGTGTTTGCAGTAGGTTTATGGCTATAGCAGAAATACTTTTTTAATCTGCCATTGCACAGCCTGGTGCTTCGCATGCTTTGCGTTCACCACATTCTGACCTAAGGGCCATCGTATTAACCTGCACTGTTTCAAAGAGAAAGAGCTTAACCCACCCCTTCTCAGCAGGACATGAGGAGTCTGATTTTTAACTACTGAAAGCGTGGCTTCAAATCACTACGTTCAGGGTAAATAAAGAGTATACATAGTGCTCTCTGGTTTAAAATTGGTTTCAATGTACAAATCGGAGTTCACTCACATGTAAATCAGTACATGAGAAAACACAAGAGTACTTCTGCACTTGGACATAGAAGTAGATGGTGAGCTTGTGCCTGCACCATCTGCAAGCAGCTCACACAGGAGGAGCTACTTTCACATGGAAACTTCTCAGCGTGACTGAAATCTTCCCCCAACTCCCCCCTACGTATTTCCTAAAACATCATTTGTTTTTACAAAACCTCACCTTTATTTTTTCTACTGCTGAAAAAAAGCTTCAATTAGCCACATAGTATACTTTTACAAGTGTATTATTCTGTTCTTTATAATCTATTATTTTGAAGCGCACAGCACCATTTTATTTTTCTCAGATAAAATCAGTTTTCTCTAAATGAAGTGTTCTCAGATACAACACAGCTTTTACTATCAGGGAAATACTAGCATTGCAAAGACTCGAGCCCTTATTATATAATATTTATAAAGGAAATTCAAGGTCTATGTTGTGATAGGTATTATAGGAAGCCTCTGAGAGTGGTAAAATAGCAAGATCACTCTGGAGCACTATAATCTCTGCTATTTTAAAGCACGGTAAGGATATGGGCGAAACACAGTAGCTATAGGCTCATATTTTTAATTAACCTAGCCTGTAAAATCCTTGCAAAAGTGTCAACTAAGGTATTACTGTCTGCTTTTCCCAAATTAATTTGTCCAAACCAAGCAGGATTTATTAAAACAAGACTATCAAACAATAACATCAGTTTTTAATAGACTTAATAAACATTAAACAACATTACAATAATTATTCGATGCTATTTTACTCAGTTTAGAAATGGGGCCTGAGTGAATACAATTAATTAGCCTTTTGAAGTAAGAAAGAAATTTAAAACTAGGGTTAACATTTCAATGCTCAAAGCATTAGTTACTTTCAATATTAATAGTGCGATTTTTTTTTTCCAGTCTATAAAGAGCGGGAAAGTGTGGTGTTGTCTTTTTCTATTTCATTTTCCCTAACTGGAGAAATACATTACTTTATAAGCATTTCAAGCCACTGATTTCATTTACTTTGGAGTGAAAAAATGTTGCATCCACCAAGCAAATAATTGCCATAACTTTAAGTATTTCACTATGAGCTTTAGCCATTGGCACACCATGTCGCTACATCCCTTTCATTTCCCACGAAGGGGAAAGGCCATAACCTCTCATTTTCATAATGATGCCAAGCGAGCCAGCCCTGCAGAAGGAAAGAAAGAAACATTTCTGTCTTCTCATCCCCAGTCCTTATGCAAACTGGGGTTTGAAGAGGCGTGGGAAGGAGGTTTAAGGACAGTGGCTTTGAAATACAAAGCTGCATTACGAGACTCAGACAAACAGATGCAACACATGAATTTAGCTTAGAAGTTACCCCCGATACAAGCAGGGCACTGGAGCAGTCGACCTCCAGAGTCCTTTCCAGACTGCCTGAATCCTGGTTTCTACACACTGTGTCTTAAAAAGCAAACAGAAAATCCATAGTGAAAAGAAGGCCAGCTAAAAAACTCTAAAGTTACAATTGTTGTGAACTGCAAAATAAATAATCAGCAAGCTACCTGCATGTTGGGGTACATCACTGCATCAGTGATGCAGTTCATCAGTTCATCACTGTCACACAGACCACATGGTTCTCAGTTACTACACTGGTGTTTGTCAGCTGCAGCAGTATCAGGTCAGCCTTAAAACGAATTCTTTGTCATAAACTTCTGGACTTCGAGGTAGGTTAACCAGGCTTCTTGCTTTGGTACGTAGCCCACTGATTTTAGTCTGAGAAATGGCCATACTGCACTTAAACTGTTCTATCTATGAGCCAGAGAGGCTGAGCAATCCCACCTTTCTGAAAGTCCAAAACTTAGAAGGATCAATACTATTCAGACATAGGAATAAGACATTTTGTGGCAAACTTTAAGAGATTCAATCTTACAGATACTAATCATGAACACACATGCAGCACAGGTAGACCAAGCCACACAAACCAATACTGTGGCTAGGTTCAAAACTTTCAACCTGGCAGACAGGGTGAGTGACCACCACTTCCCAGAGTAGACCTTCCTCTAAGGCCTCCTGCTTCCCCGTCATCCAAGACTCCTCCAGACAGACAAAAACCTGGGGTGTGCGAGTGATCTGCTGCCCATGAGAGGCCAGCAGGAGCTCAGAAGGCAAAGGCAGAGGGAACCATCCTCTGGCTCTGTGAGGATGCAGTGGGATCCCACCAATACTCAGCCCTTCCAGCTCTGCTGCACCTCTGATCAGGCTCCCCGGTGAGGAGGATGCTTCCATAGTTTCAAGTAGGGTAGGAAACTTTAAGAAGCCTCTCGCTTCATTAGTGCACCAGCATCCACACACATGCTAATCATATGTGCTCCCATGAGGTACAGACAGCAGCCTCTGTGCTCAATTGGGGCAGGTAATTTCATAGAAAATGTGCAAAAAGTCATATCCCAGCTCTCTTTACTGAAGAACCCAAGATTGAAGTCAGTAGTATGGGAAATCTCATGTTATACAAGACATTTGGAAACTGCATTAGCTTAGCTCTGCCGACTACAAAGGACTGATTTTGAAGCATGTTGTGCATCATTTATTTGCTTTTCCCCTCGATTGCTAAACAGGACACATGAAAAGTAATCTAAAGATGCACCATCGAACTTCACCCTACAGATATCAGCCATCTCTTCGATTCCCCTTTTTACTGGTATTGTTGACTTGTGCTTTGTCAGCAATGACTTTGCTGCAGTGCAGGAAACTGCTAGAAAAGAAAGAGCTGACAAAAAGTAACTTGAGAACGAAAAGTACCCTGCACAACTCCCATACACGTTTGTATCACCAAGAAGCTTAATGAGGAGGTATTCAGCCTTAATAACCAAATAGTGTCATTTACAAATAAAACATCGCAAAGTAAATTTCTATAGAAATGAAAGTTCCTGTGTTAGGAGAAGCCCTCATAAATGAATATCAAGCAGTACATAAACTGCTGAGAGTACATTTTCCATGCACTAAGAGTATGCATTTAACAGCTTTCTTCTGTCCTCGTGCTTGCAGCTGATAGTCATTACAGTAGCATTAGAACAGCAGCGGATTTATCACATTTGCAATGTAAATTTATTGCCATTCAAATAATTCTAGCACCTGTGCCTTACCATTAATAGACATTCCTTTACATTTGCAGTTTTCCTCCATCATTCACAGTTGAATGAACCTATAAGTGAAACTGAAATGTAAATTTAAATTCCCTCTTTCTAAAGTTTTGCCCTAAAAGTCCATTCAGGGGAGCCTCTCCTGCTGTAATGAAAAATAACTTATTTTGCAACATTTCTTGTGTGGATCAAAAATTGAATCGGGGGATAAAACAATCACATAAGCAGTGTTCACATCATATTTATTTTGCAGATGGCATCAGGCATTTATTTCCACTTAAACTACTAGGGAAGTAAGAATTTAAACTACCTGCCTCCTTTGAGTGGAACACAGCACAGTAAAGCATGCTCTGTGTAATAGGGGACTTTGGGCTTATACTCCAGTCATACTGGAAGACCCCAAGTCCCTGAGAACCCTTAGGGTTCTTCAAACACTGAAATATTTATGGAGGTACCTCTACAATCAGCTCCTTCTAAAACAGCCTTAGTGAAGAACTAGCTAGAACGACCAGAGGAACACTTGTCACACCTGCCCCTAGACAGTAAAATGCAAAAGCACGTTTGTCTGCCTTGCCCTCAAATGGTGGCTGTGGGAATTGGAAGACTGGTCTGCTCCCCATTGTGAAGAACCAGTGGCCGTGATTCATGGAGCTGTTATCTCCTAAAGTTACTCTATATGGTACTCTAGGTGAGATTCGTAGCTATGGTACCAAGAACAGTTTAATTTATAAACACTCTCCCCCCTAAATTTATTAGAAGGATTTATTACAAAAAATAACTATATCAACTTAATATGAGCAACATGGATTAATTAAATGAAACACTTTTATGATGGCATGGGCGTATTTTTGTTACAGATTCATAGGCAGTTCTGGCATAAGAAACGCAGCAAATGCTAAAAGCTCAAATTTTTTTGAGAATGAGGATAGTGAATATTAAAGTAATTTTTTCCAGGAAGTCGCGTTACCAAAATATAAAATAAAAATCACCCTTCATTTTTTTTGATTGAAAATACAAACCATTCAAGTGCAAAACAGATTATTTAAACTGAAATAAGCCAAAACCACACCACCATTTCAAATTTTTTGTACAAAATTATACTAATTTGTTTTTCAACACTTCATGCTTCCATTAAACACTTTATTTATATTTTAAAATCTTTTACTACTTATAGATTAAGAACTCCTCTTTATTACTGCATACTAATAACAACATAGGAAGGAAAGAAACGAAAGAATATGCACAACACTGACTAGCTTTTAAACAAAAAATATGGAGGGGGGGTTTTTTCTTCATTTTGTGTCTTTTTAAAACATTGATTATGTTATCATGAAAACAGAAACTTTTGACTGTATTCATCTTCTTTGTTAATTTCTTACTACAACAAAATATCTTAGTCCTGAGTTCCATAAAAATTAATTTCTCTTATTTTACATAAAGCTTAATTTACATAAAGCTTTAATTGCACAGTATGGGATTATACATGCCTAGCTAGACTCTACATTTATGGAGGCAGGAGGTGAATTTTTGGCCAGTTCTGCAATCAGAAATGAAGTCTAACTGTAAAACAAGCTGATATAGTGGTTCAGAGACACAACCTAGCTTTGCATAATCGCCTCAGAGAAACACATGATCCTTCTCCATAATTTTACAGGGTTTTTTAAAAATGATTTTTAAGTGGTATATTAATATAAACATTAAAAGTTTCCCCTTGCAAGTTGAAGCAATTTCAGATTTACCTTTGCCTGACTTTGCTTGACGTATATACTTGTTCTTATTGTCTAAATGTCTTTGTCTCTCATAATTGATAGCTTTGATCTTAAAAGAATCCATAAAAACATAAGGGCAATTACACCTTCAGGTATCGTTCTCACACCATTGAAAACAGTATGACACAATGCTTACTAGAGCAGGTTCTAATTACTTATCCCACCACTGCAACACAAAAATTACCTTACAATAGTGCTTGAAGTCAATGTTATAGATGCTGTGAATAGGTATACTAAATGATTTCCAGAAAATGCAGCTCAGTTATAATTAGATTACCTTGGCATTATTAGAATAAAACCTTTAACAAGGCACAGCTGAAAATATCGTGAAGTACACTGGTTTTTTTGATTGCACCAAAGTAACACTTGGTAACAGATCCGAGAAGGATTATTTCTTCACAAAAAAAAAAAAAATAGTTGATTTTCCCATTTGTCTTTATGGCTCTTAAATTCTAAACTGAGTTTGACCAGAAAGGATACAATATTTACTCTCATGTCACAAAGGCTAGACTGTTTAAATGAAGGCTGAAAAATGAATTCATGTCTTCTGTATCTTTGATATGCAGCAGTGAAATTGTATGTAAAGCTACTTGAGAAATATCTTTATTCAGTTTGTTCATATTAATAATTTTTAAAAAAATAATTTAAGGAATTGGGTACAAAAGCTAATAGGAGAAATAAATAAAATGCCTTCCTTATTCCCCCTCTCACTACCTGCCACATTCTGTATGTCACTCACTTTATTATAATGTGTGAGAGAAAGTATAAGCCAATTTCTATAATACATTCATACTTTTCTGGTAAGTTTGAGAACACTGATGAACCATAGCCTCAAGTATATTTACATAATAATAAAAATGGGAAATTACAAGAGGGAGTTTACAGTAGCAGATGGTCAAAATATTGATTTCATTTCTGCCTTAAAAAACTGTATGTAAAATCCAGAAAACACAGTTTTGCTTTACTTTAAACTGTTCATTTCTGCAATGTATGCTTTCTTCAAATTCAAAGAGCTTGAACAGAGGATGTAGAGATATTCATCCTTTACCAAACAAGAAACAAACTAAAATGTCACTGTAGCCATCTGCTTCTTATTCTTCTCTCTGTTCCAAACCAGAAAATGGGCCAGCAAAACATTTTAAAATTTCTGAAAGTTCCTGTAAGGAACTGTAGGAGCATTTACAAGACCTGGATGGGCAGAAAGCCCTCTTTAGTGGCACAAAAAGCTGCACATGATGAATATTGACTTAAGGAAGGATTCCTCAACTGGATAAGGGCAGCTGCAGGGATCACCTTCCTAGGCTGGTCCCCTCACACAGGCACAACCTCTGGATGGAGGGCAGAGTTGGTGGGGCAGGGTGTCTTTCTATGTTTTACTGGTAAGAACTTGTCCTGTAGTTTGGTTTAAAGGAAAGAGAGAATGATTCTGAATTACTACGCCTGCCTGGCTGCCGTGCATGTTGTCCTGCCAGGCAGCAGGAGGCACAGCAAGGCTGCTGTCTATGACCTGCGTTGTCCTCCAAGATTTTCTTCTCTCTTTCTTTTTCCAGCTTCACATCAGCTCGAGTTATCTCTACTTCTGTCCCATTTCTCTGATCATGATTTTCTAGCTAGGCATGAAGGGTAGCAGGCACTCACCTCAGTAAAAGAAAGCGTATTTACAGTGATTTTAAGACTGCAAACTTTAGCTTACCAAGTATCAGGATAATCTCAAGGTTAAAACTTTGGAAAATAACTGTTATTTCTTCCATCAGGAGCTGAAGTGCAGAAGTAGTCATAACTTCTGCAAAAGTAAATAACCCACTCAAGTAATTTGCCAGCTATGGAATACCCTAGAGTACATATGTAGTAATATATACTGCAGGATGTCATGTTGCATAGAGTCATGCAGGGACAGAGAATGATTAGACACAGATTTCTCTACAGGAGATCGTTAATGCCATCAAAAAATTGCCCTCTGGGAAACACTGAAATCCCAGACGGCTTTCCAGTATAATTCTTTAAATCTTTTCTGCATATTGTATGCCAGCTTTTAATGGATATATTTAGTGAGAAGTTTGCTACAGGGCTACTCTCTGGAGATGTAATGCTTTCATTAATCATTGCAATCCTCAGCAAAGGAAGGGATTCCTATGCTGTATATAACTGCAGCAGATCGGTACTTTGGCTACCACCATTGTGGTGGAAAACAACTAGGTTAAAGTCCTTGGGAACTCTGACACACAGAAAAAAAACCCAACAAAAAAAAACAACCAACGAAACAAAAGCAAACCACCAACTATTTCACTAACATTGCAAGCATAAAACAAGACAAAAGCCAATGTACTGGGAAATTCAATAGGGTTATAATTATACATATTAACTTACATGCACCAATATTTAGTGTTCTTTCCAGCCTTTCAAATTTTTTAAATTAATCTCTTTGGATATTAAATCTAAAGGGTACTTACAGATATTTCAAACTTGCTGAATCCAGAAGATACAGTCATTAAGATTTCATAACTGAAGAGAGTAACTGGGGCTGGATCATTATATGTATCTTATATGGTTCATATTATATGTATATATATAAAAATGATGTATATAATACATATATATAAACACTTATATTTTTGACCTGCTACAATTTGACCTTTAATCAACCATTATTTTCATCACAAATTATTGTACCCCACTGAAGTCACCCTTCTCTCCTCATTTACCCCACCAGAAAATGTGGCTTTTGCTTTTGTAAGTCTAATGGCAAAAGTGAAGGACTTGAAAATAATTATTTAGAGAACCTGAGAAGAACTTACAAAAAAAAAGCTTTAAAACTGCACCTCATGAAATCTAAAGATCTTAACTGACCGCTTTATAAAAGTTTGTGTTGATTGTATCATTCACTGGAGGCGAAAATCTTGATTCCAGGAAAGTCAGCAGATGCTTTCACATTGATGTTAACGGACTCACAACTTCACTCTTCCTCAGTCTGTTCCTAATATTAGTAGTAGTTACTTGTTTTCTAGCACATCCACAGGCTCTTTCCTTCCAGTATTTAGGGAAGAGCATAATAAGAAGGTTTATTATGACTGCTCTGGAAAATGGATCTATTTTATTACATTTGCTTATGCGTATTTCTATATAATTGAAGTTAAATGAGCAGACAGACTATCATGACATTTTATGATCAGTTTAAATTATACAAAAGTATTCAGGCTCTGGAATGAGCAGCATTTTATGCTTTAAAAATAAAAATATACTAATTAATGCAATTAATAAAAATTTTATGTAGAGCGAGAGAACTACATTCACTGTGCACTAAGGTGCCATTATAATGACCTCCTGCTGAATAAAACATCAAGTACATATTTTTTCGGTTGCCCCAGATGACAAAGTTATCGTTGATGATTTACAATTGTTATATAATAGATGGGTTTCACTAATTTATAGATGCCAAATGGTCTGCATGTGGGGCATCCAGAGGAGCATCTTACCATTTTTTAATAGAACGGAAACAGCTAATAAGTAAAGGTCTAGCTATGCTAATTTCAGTTCTGAGAAAATATACCAACAATCACTTTTTTTCTTGAAACTTAGATTCATGTTTGAGAGTTTGCAACATCAGAAAGAAGCAAGGAAGAATCTTCTATCAAAAGAAAAGCTGCAACTTTCAACATCTTTCAAGAAATTGCCGTTCATTTTCCTGCCAAAAGAGAAAAAAAAGCCAACAAAGCCCAGCCCCTGCTTTGCTTAAACTTTTTGCCCAGTGAGACACCTGGAAGCATTCAGCTGACCCAAAGCACCTTGCTGCAGGCGAGAATCACTTGACTTCAACAGCAGCATGGACTATGAGCTGGGTGGATCCTGCTCGCTGCTGTGCAGAGCTCCCTTGGTGCACGGGTCCTCTGCAGGAGCTCAGCTCCCCAGAAAGAGTGGGCCCTCCAGAGTCCCACACCCCAGCTACCCAATGTTCTTCAACACAGCTAGGAAACATGGTTAAGATGGAACAAATTTAAAGGAAAATTTTTTCCAGGTTAATGTTCGTAAACTGGAATTGTGAAGTTGTTAAATTTCATCCTGATGAAGATAAAATACATATTACAAGAGTCAGCTTTCAAGAGGATGGAAATTAGAAGTTTATCTTCAGGCCTAACGCCTTTAGTAAAATTATCGTTTCCTTATCTGAACCAATGCTCCTGGGCACAGGCACCTCCAAATAAGGTTAGAAGTATTTCAAGTATCATATTCATTCTCTTTTTTAATTCCTAAAGGAATTAAAATAATTGGCTAAGAAAACAAAAATGTCTTGGAAAGATAAGAGATCAGGAACCAAGCACGCAAGCAAGAATAAGTGGACAGAAAATAAAAAGAAAACAAAAGACAGTCACAAAAAGGGTCCAAAGCCGAAACAAATAGTTTCCCCATTTTTAATACATCTGTATTTTAAATTTAGATATACTTAGCTTCTCCTGAGACACATTAGCATAAGTAATGGACACTGACTTACCTAAGAAATCTGTGCTGCAGGTGCGAAAAGCACAAAATACTGAAAAATGCTGCGTGTTAGAACAAAATTGATGCAAGCAATTTTCCCCGCTTCAGTTCAAGGTGATACAAAAGCTACTTCTGCAAAGTACTCCCAAGTGTTCTGAAACACAGTATGCTTTTGTTCACTTAGTACAGTTTTTCACAAAACATGAGCCTTCATCTCTTTTATGCTTGCCTCTACTCATGTTCTTCCAGCTTTCACCCCAATGCCCTTCCACAGTTTGCTATTATACCAATTAAATACTCTGGTTACTATGAAAGGTGAACCCTTAAAAAGCATTATCACTCAACCAACAAAATAGTTATTTCTTGGTCTGCATGCAAGCAAAACAGGGTAATGTTTGGCAAGGTTTATTTCACAGGCAATGTATTTTTAAGGCAATGGTGGTAATGCTGGTATCCACTCCTCAGTTCCAACAGTTCATTTTTTTTCAATTCAAATGCAAAATTAAAGGCTGGCTACCAAGCAAGCTATAAGGTACATCCCCAGAATTTATCTGACTATTGAACTTCTGAAACATTGAATAGCCACAAGTTTTCCAGAGATCAGTGTCTTGTTTACGCATTGTTCAGGAGTGCTGACAGCATGCAATTATTCCTACTGGAAGACGCTACTGTTATATCAGGTACTCTCATCATTTGGGGCATTTTTTTGCATAGTATAGTTTTATGCCCGCTGTGTGCAGATGCCTGACAATATGTACTTTGCCTTGGAAATCGACTAGCAAAGAAAACAACAAATAGCCAGCCAAATGTCAGCCACTGTGCCCAGTCCATTTTGAGATTTTTGCTGCTCAGATGTGTGAATGATTTCCATCTGTTCCTATGTGAGATAAAGATTCAGAGCTGCTGGCACTGGGGAGTCTTCTTTAAAAAAGCCAGCCTGTGCCAGGGCAGCTGGTCAGCATACATGGACGCGAGTGCTCCAAAACCTGCATAATGAACACGGTGGAATTGTCCATTACAAACCGACAGGCCTCTCATTCTATGACTACTCATTTTCCAAATAAAAATTTAAGCCCTTTGAATCTTGACAACACAGTGTGACGCACTGGGTCAGGATGCTAGTGTTTGCCAGCTGGGCAACATAAGCCAGCTGTGCCAACATAAAGCAATTACAGGAGTCCCCCAGTGTCCAGCGTCGCTGTTTGCACACACTGAACATGAGTGTACCTAAGACTCAAGCTTGGATCCCTACAGTGAAACAGCAACAAATCTGCCTGATAAACCAGAAAAGATTTTGCTAGTGCTTCAGTGAGGAGATGTTACAGCAAGGTTCCTTGTCTTTTGTTTTGCCTGTACTGAATATACTTGCAACCTGGCTAGGTTACCCAGTGCTGCCTGCATTGAACAAAAAAAAATAATAATAAAATAGCTGTAAGTACTCCTGCAAAGGATATTCATTACAACTCTACAGTTGTTCCAAACTCTAGTTTCTGAGCACTATTTTCAAAACTCCTCGTTCTTCTCCTTACTTAGGCTATGGTTCGTAGTACAACACGTTCAGTGGCAACAGTAGTTCAACCCTGTTCGTCTTCAGTTCTGCACACCCTCTTCCACCTTTTAATCTCTCAGCCTGTATTTTAAACATAAAAAGACACACAGACTCCTCATCTCTTTTTTTTTCTAATGTAATTTTCACTTTCCAGTACCATTCATAATGGAGCCATGCAACCAATTATACCAGCCAAACCAGGCAAGAATATTATAAACTGCTACTGAATTGTAACTTAAAAAGCACAGCCTTCAACAAACTAGCAACCTCTGACTTGTAGTACCACAGAACATCTTGCTAGAAAGAATTCCTGTAGGGAAGTTAAGGAATAAAACCTCTTCCTCTCCTCTCAGTCTGTCTTCTCACAGGACTTTGTGGGCCTGAGGCACCTGAAGAAGGGACCACACGCCCAGAAGCTCACCGTGATTTATTAGAGTCTTTGCCAGATGCCTTACCTACAAAACTAACTTACACTCACTTATACCCAGGACAAGTCAGATGAATTGAAGGGTCAGAGCTTGCAATGCTAAGAAATAAGATCAAGTGGGTAACATGAACAAGTAGGTGGTGAACAAGCACAGCTCTTCATGAGCTGCAAGACTCCTTCCAGGGCTCTATAGGCTCATGCTGACATCTGTCTGTGTAGCTGCAGTGTATTTCCTTCTCCCATTGTTTCGCTCAAGTGAACTGTCAACACCCCACCATACATACGTTACATTGTATATCTAGATCAAATTGCATTTCATTTAATGCTGTGTTATAGACATGGAGATCCTAATTCAAATAGTCAGCTCCAAGTAAAATCTAGAGCTCTGAGTAAAACAGGCTTTAGAGATAATCTTATGCCATAGGGTCTGCTTAAGGGGGTATCAACCAAGTACCAGCAGCCGCATATGCACAGAAATCAGTTTATGAAACCTCTGTATAAGTGTTATTACTAAGCTGTGTTGACTAGGGGGTGGGGGATTCAGTTTAGTGTAGTGCCTGTAGTTTTAGAGGCTAAACTATTCATATACCAGGCCTGGAGAATGTAACTCTCTCCTTAATGAAAGACGTCCCTCTCATCCCCAAACTCTCCCTTTAAGCAGCTACATGAATAGTCCTGATCCTGAAGTACATGCATAGCTACCTACCCAAGATACAGAGGAGTTCAAATAACTAGGGATTAAAGAAAAAACAAGGTATGTAGAACAGAGTTAAAATGTGTGGAGGTGGCTACACAGGAAAGCAAAGCTCATACAGGTACATTTTGTAGCTGAAAAGATATTAACAGAAGATTGAAAATAAAAAAAGGGCCTAATCAACTTCATCATTTTCACTTGCAATATGATATGTAATAGCTTTTCCACTCCCAGTCTCTAAACCATGAAGGGTTTACTGTAAAGCAACACAATACTATGCCCAAGCACTGGAGCTCACATAATCCTAATACCCTTGCAGTTGGGATGGTGTTAAAACTGTATTGAGACCCTTATTCTTAAGGGCTCACCAGACTGCTGTAGACACATTGCATATTGTACTCCCCAGCGTCCATTAGTCTAAGGTGGCTCCAGGACAGTTTCACTCATTACTCCAGCTTTCCTTGTGGTGACATGCTCTCCACCCATGAAAGCTTTTAGCCCAGCTGCCTCCAAAACACTCAAAACAACTTCAACTGTTGAGAAGTCTAGGTGAAACATATTCTTCCTTCAGCTTCTAATCACTGTACATTAGTTTTCTATAGAGGAGATATATACAGGCATGTGACAAAAGCTTCCTCATCATCCTAGCATGGTTTTGCCATTCTTCTAAAAGTCTGAGAGAGATCTACATAAACAAAAATCCAGAGATCCTCTGACGCAGTTTCCACACCGAGGCTACAGTATTCCTTCCCTTAATATTGACTGGAACTGCAGTAAGAGGAGTTTCTTCTCCTTCCAAAAGTCTCATTCATTTCTGCCAGCACACCTTGAAATTTATCTTTGATTTTCTAACATTATGGGTCAGAAACCAAAGAAGACAACATGGACCAATCACGAGAATTCCTGAGATATGCATTTCAGCCCTTAAATAAAAATCCCAGAGGGATACAAACCTAAAGATATAGAAAATTCTGAATGAAATCACCGTCATAACTCCTTGAGTCTAGCATGTGGTCAATGCCTTAGATGAGGCCAAGTGCTTCCCACGTCCACTGTGCCATTTGGAGTCTGTTTTGGTCATAAAAGGGCTTCACTGGCTTAAGGAACATTTCCAGTTTAAGATGTGTCATGATGCTGGATCATGCACAACTATTAGGATCCTGCACAACTTTGAGGTAGCAGCAATTTAAGATTTATTAACACAGGATTAGCTTGTATGATTTTTAACAATAATGAATAATCTGCGAATGATCAAAGTGATTTAACAAATTTTGCTATAATCAACACAGTGACTTAGTTAAAGATTTCAGAATGGCAAGGTTCACCTGAGACGTGCAACAGTTTCCTAAATCAAAGCACATGCACACAGACATAGACGTTAACCTATATAATGAAAATGTTTCTCTTTTTTGTAAAAAGTAGTAAATTACTGTTACCAAATGATCTTTGAAACCTCAAGAAATCCAATAGTAGTGAATTTTCCCTCATTGGCTTTTGTCAGCAGACGATCTCTGAAATCCTCACGAAATCTACCTGTGAAATCCTCGTGAAATCTACACTTCAATATTCTCATGAAATCTACCTGGAGAGAAATCCCAAATCAGACGGTGATACTGGGTGACAGGCTGCTGCGATCCCAGATAGCTCAAAGGGTCTCACTTAGGATCGTTACTTATAAGACCATGAGATGGTTGACTTTGGTCAGTATTTTTCCATTTTGGCCACAATCCTTGTCAGACAATTCTCATACCTTCCAGAGCTGGCTACGATCTGGGCAGTGGGAATTTCAGGTACTTTTCCCAGGCAACAGTAGTTTTAGGTATGGTTAGGGCATGCCTAATTGTCCTAACTCACTGTATTTATAACTATGACAAGTACCTGATAGTCCAAACTCCCTGCTCCTACCACCAAGATAAGAAAGTGCCACATCATCCCAGCCCACTGTGCTTGTAACCAAGACAAGAACACAATGTTGGCTGGTTCTGGCAACGCAACGTCGCCCATGGGGGTCAGCACCATCACAAAGATGGCTTCTGACGTTACTGCTACACCTGCACATCTGAGTAGATTTCTAGGCATCCCCTTTGTCTCCTGGTTTTATAGACACAGTAATAAATACAGGTGTATTAAAAACAGAGATTGCCTGCACTTAGAAGACAAGCAGACAAGGTTGTCAGAACCATCACACAGCAGTATCCCCCAAAAACATATCATAGACTCTAAACATGCATTATTTCATGGTAAGTGAACATCTGTGAGCATGTAACTGGTTTGCTATCCATGTTATGCTTAGATAAAGTACCAACTACGTTCTCATGAGAACTTAGAGATGGGAAAGAACCAATCACCTATATATGAAAGTGAAATGTACTCTTTAGAGCTGAGAAGCTCAATATGAGCCAGCAATGGGTGCTGGCAGCCAAGAAAGCCAACCGCATCCTGGACTGCATCAAAAGAGGTGTGGCCAGCAGGTCCAGGGAGGTGATTCTGCCCCTCTACTCTGCTCTCGTGAGA
>JAOXJK010000012.1:89670106-89686187 GCA_025774025.1 Xenus cinereus
GACCTGCTGGCCACACTCTTCCCTATGCAGCCCAAGATACCATTGGCCTTCCTGGCCGCAAGAGCACACTGTTTACTTTCTCTAGGTGAAAGGGGGATGCAGCCCTTGTAGTCCATATGATTCTTTGCTTCTGCAAAGATTGTTTGCTAGTGCAAAACCTGGGGGTAGTATATATGATTTAAAAACTACAGTCAAGTCCCCAGTAAACCTACCTTACAAGGGCTGCTAAAAGTCCCACAGAGCAAACCAGATTGAAGTCCAAAATTGGCCTAGATCCAGTCAGTGGCACACAAGTAAAAAGTTCTGTAGTTCACCAGCAACACCTCAAGCTACTAAATCATCCAATAAAAGTTAATTTATTAGCAGAAGCAATAAAAAAATAAAAGCAAAAAAAAATAATGGATGTCAGAAGAATATTGAGATTATAAATGAACTTGTAATTCTGCAAGAACTACAGTATGGCTGCCTTTCTAAGTTTCAGTGTGCTCCTCCTGAGATTTAAGACGTGGATCTAAAAGTAACATGTTGACAGCAGCATTTGAACCCAAGGCTTTCACATTGACAATGCAGTCATTTAAGCCAAAGAAATATGTGGCAATGGAGATAACCCTGATGCTGCAGTCAGCCTATATGTTAAGAATTGAGTAAATTTTTCAAGAGAAGGTAAAGTGTTGGGGTTGTGTTTGTTTGTTTATTTGTTCTAACCAAAAGTAAGTATAAACATTGCACACATGCAGCCAAAAAAGGAAAAGACTAATGGTCAACCTGAAAAGAACACAGTCCTCCATAACATTGTGCTTGCTTGTTTTGGAAGAAATTTCAAGTGGAAACTGCAAATATATGGTGCTGGCCACCAGCTGACAAACACAGTCCCCGCAACTTGCTGAGACTAGCATCTGTATGTATCCCCATGCATG
This sequence comes from Xenus cinereus, assembly GCA_025774025.1. Lineage (NCBI taxonomy): Eukaryota > Metazoa > Chordata > Aves > Charadriiformes > Scolopacidae > Xenus > Xenus cinereus. The sequence goes on from JAOXJK010000012.1 coordinate 89,671,024, forward strand.
AGTGGTCACATTCCTCAAAATGAGAGTGTATTTCGTAATTGAGGGAACAGCTACTGTTTGTTAGAAGGAAATTGGAGGGCTTTTTCAAATTAAATACAGTTGGAAGTCATGTTGGTGCCCTCCAATATGACTGGGTACTCTGACAAGCATCCAGATCTCTGTAGAACTGGCTCCATCTTTCCCTTAATATCCTAGACAGTAAGGCAGAAGGTATATCTGTTATTCTCTTCCTCTAGCTTTCCCTTTAATGTAATTTTGCATCAGCTGCAGCCATGAAACAAGCTCTAACATATGGGTTGTCCATCCCACTATGGGGCATAAGCATGGAGCCAAAGAGTATGTCATATATCTATCTGTACATATAGATACATTTCCACCCACATCGCTAATAAACATCTGTTTTGAGTGCCTCCATGCTTATGTTTTCAGTGAGAAAGTCTCTTCTCCAAGAAAGTCCTTCCAGAAAGTGAATCATATTTCTAGAAATTTAATTTAATGTACTCTGAGGAACTGTCTCAATAACATTATCCAAAAAGCCATACTTTTACCTACGCTAAGATGGAGTGGTGGTTTATTCAGTAAGCTTTATGTATGCACCTGCAGAGGAAAATCAACAGTGCATATTTTAACATCTGTAAATGTTTAGACTAAGCCGATTTAACTAGAAACCATTTTTCTCCATTGAATGCTTTTTAACAAGCAATTTGAGACCTAAAGTGTGTTTATTTTTGAAATGTCATGAACTCGAAAATATTTAAGAGAAACCATTTCCACACTTACTTATATCTAGGGTCCAATTTGAAGTGGGAAGTAAAGTGTTACAAAATAAACCTACTTAAAAGCACAGATATAAATCAGTCATCTTTATACCTACTCTAATAGTGCAAGTGCTAAAAGAGAAGCTTAAAGCAGGAATAGCTTTGCGAGGAGGAATAGAACTTGATTTCTTTCTTTATTCTCTCTTTGGGCCCTTCAGCACTGGAATTCTACCAAATAAGAAAGGACGTTCTGGGAGTGTAACTTACATGTTGACAAACAAACCTACATATAAATACTGTGTTTAAAACAACCTGCAGAGATTTTACTAAGTGCAGCTGATGTATTGGGACAGCAGGGGAAGTTGCACCAATTTAGAATCACTCTGGTCTCCCTGGCTGCATTACTCATCTCCAAATATGGCTCAAAGTCTCTGCAGAGTAGCAACATGACTCAGACGACTTACAGAAGTTCCTACAAAAGGGTAAAATTAAGACTGCAAATCAAAAAGAGGTAGGAAGGTAAAAAGGAAAAAAAAAAAAACCAAAACAAGTCACACCACTGCACACATTTCTCCTATGGGGAAGGTATGAGAGAACTGCATGACAGATTAGTCATGTTGCTTAACACAACACTAAGAGATGCTGAAAAAAAAATAAAGTGACAAGAGCAGAAAAAAAAACCTGAACAAAATATCAGAACTGTACTGTAAGCTAATACTGCCATCTAACTCCCAGCAATTGGGTATTTGATTTCATCAGCATAACCCTTGACTTTAAATTGTTGTCCTTATCTACACAGAAAAGGAAATTATGCTCAGTACAGCTTGCTTATTGTCTTCAAAATAATTATTTGTCTTGAATGTAGGTTGAAACCCCCCATCTCTGCTCAGCTACTGAGATTAGTGAGCTGTAATTAATAACAACAGTAACAAACAGCTCTATACTGACAGATTGTTTCAAAATAAAGAAAAACATCAAGGCATTCCTATATAGATACTTGCCTCAGATACTTACATTTTTACACATACATCTGTATCTACACAAAATTAGTGTCACTCAGATTCTCAGTTGATGCATATGGTTTGAAAAAAACAAAATTCTGGGGCTCAGAGTACCTTCAGAAATCACCTTCTCCACCTGGGCTTTCTCAGAGTTATTCATACCTTTCCCAAATCTTTGCACAACTGGATGCAATAATTCAAGAAATGGAAGCGCTACTTTGCCTCTTGGCAGCGGTCCTATGTTTCTTCCAGATGATATTTGACCAGAGTCTTTGATACAGAAATGCTCTATGATTCCTCAACAGTGCTAACCTTGCACAGAATATTAACATTCACAGATAAATCATCTTACTGCAGCAGATGACTGAGCAATTCAACTTTACCTTGGCAGGACATTCACTCACTTCTGTTACCTGCTACATGTTACCTGCAGTAGAAAGTAACTGGGCATGAGGCAACATTTCCACCAGTCCTCAGAAAACTCCTACTAATATTGACATTTCACTTCAATACAGGTTTTCTGAGCGTCACAGATGAACACTGTTCTTTCCTATTCTTCACCTTCAGGACTGAGTGATTAAAAAAATCAACAGATCCCAAATAAAATAGGGATCATATTTCACTGGTGAATCAAACTGAGAATTATTTGAGAAAGCGGTATCCCTTCTCAGTTTTGTATGCCTTCTCCACAGAGACATTAAGGTCTTTGGATAGAGCAGCAGTCTCTCACTGTAAGACATTGTTCCCACAACAAATGAACTGGTGAGCCTACATAGACAGATCAATAATATAGTTAAAGAAAACTGAATGCTTATAAATACTCACATCACAGCATGTTTTTGAGAATCTTTTTTTTTCTCAAATGTAATTTACACTAGAAATCAAGTTCCATTCAGTTCTGTAACCACAATTCAAAGATACATTAACCTATGTATTTGTGCATCTACCCACCTATCTGCCTTTACAAACAAAGAAGTTAGGAGCATGACCTTTCTGATTTGCAGAACTACTTATTCCTACAATTATGAATTCAATGTTCTGCATTAAAAATACAAAAAATTGTTTATGGCAATCTTGAAAATCCATCTGTATGTAAAATATAGCTGAGTCTATAACTTTGTTCCAGATCCAGATTAATTCAAATGTCTATATTCAAAAGCTTAGGCTGATCACTTAGATAATTACAGCTGTGATTGCTGAACAGGGTAGAGTTAACATTAAATTGCAAAGTAGAATTTGCTGGAGATGCTCATGATTTTCCCCATGGACCTATTTTGTAGAAGTGTTTCATGAGCACAGGAATACAGATAAGTTGTCTCATAAGAGTTTTCAGAAATGCAAAAAAAAAAAAAAGATAAATTTCTAGAAGTTAAGTAGAACTGCCCACATGTCTTGATAGTTTTGAAAATATTACTATACCTGAACCTAATGATATAGTGACATTTCTGATTTCCCAGAAATCTAAGGTGTGGTTAGCTATTTTAAAGTTAATATGAACCAGATGGAGACTGGCTTCACAGATGTATTGCTGAACAACTTGAAGTAACTAAAACCATGTACACCTGTATCATCAAGGTAAGCAACACCAGTTTAGTATTTTCAAAACAGTTATGTCTGCCTGAAGAGATAAGCAGGGATTGTTAATGTTCTATTTTAACCAGAGACCTTCTTTTCTGAAGATTTTTGAAGCTGTCAATATTCACTGGCCAGCTCTTAAAAGTGTAAACCCCTCTCCTATTAGAGGAAAATAACATCACTAAGTTAAACCAACCGAATGTATATTTTTTCATCCTTAGACAAGTGAAAATCAAGCATGGTTAAAGCTGTTTCTTTGATTAGAAAGAATTGGAAATGCCCACAGATTCCTGTTTAACATAGCCTGAACAGAGAGCTTCCTGTTTAACATAGCCTGAACTGGGACTTCTACTGTGAAAACAGAGTACAGATCTGTTTGTGGTCTCTGTCAGAGTGCTTTCCCATTTCACGAAAGTATGCAACGTTTGGGGCACAGGGAGACATTCAGACTTTCAGTGTGTTGTCAGAAGAATATGTAGGTAGACAAAAGATATATTCATATCCTCCCTAACTTCAGGCTAACCTCAGCAAATTAAATTGATACGTAGATGTCTGCACTTAATTTAGTTTCAAACTTATACCTTCTTGATAACTGATTCCCTTTTATCACCATTGATTTGTAGATTATAAAAATCTGCTTCCTACACTCCATTGGGACACACAATAGAGGAGCGTTGTGCTGTCCATATTCCCAGAGAGACAATCAGAGCTGTCATCCTACTAGCAATGCTGGACGTCCATCTTCTACAGTGATGAATAGGGAACAAAAGGAATATTTACCTCAGAGATGTCAATTAATAGTTAATCAGTACTCTTGGTATACACAAGGCAAAAGGTGAATCTGCAACTACGCAGTGAACTGGTATTAAAATAGCATTTAGAATAATACCATTTGTATACATACGTAAGACCAACCCTCTCCAGCTCCTGGACCTCAGCGTATGTACATTAGAGGGCCAACTAGAGCTTGGTTCATGACATATCCTACATATGTGGACAGCAAGAAAATCCAAGTGGCTCTCAAAATCACTTGTGAAGAAGCAGTACAAGTAGCAAAAAAAAGCTGAAGTCTAAAGATTAGTACGCAAGAAACAGTACGCAAGATTTGCAGTTTGGGACAGAAGAAAGGAGGAGCTATTATGAATACAGGTTCAGCATGTCCCTGGTGCTGAAAGAGTCTTGGTCTAAGGTGGTTCATTCCAGGAACTGACAGTAAGAAGAGGCAATGCTAGAGAAGGCTGAATGGTGATGGCTTTTTGAACAATAACTAAGACACTACTAGCTGAACATTATCAATTATCACTGCTATTCAATGGCTAATTGCTAAAGTCTACCTAGCCATAGATAAACTGTGACAGCTGCAAAATATCACACCTGTGAATGTTTAAAACATCCACCCTTCATTTATTAAGCTTTTCCAGTAAGAAATGAACATGCACTTGATAACAGAAAATTGCACTCCTATTGGAAACTCCCAATGAGATTTAAACTTATTACTCAAACCTTTCATTTGAAAAGAGACCCAGAAATGAAATGCAGTTAGGATATTCCAGTGATGGCCATAGCAAGCATTCACTTTATCGTTACCTGTAATAGTAATTATTACACGCCTCAATATCCACTGTTAATTAGCATATGTATGGACAACAGATAAGTAGAAGAGATTCTCTTGAACACCATTGTTTGCTTATGTTTCTTAACTGCCATCTAAAACATGTTTAGCTAACAATGACACTAAACATTACTTGTTTCTCTTCATTTTTATTTCACCGTAAAATCCTACGGTTGCATGCAGGAAAGAGTTATGCGGTTATCTATCCAGTTTTTTGTTACCTAAACCGCACAATATTACATATATAAAATATGACACGTATTGCCCATTTAGGTTACAGCATCCAAGCAGGAAAGAAACAGCCAGCATATTCTCAGAAACCCATATCACCGTGTTATATTGAAGTATATAAACGAGCTGAGATGCTTCAAAATTAATCAGAAACTGCAAAGGCAGCAGGTGCAGCGCTGAAAGAAGAAAAGCAATCAATGGAAAAGTTGCCAGGTTTCATAAAAAAAGAGAGAAGACTATTGATTCTTCAAATTATTGCCCAAAGAAGTTATTGTGACAGCTCATTTGACAAACAGCTTGGATTGTGAAGCAGTTGAGTGTAGAAATTAGCATTCCCAACTTGTTTAGGATACAAAATATTTTTATTTTACTACCAGCAGCCAAAATAAGAACCACTATAGCAAATTATCTTGGTATTTTGGTGCTAGGACAAAATGGTTCTGAAAATCCACAATTCTTGTAAGCGAAAAAACAAGACTTCCATATTCTTTCAGTATACAAATTAGGTGTCTGGTTTGTCCACTTAGGAGGTAGTTAAAAAAATTTTCCCTGAAACATCCATGCCACATTCTTTTGGCCTAAACTTCAGTAGTTCCATTGACAGTTTATTGGTTGATTTAATTTCTATTTTCCTGTTTAAAGAAACAAAAGTAAATTCTGAGCTGATGGTTTGACAATACATTTATCAGTTAATTGATTAACTTCTGAAAAGATCAAAGCAGGCACTGCTTTGTACTGCAGCACCAGGTACCATCATGCTCAGAGCCAAGGTAAACCATGAGCATCAATATAAGGCTTATTATTAAAGATTATACCAAAATCTTATTTAAAAAGATTATACCAAAAAAAAGTAGAGAGCATGATTCAGCTCACTGAACTTTAGCAACATAAAAATTTATTCACCAAAATCCAACCCAGTCATCTAGACTGTGTATCAAGAGAATGTAATGGAAAAGCTTCTTTCAGAGAACGCTTCATTCCTTACGTTAAAGTTACCATCATGGTCCACAGAGGCCCATTACTCTTCCTTAATTAGAGAAGAAATCTAGGTGACTAGCTTTGGCTTAGATGATTAACTTTGCAGGTAAGATGTCTAGCATATTCTTGAAGTGCTGTGTGAACGTTTCTTGCTCTCGAAGTCAGAGAGCACCTAAATGGCTTTTAGATATGATTCTGAACAAAAAAGATGAAATGGTTGAGCAAAATGTCATGGTAAAAAGCAATTTCAATTAAATCTATAAGTAAACAGAAGAGTTATTAACCCTTAGAAAATAAAGGAAAAGCAACAGCACAAACATTCCTGTTTCCAGGTAGATATTTCAAGCAAACCATTCTCTTATGGAAGAAAGGTGAGAAACATATCAAAAGATCAATATAGCTAATAGGAGCTCTGCGTTGACCTCAAAAATAAGAAGAAAGCATACAGGAAATGGAAAAAGTCAGTTTCTTAAGAATATATACACAAATGGAGCATAAGCATGTAGGGAAAATTTAGGAAAGGGCAAAGCATTTTCCATAGGAAAAAAATTAAATGTTATTGCAAACAAGTCTTCCTGTTGGCTCTTGAGTCAACTGCATCAAAGGCTGACCCTGAGGAAACAGGAACATTTAACTGGGCTTGTTGCATCAATGGAAAAAACAGTTGTGATAAACTGAATCTTTCCAGTTAACTCAACAGGAATGGAGTAGGAAAGAAAAGGACAGCTGAATAAGTTTCACCATTAGCTCTGCTTGGTGAGATCACTCAAGTATACTTAAAGTCATTGTACTTGCTGAGTTACAGGAGAAGGGCCATAAGACCAAGAAGAGTCTCATATGCAACTGGAATCTCTGATCCAGATTTGGGTGCTGAACTTCACTAAGAATGTTCAATAAGAATGTAACTGGAGAAGTCAAGAAGAGAAGTAAGTGAATAATCAGATGTGTGAAAAAGTTTACTTAACTGAAAATATGGAATGAATCAAGTTTACCTCAAAGAGAGAAGGAACTGTCCAAACATGGTTTACATAAATAAATGGCTTCTGCAAAGGACTATTCTGTTTTCTTTAGCTGTAATAGATAGGACAAGTAATGTGCTTATATTACAGCATAAAAGATTCAAGAGAAAAATTAAGAAAAACTTCTGAGTAAAGAGAGAGAAGCACTAGAACAGATTGCCTGGAGAGACCATGCAATCTGTCTATTTAAAGGTCTTTAATAAAATGCTAGATAAATATTAATCAGAATGACATACGGAAAGGTATTCATGCTTTGAGGCAGAGGGACATGTTAGATAAATTTAAGTTGCTCTGGGTTGAAACTCTTCAAGTCTGTGTCACAAACTGAAGTAGTATAGTTAGCATAAGGCACTGGAAATTTTCATTACTGAGAAGAAATGTATTATAATCAGCATTCAGGTACCCTAAAAAGAGAGCTGACTGAGAACACCTTCTTGCTGATGTATGTTTTGGAAAAATCTGGGATATTTCAGAAGCAGAATGATCAAGATAGCTGTATTTAGTTACCTACAGACTCTCATAATGAAGACTTACAACATAGAATAGTTTTCTACTTCGTCAATTTTCAAATTGGCTTGTATTATTTATACTTCCAAAGAATCAAATCCAGTTCTTTGATGGAAGCCAGTTTGGCTTATTAAGCTTTCTCATTGAAATATACATAGACTCTGTATTTGACTTAGTGCCAGAACATAATCTGATTTTTTTAAAATGGACTGTACAATATCAAAGTACACTAACTGGTGAAAAGTTCCTAGGCTGATCACAAAAAAAGAGAGTAAAACAAAACCATCAAATAAAGGAGCCTGCTTTTATTCATTATTTTCACCATTCATGAAGATTACTATATAATTAAAAAACAACTATGTTTTGTAACTTCTGTGTATAAAGGTCACAGAATGCAGAGAATCATTAAGCAACATAAATCAGAGGGAAGTTATACATAACAGTAAAAAAAGCACTCTAAGAGTGCTTTTTGAATACATTGAATATAGTGGTTTTATAAAGCAGGAAAAATTAAGTATATACATATCGAATCAAAAAAAGCAAAGCTATAAGAAAGAAAAGTGGGTCTGTCCTTTGAAAAGCAGTCACTGAGGAAGAAACCTCTGGGTCACAGTGAACACAGCTTCATTTGTGCTGCATGTGAGAAAACAAAATCACACACAAAGCAGGGGAGAAAAAGTGTTTCACAAAATGGAAATTAAGTCCGAAGAGGTTAAGGCAGGTGCTTCTAGGTGAACAATATTGTCTGCTGACTTTAAATCACCTTTTTGCCAATATAATACCGAGATTTTGTTCCATTGTTTTTAAACCAGAGTTTTACATATTGCTTCACAAATGAAGCCAGAGAGCTTGTAAAGTGGTACGTGAACACCAACCCAATAGCAGTTCAGCAGGAGTTTTCTTCCCTAGACTGAGCTGCTGTCTGGTAAGAAGCGGGGGAAAAAAACACTAGTTCTTATGTTCAAGATAATGCATCTTCTTTGACAGCTTCTGCAGCAGCTTTTGAAGCTCTAACAAAATACTGTTCTGGGATTCAGATGGTGAGTGGCAGATAAGAGACTTGCTATCAGTGATTATGTACATTTTCAGTCTGAAATATTTTGAGACTCTTTCACACAAAGATGATTCTGTTAAGATTTTGATGCATAAACTAGCCAAAATTAAGATAACTGACTGAAACAGTAAGTGGAAAGAATTAAGAGAAAGAAATGGTGGTTGTCCAAGTCAGTGTGGAAACAAATCAATGGATACAGCATATTCATATTTGTAATTGCCTTGCTGTCCTGGAAAATGAATTTTTAGAAGTAACTAGGTCAAAGACGACCAGAATGATTATTTCACTTGAGATAGCATTTATGAAGATGAATAAGCATGAGCTTAATACAGGACTTTCACTGGCAGTGACATTTTCTGTTCTGGGTATCAAGACTAAATACAAGCCAAAAAGCAAAGCTCTCATAACATTTATCACGAAGAATGACCTCAGATAGAATTATTATGTATTATGAAGGTATTTAAGATCTCACAATGAAGCATTTAAGCAAATTCACACAAATGCCTGAAGGCTCCCTTCATAAAGCTTTTCATAATGTTTACTTTCTTCCATTTCTTCCCTTTCCTTGTTTAAAAATACCTGTAAAATAACCATGTGAATAACAGCAACATAAACATACACTCCTCCTTTGCCATGCAAACACTTTTGTATAGGAACATGTACATGCTAGTCAATTTTGAAAAGGAACACCCCTGAAACTTCAAAAAACAATTAATGTGTCTTGACCCATTCTTCTGTTTCAAAGATTAGTTTCAAACTCTAGTCTTGTATTCATCAAGTATGCTCTGGTAGAAGCTTCTATTTTTTTCTGTGGTTAGTGCCTTGTTTCCTGTTCAGTGGTGTCATCTATGCAAGGGCACTCAAACTGCAGCAGCCATTCTGCTCATAATTACTGTTTCACTTTGCTTAATCCAGCCATCTCGCTTCCAAGCTGTGTCATGAAAGAAATATTAGATGCTGACAAGGAATATAGAGTGCTGCAGAAGACCTGAAGAATATTAGAAATTACTGATATAGAAAGAATAAATTAACTTTTCATTGTAACAGATTTTAAAAGGATTGTGTTCAATGTGCACTAAAGACTGTGAAACTAGTGCTTAGAAAAATACTGTAAAACCTGATTTTTTTTCAGCTTTCTTTAGGCAGCTGTTAGAATCATTTAGACTTCCTTTCTTTAATGCAGTGTTGGAATACTACTACACAGGTTTTATTTGTAAACACTTAACATCTTGGATATCCTGGCAACGGTGCCATCTTTTTCATCTCCGGAACCAAGGATATAGTGTCCATTCCTGTAACGACCACAAACCAGAGGCTGGCTCCAACTTCTCAGAACGTGTCCTTGCGCTGACTCAGCAATTTCCTACTATGCCTGGGCCTCAGTGCAAAACCCTGTTTCCAGCTGCCACATTTTCACTACGATGGATCAGCAGCTAGGATGCAGCATCCTAGGTGTATGCTACAAAGCTGAAAAAGGGATTTTGGTTTAAGGCGAGAGGAAGGCAAGAAAAGTTAGACTGTTAAGGAAAATCCGTCACGGAAGGAGACATAAGAGTTGAGAATTGTCAGGAGAAACATGAAAAGAGGAATTCTGCCTATCTTTGAAAGCAAAAGGAGATACAGAAAACAGGACTCAGAACTCCCTTACCTGTACGGGTGTGAAAGATAGAGGATTTTGTTTCAAGTGACATCACTCAGCCTTTAAATGTAATATAAGAAAGAAAGAAAGAATTTAAGGTTAAGGTTAAGAATTAAGGTTCAAGAAAAAAATGCCGTGTTTAATACAATAGAAAATATTGGGCAAATGAAGATGCACGTGGTCAGGAAAGACCAGACAATGTAAAGTTAATAAAGAAGATCAAAAAAATTACTCAATTAATTTCCTGCACCAAGAACAGCATTACGTAGGTATGTAGCCATATTCTAGTAACATTAAAGACACTGTTGGATTTATTTTATTTTCTTTTAAATGAGTACTTCAGCTTCTAAATCCTAAACAATTATTTTCAATGTAGTTGTTCTGACCTTCATCAGAGTCCTTCTGATGTTAGTGTTATATCCTGCCTGTGGTTTCTTCTGTTGTTGCTTTTGCAATACCATACATGGAATCCTTTCTACACTGTTCTTTGCAGCATCTAAAGTATTCCTACTCCACAGCTTTTATTCTCTTCTCCTTTAAACTATGAGAAAATCCATACTTAAAACCCACAACTTGTACAAGAATATACTCTTACTTTCAAGACAACCTGCTTGGACAATACAATATGCATCTACCTGTCAAAGGGCCATTTTCAAGGTCATTTTTTATATGGAAAAGTTTACCTTCTGGAAAGAGATCTCATTTCTGTCTCATTGACTTGTTTTGACCCTTAGAGTATGTATCGTGAAAACTGTGCCCTTTGAGTTTCACAGGTCACCACAAGTTTTCTAATTGCAACTATTGCTTGAACTGAGAAACGTTTTTTGCCTAGACATCTGGGGCTTCAAATCTTAATTTTTATGGCTGATTTAAAAAAAAATAAAATCAAACTATGAATTCAACTTGTGTTGAATTCTGTACCCAAAGAAATTTCCTCTCTCTCCCCCTCTGCTTTGCTTTAAAACAATCAGAAACAGATTCTTTCAACCTGACACTTATAATGCTCTAACTGGACAATTCAGAGGTCTGTTTTCATCAACGTTTTACTCTTCCATCACATGTAATTTTTAAATTTGCTCTCTTTTACCTTCAGCATGCACTACTGGCGTACCTGAGACTGTGCCACTAGTGATGTTTTATTGTAGCAGCCATAACCTGAGTAGTTCTCAACAACAGAGGACTCCCTTGAATTTTGAACTAAGGATTGTCTTGATTCATTTGCCTAAGTTTAAATTGTCTTTACATGAGTCCTTACAGAAACCCCAGAAATAAATCTGAATATAAACACTGAGTAAGTTCTTTTGTAAAGAAGCCTTAAAAATATTTTTTCATAGCACTAGTAAATTGCCATTTACACTCCAGATATATTGCAGTTATTTACAGCTATAACTTGATTTTATTATTTTATTTGGTTTTAGTTACTAACTGGGAGTAGAGGCGTTGCTCAGGTTTTCTTTATGGGATGTTTAATGCAACTGCCTCTGGGTTTGCTCTTTTCCAGGCCCTGCAGCCCAGCCCAGCCCACCTGTAGACCCAGGGATTTGTTTTTCCATTCCAGTTCAATATTCAATATTTCCCATTTGCAAGTTCAATCAGCAGTGGTGCTCACTGTGTTACCAGGCATACACACAGGACAGCAAGCAACACAACCAGCTACAGACCGGGCTCTCTCTCTTAACAGCATCCATATATAACAATACCAGGTCTCACACAAACATAGCATAGATAACCAAATCCCCTTCCTCCTTTCCAGCTGGTCAGGGTTGAAGTTTAACTAGTGAAAGAACACACCCTCACGCTCCCGAGATCCACAAGCACATTCTCAGATTCCCTGAACATCAGCAGGAGCTCTCTTCCCATCCAGCACACCTGCCTGGATGCTGACCTTCCCAGGTCTCCGCTAGCCAGCTAGCCCAGCTTGATGTTTGTTAGCAAACGGACACAGAAACCCCACAGCCACAGGTCACTCCAGTTACAACTCTGCCCACCTGATACACCTACCTCAATCTATGGCCTCCTGCTCACCAGCTAGTCTAGCCTGGTCTTTGTGACCAAATATTACATACACAAACCCCCAGTCACACAGGATGGGGGAAACCATGAACACCCTAGCCCCTCCAGTGGTTATTCTAAAGGCATTTTTCCTGTTTGGTTCCATTTTCACTAGGAAAAAAGTATATGATACAACAGGTCAACTGCCTCACTTCTCCTTGTTATCAAGCTTTACAGCCAAATTTGCTTCTGGGCATGTTTCTTCCTAAGAGGAGAAAGATTACCTGCTTTAGAGTTTACACAAATCAGAAGTGTTTTTACTTACATATCTTGTTAGATTTCAAGTTACTTATTAATCAGTTATCAGTCTGCAGCTTCTTACTTCCCCCCCATTAGCAGACATTTGGCCACTTATGCTAAAGACAACACCAACCCAAAATGACCACTTTCCTTACATCAAGCCACAGAATTTACATAGCTGAAACAGACATATGTCACCCACAGCCAACTGAGACTCAAAAATTGCAAAGATCTCCAGGAATACTTAGTTCAGAAATTATATTTTTTATATTTCTAAAGAAAGCTCTATTAATAGAATCTGATTTCTTAATGCTTCAATGAGTTACTAGTAATAACCAAGAAAGTGCAATAAACATTATTTTGCAGAAGAATATAGGTTATTAAAGAAGGGGACACAAAAAGTTGATGCTATTGAAAAATCTGGTTCTGAAATACCATCCCTAACCTAACATTTACACTTTAGGAAAGTGCAACAAATGGCAGAATACAGTTCATTGGTTTTATGTGGGTTTTGTTTGTGGTTGTTTCCCTCCAGTTAAGGAATTTGGTTCTCCCACAGAGCAGCTTTCATGGAATAAAATTCCTAAGTTCTCAAGTAATCCATAAATATGCCTATTTATTACTCAAAAAGCAAAGAATCATTCAAAGCTAAGTCTGCATTAGTCTACTTGCCAATGCTTTTTCTTTAACTGTTGTTTTGTTGGGTTTTTTGAAGAAGAGTTAATTTTGTAATACTTCACTATCTTAATGTCATAGTGAAAAATGACTTTTCCTAAACAGATGATATAATTGTTGTGACATTTCAAACTTGCTTAAAAGTCACTGGTAAGGATTGGCAAATAAATCTAAGCCTTTGCAAATGTTAGTCTATAGCCCAAATTTTATGCTTCTGTTTTATCTTTTTTAGAAAAGGATTTTTCAGAGAACATGTTGACCCTCATCATTTATGTCAATTTTATTACAATGTTACTTTATTGATTATAATGAAATTTAATTTGGCTAAGTTGCAAAAGCAGCAGCATCATGTCTATGGTATTCCAGCAGAAGGGAATCTACAATGACCCTTACATATTGGCTACATATGGATCATGAGAAGCCACAACAAAAATGAAAACAAGTACTCATTTTCCAGCAGAAAAAAAGAATTGGAGTTTGTTCTTTCGGCTTTGTTACAGTCTTTAAAAGCATTAGCACACAGTTTGTTTAGTGTTAGAAGATCCACAAAGCAAGTCTTCTTCTTCCATAAGGGGGAAAAAACATTGAAATACACTGGATGTAAAAAAAAAGTCACAGTAACTGGAATTTTAATAAACCTATTGATTTGAGGAGTAGTAGAGGAGTTTAATTATATTCAATTTGTCATTAAGGGACATTAAACAGCATCAATTTTCACATAATTCAAATAGTTAAAAGAGGAAGGGTACTCAAATAGCATATTTTTTTCTAAATTTCAAGACTGGAACAAAGACTTTAGCTGGGCAGGATGAATGTTAACTGTTATAGGTTATAGTGTGCCAAACTTCTTCCCACAAAGGGAAATATAAAGGTTTCATTGATCACAATGTGACTTGTTTCCTTTGCAACAATTTTCAAAACAGATACGAGGAGACTGAACAACAAGGTTAAGATGTAAAATACTAAACTGATCTGTCATTGTTTGCTTTTTCCCTTATTCTCATTATGCAGTTTACAGACAGGTTCCTTCAAAATACGCTACACTAAATAAAAGTGAATTCATGACATACAAATCTGCCTTAATTCCCCTTTTCATTTATCATTATTCATTTATCAGTAGCCACACTGTATCTAACCTTGGCACCTATCTTGTGGTGCATCTCTTTACGGGCATAAGCATCTGTTCATTCAGCGTTCTTTACGATTACGAGATCAAGACTCTACATTGCAAGAAAGACTCCCTTCTTAGTACTAAATATATGTTTAGATAAGAAAATCACATTCAGACCTTCAATATATACATTTCAGGATTTTGATACTGAGTATTAAAGTTCTGGAGGTACAGCTGTTGGTAAAAAAAAAACCTGTATTGATTCATTAAATCCTGGCCATGTTAGAGGAAAAACAGAGTGTAAGTTCATTCCACTCAAAGTAAAGATGCAGAAGCACCAGAGCTTGCATTTCCCACTAAAATAAGTTTTGGATTACGTAAATCATATTCAAACAGTGCCTTATTACTGAACATGATACATAGCTCCGTGACTATATTGTTAGTCTCATCCTTTTATCATTTTTCTTTACATTTCCTTACCTATTCTACTAGAGAGCAGAATAAAGTAGTATTATATTCCTTAGGTATGTGGCGTTTAGCTTCTGACACCCCCCTTAGCATTGACAGTTTTAAAAAAACAAAATTAAGTTTTAGTTCTACAAATTCAAAATAATTGGTTTCTATTACAAGCAGCAATCTGAGTAATAAAATACAGGAATTCACTAGCAATTTATTACTTGTCATTTACCATCACTGAAATATGGGTGGGGGC
>JAOXJK010000012.1:89686287-89701660 GCA_025774025.1 Xenus cinereus
GAGGGGGTGGCCAGGAATAAAGCCAACTAAAAGTTCCATAAAGAAAATAAATCTAGGGAATAGATGAATACATGTTTCAATTAATTCACTGTCTCCAGGGCTTACATGGTTAAAATATCATTGAATCAGGATAGTATTTGATTCCCAAAGTGAACAGAATATAAAGTTGTATAATGAGTATAGAATATATATGAAAATAATGTACTGCATTGTGCTCTGGATTCTGTTCCTTCTACCAGGCTTCTCTGGTTCCACTCAACAGCTTCACAGATTTTTACATAGCTGGTGTGGAAATGGGAAGGTTTTTTGTACTTGCACAAAATTTTGGAGGTAGATGAGAAAAAAAAAATTGCAAACTGTTAAGAAGAAGCACAAGCTTCAAAAATCTAGACCTGAAACTGTATCCCCAAAACGCCATATTTAAGTTAATTCTTGACAGAATATTAGCTAAGTTTGCTTCTAAGTATCTGCAACAATCCTCAAATTTTGAGCCTCTTAGAGTCGAGCTATGTTCAGCGTTTCCTCACATGTATTCTTGCCCCATCCACCCCCACTAATCTTCATCCTGTGGATCCTTCCTAATGAGAGTCCTTCGCAGTGAAATTATGGTGACCAAGTGTTTCTTCTCTGCTTTTTAACACTGGAAATTTGGCACTTAGATCAATCCAATATGTCTTAGGAGTTTCGGCTGATGATATTCTCCCAATAAAACTGCAACTTTAGAGTAAAATACCACTTTTCCTCACAGCTGTAACCGCAGCTAGACTGACCTGTCCTGATATTTGTGCCTGGAAGACAGCAGTACATTGGTGAAGCAACACATCATAACTGCTGCTCCAGAAATAATTCTGATTTCTGGTAACACGTGCACGTGGTCAGAGTTTCTTTCCCAGTCTAGAAGCACCACATCCCCATTTCAGTCCTCTTAAGTTTTACCTCTGCAAACGCAAAGAAAGTTGACAAAGCGATCTGTGTCAGTTTTTTGACTTGTAAGGAACAGAGCTCCAATAACTAGGGAAGGACAAATTAGACAAGCAAAGCAATCGAAGAAAACAGGAAGACATGAGTTCAAAATTATTTCTTTTTTTGTCTATGGATCCCATCAGGGAAGCTTTGCTCACGAGAGCAGTCTCACAAACACAAGGTTTTGTCCTAGTAAAGAAAACTACTAAGCCACAATGAAAAGGAAAATTCATATTTAACCGCATCACCTTAAGTTCCTACTACTGAACTGGTATGGAATTTACCTCAAGAAAAGAAAACAAAGTTAGAAGGTACTGAGCGAGGTATTGAGTCACTGTAATCCTGTTTATGGAGAACATAAACCAAGCCCTGTTTTCCTGAGCAAAAGAAAAGGGGATAGGCTCCTGTTTGTTCGGTTTCCAAACTTATCTTTTCAGCTAAAGTTTAACTGCAAAGTAACTTCTCCCTTTACTTTCTCTTAGTAATTGCATGCCTTCAGCAATTGCTTCTGCCACATTTGCAACACCATTGCATTTGTAGTATGTTTTAAAGGAAATTCTTCATGTAATGAACAGAAACCTAGCAATGTAACTTATCTGTGCTTTGAGCAATAACTTCTATTCTTTTAACAATTAGTAAGAAGCAGGGCCCTTAATTGCCCCCTCATTTAAATATTAATGGAGACAATTAGTATTATTCAGTAAGATCTGCAATAGCCCCCAGATTTAAAAAGCACTCACTAGCAGATCCCGATCCTTAGCAACACACACGCGCAAAAAAAAAAAAAAAAATCACAAGCTACCTCTCATTGCAACTACTATTTTCTGTAATTGTAGTGCTATTGACTTGAGAGAAAGAAGATTGGTAACAAAAGATTTATAAACACCTATTGTTGAATTAAAACATTATTTTACATGAGCCTGAGAGTTTGCATGAACAAGGATTTGTTAGATAAATCAACATTGCAGGTCTGAGTTGTGTTCAGCTGTACAATACCAATGAAATAACAGAAACTAAAATGGCAACACATCACCACTCAACATAAGATATACACCTGGCAACACCCTGTATAAATCTCTCCTTCTTCCATGTAGTTTTAATTCAATACCTTGGAGGAGATTTCATTGCTTCAAAAATTATCTCCAGAACCTTCTCACTGAGTATTATGCCTTGCATTTGTTCATTCACTGCTCTGATAAATACCATCCTTTAAAGTAAAAAAGCATCCATATAAAGCAACAGTTCTTTTAATCTGTGGTTTTGTCTGCATCTTCCATGCTTTAAAGAAAACCCTAGGGGAAAAAAAAAAAATCAAGTATCCCAAAAGAGAAAATTACAAGCATATAACCAAAATTTTTGTAAACTTGCAGCAGTACCCAATTATATAAAAGTCAAACAGTTTCTGCAGGTAACAGTCATAACATATGGTTCATTAAAGTCTTAAAGATTGAGAACAAGAACCTCAGGTCTGTTTCCAGCTGAATTATACATTGTAACGTATCTAAGGCCACTGAATTTCTATAGGCCTCAGGTACAACCAAGAGTACTGATGGTGTCACCTCTGCAGCAGTTCTGAGCCCTAAGGTCAGCTGTTCTTTTTCCCCTCCCACCCCCTTGAAAGGCTACGGTTCAACTATCACAGTAACCCCTTCTTTATTCCCTCATGCAACTGTTTCCACAAAATTGTAATGCTCTCATCCAGTCTTACATACATATAGTGACATCTTTCTGTATGGCATTTGCAGGTCTAAAAAGATGTAACCTTATCACAGCCATATAATTCCATAGATGTTCTACATGTGCTTTTATAGAAATTACCCTGAAGGCTTATTGTTTTCATCTATAGTCAGTTCAATAGAGCCTGGCTATAAAACTCTGCTTTCTTTTTTTTCTTTTTGAATATCACCTTGAAAATACAAAAAAAAATATCTACTATTCACATTTAAGAAGTATGAAGTATATCTGTTTTCTGCTGCATCCTACTGAAAATAATCAATTTCTTCAGATTAAAAAGAAGAATTAAGAGTCTTTTGAAATATGTAATGCTTATTAAAAGTTCATAAAGCCCAGGGTTTCAAAGAGGGAAAGAGTGTCTTATTACACGAGTAGATATCAGAAAGAATTTAACTTTAGTTAAATATTACTACTCCTACTCCTCTCAATGTGAGCAGAAGTAATATAAATGAATTGTTTTACTGTCAATAAAAAGAAACCACACACACCATACAAAAAAAAAGACCCTTACAGGAAAGAAAGGAACACTTCCAGCCAAATATTACTTGCATCACCTTCATAAAACATGTTAAAAAGAATTTGTGTTGGACAGGCACTCATCTTGTGTTAGAGAGTGAACTTTATTCTCCAAGTATAATAGACAGAATTCAACCCTTAAAGCACAAGTTGCTACAGAAAACTGCACAGCCATAGCTTTTAACTGCAGTACCCTATCCTGAAGCCCAAGAAAACACACAGTAGAGCTCATAATTGAAGAGACAGAAGATACCAAAAAAAATGCACGGATATTCAAAATTCAAAGCAGTCTGTATCCAACATGTTCTTTCTGCTTTCATTGGAATCGGAAGAGCCATCACAACCTGGTCCTTCAGTTTAATTGCTTAAAGGGGAGCTGAGTGGTGAGTTCATTAAAAACACAACCATGAAGAAGAAAGTATTGCCAGCTGCACTGCAAGAGGGTATATGAACCTGCACTGATTAACTACATGACTATTGAAATCCATATTATTTTTTTGTTTCTTTGTAATCTTTTGTTTGGGGGATTTTTATTTTTACAAAACTTCATCACAGTCCATCAATAAAATTAAGCAAAAGACACATGCTAAAAACGTCTCTCAAAATTTAGCAGCTGCAATGCAAGGTTTAGAGAGGGAGGGTGGGAATCAGACACCTGTCTGCTGAAGTCCATCCCATATGTATGAAATCTAAATTGACCAGCGCTCTTTTCTTAAATACAAATGAAGCAACTATGGCAAGGTTGTCTTTCTGAAAAAGACAAAATTTTAAATGTTTCAGAACCTAATATAAAAGTGTGTCTCCAAATTTTAAATGCAAATTGATTTATTTTCTTTAGGTTAATTTCATCCTGACAATTATTTTTAACATCATGGGATCTAACAGTACTTTTGATCATGTATCACGGATGTCAACAGAAGTTTTTCAACTGAACTGCAATTATACAGGATCAGAAAGAGCTAGAAAATGACTTATGCTAGAATAATCCATTACAATGATGTCTCAAATTAGTATAGATTATCCAATGGAGAGCAGAACAAAAGATTAGAAGGCTTTCATATTGGGACCGGTATGGACATTCTAATATTCTTCTACCTGACTGTTCTGCAGCTACTTTTGGTATACAAACAAGGTGATTTTGCAGAAAAATCAGAAGCTATCACAGATATCAGGATGACGGTCTAGGATTACTAGAATATTCTATAATATGGTTCATAGGATATCCAGTATCCTCCTATTTGTCTTGCATTTATTTATCTGAAATAAATTTATCTGAATTATTTATCTGAATGCATTTATTAGTGCACTAAAAGATTAACTAAGGAAATACGTCAGTGGGAAAAAAAAAATCAACTCCCATTTACAGAAACATTTTTATTGACATATGCAGTAAGTCTCACCAAGCTCAGTCAAATTTATGAGATTTCTTTACAACGACTTTTAATGCCTTGGAACTTTATGTATATCCAGAAAACACCACCCAGTTTAGAAGCAGCTCTAACAGCACTATTGAAAGGGAACACTCCATGAGGTAGGTTTTTCATTATTGAGGACAATTGAGCTCTAACCCTCATTTATATTTAAATTAAAGAGGACAAAAAAAATCTTAAGATCTTGTAAATGTACTTTTTCTTTGACAGGGAGTAAGCAGTCCCTGCTATAGAGGAGAAAACATCATGCAAACACAAAGAAATGAAAGAATTACAAAAGGTCTAGTCATCTATTATTATTATTAAAATCCTCTCAGAACCAAAAATCATATTACAATTCCCGTTGTAAAGATTCACTGCTTGGTGACATTGTGCTTTCACATTAACCTGTGATAACTAGCAAATTATGGCAACAAAGTTCCTAACAATAATGTTCCTGTGAAGCAGCTCCACTCCATTTATCCCTCAGGAATCTTAGAAGGCAACGTAAGGGTAAGATTGGTGATCAAAGCCGAACATGTAAGCAACTGCTGTTTTCCTGCTTTCACAGCAGATAGGGAATAATGCAGTAGTATGCAACTACCTCCTTGAAGAAACATGAGGTCCTGAATTAGTCACACTTGAGGTGCACATCTAACACAATAAATAGCAACTGCTGCATAATTTGCATTAGATAATTATTCCAGTGAAGTCAAAATGATTAAGCAAGTAAACTTAATCCCTCTTCCAGAGAAGTTACTTGCCTTTTTTTTTTATAAATAAAAATAGAAAAGCACAAGGTGAAGAGGATTTGAAGTGAGGGGTAAATGGTTTACACTGTCCCAGCACAGGGCTCTTAATACAGTAAGAGGTTATAGAAGCCAGTCAAGAATGGTAAAACCCAAAATAAATCCTCTCCTCCTGATTATTTTGTACTTTACAGCTGTTACTTTAAAAAAGGGCATCATCAGCTCCTCCTCCTGTTCTCTTAAAGAAAACAATAATGCTTGATGCATTTTGTAAAAAGCTTGATCCTGTCAGCACACGCTCGGTGTGTTCAAAGGGTTATATTCTGCTTTCCAGGTCGTGGTTAGGGCTGGGTGAAAGACACATAGCAAGCAGCTCTATCTGGCCAAGACCTGAAGTGGCATGAACATAGACAAAAGCAGAATATTACAATATTTAGAATCTTTAGGTTAAATTGCTTATGGAAGTAGAGATGAGATCTTCAGAGTTAGACAGATACTAAAGACTTTTCAGAACTCTAAATTTCAACTTCTTTCCTGCTTCAATGTTTACACTCTTTTTCAGATCGGGATCCTTCTTTTAATCATTAATGATCTCTATGTGAATAGATAAAACAGTATTTTCAGATACAGTCTCTCCGCTCCACTGCAGAGCTTCTGTGGAGCCTTTGTACCCTGCCTACTTCTTGTACCAATATATAGAAACACTTAAAATCCTTATCTCTCTTGGCCTATCACACATTATTTTTTTTCCAGAACAAGCAATATTCAGCAAGAATTAATTCTTAATGTAACATGAAGTGGCCAAATGGCCCATCTTCCACTTCTGAGATAGCTTCATTCAGTCCCTTTTGTTAGGTCATCAAATTGGTCAACTTCTGTTCAGTAGCTTGAGGCAGACTTTTCAACATTACCATTCTCCTCAGCAGACTGTGGCCAGAGAATGACTGCTAATAGGTTCATCATATAATTGTGCTGTGAGTGGAATTTATCCAAAGATACTTTTTTTCTGGAATGAATATTTTCATTTAGGACAGGCATTTCTGACTGCAGTAACTACAGCAATAGTTATAGTCAAAGTTCAACTTCTCTGAAAATTGGGTGCATTTCCACAGCTAGAGCAAAATCTTTGCTCCCTCAGATTCGAAACGCCTCAGATTCAAAACCTTCAAACAATGCATGGAGGATAAGATGCATATATGGAGCAACAGTTTCCTGACTGGCAGATGCACAAAGCAGCTATTTGGAATTGCTAAATGGGGACCCTTCTCCTTGGACAAGCTTTTCTGTAAGATGCACGTTATTTATACCAAACTTCCTCTATATGGAATGAGAGGGGATAGCAGTAGTACTCTTCTGCTCCTGAAAACTTCTAAGGTCCAAGGCTTATAATCACTGTTCAGAAAGCAAGAAACAATATTGTAAGCTTAAACCATTCTTCAAACAAACTTAGTTTAGTTTGCATAATAATTTACAAGTACAGAAAAGGTCTTAAATCTGTCAGAGTAGCTCAACCTGTTCCAAATCATACTTTGTCAGGCAGTACAGATTTCAAGCTGTCTGGCTAAAACTGGCTCTGCTGAGAAGCAAAAGATTGACATGAAGGGACTTGTACGTAACGTGACACTATTGCATTAGCGGGCGGCTCACACGGCCCTTTGCACTTCCTTATGTAATGGGTATCTTTAGCACAGAACCTGCAGTGTTTAAGTAGCCCAAAAGAACCAGTGGAGCACATGAAAGGAATTTGATGTAAACCCACCCATTTGCAAAACTCCTGTACGGTCAAGTTCTGCCTTAAGAAAGAAAAAAAAAACAACCAAATTTAGTGAAGAAATTGAAAAGTGCACTTGCCTTAGCTGCCAACCCAGCCACTCTCTCCTCCCTCCCCTTCCCCAACAGGACAAGGGAGAAAGTTATATAAAAATGCTCATGGGTCAAGATAAAGACAGAGAGATCACTTACCCATTACCTTCACAGGCAAAATAGAACTCAACTCGAGGAAAACTTAATTTTTTGCCAAATAAAATACAGTTGGGAATGAGTCCTCTGTCCTCAGTCACTAAGGAGGTAGACTTCTAGCACCCTCTCAGGTCTGTCAGATGTTCAAGGTCCTTAGAGCCACTGTCCCACCAGCCAGCGTATGCCAGAAGCTGTGTAGACCACCGTCCCCTGACTAATTGAGGAACAGCACTTCCCATGCCTCTCCAACCAATTTTCTAACCAGAAGAAGAAAACCCCTTAAGTCTTAATGACTGTTAATTCCATACACAAACATATTATTTATTGAGGATATCAAGTGTAATTATTACAAGTATATAAACAAGCGCCTTTGCATATGCAGTGGGACCACTAAAACCAGTCATTCATTATGCATGCCCCAAAGAAAACACACGAGCAGTTTTCAGACATGATTATCCAAAGCCTGTTTAGGAAACTATTTTAGCGCTCAAGAGGAGTTTCTCCTTTGCAGGCAGTCTTTCTTCCTCGGTGCAACTGCCCATTCCTAAACGATGGCATCAAATACTCCCTGAAGTCCCGCAGGTTGAGACATGGCCAAAAGGGAAAAGAAGAAATGGAAATCAAAAGGCTTACAGACTTTGCCAAAATTATACTATCCCTTATCAGACAGACAACATAGAATTGCAAAACGAATAACAGGAAACAAATACAAAGCAAAAGAGAAGATGCAGGGATACAGCATGAAAAGAGAAAAGGCAACTTTCAGAAAAAAAAAGTTTTACAAATGGAGTGAAATACATGAAGTTTAAACACAGTGAAGTTTAACCAGATACAGAGAAAAAAAATCCATTGCTTGCACACCTGGGCCAAATCCAAAGCAATTACACCCACTTAACACAAGAAGTGATCTGACCTGTGGTCCTTAATTAGCCCAGCAGAATTAATTTGCTTCATGCAACTGCCACATGTTTTTATTCAACCCGACCTTTAAAGTCACAGGCTAAACATAACTGCTATTTAACATCCAAAGCTGCTTGGGAAGAAATAGCATATAGCCAAGCACAAAGGAACAATTGAAAGTGACAGGCAGAAGAAAAAAGTCACCAAAATTCCACATCATAGGATTATATATGTCATTTGATGTTGTCTAAAGGAACTGATCTTACTAAGAAGGGGAGAACGAAAGAAATGGAGGATATGCACTGTTCACGTGTACAATCCTCCCTGGAGACAGAGGTACTCTACTTGTGAATCAAGGACAGGTCACGGCCATGACTTTCCAACAGTGCATAAGATGCTGTCAAATTATATCTGCTATAGCATACTCTCTTTGTAGCCTATTCAAACCATCTTTCCCTGTGAGGCCCTTTGTGATTTCCTTTGGCTTTTACAAGGTCAAAGAAGCTGCCAGCTTCCCTTCTGGGCACAAAGCTGACACTGCCTTCATACACAGTCTCTCATATCACATTGCATGTCAGCCACCAGGATGTAAGCAAGTTGTTCAAAAACAGAAGGACACTATTCGTAGAGTCCAGAAGGACTATAGCCAAAGGTTTTATTGTTATTATTTTGAAAATGCTGGCTTAAATATATAAATATAAATAATATATATAATATAAATCAGTATGATGTTATAATGGTATTAAGTATTGAATACCTTTATAAAACATAAGGGTCATATAGTGATATTCCATAAATTAATAGGAATTATACTGTATTGATTCCTTGGTGAAAATAAGAAAAAATAAAAAACAATAAAAATCGAGAATCAGTGTACTCAGACAGTCTTGCTCCAAGTAGAATACATCCTACTTTTCATTGAAAAATACTCTGATAACAAAACAGGGCATCATTTGAAAATAGGGTATCATTTGAAAAGAAAGGTTAGCACAAACAAGAATAACAATAGCAAAGATATTTGAGGCAAAGCTTCCAAAATTATTTTTAAAGCTATATTTTCTGGGTTATCAGCAAATATATGAAGTGATATGAAATCTTTAAGAAGCAGAGGACTTGGACAGCTTAAATTACTTTTCATTTCCTAGTCACAAACCTTGTTTTGTGAGCATTTTAAGACATTGAGAAACACACTGTATGGCATGAAATCATTTTTCAAATGACAGAGGAAAAAAGCTTGTTTCATTAAAGAGCATTTAAGTAGGACCAGTCCTTGGAATTCACTGAGCACACACAAGGTTACAATCCACTTGAGACATCCTGGAAATGTCATAAGCTAGCAGAGAGCAGCTCAAGCAGTTTACGAACGACAAAAAAGCTAAGGGAGATGATTATAACCTTGCACTGATTCAGCAATCAAGCATCATTATCAAATACAGTGAAGATTAAAATGCTTATGCATTTTAAGGTTGCTCAGGTCTGTCAACTCATTCAGCAAAATGTCATATGAAGTAAAGCAAGGGAGGGGGGTTGGCCTGGGGACTGTGGGGTTTTGTATAGCCGCACTTACTCACACCATAGTTAAGAGCATTAAACAGATTATTTTTATGAAGACCAGGTCTTACATGGAAGACAGTTTCACTTTTGATCACTTTGAAACCAATTGAAACATACCTGCAAGTTTTTCAGACTTCTTTTAACAGTTATCAATGAACTTAATTTAGTTAGCTAAATAGGTTGAATTAATTCTTATGTATTGAGTAGTAGATTTGTATATACCATGTGCACACACAGACAAATGGAATTACTTTTGCACGAAGAGCAGATTCTTCAGAGTATTAAAATGAAAAAGTCTCATGTCAACAGAACCTTTTCAATGGAGTTACTCCTGTCTATATCTCTAAAAATTAAAAGTTACCAAAAGAAAAATTTAAAAAATACTAATTTAAATAACTGCTATTATTTTAAGTGTATTGTGAGGCCATTTTAGTGAAGAGATGATAATTCAAATTTGGAAATCAACTGTATACATTCTTTCCCATAAATAAATATACTTACGACTTCAACAACCTTGCAGTAGCATATTATAATTACAGTATTAAATTTTCACTGTCCTAGCTTGTCCTTCTCAGGGGTGCCGCACTCCTCTGACAAAGGCCTACCTAATCCATAGGTGAGGTTGCACCCAAACCATAACAGTTTTCAACTTGGTAAAAAAGCTACGCCAGTTTTCATTTCAAAACAAGTGCTTTTGGTTTACTATCTCTTTATCAAAATCTAGTTTAAGTAAATAGGACAGTAGCAAAACAAACTCCTCTGCTTGAAGGCATAACAACTTCTAGGAATGTGCCCATAAAGAAGAGGGGACCCAGATGTAAAGGGGACATCCACATATTTCAGCTTTTCAAGGATTACTTAGACTAGTTACATGCTTCTTAAAGATGATGGAAAAGGGATCAAACTACTTATTTCCAAGTGAATTTACAAATGAAAGAAGAAATCTTAGTTATGCCTTCAAAAGAATATCTTCATCTTAGACTGTTCACAAGGTTTCCATAACCTTAAAGCATACTGAGTTCATAAATTTCCTCTTGCTGTCACACAGTTAAGAATTTTCAAACTTTAATGTTGAACAGGTGTGACTCAATCTACAAAAAAATAACATTTTTGAAATGCTTTAGTGAGTTTTGGGGCCTGAATTTTGAATGCATGGGGTGGCTAAACTGAGAAGCTTCAGGAAAAAGACTTTAAAAATGGCACTTAAGCCTTCATATAAAGGCTGAGTACTACCACAGTCTGGAAAATTTTTATATATTGTCTCTTAGTATTGAAAAGAGAAGAAATCCAAGTAGATTTGGTATGAAATACAGGTAAAGTGAAACACAGAAAGCTCATTTATGTCATTTATTTCAGTTTTACATAGATTTTCCTGGGGTAAAAAACACTCCTGTTAAACTGTCTAAACCAAGTACAGCTTCATATTTTCTCTCCAATCAGATATATAACTATAGCTACAGCATAGACATAAAGCTAAAATGACGGAACACTGGTTTTAGAAGAGGAATAACTGATAAATTTTCTTTAAAAAGGTTATCTATGCTCATGTTGAAAGACTCCTTGCTGCTGCATTTGTGTAGAACTGTGGGTTAAAAATAAATCGATAAGTAAAACCCAGCAACAGAGAATGGAAACAGCTTTCCAGGCAGGACATGCTTCTAACCTGGTCAGCCATGCTGGAACTAGCCTGTGTTTTCATCTTTCCCTGTCAGCCCCCAAGCTTATACATCAACCCAGTGTCAGAGCTGTGGAAAGAGCCTGCTCAAAGCAGGGTGAGTGCCAGCACCAGATCCACAGCACTCTCTGACACCTGGAAATCCTTAAGGATGGAAGAATCCTGTTCCAGCGCTGCATTATCCTTCCAGGATAATGGTGAAATGGCTGCTGCTGAAGGAACCGCACAGTACGTGTTTCAGGAGGCTTTCACTACTTACTGGCTGAAATCTGGTGGCATGCACTGAATGTCCGCTAGAAGGAGAACAATATCAAGTTACTCCTGGAGCAAAGTTTCCGTTTTTGAGTTGACAGTCTGAGAGAACTCCATAACCTGGGTCAAACTTCAGTAAGTGGAAACCATCAGGAGGTTAACTTCAAAAGCACACTCTTGATCTGTACTAAAACACATCATCAGCACACTCTCCCTTTCAAATCTACTCACAGGAGCTCTTAGATTGAATATATTCTCTGCCTTCTCCTATGGGACCCTACAAATGACTGCTTTCTATCCACAGCGGCAGTGTCACACAGGACTTCAATTCATACCAACTGCAAAAAAAAGGAATCCTGACCTCTATGTCCTGTCCACTCACTCTAATGCATAAGAAAATTGGCATATTTTAACCCATCACCTGAGGTGTACTTAGTACATACCAAATACTTGTACTGCGATGATGGATTGCATATAGACTCTACCATCTTGGAGGATTTCTATTGCCCAGTTGAAAACTGTAGCATAATTAACTCTTCAGTACCAGGCTAGTTATACAGGAGCCTGAACCCAATAGAAGTTTAATGTTATGTTCCTACACAGAGCTGTAATAGCTAGGCGCTAAAACCTAGCTGGGATGAAGTTCATTCCTCCACGAGGACTGATTCATGAAGCATTCTCAGATCAGGGTTGATACTGGAAAACAATGAGTTCACTGCAGAGAACAGCAGTTTTGCTCCCAGAGATATTCTTCACACAAATGAGTTGCATTTTCAATGGCTTCAGGAAAGAGATGCATCCAAACCCTTTATTTTCAGGGTGAAACAATGAACTAGTAGTCTAGAAGGAGCATTACCAACAGCATTGCGGAAGAGCAAGCACTCCTCTTTCAGAGAGGGCTTCCTCAGCCACTAGATAAGATTGTTGAGTTTTCAGCAAACATGTCAGCCTTGCCATTTCAAGTGCAGTAGAGGCACTGTGAGAGTTTGACTACCAGAGAACAGCCTCCTCACAGAATAGGTACTGAGATGACTTCCCTGTAATGTCAGAGAAATATCCATGAGGAGTAGAGATGCTACAGTTCCTTTTAAACCATTCTTAACAGGCAAGGCAGAACTATCAGCCTGTGTATACATATATATACCCTGACAACACATTTCTGTGTGCACGTGTAAAATTAGATTCAATAACTGGAAAGGGTAGAGCCCACGAAAAAAAGGTACTTGTACAGATATATACAAAGCAATCATATTAGGGTTTACTTTTGGTTTGATCTATCTTAGAATAAGCTTTTCTGGCTTAATTATTCCCCAAGTTCTTCTTTTTAATTGAAAGTGACATAAGCATCACTTGTCAAGGATTTTTTCCTCATCATGTATCTATTCTCACAATGCCACTAACACCTTAAAAGTGTTCTCAAAAATAAAGCTTTATGACAACATTATTTTGCTATGCTTCTGTGAAAGATCACCTTGCTAATTGTTAGTTAAAACAAAGAAGCAGATCCCCTCAATCATTTTCTTCAGTTTGCAGAACAACTCTCTTCTTCCTACCCATATCAGTAATACAAGTGGCAGGGAGAGCAAAAAGTAATGGCCTCATTTAAATCTAAACCAGTGAAAATCTGAAATCCATGTAATTCAATAACTCACCTCACCTCTGTGGACAGATTTGGACCACAAATTGGTACAACAGATCAAAGCTAAAGACAAATTAATTTTATTTTTCTTCAGACATATGAACTGTTCACATGGCTAAAACTAATCAGATCTGTGAACGTGTGGAAGATCAAAGACTTATGGTCTGTTTTATTTTAAGTTAGTTTATGTTAGCTCTTTTCCTAAGCAAGCATTAATCTATTGCTTTCTGTGAATTTGTCAACTGTGGTTACAGTCAGAGATGGCACATGGGTCTCCAGTGTGTTTAGAAAATTAGAAGCAAACATTATCACTGTGCCATAGCATAAAGACTAAAATTACTGTTAGGGCAATGGCAAACTCTCAAATTTCCACCTTATATCCTGGTTTTAAAGTTATCTGGGTCCAAAAATTTGCCATGAACTATAAGTTCAAATGAGAGAAGGATGACACAGGACTGAAGCACTAGGTCCACGCCCATATACTTGCACAAGTGGTATTTAAATCAGTTTCAGTCTCTTTGACGAACAAAGGCAAAAATTCCAAGTGGATCCTGAGGAGAACTTGAAAAAAATACCTGGAAAACTGCAGAAGCCCTAGGTTTGCTACACTTTTTTCTACCCCTGCTGCATAAAGGGTAAATCACACTGCCTATGTTCTTCCCGCAAATACCTCATTTCTCTATTATGGTCTTTCACCCGGTATTCAGGCTCAGAACAGAGAGTTAAAACTGGAGCCCCTTCATAACACAATCATGATTGCCCTGTAGAAAAGCATCTGCATTGCTTCCTATTAAATGTCATGGAAGATATTTCATTTTTTTTAATATTTTTGTCCAATCTCCCTATAATTGCAATTGCATTACTAGTTTATTAGCATGTTTTCCAGTAACAGACATTATTAACAAGTGAATGCACCAGAGCATTAAAGGAAAAGGATCTGGACTAGAATTATCTTGTTCAGATGAGGCTGTTAAGCCACAAAGGCCAAAACATATGCAAGCAGGATTTAACTTTCATAAGCATGCTAGTCACAGCTGATCCATAAGGGCAGTTAAAACTAGCCTTATATGCACTAAAGTACTGATGGAAGTGGGGAGAAAAATATTTTCATACTCAAGTCATTCTTCTAAAAAAGAAAGTACAGAATGTGTTAAAAAGGGCACCCTTTGCTTTTATACTTAATTAAGGAAGGAAACTTACTATAATATTACAACATTATACAACAAAAGGGAGGAATAATCTCTCAGTCTTTACACACTAATACCCTTATCAGTAATCTATGAGGTCAGGAACCCTGTGGAAGTTTTGGAGTCTTTTCAGACTTCCAACTCACTTTGATTTTTCTAGTATTTCTTAAATTAGTCCCACAATATGCAAGGGGTTAGGACTCAGGTCAGAGTTGTTAAAATACACAATCTCTCATTATAAACAAAGCTACCCCCAGCTTACCACAATGATCCCACTGGACATGTGTACAGCTCTCCTATTCATAAGTGACCTGAAAATTAATGTAGCACATCTACAATTCTCATTTTCTGCTTTTGAAATGCAGAAACCTGACCCACACTTAAGTCTATCTACACTAGTGTGCCACTGAATGTGGAGTAAGCTTCCATAAAATGAATATAATTTTTAAAAAGCTTATTGCACACTCATTGGTGTTGCTTCTATAATTTCACAAAGGTTTTAATTTTCCTGTATGCCAAATTATCCTTCTTTATTCCCCTGTTCAGCTGAACTAGAGATGATTTTTCACTTCATGCCCCGTGATCTGTAATTTATCATATGACTTTGTCTTTCTAAAGAAAAATAGACATGTGTGATACAAAACCTAATTTGTAGCTAAACTGGTTTTGGTGGAGAAGAGGAATGACAGAAATCAGAAAGGAAGTTTTGGGTTTGTCTCCTTGTTTCCCCCTGTCCTGGTTTGAGGTAAAACAGAACTCATTTTCTGTTCAGTAATTTTACTTTTTCAGCTAGGCCTCTTCTAACGAACTAAAGTCTGAAATTAACAGCATGTTGT
>JAOXJK010000012.1:89708787-89763636 GCA_025774025.1 Xenus cinereus
GAGATTCCTCTCTCTTCCACCTTTTGTGCCTTTCCTTATCTCGAATTCCTCCCTGCTTCCCTGTTCTAAAAATCCCCCAGTCTCCTTCCCTTTAATGCTGCTTCCTTTCCTAGTTATATCTCCCTCGAAAAACTACCCTCTCAAATTCACCCAATTCATCCCTTATTCCACTTTTTACATTCTCTGTTCCTTCCAGACCCCTCTCCCTCCATTTCTTTCCCCTTGTCTACACTTTTCCTGTAATAAATCCATTCTTTCTTCTCCAGAATTCTGATTTTCCTTCCAAGTCTCCTTCTCTGCCACTTGACAAAGATACATGCTGTTACATATCTCTTTTAGTAAAACTCTCTGTGCTTCCTAAAGGTCACATTTACTGCAGATACAGCAAGGAAGTACAAGACCCATATCTTCCCTATCTTCTCCCCCCCCATTACTCCACTCTTCACAGAGCCCTATTCCTTTTTGCTCTGCTTTCTGTAACCTACGGTGTCTCACAAGGTTCAGACCTTCTCTCTCCCTCTTGCAGCTACTTCTAAAACGCATGCCTTTTTCCCTAACACCACCTATTTTGAATGCCATACCTTCTTATGCAAGTCCTAAAACCTGCGTATGCTTACTTACATCTTCTGCTTTTGTCACATGCACAATTATCATTCTCTTTCCATTATAAACTCTTATATTGTCCACTTTGGACATATATCAAGCAAGACTCTCAAAAGAGATTTTCTTTCTAAAAATTCTGAGCATTAAAACATGCTTTTGTACAGCTTTATCTAAAATCCCTTTCACACATTTCCAATAATAGATTAAGTAATAGCATTGTTCAAACTGCTTTTCAAACTAAATGAACCAGTTAGGCACCTTTTGAAAGAGAACGAAGGTAGAGGGCAGCTTTACTCTGTTAATCCCTCACAAGGATTTTGCCAGTAATCCTGAGTTGATAAAAATGAGATTATGAAGGGTAGGACACTGCTCATGACATAACCATTCTTAAAAGGGATAGAGGCTTTTTGTGTTGACCTCCAAATGTAAGTGATAGATTAAAATCACAAGTTTAAGAGTGACAGAATAAAACCTCAAGTTGCACCAGGGGAGGTTTTAGATTAATATTATGAAAAATTTCTTCACAAAAAGGGCTATAAAACATTGGAACAGTCTGCCCAGGGAAGTGGTGGAATTGCCATCCCTGTAGGTTTTCAAAAGACACATAGACATGGTGCGTAGGGGCACTGTTTAGTGTGGTTCGGCAGTGTTACGTTAATGGTTGAACTCGATGATTTTAAAGGTCCCTTCCAACCCGGATGATTTATCATTCTATGAAAATTAGTACACATACACACAGAGCTGCAACCTGATCCAAAATCTGGAATAGGAGATGGAGGTCTTTCGGCTAATTTACTTCACCAGGCATGGATCAGGCTTGAGGTGTATGACAGCAGCTAAAGAGAAAAAGGACACTTCCAAATGTCCAGTCTTTGTTGCACATGTCCAAATTTCAAGCATGCTTAAACATGAGGTTTTCATCAGGGTTTTATTCTACTTCTGGATTTTCTGCATAATTTGCGCTGTATTATTCCTAGTAGCAGCACAGAAGATTGGAAGAGTCTACTTTGCTAGAGGAAATAAAATATGCCCATATTTGTGATGTGGAAATTATTAAGGGACTAAGTATGAAATTCCACCGTGTCAATTTTTTATAGTAAAATGAAAGGAATGCTTAATGCTGGTAACAGTATGGCTCTATAGAGACTTGAAAATCACTGTGTGAGGTTAAAGAATACAACCAGAAAGTACAGCAGCTTAAGAAAAAAAGGCTTCTGCCAGAGAAGGTATTCTTGAGCACAACACATTTTTTCCTAAAACAGGAATTCCCCATCGATTACATTATAAAATATACAAAAGGCATGATGGGACATGAGTGTTCTCTCAATCGATTTCATCAATGCTGACATTGCTGTGTCCTGTGTTTAGTTAACATACTGTGTTGAGTCTCAGCTGTAAACCACTCTAGCTCCATTCTAGTAGCAGCCATTGAAACTCCTGTTCTCAAAGAAGACAATAGCACTTAAAGGGATAGTAAAACTATGCAAATGTCTGTGTGGATGGAGAGAGGAGAACGTATGTACAGATGTTGTATGTAGGAACTCCCAAATGCAAGAGCAGTGCTGAGGTACACTTATCATTAATGTATCAATTCATTCCACGGAATAAGTACTACCATTCTGCATGATTCCACTTCTGCTTTCTAGGTTGATCAAAAATGTCTCTCACCCTGGAAAAAGGTATGACTAACTTAACAGACACGTAGTTTTTGGAGGAAGTAACAGTTTTCCTCCATACACCTCCTTCCTTTGTACAATAGAAATCACTTTTTCTACTTCCTGATACCTTTGCAGGCAAGGCCATGGTGCGCTTGTAATTAACATCGCATTGCCATCTGCAGTTCCCTGCTCAGTACTTCAGCCTTCCCTCAGGCATTTGCCCACTTCTATTTAGCCACAGCATAAAGTTTTGGTGTACTCTAACCTCTTTGTCAAATCTTACCCCAAGGCTTTTACAGAAGGGAGGTAGCTGCCAGACTTATTTTCCCCTCCAGCACTTTATCTTAGAAGTTTTTGTTTGCTTATTTGCCAGGCACTCCAAATGTAGGCTTGAAATAATTGATCCAAACATAAACTTTACCTATTTTTTTCTCTGAACATAAACTTAATGTAAGTTTATTAATTGTGCAGAGAAAACTGGTTTTGGCTGATGTGCCAAGATACCCACTTCTTACAAACTCTGCTCAATCAGCTTTGTTTAAGAGAAAAAAGGGAATAGTTTCTATGTAATGGAAATTATCTCACTTACTGCTTCTGTCAGGCACTTTTCTTTCTTTGAAGAATGGATTCTAACTCTTTGCTGACTCCCATGAGCAAGAACAATTTTTTCTAAGATTATGCAGACTTACTCCAACAAAACAAGTGCACTAACATATGGCATCAGGATATACATGTGCGCACACACAATACATACTTACTACCTAGCTGGTTTTTGTACCAGGTGGCTCACTAAGGATCAAAACGTATTAGTGGGAAAAAAGTTGAGGATTAAAACATTAAAGCATACAGTCGCTTGACCATTGCTGTGTTCTGCAGAGGTTTGTGTTACGCTGTCCTGATCAAAAACTTGAGACTCACTTGGAAATGCCAGTGCTCAGACACAGAAAGAAGCAAACTTCTTGGCTCCAAGTAGTTGATGACCTAATTCCTAAAGGCAAGCCATCAAAAGAAAAGTTAGTTGTTGAAAAAGGAAGCTAAAATTTGGTAATGGGACAAACAAAACTCACTCTACGTGTGCAGGGAACAGATGAGCAAAAGAGGAAGACAGTCAGACCCAAGCTGTGAAATCGTTTATGCTTTCAACATTCAGAGGAACCTGAAAGTGAGCCTAAATCAAAGAAGTTAAATACTTCACTCCAGATAAAAATGAAATTAATGAGATCTGTTTAATCAGCAAGAAAAAGAAGAAAGCATGAAGAACCTATGATTGATAAGAAGCTGGTGAGCCATTCTTGCAATTTTCAAAACTGTTTGGATTCCTGATAAGCAATCAGATGATTGGTACCTAGAGGTGAAAAATAAGATGTCCTTAGGAGTGGAGCAATAGACCCTGTCAAAGAAAAGAACTAATCATATCCATATGGATATTTATGGAAGACAATACTCCTGGAAAAGTACTAAAGATACCCAGTAACTTCTGGAGCTTACAATCAAAGTCTCACAAATAGTATGTGAAGCTACATACATTAGAGGGTAAACGAGAACAATACTAATCCCATGTGGCAGGCATATCTGGGGGAAAAAGTTAACACAACCAACGTAACATTTGCACCATTGCTAGTACTAAATGTATCAGTGTTAGATTAGAGAGGTGCATGGGTAGGCTCCAAGGCAGTCTTTCTGACTGGGATTAATGTTTGCAGTTTTGTAATAATGGAGTTGTTGTCACTACGAGCATATTAGTCCTCTCTCCTAGGAAATAAAACCTGAAAATTCAGAGAAAAAGCTATCTATTTTTAAAGCATGGAAAGTACAGAAGTGCATATCTCTTTCCTCTGCTCCATGAAGCCTGTTATCAGAGTCAATACAAATCATCTCATCGCTTCTGAAGCATGGGCAGTCTACTTTCCATTGAAGTCAGTAAGAAAAGAAACCTGGAGACCAAACTTGGAATGATCACAGTTCCACAAGACAGAGCATTATCTAATAAATCCCTCAACGTTACGCGAGCTTAGGTTTTGTTTATGTTTATACTGCAAATCAACCATTACCCAGCTGTTGCTGTGTGCTATAGTACTCTTTTTCATGACTTAGTCTCCATCAAATATTTGTTCTAGCAATCTCTGTTAACTTTGAATACAGATAGAGTTATCTCCGACCCATATTACAATAAATTGTTACAATGCACGAGTAGATCAACATTACATGAGAAATAGTAGGAACATCCAGCAATGAAACATATGACCAGCAAGTCCATTATACACTAGTCTGTGAATCAATGCAGAGGTTCATTCAATGTAATTAGAAGAAAGTAGCAGCACCAAGTTTTATCTGTAGTATAGCAACGAATATACACAAGAATGTATGCATTCCAATACTGATTTTGTGAAAATAAAGTGGACCAAAACTTAATCTAATTAAACTGAAAATGTGAAAAACTTTGCTCTCTTTTCAGAATTCAAAAATTTTGTTTTGTTAAAATTTTTCCTTTTTTATCATGTAATTTATTTAAATCCACTACCTAAATTTAGGATACCAATGATTAAAGTAGATCTTTGCTTCTCCATTGGTAACTTGGAGAACATGCCATAAAACAGCTCTTTTACTCTTAAAGTAACATGGGAAGAAGTGAAAATATAATCATTTAAAAAATTAAAATGCAATGAAAGGACAAACTTGCATTTTCAAACACAATGCCTAAACTTCAAGATTTCTAAGATGCTTCAGTGTGTACAATGGCACTTTAAAGCACTCTGTACTCCTGTAGCTCAGGAGTGCCTAATGTATTTCAGTTGCCTAATGTTTTGAACATCAGGACTTTTTCCTAATAAAAACTTTTTTTTCCCTCTCACATGTTTTCCCTTCCACCCTTGCAAAGTAAGCCATGACTTAGCATCTCAGTAGCACTTGCAGCTGTCTTTTTACTGTACCTCTTTTTTTGTACGTCAATGGAGTAGAGGCAGAAAAAAATCTTAATTGTCACCGTTGGTCAATGAATGATCAAGAAGAATAGCAACATGGTTGCTAAGAAGAATAAAGAAAAGGTCAAAGAAAATTCAAGAGAAAATATACGCTCAGTACAACAAAGCACACAAATAAGAAAATTGAGCTCCTCAGGACTAAGTAGGTTTTGGTTACATCTTTATAAACTGTGTTCTGGCTCATTTTGCAGTTTCTGATTTTAATGATGCACTGCACGAATAGCAACTGATAACAGATAAAGGTTACATTTACTGCAAAAAAACTCCCAAACTTAAAAGCAATATGATTTTGTATCTGCACTCCATTAGGGACCTAGTTCAACTGGAAGAATTAATTGAGGAAGTAAGTAAATACCAAAGTAAAGCAAAAAACTGAAGAACAAATGGAATTAGAAACAGGGGACACTAAAAATAGGGGGACATGGAGATGTGCCAGCAGTCATACAGTATCTGTTACAAGGAAAAATGAAAAAAAAAAAACCCTACTACTCAAAGGAGTAATGAACTTAAATATCTTTGGGAAAGCAGAACTACAACCACTCCACAGCAGAACAACTCAGTATAATACGGACCATAGTTCAGCTTTTGGGTATGAGTTTTACTTGACAAAATTAAAAATCTCTATTTTCTCTAGTTCCTTGCACATAAGGAACCAATAGGGAGCACATCCACAGAGGTTATGAAGTCAGTGGAAAGAGTAAGAGCATCTCCGTGCAGGAATACTGTCATTTTCAGAGCAGTTTGAAACTGAATTAGAAGGAAAAAAAAAAGTGGAAATTTGCATTTGATGAACTAGTTTAACAGATTTTCCTATTAATTGATAAAATAATGTCCCTTCTGTGAACTGGAGCTAAAGATAGTTCCCTGAACTGAAACTTTTCAGTTGTCATTTCTATTTTTATGACAAAAAACAAATGAAAAATGGGAATATTCCCATAAACTGTTTACAACAAAAAGCTGATTTTATCAGAAAAGTGGTAATTTTCCTCCCAAATCTCTCAATTTCTGAATCTTTAGATTATCTGCTTTTTAAAAAAATACTGCTATGCTATGGTGTCTGAATTATTATCATTCCATATGTATTCAAACTTTTTCTGTATTTTTTATTTAGGGAAAAATGTTGTTAAGCCTTGAGGCTGTTTCAACAGATTAAGGTCTGACATTTTTAGCATGTTAAAACTGTACCACAAATAGATTCATCACAATGCTCATTTAGTTTTCTAACAGGAATTAAAAAAAAAAATCTCCACAGATTTTTCCAAACTTTTTAAGACTTCATTTTCTATTTTCTCTGCAACAATCTGCAACCACAAAAGTACTATTGCACTCATGTCTCATAAAAAGCAACACCAATCTTGATTCACCTGTCAGAATAATGCTGCCACAGCAGCTGGCTTTAAACACAACAACAAAGAATGTTTTTTCCATTAATAGGTGAACCGAATCGACCCAAATTAGCTGTTCTGTCTCTCCTGTGATCTTCTGCTAACTACCAAGAAGTTCAACAAGCAGCAGAACATTTTCCTGTGGATTTGTGTCTCAGGACCAAACTTCCATAAGGTTTCTCAGTTTTCTATTAAATTTGTCTCTCTCTGATCCACAGCATTTTTAGGATATCAACATCCCCGACTCTCCTGCCAATTTTAGTTGAAAGCAGCCAATAGGTTTAAAAGGTGTCAGGTGAGAATGAACTTCTTGTGATATGCTGACCTAAAACTCCCAGATTTTCATGACTTTATGAGTATGGGTATACGAGCTATTAAAATGAAGTTATTCAAGACGGAGATGATATGAATTTGATGTGAAGAAATAGGATCTTTTGCATGTGATAATCAAAATCTGAACAACGGTCACCACAAAGCAAGCTAAACAGAATAGACCAGTTACCTTCCTGTGATCATGATATG
This sequence comes from Xenus cinereus, assembly GCA_025774025.1. Taxonomy (NCBI): domain Eukaryota; kingdom Metazoa; phylum Chordata; class Aves; order Charadriiformes; family Scolopacidae; genus Xenus; species Xenus cinereus. Next base: position 89,715,937 of record JAOXJK010000012.1, read on the forward strand.
AAGGAAGCCCTCTCTGCTTTGGACAGGGAAAATGGAATAAATATTTTCTCAAAATCATATAGTTAACAGAAGTCATGTGCCTTTTTGTTTAGCTCAACCCTGATGTTACTCCTATACCAGTAATACCAGCTTCAAATACTTACTCCAGTTAGACTAGACAACCTAGGATACATAACAGAGACACTTTACATTTCTTCTGTTCTGTGGCCACAGCTGAGAGACTGAAAGAAAAAGTCAAAAAACACAGTTCTGACAGGGAACAGAACTAATTTGAAAACACGTTTTAAGAATTTGGTGTGAATGTTTAGAAATGATTCTTCAACAGACAAAAATGAAAAGCATCTTACTGGACATTTAAAAGAGCATAGGACAAAGCACTTGTTTTTCTCTGATGAGACTCCACAATTCATGTAAATCAAATAATAATATACAGTAATACAAGGACACACTCGCGATATAGATGTTCCCATGCAAAAGCAATAGCAGCTTGAGAATTAATAGAATTAGTCTTAACAACTATCAAGACAAAATTCATTGTGAAATTTAACACTCAACCATTAACCATTTTGTTAGAGGTATTAATTTTAGCACCAGTGTAATTGCCTTGGAAATAACCTTGATAATAGATTTTGTGACTTTTTTAAATTTAGAAGTGTGAGTCAGTCTGCAAGGTAAACCCTGAGGAAGAAAAACAATGCTCTGCTGAGGTTAATGCATCATGGTTTTGTATGAAGATGAGGGACGCACAGAAGAGTCAGGTGCATAGAAAATAGAATCATAGAATGGTTAGACTTGGAAGTGACCTTAAAGATCATCGAGTTCCAACCCCCCTGCCATGGGCAGGGACACCTCCCACTAGAGCAGGCAAAATACACACTGTAGATCTTATTTATATAATAAATGCAGAATGGAGTAGTATGAGTGTAAATGGAAATGAGGTCTCAGTTTTTCTAAGCACTGAAGGTGAAAGTTAAAAACTGCTGGCTGGCAGAGATGGTAAATTACTTAATAGAGATTTGAAAGCTGTAATTAACACTGAAATTTACAAAATTACACTGCAGTTTTAACAGATCTTGTAGGTTACAAACAAAAATTAAAGTAAAAAACCAGTCTAAAGCTGTATATGAATTTGGCAAGGGTGGTTGTGTTGGGTAGGGGTCTTTTTAGTAGATGGTGATGTTGGGTGATGATTTCTGTCAAACGAGATGGAGAAGATCTGACAATTATCTAAGTTTTCCACCTTTTTTGCCTTAAAGATCAATTAGTCTATGAGATATGATTGTGAAAGAAGAGCCAACACTTCATAAGACCGTGCTCCACTCTTCTCCAGAGATCAGTAACCTGGCAAATTATGAACAGGGTAGATATTCTGCAGCAGAACTAAGCCTATGATTTCTTTTTCATCATGGCATATTTTTTGTTCTTCTTTTTTTTTGTGCTATTTTTAACTTTTGTCTATAGTTTTTTGCGAGTGATTAAAAGTGATTGGTACAGAAACACCATGTGCTTGCCCAGTAAATTCCAATCTCCTTTTTGTTTGTTTTATTCAGATGACAATAAAGCCCAGATTCACAAAGCTCTTTGAACATCTCACCTAAACAAATGGAAACAGGAAGAAGATGCGCAAAAATCTTTTGTCTGAAGAAGTCATTATCTAGCAATTTTCACTGTACATCTGTTGTGGGTTCATTGGGACTGATACCTCATGAGTGACGGTTCAGGCTGGTATCACATTCTAAATAACAATGATTTAATTTACACTGAGAACAGCTGATTCATATGTATTCCTTGCATCCTTAGAGTCCTAATGCTGATAGAGATGTTGAAGGTCACAAAGGATACCTCTCTTATACTTGAATCTCAATTAGTTTTCCTACTGACTACTTGGCCTGTGAGTGACACACCTTTAGGTGAGCTCAGTGCAAGTGACAAATCCAATGGCTTTGGTTTAGAATTCCACAAGTTCGAACACATTGAGAGAGGAAGAGAGCTCTAAATCTACATCAAATTAGCACAAAATTTTTCTCTCGCTCCTTGCAAAATTGGTTCTTCAGGTTCTGAGGCTAGAAGAATCTGTCATAATCTCAATTGCTGCAGAAGAAAAGACGCACAGTGAGCATCTCCTCAGGGTCTATATATTAACTTCAGACTTTTCAAGAGCAGCCAACGACGACATTGAAAGTCAGTGACTTGGCAACTTAGAATTTGGTCTAGTGATTGTGATTCATCTTTGCCATTATAACTGAGCCTTCAGAGTTGCTGGTTTAACTCCTGGTGGCTGCCTGGGAGATTAAAATTGTTCTTATTTGCTTGGTTGTGTTTCCACTATCAATCACTGAGCTAATGATTACTAATCTCAGTAATCTGACCATGGGTGGCATCCATATAAATGATTTAAATAAAATATTCCTGATCTTTTAAGACATTTTGGCTATCTTAACTTTCTTCATTCTGACTGTGCCATGCACCTCAGTTTCTATGGTTTACACCAAAGCTAAGCCCACTTGAGATGCCCTAGATTCAATTACCAACTTACATTTTATCATTGGTATATACTCCCTTGCTTCTGAGATCTTGTAGTTTTCAGATCTGCAAACTTAAATAAAAAGCCACATACACACTCTCTTCCTAGGCACATATTTTTATATGAATTGTATATTACATGTTTTCAATTTAAGTCATGCAACTTACGCTTACTACAGCCACTTCTTTATCTTTTCCGTGCTCCTACTTTTCCATCCTTAACAGAGTGTGAGATCATCCATCGAGCACTTATGTCACTTAAGTTCATGTTTGTGACTACCCAAGTGCTTTTTCTTCTCGCAGGCATTTTTCAGTATTTTCATTAGCTCCTAAGGAGTCCTGTGCATTCATTTGATTCTATTTTCCTTCTCTAGGGTCAGGCCATCTACAGTTAATAGGTTTTCATCTGTCTCTGAGGTATGATCCCATTAAAATTCTGTTTTAACTTGCCATCTTCATCTAAAAATGTACAGTTTTATGAACAGCAGCTGAGCTTCCAATTCATCTTTGGTTTCCGGTGAGCTTTGGGTCCTCTCATAAAAGCTTTTAGTTTGAATGGAAATGCTTTCAGATGGCTCACACACTTCAAATAAGTTGGAGACTTATGATCATCAAGGGTTATTTGTCCATTGGATTCTCATTCTCTTTCTTTCTGTCCCATGTACATTTGAAAGTGTTCAACCTTTTAAGTTGCTGACCATCTGTCTCCTTCAGGTCCTGCAGACATCAGCATCATGCAGCTCTTTCCATCTGGCTACGCTTTCAGAAATGTTTCCATTTCAAAATCTACTAGAGATATTTTTCTAACAACAACTTTATTAGCCATCTGAGCTTTCTGTTCACACTTTGCTTTTTAACCAGAAGAATTCTTTTATTTAACTTCCAAAAATCGAAAGACTTGTTTGGCTCCCCAGTGTCCTTACTGTCACTTCGACTCTGTAAACACACTGGAGAAGATATGTGTCTGTTTTGAATAGTGTTTATGATACTTATAGCAGCAACTCCAGTCAAAATAACTGCCTCATTACATTAAGTATCATGCAAACACAGTAAAATGACAGCCTTTGGACCCAGATTGTTTCCATCCACATTTTCCTTTTAAAACCAGTAACATGTCACCTATCAATAGAAATCAGTATAGAAACATCAGAAAGAGGACCAATATGGGAACCTTTTACATTACAAAGAAAGTGACTAAATGATAGCACATTTGCATAGTTAATTGCTTATTTAATGGTCACATAATTAGCTGGCATTTCTAGCTGCAGTTTAATCTCTTCATTTAGGCATAGAATAGCACCATTAAGCATTTCTTTTTGCTGCACTCTTCCTGCATTTCCAAGCCTAAGATACTAGATAAACACCATGGTTGATTTAATTACTATGAATGGATAAAGTCCAGTTTTCAGTGACACCCACTATATGTTTCTCTCATCAACACATCAGAAAGAGAAAAAATAACTACTTTGTCTTTTGTTTAGTCCCTCAAAATTTATTACCTGCCAACTTAAAATACATAGCAATGCCTTTGTGCTTCATCAGAGTTGAATATATTCAATAAAACACTTTGAGGACATTCAATTTTCCATTTTCTCAACTTTTTTTTCATCTCTATTGTAAAACACTTTTTCTTATCCTTAGAACTGCTCTCTTACTTTAAAAATACTGGAAATTAATCTCTTTTACTCTTTGCAGAATTGTTTCAATAAATTAAGGGGGAACAAGTGGGAGGTTGAAATGAAAAACTTATTTTCAGTTTATGATCTCAATAAAGTAACCTACTGATAGAAAGAAAAATCACACATCGACAAATCACATTGTAATACAATAAATCTTCTCCACCTTATGAGCTTCAGTGTCATATCAACAGGTCGAAAGTCAACAAATGCCATAAAGCTCAGGTTAGAAGTTAAGGAGTGAAGGGGAGAGGAGGTGGCAGAGCAATCTCTCACATGTCCAAGTTTCTTCCACCCAGAAAAGCAGAAACACCTGACACAGCACATAGGCCAGGTAAGTAATGGCTTACTACTCAGGGAAAAGAGCTAAAATGATACCCAAACGCAAACTCTAAAAATCCATGAGTCACACTCTTTCTCTGCCTTCTGTTGTACATCACTGCCATATTCCCAGATAATTGGTAAAAAAAAAAAAAACACTTCAAAAAATTGAATGCTACTGTTTGTTCACATATTGTATTATGTGAGCACATTCACTTGCTTTCCATACAACTCCATTCTCTGATTTTTGTCAAAAGGACTATCTCCCTTGAGGCTTATTTTTTAATGATTTGGTGGAGAATAGGGAGAAGCCAGGAGTAAAGCAGAGGGACAGAAAGGTATCTCACACACAGTGTACCAGGTGACTCGTAGGGAAAAACAGGGTTTGAGAATAACCACAGCAGGCTTTATTCCAGAAATAAATTACTCTGGAAGTCTATTACCCGCTCCATACCTCAGAATAAAACTAAAGAGCCACTCTCAGCGCTGAACAGCAACGACACAACAGAAGCCCTTTCACATTAGCTAAGTTAGCGTGGGACTCTCTAGCCTGGAAACAGGAGAAGGATATTTCCCTGTAGTACAGCTGTATACCTCAACCATCTGACATCTACTGGACACGTACTATGCTGGAGAGGCACACCAAATTCTGGCAGCAGCACTCTCATTGACCAAAGAGGAAGAAAGCATCATTTGCTCTGTGAGGTTGGGAAATACATCTCTGTTATCACATTCTCATGCCTCAGTTTTTGCAGTAAATGCTGTTAATAGCAGAAAGAGTAAATGAATTTAAGTCAACAGCCAGAGAAATGAAATCTGCTATCAAACTGTTACATGTTGATGAAGTTGTACAAGTATACCACAGCAGGGTGACATTTGTACTGACTAATGACAAGTAACATATAGTGAACTGAGTATCAAATAGAGGATATTCTCAAATGTCAAAATATTGAGATACAGTCTCAAAATATACTTGTGATATTCATTATCATCGTGCTGTTAGATTATACATCAGTCTAAATGTATGAACCCTACACAACCACTGTTAATCACAGTGATGTCCAAAACCAGATTGTGATCCCGCTGTATAAAGTAACTAGGCAAACTTTTATCATGCACTATTGTATTTTCTACATCATCAGCTGACTGCATATATCTTAGTAAAAGTTATAGCTTTACTGAAAATCTAAACCACCACAAAATACCACAAAATAAGGAAAGAAACGTTGTTATACGGAGACATTTGCAGCTGGGCAAAAAATATCAGTTGCTGATGTCCAAGTAACTTGTGGTTCTTACATGTCATTTCACTTAATCTTTACTACTTCACGCATCTGTAACTTTCCCCGGTTCTTCAGATTTAGTCCTGTTTCATAATCCTCTGTGCAAGAGCAGATGAGGCACATCAGGTTAATACATTCTTTTACATACTCATGGATTTTAGCGTTCTTGCTTTTCAGACATAAGGTTTTATTTATTTGAATGTGGCATTCACCCTTTAGTGCATTTATTACAAGACTGACATTTTACAATTTTTTTCCATCAGAATCAAACAGCAGGAGCATTAACTTTTATTGAGGCCTTTATAAGCATTTATCTGAGTTAGAAGTTTTCAAGGTTACTTATCATTTAGATGTGGTGTTGGCTTGTATAATTTTACTTCATTTTCCTCTTAGAAGTCACACATGTTATTCAAGGTGCAACAGAAAAGTCTCCCAAACAACAAAACTGCTTTGTGACTTGGGAAGGGGAAAGGAAAAGGTTGCTTCAGGCAAACGTGGCATTTTTTGTTGTTGGCTGTTGTGTTTTTCCTTAAGGTTTCTGAGACAGGAAAGAAAATCCTGACTTCACTCATAGTGAAAAGAAGCCAGAAATCCTTCTTACCCCATCTTAATCTGTTCAAGAAGACCTCTCTGTTCTGCCACTCCATGCAGTAGGAGTAAAAGATAAGTTGAAGAGTAGGAATTGAGAGCAGGAGCGAGACAAGAAGTCAGAAAGGGATAAACTGCCTTGCTTTGCTTTTTAAATTGCCCAGCTGCATCTTTCCTGAGAGATCATCTCAGGAGAAAGGTTATAATCCATTTGTTCCTTGTGTTACTGACACTACTGACACAACTTTCCTGATACTAACGCGCCAGCATATTAACCTAAAGGAATTTACTAGGAAGAGTCTTCTCTTCCTGGTCAGAGCTGTAACCAGTAATGAAACTAGTTTTGCTGTTCAAAACCATTCAGACCATAACAGAGAGCAGGAAAACTCTGAACACCTGCTTTTTAGTCTTCCAAAGGGAAAAATAGTCAAAAAAATAGGCAGTTGGTTTTGTATGAGCAATGATTTTCCATTGAATTTTTTTGCATGTACTAGCCACTTCAGCAGAGAGATGCATTAGAGACTACTTGGCTGTCATCGGGTTTCCCTGATTATGAACTCCTAAGCACTATAGAAATTATTGATATTTAACAGGAAAGAGATTGAATAAAGTTACTTATTTCACAGCAGACTCTAAAGTAACTCTAAATTGTGTGACGAAACAATTTGCTGGGGTTATACTGGATTTAAGAGTGCCAAAGAATATCTAATTTGCTTATTTTTCCTTCCCAGAAGAGCCCCAAACTTTTCTTCACAGCACAAATTGCTGCAGAACCCTCAGGTGTACCTGTCAGCTGCTCAGCACAGTTAGGAACAGTGCTCAAGCACAAAGTCCCTAAAGAGAGGAGAAGACACAGCACTTGGGAGGAACACAGCGGCTGCCCTCGCTGGACATGGCAGAGCAGTTTGCTCTCTGGGTTTTAGGAAACACCTTCCCCTGGCAATTCCCCCTCTCGCTGACTCCTCCAGAAGCGCAGCCTGCTCCACGCAGACGATTTCTGTGACTCTCAGGGAGGATGCTCTACATCATCCTCAAGCACCACAATAATTCCTGCTCTGCTGGACTAGATGATCTCTATGGTCCCTTCCAAATCCAAAAAATTCAGTGAAATTAAAACAACCAGGAAAATGTTTAAGTCATCAGTGACATTTTTAAAGGTCTGTCTTGTGTGTCTTCTCTTTCAGATGTTTTTTCTTCACTAAAGTTTCTATTCTACATTACTTTCCAGGCCCCTTTCCTTGTCATGTTTGTTAGTAGCCCTGCCACAGCAAGAAATGTTTAATTTTAATACCAGCTTGTTCCTTTAATCATGTGATCACAAAGCATTTTACAAAAAGGTTAGCATTATACTTCCCACCTGCAAGATATGAAAGGAAGATCTGAACCTGGAATTCAAGTCCTTCAAATCACAGTTTAATGGAAATAATATATAGTATTTCCCCATTTAAGCATAACCATAGCAACCCTATTTAAGTATAACCAAACACAAAACAAAAACCAAGCAAAACAGTTATTTCTAGTGGTTTATGCTTAATAAGAGAATTCTCTTGTGTATTTCAAATGTCAGTCCACACACCACTCGGAAGTGTTCCTTTAAGCTACTTTCACCAGACAGACATTTATGGAGATTCACTGTTAGAGAGATATTTCTCCACCTCTGGTACATCCCTTCTGGCCTTGCCTCTGTCAATTATTTTCTTGATTCAGAGTGAACTTGGATGAAAACAGAGAAAGATAAAGGTTAACAAAATCTCCATAGTCATCTTATTATTTCTGGATGTGACAACAGTATTTGGGAGAGACAAACTACAGGATTTCTAAGTTGATTATAATAAAACCTGTCTATATATAGATTTATAGTTACTCTCTGAGAGAGTGTTAGCTGGTGCTAAATTTAATTATAAAATTACTTTTTCAGACATTGCTACTCTGAGTAATAATCCCATGACTGATATTAATCTTTTATTCTCAAGAACACCATTCTTGCAAAGTTCAGTTTGGAAAATAAAAGAGATTCTTCAGTCTGTCATGATTATTATTTACAGTTTGAACTGATTCCATATTCAAGTATTTCCACAACTAGGAAAAAGGCTATATGAACTTCTAATTTGGGACTAATAGAAACACGACATAAAAAATAAGAAATTCTGGTCTTCCAGATATCAAGGAAACTTCAAAGCTGAGTTTTTTCTCTTTTTTTTGGGTCCTCCATCTTGCTGAGGGGGAGTAGGATCCTTTTTTTCAGATGAGGAATAATTTACAGTCTAAAAAACTACACTTCTACTTTAACCCTGACGTTACTGTAGTGCTTTGTAAGTCTCTATTTCACAATTATCAGAAAAAAACTTAAGTGAAATTCCTCGATTAATGTCTTCAGCTCCACAACTCGGAAGATCTGGATGAGCTTCCCAAAGCTACTCTTTACTTTTTAAAACCAGAGAACGTCAGCTATGGTTTAGCAACGTCACACTGTCTTTCGAATACATAAATTTGTCACAGTAAGCACTATAACACTTAGCTTCCTAATGAAGTCTTTACAGAATAGTGATATATTGTAATTTTCATTTAGGGTGTCTTTACATTGGCAGGAAAGAGAGATCAAGTTTGAACATTCCATTTTTATTTTTATTTTTTTAAACCTTGATTACTCAGCAGGATTCAAGCTCCTGATAACATTCAATATTAAAAAACAACAATAAGGAGGGAAAAACAGGTAGAAGGGAGGAATAACAATTATAATGGCAGACCAAAATCCAGTCCCTCAGCAAATGGACATGGTAAAGGTTGTAGTTACGGCTGGACACTGACAAGATCAAAATGGGAATATACTGCAAATGGAATATCTGAAGTTTTCAGTGTTATAGAGGAGAAAATAGTAAAACCACAATAAATTAAAGCCTCTTTATAACCACAGAATGCCAAAAAAAAACCCTAGGACAAAATAAATTCCGTTAAAAAAGCCAAGCATAATACATACACAGAAAATTCAAGTAGCACACACAACTTTACTAAACATTAATGAACCTAATTCACCATGTATATTTAATGAATTTAACTCTTGAAAACATAAAACAAACATTACACACAAACAGTCAAAGAACATAACCTAACTGGCTTAGATGAAACAAGTAGTTCTGCAAGCAGCAAAGCAATAGAAAACTCTCTGTTTTTCTACAGATCTGAGTTTTATACTTGATTATGAGCTACAATGAAATTTTCTCACTGGCATGGGAATTCTCTTTATCATTGTCATGATCAAAACACACCATTAAAAATGAAACTGGAAAATTAATCTAAAAGTACATAAAACCTAAGAACTCTCTGAAATTATGAAAAGCTGCCTTTACCAACTAAGACATATTTGCTAATTTCCAAAATACCCGGGCTAAAATCTAAAAACAGTAAAACCAGTACAGCAGGTGACCTTACTTCAGTTGGTTCATAGATTAATAAAGGCCTTCAGATTATTTAAGTTAAACCAAACACCTGAGATATATCTTAATACTTTCCATGACTATTGGACCTCATCTACATAGTATGGGCATAATGACCTGACCATGACTTAGCCACCCTGTGTAAGCATCAAGGGCTTGAGAACTCTCTATCCATTCCTAAAAATGTTTGGCATGAATGATGATGCAAGCGTACCTTTTAATGACACAGAGAGAGCCTGGAACTTTGCTCACAGGAGAGAGGCAAGCAGAAGCTTTTGCACAAGCATGATTTGAGCAAAGCAGGCCCATTTTGAGAAAAAAAAAAAAAAAAGGTAGTGCAATAATGTTAATCTGTGGAAACTTTGACTAGGATTCTCAAGGACAGAAACTATGAATCATAAACCATTCGTGAGGACTTTTAAAAATCACTGTCATTCCTTCAAAGGATATGCAGCACATCAGTGTAGATGTGTGCCATAAGAAAGGGAGCACAATAAAGAACAGTTCTCCAATATGAAAATAAAGCAGCTGAGTATTGAACCCAAAAAAAAAAATAAAGCGTGAACGTATCAAGTCACTCATATGTCAGTTTTCAAGGTAAAGACTAGAGAGAATATGAAAAAAAACTATGAAAGAGAGAGGTAGAGGTTCTCACATCAAACAGTCTCTGAGATGGGTCAGACACCAGGAATGAAGTCTTCTAAGTACACTCAAAATACTGTCTCAGGACAGCATTATGCATAAAAAGAAAGCTTCTTTAATATCCACACACTGGAAAATGGAAATTCTCTCAAGAATATTTTGAGAATAGAAATAACTATACACCAAGCCCAACTGAAGACAAATAAGAGATCTGATAAGCAGTTGCAATACCAGCAGGAGACAAAAAAAAAGGTAAAGGCAAATTACTGGCTGAACATTGAGAAAAGTAATGTTTTCCACCTCATAATTTCTCATCTCATTCTAGGCCAAACTATAGCTCAGTTAGCACTCTCTAGGAATGTGAAAAACAAAGGCTTAACTTCCTTGAGACCAAAGTGGCATTTGAATTGAGGTACCTTGATTCCTGCACAACTGCTCTAGGATGATTCTGATTCTATGAGTTGCATGAAAGCATATACTAAATACCATCACTTCCTTTGCTTTGCACTCATCTTGTTGCTTTTCAAAGAAGAATCTAGTCTGAAAAGGACTGATTCTATGACTGATTTGGGATGTATTTTGCATTTATTTTTTGTCTTGCTACCACAGCAGGCACCTTCTAGAGCTCTGCAGGAACACTTAACTTCTGAGTCCTGATTAAGGTCAGAGATTGAACTCTGCTGCTCAGCATAAGAGCAGCTTCCACCCTAGGCATCTAGGCAATTTTGAGAACATCACGGAAACATCTGCAAGGCCAAAAAGACTGTAATTTTGCATCTAGGCTTACCAACTCTGACTAAATAGTTCTTTGCCATCAAAATCCTTTATTGGTTTTGTTCTTTGAGTTCAGCATTTTAAGATATTTTGAGAAAGGAAGTTTTGCAATTTTTTCTTTTAACTGACTTTATTAGAAACATTTCAGTGTGCCATCAATGATTGTTACCTATGCTACGTGTATTATTGTGGTGGGTTGAGCTTGACCAGCAACTAGGCATCCACCCAGCCACTCACTCACTCACTCCCCCACAGTGGGCTGGGAGAGAGAATCGGAAGGGTAAATGTGAGGAAAAGGTAGTTCAATAGGTAAAGCAAAAGCTGTGCACGTGAGCAAAGCAAAGCAAAATAAGGTATTTATTCACTACTTCCCATTGGCAGTAGTGAATAAACATCTGATCAGCCACTGCCAATGAAGCAGGAATATGGCATGTGTAATTGTTACTTGGGAAAACAAATGCCGTAACTACAAATACTCCCCCTTCCTCTTCCTCTCCCTGAGCTTTTATGGCTGAGCATGACATCATATGGTATGGAATGTCCCTCTGCTCAGTTTGGGTCACCCATCCCGGCTGTGTCCCCTCCCGACCTCTTGCCTACCCCCAGCCTAATCACAGGGCAAAAGAGTGGGGAAAAGAGAAAATGCTGTGCAATAGTCCAAACATTGTTGTGTTATTAACACTTAGTCACAAATCCAAAACACAGCACCATTGGGGCCGCTGTGAAGAAAGTTAACTCCATCCCAGCCATGGAGTTTGAATTGCTGATCAAGCATTCATTCTGTTTCACTATAAATAAAAAATAGCTCTAAAGATTTCTCTTAGGGTGGTTTACACAATAGGTCCCATTCTGAAAAATACAAAGGTGAATAGGGTAAGAGAGAGGCTAAAACACAGAATGTACCCAGGTCTCAAAGAAATGTTTGAATCGGGCAAAACAAAAATTCTCTTCAACTTGGAACATAACTACACTAATTCTGAAACACCTACATGAATAAAAAAGACAAAAAAGGCAAGTCTCCAGTTGTTTTCTCATGTGGCAGCAGATGCTTTCAGACAGCCATAAATGTCACCGTTATTTTTTCTATTTTCTGTAGTCTCCCTCGAATTTACCACTAGAACCTCGGCTGGACCTTAATTCCAAAGGAAGATAATACATGCTTCAGATTAAGAATGAAAATATATGCCTGCTTTAACCATGCATGGATGGAGCAAGGCTTTGGATTTTGATTTTATAATCACATTTTCATATGTTAGGAGTACCTGCCAGTCTCATTTATGCCATTAGAATTATGTACTGACTAAGCCACTATAATTGATGAGTTTGTTATTAGTCATAAATACAGAAAACAAAGCAAGAGGAAAACAGACACCAAGCATTGGGTAGCAGGCTGAGCATGAAGAAGTCCTGATTCTTGATTCTTTAGAGAGAATCCCTATACAGGGTCACTTCTCTTTACATCTTAATAAAAGGAGGGGTAGGGGGAAAAGAGAATGCAGTATGATTTAGTGGCCTATGAGAGTACTTAATTGACTGGTGTATTTTAAGTGACAGAATGAGGATTTTCCATTCCACAATATTGCAGATTATCACTGCAATCCTGTGGGTAAGGTTTACAACATAAAAGGATACAAGTAAGGGACACTTTTTTGTAGACTCTGAAAGAGCTGAGGCTGAAGTACTAGAAGGAACAAACTGTAACTTTTTTATGTTGCCTCTTTTTGTTGTGACCTTGGGGTCACTGCAATTCTTTTTCTAATAATAGAAAATTCAGCTATAAACAGATGGTGTTGTTTCATCTTTTTGGTCCTTCTGGGCATACCATAACAATAACACAGTGAATGTTTATCTCAGCTAATCTTTATCACACTGTTTTAGTGGTAAAGTACACTTGACTTATTGGATTCTATTCTTTTCATTAAAACTTATTTTATTGTTATCTGTTTTATCTGAGTCACTAGAGATAGAAAAGGACAGAAGCTTTTAATTAGAGAACTCTGGATAAAATAATTAACAAACAGTAAATTGCAAGCAATAACCGTATTTCTCAAAGTATCTCTAGTAAAATCTTTCTGCAGCTATTTGTAATGAGCTAAATACTTTCCGGAAGAGAAATAAAAAAGAGACTTAATTTTATTAAGTGCTTCGTTTTCCATCTTGGTGACATTTTCATCTCAGTGAGTTAAATATCCCAAAAGGAAGGAGGACTAGAGCCTTGCCTCTGTAGCTCAAGAAATAAAACCCTAGACAGATCCAGAGAGATGAAGAATAAATAGTAGATTTTTGTAAATATGTGAGATCCCAGCTCCAAACATTTTCCATGTCAAAGCGTAGAGGAAAATCATGGACTCTCCTTCAGGGCCATCATCCCAAACAAAGTTAGAGCTCCACTGGGCCAGCATAATTTAGGTCACTGACATTAACTCTCCAAAGGACCAAAGCATTGAATCCACTTCTTTCCAGGTCCCCCATGTTTCAGTCTCCTTGTCTTTATTTGCGCACTGCGTGTTTCTGCCAAGTTCCCCTGCAAAGACGGGGATCTATTTTGCTTTTTCTATCCTTTTATACTGTGAAGGTCACCTTTTAGCCAACAAAAGCTGTACACAGCTTTTGAGTCACACACAGTTAAAGAAGGAATGTAGTCCTGAGGGTAGGACATGAAAAGCTCTACAGCAGTGAGTAACAGAGTTTTAAATGTGTCTCTCCTGTACTCACGTGAGTATGTGTGAAAACGTGTGTGAGCTGCAGCTCACAGACCATAGCAGGGACATGGCTTCTTCCTCCCGCAGTAACCACAATGGAGTGGGAAAGGAAGTGGCTTTGTTGGCCTCTGTATACTTTGCATACTTCTAAAAACTTTCCCTTAATTCCTTCCCTTTATGAACTTTCATACACTAGCCTCAGGTAAATACCAAATTTATTCCTTTATAACATTATTGTCAACAGCTACTCTTTTAGCAGTTGTTAAAAAGCAAACTTCAGAAGAAAGATCCCCTAGAACTGGATAATATGTATTTGACTGTCCTCTCATTCACCCACATTAAAAGATGTGCTACTGCACCTTATCCTTAATCACAGTTCAGAGTTAGAACTCAGAGGGAAATACTCTGGCTAAGATCACCTAAAAGCATAGAAGAACTACAGTAGAAGAGAACCCATGGCCTTATCTATGCATACACACATTGGGCTGTTTTATTCTTCTATCTCAAACATATGGGTTACACATTGTTTTTATTTCCTTTAGCCTTTATAAAGTTCTTCTCCTCATATACAGTAATCACTCTAAATGGCAGGTCATATATTAGAAAGTACTTCAGAAACCCTGCCATGCACTCTTCCAGTAAAAGCTTTATAAATATTTCTTCTTTTCTCATATTCATTTAAATGCAGAGGCGAGAAAAGCACAGGACACAGCTCTGTGGGTTTGTAGTAGTTTTTTAAACAAACTGTTGCTAAGCACTTTTTCAGATGTTTAATACATTAATCGCTTCAGAGACAGGTCTTTCAGATTGCCACTTTCACACTATTCCTTTAGATGAGATCAGGGCAACGGTGTTGTTTTGATCCTCAAATTCCATCTCCAACCTCATCTTTTTTCAGCCTGGCAACATAGTAATGATTATATGGCTTTCCCACCATCAAGCATCCTGTAAGGTAGGGTATATTCTCTTGGCCACTCCTTCAGCTTATAATGTGACTTTTTTTTTCCAACTGGCAATCAAACTTTTCTCACTTAAGTTTAATTTCATAATATAGATTCCTGAAGCAAATTAATAAAATTTGTCAGTATTTTCAAATCCTTTAATCTCATTAGCAGTTTAACCATATGTTCTTATTAATTTGCATTTGCTCCCTATGCTGAAGATTTACAAAACAGATTTACAAGTCTGGCCCATTCATCTGTGTATTTCTAATATACGGTGAAGATTAGCAATGCAGGGAACATATTTCTACCCCTAATTTGCTACATCTTAAGATAATTCATTTCCAGTGCTACACATCTACCGATAATGATAATATTCTTAGCTGCAAATACCACACCTGAAATCTTATGTTCATGTCACAGAGCAGAATGACAGGAGCTCACATCAGTGAGAACCTCAAAGAAGATCAGAAGACTTTGAAACTTGAAAAAAAACCACCCTGATTTTTTGAGAATATGAACTAGAATAGTTAACTTCTTAAGCAGAGAAAGTTCAAAGTGACTAGGAAAGACTGAATAGATGTAAAAGGTGGCTACACTGCTCCTTTATTCACTGTCCTTGAAGGCATTGCTCCCGCTCTTCATTTTAGTAACTTCAAACGTTTTCTGAGCTGTAGCAAGCTCTGCTCCGTGTCCCCAATCCCCAGGCTGTTCCCACCATCAGGACCTCCTTGCACTCCCGGGCTCAGCACTTGACCTGTCGGTCTCTCTGCTGAGACTTTTACAGTCTCTCCATCTGCCCCCCACAAAATAAGCAGTCCCTACTTCCACACAGGTCCTCCAGACGCCTGCACTCTATTTAAACAAAACAGATGAATAACCATGATATCAAACATGGTGCCACAAGGAGGAAGATACAGGCCATCAATGTGTGGCTCCAGGTAAAAACCACATTACTGAACTATGAATTAATGAGGCAGCATCTGCCCCAGGTCCTCCCTGTGGCACTGGAACCTCTTCCAGGGCTGCAGGTGATGGCTCCATGCTCTGCACCTTTTGCTGCTGCATACATGTACAACAGACAGTGTTTTACTGGAAGGCCACATGCTGCTTTTCTTGGGCCACATCATCATCATAAAAGGTGCTTGAGCTGTTCACTCCTCCATCACCACACGAGTGCCTGAATAAATGCACTTTTGCTGTGTACACAAACTCACACCTCGGATAACGCATAGCTCTTAATTTAGTCAGTCATATGGGAATTTAAGTTTAGTGTGGTTACGTTTTCACAGCTTCATCCACCACAGTGCTGCACTCTGGGCACCTCAAGTAAGTGGGTAAATACATATTTTTATTTTTTTTTTTTTCCCCAGAGGTTCCTGGAATGCAACCTTTACAAAAACTCCTTTAGTACAGCAAAGCAGCCGCATGGGAGAGGAAGCAAATAAGCAGGTCACCTCTCCAGGTATCTGCAAAGGTGCAGGACTTCAGGACATTTCCTCTGAGGGATGGCAGTGTACAAGCAGAACTGTGTGTGACAAAGTGACAATCCTGAGGGACGCTGGCGGCAGAGGAGTAGCAAAGGGGCTGAATTGTGGAGACAGAACAAGGACACCTTCATTGAAGTTCCTGGAAAAGAGGCTTCCTTTGCACCTTTACTGCTTCAGAAATGTTGTTTTGAATCCACTATGCAAACATGTAATTTACTGTGAAAGAACTGACTTAATCCCATGGGCATTCAAATGGCTGCATGGCGGCCAGAGCTCGGCAAAAAAAAAATCAGATCTCAATGCACATGATGTGAGGGATTCACCTTCAGGGTCTCAAAACAACCTTGATGTCTTACAGTGAACTACTGCCCAGCTCTAAAGGGCCTCAACCTTAGTGCAGAACTATTTTGTTATACAGTGTTATATTTTATATGGATAGGTAAATAGAAAGAGCTATCTATTCCTTTTATTAATCCAGGAAAACCTGAAATATTTATTTTAGGAGTAAGCAAATCTATCCTCATTTAGTCTTACCTTATCAAAAAGGAGTTAACATAGTAATCTGCAGTCATTAACTCATTTTACTATTATGAATCCAATCTGTTCAACAAGAATTAAGCCATAAAAATTCATTTGATAATCTACGACCCTTCTTTGCCCTCCCTGGAAGTATTAGTGTCACTGTTATGGAGATTATTTTCACCATTACCTGGGGTCAGCATTTTACTACAAAAATATTTATTTCTCATGTGTGAAATAAAGGTTGTTATATCTGACACTATAGTAAGACTCAATGCTGAGGACTCCTGTATGTCATGCTCTTGGCATATTTTGTGATTGAAGAGTAAGATCATCTATCAAAGGGTAACACGAAGAATCATAACTGCCAACCAAATAAACCTCAGACACTTATATTCAACCACCAATACTATCTTCATAACACTGTTGATGCCTGAACAACATTTTCTTAATTAAAAACAAAACAAAACCAGACAGAGTGACAGATGTTAATAAACCAGACCTTGGGCACACTTAGCTCCTCCAGAAGAATGTCTGAGACCCTTTCAAGAAAGCTTTCCTACTGGGCTGTCTTGCTCAAGGCTGGATTCCTATAACAACAAAGAGCAAAAAACCACTCAAGCAGCTCTTGCTGACATTTGCAATGTCAGTGTGCTGGTGTGCTAACACTCTCAATACCGCTGTTCTAATTCTCAGCTGGGCATAAATGGGAATGTATGAGCCATTTATGAAGATGTGAAGCTGAGAAGCAGCCACTTTAACTAGCTTGCGCTGCTTACATGAAAGGCTAAATTCTGTGACCAAATGCAGATGAAGATGCCATCAGCATCATGATATTCCTGCTCCTTAGTAAGTAAAATAAAATAGAACTGGTAATCCAAGCAAAGCTTGGAGTAGCATAGTTGCTTATCATGGGGAAGTTTCTTGTGCAGCTATTTTCAGTAGTCAATTGAAAGGAATAGAAAGGAATATTCTGCTCAATAAATACTTTTTTCCTGCATATATAAATTAATGTCTTGCTTATGATAGTGATGGTTGAGCGGTAAAGCTGAAGAGAATGAACAGAGCAAGTAGACCTGAGGAAGCACTTGCCACCACTTTTCCACCATACCATACCCCTGCCTATCAGCTGTTGTTAACAGTTGGATGTCTTTCAGTCTTTAATGATTCAGAGAGAGAGGGTCCCAAAGATCACCCAGAAGTATGCCAGACATAATAAATATTTGTGATTTTGTGAAACCACAAATGTGGTTTGTAAGACAAACCTACAGTGCATCTAGAGACACCAAATTGCTTGTTAATTCCCCATTTCTCCACAGAAAGCCCCTTATTTTGACTGATGAATTGTCTGTAAATTTCACCAAAAGCAATGGGTATTGCAAGGGACACCCTCACATGCTATGGGACTGTGAATGATTTGGCAAAATGGCTGATCCTGTTTCCTAACTGTCTGAACTTGTCATTAATGTTTCCCAACGTTCAAGTATACCTGAACAGCAAAACAAGGAAAGAGGGTCAAGTTTTTTCAGGAGTTTTCTTTGATAAACTGCTGAACAATCTTTCTTTTTTTCTTTTTTGCAGTAGCTGTTGATTGACTTTTAACCAAAAAAATAACTGCTTAGTGTATTTGTTAAAGCATACATCTTGCTGACTTTTTTCTTATCCAGAATCAGCTTCTTTTGTGCAATTCTAAGAATTGTTCCTGCATACACAAATAGCTCACAAATTTCTTCTGAGCTGTAGTATTTCTTTAAAGAAATAAAAAGCCTACTTAAACTGTTAACTTTTATGTTTTGTCAAGAGTTACTGCATACATCAAAGTTAAAAGTACTTTATGTTATCCCTAGAGTTCTAATGAGACAAATTAGTTTTTATATAATTAAATTTAATACTAAAAAATAAAGCTTGTCAATCCACATTACCATATTGAATTTTTAGTAGTCATTCTCCAAATAAAGAAACATACCACATCATAAAAACAAAAAAAATTTTTCTTAGAGCTATAATAGTGATAATAGCTTATGTTTTAGACCATATCATCAAAGGGGCTAGTAAATTTGGACAGTTCCTCCTATCTCAGATTACACAGCTTTTATGCTTTTTATTGATTTAAGGCTTAGATACAATAAAATGAAAGCAGTGTACTAAAAATTAATATAAGATAATGATAATAGGGGCCAGAACATTAATAAAGACTAAACCTAAAAGACGGGTTGGACATCTTAGAAATGATCGTGTTAAGAGTTTCATTATTAGGAAAGTAAAAGGTATAAAGCTGCTACGTAAATTCTGACAGAGGGAAAAGATGCTCTAAAAAAAAAAATCATAAGTTTTATCTCACAGATAAAACCAATTTTTACCAATAAATTATAGTCCTGGACTTAACAATACTCTCAACCTCTTGAAACACATAAGATAAAGACTTCTTGTCATATGGAAACCAATTTCTTTTTTACATTTCAGGTCCATTCTCCCTACCACTGTAGTAAATTCCTGCAAAAACATCTGATAAAATCTCACACCTTTTGAGTAACCATAGAATCATAGAATGGGTTGGAAGGGACTTTAAAGATCATCAAGTTCCAACCCCCCTGCCACAACAGTGGACTGAAAGTCAGTGGCAGAATCCTGCAGTTCAATGTTCCTCCTCCAGTTCTCTAATCACTAAGAGCACACGTAGCAACTCTATTACTTATAACTTGTCCTCCCACAATTTTTAATCAGAAAATAGTAGTATATCGTAAACCATACAGGTAAACACAAAGGAAAAATAATAAGTAACATTTGACCTGTGGGTAAACAGGTTCCACATCCATTTTTCTGGAATAATTCCCTGTAAAGTCATTTAAAGTGAAACCTTGAAAAATTCTCGTTCCTATTAGAGAAAGAGGTGGTCTTTCCACTCAAGAAGCTAAAAAGAACGAGGAAATGTACAGTAGCAACCATAGTCTGCTAATGAAATAATTTGCATTTCTTCCTTATTAAACTATCTAGTGGCGTTATAATATTATGCTCTGAATAACTTTTAAAAAATCAATTAATTTGTCACTGCAAAGTAATGTGGTTGTTCTGTCACTGTTGCTCTTCTTCCTGGTAATAACCACTATTTATTTGTAAGCTCTTATGCTATTTCCAGAAGAGGTTTAATTAATTGCCTGAGTCTCTTCAGCAGAAAAGCTCTTCTTTTTTCATTTTTTCCCTTTTTAGAGAATGACTTTCAAATAACACTTTATTTCAATTGCAAATGAGTTCCAACTTACTGGACCTTTACAGAATTCATAAATCTGAGCGTGCAATAGTCAGGTTTAACTTGAATCTATGCACTGAAGAGAGACTTTGCTACATGATTTCAGGGTACGTCATGACTCTTGATGTACTGAAATTTGGCAATGAACTGTATTCCTAGTGGGTGTTTTCTGAAGCCCTATAACTTTTTTTTTTTTTTGTTCTAACATAGACTTAGCAGCTCTGAACAACTCCAGTATGCCCCACAGAGAACTGACTGACAATTAAACCAGCAGGGACTTAATTACAACAAAGCTAACTTATGCTTCTTACTTCATGCATTTAAAAAGGGATATGGTTAAGCTTATGAAGTCAGTTATGTGTCAAACTGATTGGGTACATACAGAATGTACTGGTTTTACATCAAAATATTGTCTTTGTTCATTGTAGGATGACAATATACAAGTTTATGTTTCAAGTAGTCCCTTTCCCATAGCTGAAGTTCCTGAAATATTTCATGAACGTCTTATTGTTAAAAAAAGAGTTTTGTACTAGGAAAAAAAAAAAGCATGAGGAATATTACATGAAAGCCCATAGGCGTCCATGTGTTGGTGTGGTGCTGACAGCAAAAGCAAAAAAGCCCCAACTTGTATAAGGTCAGAGACTATTTCTCTCTCTCAGAGAAATATATCTATATATCTATGATACATATTTCATAGATATCATATATCTACGATGAATTCCAATCACATCTGACTAAAAGCAAAGACCTTTCCCAGCTGCCACTGAACCAATGTCCTAAACTACCCCAGTAGATTGTCCTAGTATAGAAATCAGCATATTAGGTAATTTCTTCAAGGCGGCATGGGAAATGTGAGCCTTAAGTAAGAGGGGTTACAAGTAGCTTGAGTGAGTTATTTTATTATTATACTTTTATTGTACTTTATTGTAATATTCACATCCAGTCAAGACAACGGGAATATAAACAGCTCTCAAGATGGAGAGCTGTTTAAATTTAATTTAAAACTCACATAATTTACTGTAGTAAATGTTGTTGCATATGCTCTTATAAATGTAAGATGAACAAACTTAGCCCATAGTGAAAACTACAGCACAGGGAATAAAGACTACTTAGTGTAACTAATAAATTGGCTATGAATAATTGAAACGTAATTATGTTCATTTTCATTGTTATCGATATATTTGGTTGGGAAATAAAGATGTAACGAATCACACTTTTGAGCGATTCTGGCATAAACTATCTCAATTATATATCACACCCTGTGTTAGAAAGAGGACTGCTTTACATAGAAAACAAACACTGCACAGGGCAGGTGTCTGTCAGGGTCCTAAACAACTCTCTTACAATGCAATATTGGTTTTCAGGCTTCCCCAGCAAGCAGCAATTCCTCCCAGAAAGTCTGTCCATTCCTTTACATACATTCTTCCCAGAAGCATGTTATGTAGAAAAGATCCGAGTTACCAAATTAACCCTTCAGGGATCATCCCAAAATTAGAGTATACCATATTTTAAAATCAATACCTGGTCCTGTCAGCCTCTTCTGCAGTGTTTGGCAGTCCCCTCTCCCCTGGGGGCTTACAGGCAAGGAACTATTACTGGGAAGTCACTCAGCAAGCTTCAGTGTCAGAGCAAAGCACCTGCATACAGCTGTTAATGCCTCTGCTTTCTTCCTAAGATGTGGTCTGTTTGTAGATAGAAATCGAGAGGTTTGATACACACTGAAAGTTACAGCCAAATACACAGTATTCAAAATCAACTGAAATTTATAACTATAAATCAAGAGCTTATTTACGACAGCCAATTTTGCCAGAATATCATCACCAAAAAATCATCTTACTCTGACATCTCATAGGTCAACGTTCAGGAGACATTTTTCAGCAGAATTACTTTCCAATACAATACAAACCAAATGGACAGAAGTCCCACTTCTCTACATGGTTTCCAGGTTCATTGACTCCACCAGATAGGGTGAAGTAAGTGAATGGGACTTCTCACAAGGTTTCGTTGTTTTTAATGCCGCCAAACAATTTCAGCATAAATACTACATCACAGTTCACACTGAAATCACACAGCTACATCAAAGATCGCAGCAAAATCTGTCCTTATTTAATAAAGTACAGAGAGTATAGCTGAAAACTTTTCACCTAAAATTTTAAGGAGTTTATGGTGAGGTCCTGAATTAGTTATCTCTTGGATCATGGATGCATTATGATTTATTTTTTTAATGGGCTGGCTAACTCTAATTGTTAACCTAGTGATTGCTCTCAATATTTTACTCTCTCCATCGTATGTTATTTAACAGAAATTTACTTTGTGTGCATGTTTGTAATTGTAATTCTTGTCTTTTGAATTGTGCAAGAGTTATGAATCCCATTAAGAAGGCTTCTAAGTTCTTCTACAATATCAGCAGGCCAAGTGCTATCTACCATCTATATATGTACCTTGTGAACGGAGGGGGAGGGAATGTCAGCATCTCTGGGATGTAGTTGAAATGCAAAGAACTGCTGGTTTGTGAAGCTCAGGTGAGTCTCTGCATGGGGCGTATAGCCACATGTATAGATCTGGGACAAGGTCAATTTTCATTTTCATTTTGGTTTCAGATCATTTGCACTGGGGAGGATATAATTTACTGTGCTGTAGATCTATAATTTTCCTCTTCATTTCTTCTCCCATTCTTGATTCATTTTCCCGGTAACTTTTGACAATTTCTTTCCCAGAGTTGACAGTGCAGATCTGTAGCTGTTGCAAATATTTGGCAGTAATTTATATCAGCCTAGCATCTAGTCCAATATGGTATAATCAATAAAATATTATATCTTGTAATACCAATTTGTTAGTGTTGCAAAGGGGTACAATTTCAGTTACAAGGTTCATTGTTTCCATTTTGTTTTGGTTTTAAACCCCAGGGTTTGTTTTTTTTTTTTCAATTCAAGATATTTAATGGTTTGGGTTTTTTATTCGGGACCTGATGGTTTGTGTTATCACATTCCACTGAATTGGAATCTGTGTGCTATGTACTGGCTTCACAGCAGAAGAGACACAGGGAAAACCCATTTTGTTCAGAATTCCTCACTAGGCTATGAAGGTAAAACATATGCAGGTCCTTTGAGATTTTCAGTCAAAATCTACCCAATGTCCAGATCTAGAGAAAAATTGTCCATCTGAGAAATCTCATCCCAAATAAAGAAGTACTCTAGACTTATATCAATACATATTCAAGCAAATGTTCTTCTTGACTTCCAGTTTTATGTCATTTATTTCCTTATGCTTTGCAGTAGGTGAATTCAATGCTATTTCTCTTATATTTTTTAAAAAACATTTGATTAATGGCAAATTCTGAATGAGTTTATTCTTTTAAGAATGTTTCTCTAAGCATATTCCTTCTACAGCCTCTTGCAAAGTTTGATTTACTGTATGTCCCAGGCTTGATCAGCTATCTAAGAGACACTTTTGTGGGTTTTCTAGCTGTCTTAATTTTGGAAGCCAAATGCAATCATTTAGTGCAGTTGGTACAAAAAAACCTGAAGCAAACAGGAAAGCAGGCTATTTGTTACTATATTGCATGGTGCATTCTTCCTTATTTGTGCTTCATTTTCTTGTCACTGAATAAAAAGGAAAACATTCCTGTAAATTAATTTTTTTAATAGTCTTATAACTCAGGTATGCATATAAACCACCTAAAAAAAAATATATATATATATATATCAGACACTGTCACTTTTATACAGAAGTCATTTTACCTATGTCTACATTTACTAAAAGAGGGACTACTTAAGCAATATGGAACAATGGGCAACTTGTTCTTTATTCTGAAGCTTCTTTGTTTCTAACTTGTAAAATATTCCTTCAAGTATGAAACACTTCCTAAATGTTCACTGTGGTAAAATGATGGGTTCTACTAAATCCTTATACTCTTCCCTAAGGTTGCAATTTTAAGGTGGGTGATATTTACATTTTTAAAATATGAGAACTGTTTTTAAACAAAGAAATGGAGTAATAGTCCATCTTAGCTTAAAACAAAGACTGATAATATTTCATCTAGGTAAGAACAAGTTTAGATTTTCTCGCTTGTTTTGGAAGAACCTCTTTAATGTTATTCTAATGCAACTCTTTGAATGCAACTCTGACACTCAAATTATAGCTAGCAAAAGCAATAATCAACAATAACTGCTTTTTATTATAGCATCATTCAAATGTTTTAAATGGAAAAAGAGAAGTTGAAGAAAACATGTTTCTAGGATTATCATAAAATGGTTTTTTTAGACTAAACAGAGCCTGAGTGTTGGCACAATAACGTAATATTTTATCTGAAGCTAAAATCTTCCCACAAAGGAAAAACAGATGCAGGAAAGCCCGAATAGTTGTTTCTACCAGTGTCCTTTTCTGGTGACAGAGCTATTGGAAACATTTCAAAGACAATTTAGGGATTGTTGTCCCTAATATTGTAAATATGCTAAGAGTCAGTAAACCCAAAAGGTGTGAAGGTCATGAGGAACGGTAAGAAGAAAATTGTTTTGTTTTCTTGTTTGTTTAGCAGCACAAGAAGAGTTGAGAAATGAGAGCTACTATTTGGAGAAGTGCTAAGGAGCGTGCTGGAGTCTGCATGTTCACTGGGATCTCTGGATAGCTGCTGTATTAATCATCAAAGTGAAGAGAAGGAATTAATCCTGCAAATTTCACCCCTTTTTTGGTGGATTGTTTGGGGTTTTCTATTTCTATTATCTTGTTCTTGTCTCCCAGCCTCAATTATATATCTCTTAAACACCCCCAACTCTACTCCACCACTACCCACACTGAAGGACATCAGGAAAATAAATTTTACATTACAGACAGCAAAAAGGAACAGAGATTTCTAAGCCTTCCTTCCCCAGACTTTCACCTCAATGCACTGTTCATGTCCCCAGCTTTCAAAGGTGCAGTGTCTCCACTTCGTTCACTTGAAGGTCACTGAAAGTACTTCACATCATCCCGCGAGCAAAAGACTTTTCATGCATTACTAAGTCTGCCACCTCCTTCAGTTGTTCACATAAGTGAGATACAGCAGTGATACCGAGAAGTAACACTGCTTAGGTCTGCATATGAGGCATAAATGGTTTATTTTCAATTGCATATGTTTGTGCCATACCTGTCATCTTTTATATCTCTGAAAACTCTCAGCCTAGGAGGCAGCTCTTCACACACTCCTCCAAAGCCTGGCTTTCTGACTACTGATACCTGACACAAACAAGCTTTGAGTGAAATATGTTGGAGGTGTGTTTCTATAAACTAGGTATGACATATGTTCCTGTCAGAAAGATACCACTGGTATAAGCAGATCATTTATTCTCCTGCATTCACATAAAACTAGCCACTTCATCATAAACTTATCATTCTCCTATCAGACAAGGCATTCACTTCAGGGACATTGACCTCAAATATATTTGACCTCTCCACTCACTGCTTCCCCTTTCTTTGCAAGGATGCCCAATCTGCATGAAAGGTGTAGAGTATGAATCAATAATTTATTGATAAAAATAAAAAAAAATAATGATGCTCCTGTGATACCAACAACAATGGCATTAACCAGATAGGTGGGGACCTGGTCAGGTTTCATACTGTGGACTCCAAAGACTGACACTGGACCTGACCACCATAAGAATAAGAATGAGCAAAAGGGTTCATTTGTAAAATACAGATGCCAGCGAAAAGGCTTAAAAGTTACAGTATTATCAGGGGAGGGAGAGATGCAGGGAGATTAAACTTTTCTAAAATATATCTTTTTCTCTCATATTCTCACAGAATAATATTACTTTTAATCTTGATATAGCAAATTATTAAAATTCAATCTTATAAAAGCTGTAAGTCAGACTAAGTCAAAAGCTGGACACTTTTATTTGATTTTCCTTCCTCCTCTTATTCCTGTCTGAACCTCTGTGCTTTGAATAAAATGAAGACAAGATTCTATTCATCTCTCAGTTTGTTTTTGCAAAACCATACCTAGACTGATGGGTCTTTGAGGAGTAAAATCTAGCCTCCTACATTGAACTGCAGCAATTTCACTTCACTTAAAATGGATGTAGTGAAAAAGCTTCATAGCTCAGTTATTTGCAAGCATCTGGATTGCAATGAGCCTTTACACCAGACATTAATTAAGACTGTGTGTGATGGAACGGGTGTTCTGTTACTAAAGGAGCAGGCCACCAGCCATTTCACAAAACCAGCAGCACAATCACACTTAAATTCCTCCCAGCAGGCTGTTTTTCTGGTCAGACTAGCCTGTCACAATGTGCTAGTGATGGCTTCTCTCAAGGGGGCACTTGAGGCCGTTATTGAACTTCCAGAGGAAAATGAGCTGGGCATGGTTTAAGGTTGATACCAAAGACAAATAAGGAATTCAAAATCATCCTTTTGACAAAATCCTCACAGTAGAAGCCAAAGATTGACTTATGTCTTATCATTAATGGGGTCAATTTGTTTCAAGCATTCTTATAAACTGCCATGAATATTTAATGGTAACATATATTTACCATTAAACCTGTAGAAATCAGTGTTTGTTTTAAAACCAGGAACATTAACCACCACCATACTAATGCAATCTTCTTCACCTACCTTCTGTTGTTAGTAGATGACCTGGCATTTTCTCCGGAAACAAAAAAAAACCCACATTATGCTTAAAACCTCCTAAGCATGATCACTTCATTTATTTTTACACTAATTATAGACATTTTCAATGTCAAACAAGTTATTGGATTAAAAAATAATTGTCACCAGGGAAAGTAAGGCAATCAAAACAAACTGATGATAATGGACGTTTTCATTCATTCCAACCCCAGAAGTAATAAAGAAAGAATTAATATTGGCGGGTTCTGGTTTTCTTACTTTGCTTTATATTAACTCATTTCAATT
The DNA here is from genome assembly GCA_025774025.1 of Xenus cinereus. Taxonomy (NCBI): domain Eukaryota; kingdom Metazoa; phylum Chordata; class Aves; order Charadriiformes; family Scolopacidae; genus Xenus; species Xenus cinereus. The sequence goes on from JAOXJK010000012.1 coordinate 89,742,962, forward strand.
TCATTAGTGGGAGATAAAACTTGAAGCTTTGTTTATACATCACCAAACAGTACTGCTGAACTTCATACCAGAAAAGACAACATGACTGTGAATGACATCCTCCCAAAATTTAAAGCTATCAAGATACTCGTGATCTGGAGGCACAGCCCTCTAATGAACTAATAAACTCCTCCAGCTGAAAACAATATATTTGAGGCAATACAAACCTAAAACATAAGTATTAGGCTCACATACTCATCAAGACAGATTCAAAACCTTATTTCATTGACCAAAACATTTAAACATCCATTGGTACGGATCTGTGCACCTGTATATATAGTCACAGATGAAAACACACACAGAAAGTTTTTTCAATTTGCCATACAGAAAGGTATATTTATAATATACATCTATGTATCCGTATGAGGATGAAATATTTAAAAATATATTCAGTTTCCTGCAGAATCACCAAATTTTAAAGTGTTTGTCAATATCTCACCGCTTTGCAAGGATCACATACACCAATCCTATTACCGAAAACAGGAAATGTGTTCTTGTAGTTGCTTAGTATTGTGGTTCGGGGACAGATTGCATTATTTTCTTCCCTTGATGCTGCACTTATCTAGTTCATACAGTAGTCACATAGGCTAAACATTAAAATCCTGGAGATCCCAAATGAGATAGCTGAGTACATTTGTGTGAGTTCAAAGCCCCAGTTTAGTCATTCAGCTTCCACACTTTTCCCAGAGGCTAGGTGTACATGGTTATCTTCCTTTCAAACCACATTTCTGTAGAAAAACAGACTTCCTAAGTTGTTAGCACTGAACACTGCTACTACAAAAAAAAAAAAAAGTAATTCATACTTTCTACATCTTAAACAAGCTTCTCGCAGTGCATGTCCCATGACTAACGGTTCATGGTGATTTCTTCACCCACATAGGAGTTATAGGAAACCTCTACCCACAGAACTCATAGCTCCCATCGTTTGCAGTTTTTGGTTAATTCATTGAAGTGAATCACCTTCTAAATTAACATCCACAGTTTAATTGAAGCTTCCTGCTAGCTGCCTGCATATGACACTGAGAGTTACATACAGAATCCACAAAACATCTCCATTAGACAACAGAGCAGAGGAAATTTCTGGGTGCTCAAACTGCCAGAGGATTTGTAGTTATCTTTTATGTGTGTTCCTGTCTGAAGTACCTTATATGAATTTACTTAATGTTTTCTCAGAAATGCAGGAAGAGAGACAGGATGCGATAAGCAAAGTTTAGCTATGCCATGACTTAATTAAATGTAGTCACCTGGGAGCTATCGGACAATACCTCATTCCAAGGAGAAGGAATTCCATTCCTTGTTGTATCATTACATTTTTTAAGCTATTACCACACACATAAACATACACACAAATTCCTTCTTCTCAGTTTTTGCAAGTATCATCTAATCTAGTGGTTTGATTATGTTCCCCTTCTGGAAAATGAGAGCAAGGGAGCTAAGGGAAGAACACTGGTTTAGACTACAAACCCCAAGAATAAATACGAGGACAAAGACGTGGCTTTCATTCACATGGATACATAAAATGTCAATGTCCTCCATCTGTTCTAAATAGATTCATTAAAATGCCTTTGTGTGATCTCTTTAGAAAACTAGTATGGCATGGGAAATCAACAACTGTACAGATGTTATGGAGAATAGATGTTTTCAGCATGTACTATTTTAATATTGTAAACTTTAAAAAAAGTGGAAGAAATTATTCAAGACCATGTAAACATGAAAAATATCATCATAAGTTAAAACACAAAGAAATCTAGCAAGGCAGGTGTATCAAGAGAGCAAAGAGTGAAAAACTGAAAACAGCAAAGACAACATATCTCCTCCTGACCATTACCCTTTAACCTCCTCTCCCAGCCTTCAATACTGCATTTGCAGTGAATCAAGGAGAAACTGATGTAGTATATCTAGGCAGGAAAACAGAGAAAAGTTATTCAGCACTCAGAGAACAGAATATATGCAAGAGACCTGAATAGCCAGACTTCCCACTGCTAACCCCGAGAACTTCATTCCCAGTGAAATATGTCAGAACTGAGAAGGCATACAAAAAAACCCCCACTAAAATTATTTTATTTGTAACCTTTTGTTTTCAATCCTTTATCTTCATGCAAGCAAAACAATCTATGTGTTTTATTGTTCGAGCTGTCTATTGCCAGAGGATGTGGTGAAATCAGAAAACGTTTGGATGTGCTGTCCCCTTGGCAGCAGGAGATGAGCATAAAATGATATGTTCAAACAGGCCACGAGCTGTGCTCCAGGATGAGCTAAGGGTACACCCTGCTAGGCTAGAAAGAGTAAATGTGGGTCCTTGTGCTTCTAAGGAGTCCTCTCAGGCACACATAAATATGCAGTTCTTGCCTAAGAGGGGAAGACATCAAAGAATGTAAGAATTTGCACTGAGATCTTAAAATGGCATTGGAAGTCAGCTGTGAGACAGTGCAGAAAACAATCCTGACTGTATCAGGACACCTTGGCAGACATGGCTTTATGTTTTTGTAAACTTGCATTGCTCTTACATCGTTATACATTCTGAATGACTTCCGGTATTCATCTTTCAGGCACTAATTCATTATTTGCATTCTATTGTGATCCTCCACAGAATCTTCCGATTTGGGATCAGTAAAATATTAATCCATTCTGGGGAGAGAAACAAGGGAAAGAAACCCTCCAGCACTCTACCAGTCTATATTTAGAGAGAAAAACTATGTACATTCTATGAATTTCCTTAGCACCAAGCTTTTACACTTTAATGTATTCATGAGGAATTGGGTGGGTGGGGACCTGATTTTGTTGTGAAGTTTATATGACTATTGAATAAAGACAACAGAGAGGTCTTAGTTAGTCTGGGTGATTCCATTTCATTCCATCTCAGGGAAAAAAAATCCACTCGGGATTTCTTGCTAGTGAGCACAAATTCAATTCAGCATTTCACAAAATATCATTAACAGCAAAATTTCAGCCTGTGATGATATAAGTAGTTGGCTCTGCTTTGACACAATCAGCTTGCACTTCCGTTTGGAAAAAGATGCAATGCAATAACTGAATAAATACCTTAATATTTCCCTAATATTTTAACGTCATCAGTTTCTGTCTGGGTCATTCAGTCAATAAAGATAAGAAACAAAGTTAACTGGCAGGATAATTTTAAGCCTGTTAGAGAACAAGCAGCCTTGCCCTATAGGCACCCTCTTCCTGTACAGCTGGTGTTACTTCAGTCGAAGCTTTTCCCTAGCCTATATCTACCACTCATAAGAGACACTATTCATTGCAAATACATCCCTGGTTATTTTTTCTTAATCATAATGAGCTCACTCAAACTAACAAACGGTAGTTTCCATATTAATGAAATTTCATTATTTTCAGCAGTTTTCTTTGATAGTTAATGTTGCGCTTGAAGTGCAAAATGGTCACTGGTCAGACACGGGCAGGGTTAGTGCTGCCTGCCTCGCCCTTCAGTCCATTTATATAATGAATGCAGAGAGGTGCTTCCTGGTGATGTCTAGGCATATCTTGGTTTTCACTCAAGACCAGCTTCCACGTGTAACCTTCACTTACTCATATTTGGAGAATCGCTTATAATTACATCAAATAACAGTAAAGAATTCTACTTCACATTAGCTCTTGATAGGGACTACACAATGGATAACAAGCGATAGTGGAAATAGTAATCTCTCAGAAACTAGTCATGCTTCCTTAGATTTAGGGGATCTCATCACATAAGGCCATTCAATTTGTCTATAAATGGAACTCTAATTTAAGGTATGTTTTAGAAACCATGGACATTTTCTCCAATAGTTGGTCTACGGAAGATGAATATATATGGTATAAATAATCCAAAGACATGCAAAGACAGCAAAGACAAACCTTTAAAGAGTTATGCTAATAATAAGACATTTCAGAATATGGTGTTTATATAGCCAACGTGGCTGCCAGATCTAAAAAGTTTATATGGACTGTATTAGAACTCCTCTTTTAGATCACATACAGTGCAACACAAATCCAAAATAATCAAAGCAGAACACAAGAAATTATCCTTGCAGGTCTTGCATTCAATTGTTTCTGTAAGGATTAATTAAAAAGGTGGCTTCCTACAATTTAAAAGGAAGACTCACATAAATATCAAAATACCTGGTCCAATTTTCAGTAAAGCTATCAGAAACTCTCAGTGGGAGGTGAACTCCTAAACACATATGGCTAAACTTCAACTGGCAGACCACTACACTCCACAGGACCAGATTCAAAGTACACACAAGTCAATGAAATAATTCCTGATTTAGTGAGCTGTAGGCTTGATATAGGCAAAGATGCCCACTCAGATACAGAGCTTTTCTTATGAGGAAAAGGGATCTTCCAGTTGACAGCAGGCCAGCACCACTGCCTTCCAGTCTGCAGTTCCTACCTGGGGCCACCAAGGCAGCTCCTGATTTTGTACTGGCCTTTCCTTAGATGGAGAATAAGGTGTATCTCCCCTCCCTCTGCCTTGCTTCTCTGCATTTTTGTCATAGACCTAGAGAAAAGGAGTCTGCTGACATATGAACCTGTATGTGTCTTCTACTGATTAAACAGAGAAAACGGGAAGGTGCAATAGCTACCAAAACAAAGCCATCATGCAAAATTCACATAGTAATCAAGTGTAAAACAGGTTGAATATGTGCGTATGTGAGCATACATGCACAATATTGAGGATTTTTGTCAGCTGCCACTATTCACCTCTTTCTTCCCATATCTGACTTAGTAGCTGAGACCTGGGATAAAAGTACATCCCCCATCCCATGGCATGATTCACCTTCATTGCAGAACTGAATTCTAGCCCTCCCTCCAAAATCAGGTTTGGTATGCACACTGCATCTGCAACTCCTCTCAGCCAGCTCAGGCTGCTGAGCAATGTGGAGTCAGGAGCACCACCGTGTGGCACCTAGGAAATAAAAAATAAAAACTGACTGCAACCAGAAGAGCAACTGCAGTGACACAAATAAAACCGGTGAGAAAAAGTTGCTACAAAAAGCCACAAAAAAATATTTTTTTTTTAAGTAACTACACCTATGTGCCTTGTCCAGTGCTTTTTAAGAAAATCTAAGTATCTAATAATGCATGTAGCGAGCTAGTAGATAATATGCTGTGTAGGATGTGTAGGCATGGGGCCAAGGAGGGGAGATATTTTGTGGGTTTCTTGGTTTCTTTTAAAACAAAGACAGTGTTAACATCTGGCAGTGAAGATTTAGTTGCCATAGTTACATTCATAAAACATTGCCTGGAATATTGCTAAATTTGGCTTCCCAAGCTTCCATGACACAATACCGTTTGTCATAAGAACATGGCAGGTTGTCATCTGGAGGTAACTGCTTATCCCTGTGACATGCTGAATAAGGTACCAACGCCAAATGAGGCTTGCGTGTAAAGTTGCCCAAGGAAAGATCTAACATACAGCATTGTCTTTCCACTCTCCAGAATATGCCCATCCTTTCAAACTGAATTTTTATTAAAGGAGAAAAAAAAAAAAAACACAGACAAAGATGAGCCAAAGCTAAACCTTTGTACCAGAGAGGACAATGCTGGAACGATCCATAAGATGCCATGCTGATACAGAACAGCCGTTTTCCACAAAACACAAGGAAGCACTGGAAGGTGCAGGAAACAAATGACATACATGAAGCTTACTTAGCTATATATATCACAGGTGTGTAACAACTTTCAATTTCTGCTGCTTCCCCACTATCTTCCCTTCCTCCGCCCAATATTTTGAAGTGGATACAGTATATTTCTTTTCCTAACCTGTTTTTACTGCCTTTTCTGTATATTTCTACCTCTCCTCTGCACAGAAAGACAGCTTATATGTCCTACAGATGTTTGTTACAAAGTGGCACAATTCAGACAACTGGAGGCTGCAGAAGAAGGCAAAGCAATTGGTCCTTTGGATAACAAGTTTCTCCCATTTTGTGTCATCAAAAATGAATAGGATGGCTGGGCCGTAAACTCCCGTCAGCCCCTACCAAACTCATGTTCAATTTTAAAACAATCACCTTTGTGCTCTGTCCCATTCCCCTTTAAATGCCTCAGAAACATCTGCAACCTGTTCTATTGCTGTTTTCCAAATCTCCTTAGAGCACTGCCTTTCCTGATGCCTGTAGAACACAACAGTGGTTAAGCTTCTGCTGTGCTGAGGATCCTGACTGTCATCTTAACTAATAGAACCACTTCCATTTCCCATCTGTCTGTATCTGCCAGCTGTAGCTTACACCTCAAATGCAAACTCAGAGTGATAACCATATTTTGTCTCCATTTGGACAGCTTCTCCAGTCAACAATAAGATGCTGCAGTGATTCAAATATTTTGATGTGTGAGGTACACCAGATCCAGTTTGTTTGGACAACAAGAAGAGTTACAGTTAAACCATTATTTGCTTAAATGCTTGTAGGTAGAAATATAATGCAAGTAATTAGTTTCAAAGACATAGAGCTAAAAGAAATCTTATCTCTGTAAAATAATGTTTTATAATAGTGATAAGAAATACTCAGTCTTCCTACATTTTCGAAACATAACCAAAACAAATCAAACAAGATAAGTAAACTCAATGTTTTAACCAGCTGCAAAAATCCCATATTTCACAAACCAAGCTTTTTAATATTTGACTGTGCTACTCAAATGCTAAATTCTACCCTTCATTCAGGCTATGAGTAAATTTTACTGCAAAATGTCCCAGGTTCCAGTCATATGACATACTCCTGTGGGACCCTGTATTTCCTACCTTTCTCCCAAGTTCCTGAGACGTCGAAGTGAGCTTGGTTGAGGAAAGCAGGCTCCAATGCTGGTAAACAGCTATGATATCTCATTGCTGATCCCAGCATTGAGAGACCAATCCATTTTCCTCACTTGTGGGCAGCCAGATCCCCCAACAGGCAGGTGGTCTAACCTCCTCCTACAAGAGACTAGCTGCGCATCTCCAAACAGGAGCCTATCTTCAAGCAAGAAAAACAAATTATGTTATATGGTGAAACTATAACTGATTTCTCAGTTTACAACAACAAATGCCTTAGGTACCCTTTACACAATTAGTATTATAGAATTAGTGTAACAAATTCTGATGATTGCAAAAAAAAAGAAAAAAAAAAAAAAGAAGAAAGCCTACACTTAACACTACAAGAAAAGAGTTCCAGTGGAAATAAAATATATACTCCTGTACTACAGAATTGGTGTGTAGGCATGCTTACATGCATGCTTTACTACACTGTAGAAACTACATGTGAAAAATTGTCTAGTTTTCAAAATGCAATATACAGTGACATAGATTTCAATTAAGTAGCCCTGTTTAGTTTTCTACTTTCACAATGTGCAAAAAAGAAGTACTGTGTAAAAAGTATCAGGGTCTGGTCTGATTTACAGCAGTGTAAGTCAAAAAAGGATCCCAGACCAAGTCAGAAACTCAAAAAAGGAATCATAGAATGTCTCCAGAGAAAAAACATCTCTATGGTTACAGTTAACAATAGTTATACATCAGAGTTATTATTTGAATTCTGGTCGAGCTTAGGCATCAGTTTAGATCTTGGTCACTTTCTACCACACGCTCATAAAAACACACGCTCAGAAACAGTCACCAGACCAAAAAGAAAAAGGGGGAGCAGCAGTGAAGTGGCTTGCTGAAGGTGCGCCAGCACTGCCAGGCACTGCAGAGCTGGGAGTCAACCCCAGGACAGCCTGGGTCCCGACTAATGCGGCTGCAATCTGCCACCCCCAGCTTTGTACCACCACAACTTTCTACTTGTAGCTGGAAATCACAGAAAAACAGTATTTCTAAAGAGATTTCTCACTTTTCTGGTGGCATTCTGAGCTGGAAATACTACTTTGTGGTTTTTTTCTTCTCATCTTTCAAGTATTATTTTGATATGTTATCTTTTTGAGACCAGCTTGCTTTTGGGAGTACGGAAGTTTGTAACAATAACAAATAACCAGAAGAATATCAGCTTTAGTTTGGTGTTTAATGCAAGGAACAGTGGAAACCCTCCTGCTTGTACACACAATAAACATTTTGAGCACGGTTGGCTGCGTGTTTTCCTGCATGGCTGCGTTGCCATCACTAAACATGGTAGGCTGTTGTCTCACCAGTGTCCCTATCAGCCAAACATTTAAATGTTCCTCATTATCCTTTCCATAATGTTGCAAGAGACGGGAAGAGAACAGTTGGACATAATCCTAAAATATAACCTACTGTATCTATTTCAATGCCTTCAGGGAAAGATTTCTTCAGTGGGCATATGGGAGAGAGGAGTGGTTTCTCTCTCCCACATGGATGTTCCTTTCCACTTTACTCTTCTCCCCGAATAGTAAATCCTGGCAATACCAATGATTAAAAAGACAATATGAACATATGGACTTTTCTAATTGCTGTCCTGCTGCAGCTTATTAAAATAATAACACAATTTATTTACGTAGCACCTGTCTGTGAAAGCATCCCAGTCACTTTAAATATAGACCAAAACACATGATAAAAATAAGCACGCACAAGAAGAAAACAGAAATCATTAAACACTATTCAAAACAATAAATATCACCAGTGTGCCTTGAAAGCTGCATTTTGATTAAAATAATCCTATAAAGCTAACTTCCTAAAAGAACCTTCTCAAGTCCCAGGAGAAAACCTTGCAACACACCAAAGCCACAAGAACAAAGATACGCTCTTGTCAACTTTTGCAGTGTTAAAGCAACGCATTTTTAACTCTCAGAGGAAAAGACCCGGCGAGTGCTATTTACATTACCTTAGTGCCTAGACAGTAACAGCAGCCAGGACCAGATCTCCATTAACCTAACCACTGTGCACACGTAACACACACCGAGAGGCACGGCACAAGCCGTGTGCCGGGAGGGGAGACACCCCTGCCAACCCCCCCAAGGCTTTCACCCCAGCTGTGGCAGCTCACAATGTCACACGCGGAGGTCCTAAGGAACCTCCTCTCCCAGTCGGAAATGGCTATCGGAAAGAGTAAAAACCCATGTCACACGTAACTTGTAAGCCACATATAAGTGGGAGGGAAGAGAAACCAGAGAGACAGGAAGTTGTTTTCATAAATTCAGTCTCCAAGGCAGTGCCAAAGGCAGAAATACAACTCAGATCTCCCACGTCTGAACCTGTATCTGTTTCTTGGACTTGACAACAGCCATGACAACTGACTGTAAATACGTGAGCACAACCTGAGAATCAAGCTGCTACTAAACGACTTGACGCACAAGGAAAAACCTGATGTGATGCATAATTGTAGTGATAGCTAAAAAAGTGAATCCAGCCGTGAATACAGAGCAGAATCTCATCTTTTCTTCTCAGGCTACAAAATTATAATTTTATCCCTCTATTCTATAATAATTACTGCATTTTGGAAAGGCTGGTCAAGTACTCAAGTAGCTCAGCAAAACCATGTTGTTACAGTCTGGACTTGAGCTCAAGCAAGTGAGCATCCAATGAATATACAACATGGAAAGTGAGGGCCAAGCAGTCTTCCTGGGAGGGGAAATCCTAGGCATGGACACAAAGCTCACTGAGGTTAAATCTGGCCCTTTTGAAATCATCAGTATTTTTTTTCCTCTATGTTCTCCATAACATCATCTCCTACACAAGAAACAGCCTGGATTTCTTCTGTAGACTGGATAGTAGACCTTGTGGTGTGAAGAAATGGCTTGGAGGCATGCAGTCAGTCGTGGAGGCACCTGGTTTGCTCAGCAGCATTGCCAAGCCAGGCAGGTGTGCAACAGCACAGGACATCAAAGCACTGATATACGTCAAACTGCCTCTTGTCAGAGCCCCTTAAAATATAACTGACTGCATAAAATTTTGTAGTTTATTAAATAGAAATAGGCTTCTGAATACACCATCACACACAAAGCAAAATAATTTCTTTTTACATTATGGCTTGATTATGTATATTTATGTATGTTACTGCCCTAGACCAGGCATTATACCGAAGCAAATTCCCTCATATTCCTCCCCCAGCCTTTCCATCAGCCAGACCTGTCACTTCTGAGTGACCTAGTTTTTGACAACACGATTGAACAGGTCTGTAACATGTCACTCCTGCTCCTGCCGCAAAGCGAATGAGAGGAACATCGCTGCCTATTATCAGCAGTATCAGGGGCCAAATTTTAGCAAGACATCTCTAAATGGCAACACTGAGGAAAAACTGAAGTGCATTGCGGCTATCAGTGACCCTAAGATCTCTGCCCATAACCAGAGCAGGACCTCATGACAGCTCCCTCATAGATTTAGGCAGCTCCAACCTGCTCTGATGAGACACAGTCCAGAGCATCCAAGCTGACAGCAGAACCACTCACAGCAGAGGCTCTGTTGTCTGGTGACCTACCATACCAGAGGCTATTGAAATCTGAAAATATTAATGAGGGCTCTTCTGTCCCTCTGTGATAAGAAAGTCATTGCTGAATGACAAGAGGGGACTACGACCCAGCTGAAGCCAGATTGAAATTCTCAGTATAAATCAATGCTCCTCATAATCAAACACTCATGAATCTGAAGAGACAGCGAGACCTTGCTGTTTCACCAGTTTTGCAGCTTTCAGATCGCTGTCCCTGTCCGAAACAAAGTTCATACAAATTAATAAAATAATCAAGATCTGTGTATTATACCTCCACTGTACTTTGCTTTTCAAAAATCACAATTTTTCAGGAATAATGATAACAATTTTGTAATGTTGGGGGGTAAACAGTTCCTTGCTATTTACAGTATCATGGCAATTATTGTGCATGAGGCAGCTCACAGTCTCAGATAAGTATGAAAAGACAGATAAAAAAAAAATAAAAATAGATATCTTTTTCACCCACATGGGGTATACCTATCTCCTGTTATACTCAGCTCTCCTTATAGCACATTTGCAGAGGTGGTCAGATCATTCAATTTAAGACATGTAACATGGGTGCCTTGCACAGGGATATAGTCTCCCAGGGAATCACTTTCAAGAATTATGCTCTAACAGAGCATAATCTACAGCACTCAGATTGAGGATACCTTTGTTTTTAGGCTAAATTCCTGAATTTGATTGATTAACTCGGGCCATCTTCTTTAAATTCAACCCAAATCACAGTGCATCTAGGACACAAAGAATGTTCAAAGACAAAGTAAAACCAAGACATAAACTTTAGCTGTTTTATTAACTTTGTCAGCAATGGCTGAACCCAGGTCAGAACGACCATTTCCCCGTGTCACCCAGGAGTCCGGTGGAAAACATAGCACTGGATAGCCATGGAGAATGTGGTCTTGCCCCAGAAGAGCTGATCTGAGGGTAAATTATCATCCTTCTAACATTATCACTGTCCAGAAGGGAGAGACTGTGTCTCCTGTCTTATTTATCCTGGAAAAAAGACATTACAGCAGTGGAAACTTTTAAATCTATTTCTCACAAGTCTTGTTTCCATCATTTGAAGGCGACGGCATGTCTCTCTGCCCTATAGTGATGAGACAAAGATTTGTGCAGCACTTTCTCCAAACTTGAGTGCATAATTCTATGAGTCATTTGTTTTCCAAAGCCCCCATTGTTCATGTTTCAGAAACTATTCAGTCTGAAGGATTATGTGTCCATGGTTAACAATATACTGTTTACTTCACAGTTTTCAACCACCCACATTTACCAACAAGAATACACACTGTGGCAGCTGTGCACAAAGCCATCATTCCCATGAGACAAATAGTATACTGCTTACTCTCAGACAAACAATATAGAAATGAGAAAATGATTTGATTTAATCTACATGATTTTCAGATTTAAGGTCCAGCTACCCCCCCAACAATAAAACTGATTGTACATCATGAAAAAAAATTAATAGAAATCCAAACAGCAAGTCAGAAAGTGCAGTTCTCAGCTGGATTGTTCTCAAGTCCCCAGATGCCAAACATTTTCTAGTACTAAATAAGGTAAAGCCAAATCCCCAGCTATTGTCAGTATACAGACAAGGCATTTTACAAAGGCATGCATTCATTTCCATAGGCAGGGTCCTCAGCTGGCCGTACCCAGGCACGGGGAACTGAGGTCTCACTCACTGGACCAGAGAAGCCCCATTCCCATGCCGCTCAGCATCTGGAATACAGAGCATATAAACCTCACTGAGGTCACAAAGTGGTTCCTGTTCCTTTGCAATGCTTTCCCTCTGTACTGAACAATGTTTTGGAGATGCTCTCTGCTCATGGCCCAGTTCACAGCAGTCACGAACACACAAAAAATAAAATCCTGAAGATCTATCAGACCCAAAACAATAACTATCTTGAAACATTTTTTAACTTTTGTTTCATTCTTTTACGGTCCAGTGCAAATAGACCAATGAAATAGAGACGCAAAAATAATGCATTCATCCAGGAAGTCTCTTCCTGCAAAGGAAAAAATCCCAGGCCCAACAGCAACCAATACAATTCTTACATGTAGGCTTTCCAGAACAGGGGATGACTTGTAGACCAAATTCCCTAAGGATGCAGAGAAGTGGCAGTATGACAGCCCTAATCCTTATGGTCACAATGCCAACACTATGTGCAGTAAATCAATCACAGTTAATTGTTAAAACCAGTAAAAAGTGGAGACGATCATTTCTGTACATAATTTACCATCATAAATCAAAATAGAGACTTACCGTTGCTTTTTCCTCAAGGAATAATTCCATCAAAGGGAAAGAGGACACACCTGGAACATACTTGTGATTCAGTGGTCTCAGAGCTGAGGCCAGCATGAACATCTTGTGCAGAGATAAGGCAGTGGCGAGTTCTACAAAGAGAAAATAAATAAGAGGTCAAAACAATTTAGAGCCAATTTATGCTTTACTTCTGCCACCAAAGCTATAGAACTCAGCCTGGGATCTGTTCCACTTGCTCTGCAGCTCATGATCCAGAGAGATGCACAGTGAGTTATATGCTTTCACTGCCAACATATTCTCCATTAAATTCATCCTTTGATGCATCCAACCCCAGGTTGAGCCTTGAGGTGCATGAGGCCATGGAGCATCTCCATTATAGCTCCGTTACAGAAGAAGGACTTCAGAACCCTCCCAACCCTGATGCTTTCTCACCTTTCTTCCCAGTCCTTGCGAGCCTCATTTCTGGGTGTGCAATATCCCTATGGTAACTTAAAAATGATATCATAAATAATGCAGAGAACATGCTGGTATGTCTTACTTTCTCTCAGATACTCTGGGAAAAAAGAAAGCAACAATGTATGCTCCTTCACTTAGCCAAAATGGCACAAAGGACTCATATTCTATCAGTGGATCTAGCCCACTGCATGTGCAGATAATTCTATAACAGCTGCCAGCTAGTTCCTAATCAGCTTTCCACAAATTAAAGACTCAGTGACCAGTGCCCCTTCTTCAAACTCCCAAAAGAGAGAAATCCATCTCTTGAAACGCTTCCAGTTCTGCTTTCAAGTTCTAACAGGGTAGAAAGTGCTCCAAAAATTACTATTCTCCAGCTCCAGGAAATAGAGAGAAGCACATCAGACAGCAGAAAATATTCTGTCTCCCATTTCAAAGTTTCGGATCCTGGATTTTATCTTAACTTACTCTAATTACTTCATTAGATTACTCTCCACTTGTAAAATAACTACAAAATCATCTCTTCCTCTGGTATGGACAGCAATAAATAACACTTACAAAGAATGGTTATATTTTATTTTCTCATCAGAGCTTGAAAGAAACTAATATTAAGCTTAAAGATCAATGGCAGAGAGGCTCTGCAGAATTAGCACAGATGCAATATGAATTCTCTTTTTAATCTTCAATTTCATCTGTAAATACAAGCACACAATCTAGGTGTGCATCTCATATATTGCAGCTCTGTGCTAATAAAAATATGCTGGAGAGCAATGTAATGATTAAAAAAAAAACCTTTCCAAAGGTGCAAAATGACACAGAAGAATCATAATGAATTTTTACACTGCAGAGTCTTTCTTCAATTACTCAGGAGATAAGGATGACTTGAGGACTTTGTCATTCAGTTGCAAATTAAAGCATCACTTCACATGCAGCAGGATCAGGCACTGAAATCACTTGTCAGGAGTTTGACACTTATAAGAGCTTCAGTGTCTGGAACACGTCCTATCTTTTCCTGCCGACTTGTGTGCCTGGATGAGGCTGCGCTGTGCATTCAGCCACTGGGGCCTCAGTGCAGCTGTTCGTTCAGCCAGAAATATTTTCAATAATATAGAGGGAGATGGAAAAATAAAAGAGCATGGCTCTATCCCCATTTCCTAGGTTGGGATCAATAATTTTGCACTCAACCAAAATGATTTCAAGAACTATGATCCCTTATGGCTATCAGCTATGCTTATTAACAAAATATTTTATGTATGCACAGAGTATTTTTAACATCAAAGATGCCAGTTAAGGAAAGTGTCACCACTCAAGATATACAAACTGATTTTATTGGTGTGGGTTGTTTTTTGGCATAATGCCCTAGTGACTAGAGCAATTTCCGCAGATCTGAGTTACTTTTAAATCTTTCTCTTTCCTGGTGGGTTATTTCTCCCACATTCAAGCCCAGTCACATGGCTATAGACTATTCTGGAGATCGAGATGCATTCCTTCATGTCACCAGATGCCCTCCCTATGTTTTCTATAAAAAGATTTTAAATGAACTGAAACAGAAACCAAGCTCTTCCTCCATTATTGAATAAGCCTCCCACGTAACCTTTCTACCAAAGTAACCATTCTATTTTCACTCAAAAATAAATATGCAATTTTTTTCATGTGACCTGTAATGGCTTCAGCAGAAGGGGTTAAGACAACGACACCATGAAATATACCATTACTTGAAATTTAGGACACTATAGTGAAAGACATGACACAGTCCTCAAGTCCCCTCAATCTATGGGATTTGGGATTTGATGTTTTGACTTCTAGATTCCAGCTGACTTCTCTAATCACAATGTTCTTGGAAGAAATGAACCAAAGACATGCTCTTTTTTGATGACTTTCCTTTGTTTGTGGCCTGATAGATAAGATAGAGTCATGGATGAATTTCCCCACCTATCTCATGAATCTTAGTGAAAGCACCGAGTCATTCTTCGGTGAGAGACAATAGTGTTTTGTTGGGTTTTTTTTTAATCTTTGACATTTACATCCAACACCAAGAGATTACGTAGTTTTCAAAGTGTCTGTCTGGAGGTCTGATATCTAATTCATCACACCTTTCACCTTTAACGGTGTCTGGAATCAAGACCAAAATTACTTTACACAACCACATTTTAAAAACTATGGAATTTAGCCATGCATTGGAACATAAATAGGAGCAGAGAAATTGTAGCCAAGTGTATCAGGACCACCAGTACAATAACATCTTTCCAATGTCAATATTAAAAGGAAGCTTTTAAGATCAGAACTGAAGACCCTGGCAGAAAAACGCATTGCACTAAAAGTACTACAAACTGCTCAGTACTTAGGGAAACAGTAACTAGAACTACACCAAAGCTGTGAAGGTTTCCTTTCCTAATTCCAGAAATCCTAGGGGCTACCGACTGCAATCATGAAGTGTATGGACACAGGAAAAAGAGAGTTTCAGTTTTAGCAATAAAAGTTGACTGAATTCCCGGCACATCCATTCAGGCCCACTGACAGGCTGCTTGAAGCGCAGTCCATCATTAAACTAGCAACTCACCCTGATGGGAAGTGCAGCAAGAAGAAACACCTTTTAGAAAACAAAGTACTTTTTCTTCACCCATTAGGCTTTATTCGTTACGAAGCGCCATGCAACAGAGACAAGCAGCTTCTCCACTTCCTAATCCTAAATATACATGGCTGCAGCAATCCAATTGCTCGACTACAGTGGACTCTTGACTCAGGCAAGTGAGGAATTACAAAGAGACTAAAGCAATGAGGCATTGCCCTCACCCTTTTCCCATCATCCCACTGATATGAAATGAACACACCTGGCTTTAAACACAAGATACCTCAGTACGTGGCCTGCCCAACATCTTACAACGGCCACTGGTCATTTCCAAAACTAAGTTCTTATCAAGAAAGAAAAAAAATGGTTCAAAAAGGCATTCAGTTTCTTAACATATCAATTGACTTCACCAAAATATTTTCTGTCTGGCATTTTTTGAGGTTTGACATTTTATAATAAGCTGAAACTTATCCATAAATGGCACAAGCTGATGGCCTAGTCCCTTGGCACAAGTCATCACGTCTTCCTACACTCAGAAGCCTCTGATTTGCAGTACCCCTCAGGCATAGAAGCAAAGCTCAAAAATTCACTGTACCACTCACACAGGTCAGACCTTACTGTAAGTGGGAGCTTTTATCAGCAAAGACTTTTAAAACAACTGTGCCTGAAGTTTTGACAGTTGTCATAAATTATGAGGATTCTTGCTTCCAGATAAGACTTTTCCCCAAAGCTACACTAAACATTTAATTGTCCATTGAGACTGAGTAAGGGAGAAGGAAGGGAGGAATTGCACATCATGATGTGAGCAATGAGGAAAAAAAGAACTGAGGAACATACAAGGCAAGGAAACTCTTAAAGTCAATCAAGTGAGTAAAAATTCATGAGGCAAATACGGAATTTTGCTAGAAGGAAAGTAGGCCTCCTTTTCTCATTCCTCCTATGATGTTTGCCTTTCTGAGCCTTTTTCAGAGAAGCAGCCAGTGGTACTCCTAACAGTGCATCAGTTTTGCGAAAAGCAATTACCTGCTTTGCGACATAGTGAATCAACCACTGAGACTTCTAGCCCAGAACTGTGAGAAAGAGGCTGCAACTACAATCCAGCACCGTTATTTTTACTGTTTATTCTTGCACTCCCTTTGTCCTTACTGAACGCGCCACATCAAGCAGGATTCTGCTGGAGAATTACACTCAGCAACCACGATAAATATATTCACTCATCCGCAGGAAGAAATCTTGCCTCCACATGATTTCAAGAGGCCTACAGAGATGAAAGGAAACAACCGATTCTCCTTCACAGGTTGTCCTGGAGGATGTAAGAAGAAGGGAAAGAAAAATAGGAAAATGTGCCTGTCATTCAAGGGAAAAATCAAAGCAATGAAAGAAAATGGAGGCATGATCGAGAAGGCTGATGCTTGCTTAGCTTGCTCCTGAGTCTCAGTGCCTGATTGAAAGTGCTGCCTGACAAAATTGCTGAACTCTTCCCAAACAGCTTTCTGCTCTGGTGCTTTACAGAGGAGCCTTGCCTTGTGTCCAGCCAATTGGAGGAACAAATCAAGAAAAAAATTCAATTTATAGGTCATTTTGAATCTCAAGAAAAGGATCAGAAACATGAAACAAATGTAGACACCAAATACTTTTTTCAGGTTACATTCTAGATATTATTCCAAAAGATCATTTCAGAACATCAGTTGACCTGTGAATGTTTATGATGAGAAGCTTCAATCAGAAGTCCGGTGTGAATTTCAAAGAACAGAGGCTATAAACTGTCAGCACAACACAGGAGAGAGTACACATAACTGATTCAGTTTCACAATAGCATGCATCTCAGACCCATCTATAATCATTCTGCTTCTTAGAAAATATAAAGATGCAATTTTGAGAGCCGTGTGGGATATAAAATCAATACTTTTATTATCAGTTGTAAAAAAAAAACATTTTATTGTCATTTGTTTGGGTTTTTTTTTATTTATTTTCTTACTGTTAGGTAATACCTGTGAAACATTTGAAAGCATGAAAGTTGAACTATATATTTATATATGCTGTATGCAAGGTTTTTTCCATTTATATAGATTCATCCATTATCTTGCCACCAATACTGTCCAGACAACTCTATTTATGTTGGAGTTTAGGTCCCATTAAAAAGAATCATTTCCTAATATATAAAGCAGATCTTCTATTATATAATTAAAATAATCTACTTTTAAATGAAAAAGCCATAGCTAGGCAAACAGCTAACATAGCCCAAGAATTTCCAAGGAAGGCAGTTAATTGTGCCTATCTGTTTTGCGGTGGCCCTGGGAGAACGACTGTAGGTCTGTTTGTAAAAGCAGTTTGAAGCAAAAGGTAAAAGCAGCAGCCAGAGAAACAGGTTGCAGGGAAGAGAGGAGGCACTAAAATATCTCATCACATTTTGCACTGTACGTGAATAAAATTTTATACAAAAAATGTTATTAAGAAGTACGGCACCACTTACTTCTATAACCCTTTAGATATCCTATAAAAAATACTTTGACTCCATAATTCGTCAGGCAAATTCCAAGAAAGACATATTTGCATAATTAATTCTGTAACTATTTTGTTGAAAATAAACATGCTCCCAGACTTGCATGATGCTGCAGAGGTTACCATCAATTAGTAAACATCTTATTATCTAAACCTTTAGTCTTGTTTTGAGATATATTTCTTGATCAGATGACTGACTCAGTGTTTTACCTCTTTTTTCTTCACTAATAACTTCACTCAGTTTTTACCCCCTTTTTGCATGCAGCATGAATAAACAACATTTGTCTGCATTTGCTGCTTGGAAATGAATGACTGTATATGACAGGTCACAAATAAGGGGTAAAAAAAGAGTCTCCCTTTTTACAAGGAGTCACATGGAAAAGATTAGAGTAATGGGCACAAATTAATCCTGGGGAGAATCTGATCCGAGAGGAAAACTTTTCACAATGAGATCAACCAGCCATTGGAATAATCGCTCCAGGGCACTGGAGGATTCTCCAACATTGGACACTTTTAAGATTCAGCTGGACAGGGTGCTGGGCTGTATTATCTAGGCTTTTGCCAAAAAAGGTTTGAGACTTGATGTCCCTTCCAACCTATGATTCTATGAATCCATGATCCTAGAGAATATATTAGAAATGTTTGTGGAGACTGAACTATTTTTAATATCATTTTAGACAGCTTTAGATTTCAGTTTGATGATACTAATATAGGACCTAGTATCAGCACTATCCTAAAGACAAAAAATAAATAAGGTGCAAAAATATAGAATAATACTGAGAAAAGCACCCTTTGGGACAGAAATTAGTCATGGAAATAGGAAAAAAAAAATTGAAACAAAAGGCTTCTTCATGAAAAAACTGTACTTTCTATCACCATTTGTGTTTGCTGGAGAATTTAGGGCAAAGGAAAAACAGTAAGTGTTGATAATAGCATGAATCTTGTCAGGATGGAAGCATATCTCTCCCTAACGCCTTGCAACAAGGTAAATGGTGCAGCGATACAAATATATCCCTGCAAGTATTTGACACAAATATTTCATTCTAGCTATTAGTGAAGAAACAACCTGACCTATTTCCTTCAGCACTTCCCTCCCCATCTCTCCCAGCCCTCGAGGCACTGGAATACAAAGCTATTTGCATTAACATGACTGGTACTAGTTGTTTTAATACAGACTCAAAGGACTTCAGTGAAACGTAATGACATCCAACTGCGTGCAATAAATTTATTTTCTACCTTGTTCTTGTCTGATCAGATTTTTACTCTTTCCTGGCCACACTCAAGCACACAGACAAATACTCTGTTTCAGAGCCATTTTCCTGGCCACAGCAGCAAAGCAGCTGTTGCAGATGACACACATTTTGGTCTAAACACTTTTCCAGTCTTTCAACCTTACATAAGGTAAAGGAGAAAGGGAACATTCACCCTTTCAGGCACCTGATAAATTCTCCCCAGCAAAGTCGAGAACTGTGAAGAACAGAATCTAGCTCAGCATTATAAAACTGGATTTAATTAACCTTTTCAGATTTTCCTGAGAGATTCCTTTGAGTTTACTTCTGGTTTGGCATTTTGTCCATTTTTATTGAGCTGCTGTTTTTTCATATACTTTTTAAAAACCCAGTTCATTCTGGCTGTCTTGGGTCTTTGCCACTCATTTACATGAAAGTAGAGCTGTTCAAAGAGAGAAGTTTAACCCCAGATATTATGCAGATATTGATAGTTTAGAATAATTACTTCAGTATTTCTTTAATCCTGTAAACAGATACCTTGTTCTTACCTTTTCTTCCATGAAGGCACAGTTAAAACATTCTCAAGAATTGATTGACATTTTTGATTGGTACTACATAAATAGAAGTTCTACAAGCACAAACTAATCTTTAGTTTATGAAACATTGATTATCCACTGGACATCAAATGACAGTCTGGGAAATGAGTGCAAAATATAAAGCAAACCAGGAAAAATCTAAGAAACAAATATTCAAAGTTTACCCTTTGCTGTATTGTGTTATCTTGTCCACAGGTTTTTTATTTGTCTTTTCCAGAAAGGTTAGAAAATCTTTTGGTTCTACACAGCTGGGAAACAGTGCTTGAGGTATATATGTCGGTTTTTATCACGCCAAATAAATTCTGCAATAGCCACCACTAAAGCTATTCAAACCAGCATCGATTTCCCCATGCTATCCTATAGCTCCCCCACAGGACCCCAGTACACAGCCAAGGGAAGTACAAGCAATGGAAGAATGTGCAAAGGTCTGAAAAAAGGGCTGCTCCCACTTTTCCCAAGAGGCATATGTCGAATTCCTACAAACTTCCCAGCATGCTTTACTAAAGTTTTGTAGGAGCCTGAATTACACTTTGTTAGAGCATTGTCAGCCATGACTACACAAAGTCTTGCTTTAGCTACCTTGCTGTAAAGAAGATGAAAAAGGGGGAAACATCTTGGATTTCAATTAGCTTTCAGATAGAACAGCAATAATCCAGCACCAAGATTACAGAAAGATTTTTGTTT
>JAOXJK010000012.1:89770693-89789461 GCA_025774025.1 Xenus cinereus
CTTCTCGTCGGCCCTTTTCGCTACAGATCCCTTCCCCAGCGCAGTCTTACCTGCCCTGAAGCTGGTCTCCGTGGCAAATGAAGGAGTTTGAAGGAGTACAGCCTGATCAAAGAGCTCCCAGGGAGATGACTTACACCTGTAGGGGGAGGCAGCAGAGGCAGGCTGAAAGAGACCTTCCAGCTGCAGTCCAAATCCTGTTCTTGGACTCCTCTGAGTATAACACAGGTAGAGCCACAAACTAATCCTTTTTTTTATCATGTATTTAAATAACAAGAAGACATTGCCCATTTATTATAATTAATTAAGAAAAAAAAATCAAACATTTTTTAAGTAGCAGGAATTTCCAGTACATGACTTCAGCAATTATTCCCTTTGCTGATTAATTTGCTTTCCCTGACGTTTCTCTAGTCAAAACTAACACATTTTTACAGTCTGCAATGCCAGTGCTCATTATCCTAATCCCTAATGCAATTGCAAAGGAAAAGACTGCAAAGTCTCACCTCTATTTTTCACAGAGAGAGGAGAGTCCACAAATAATTTGAAGGTTTTTTTTCCCCAGGATTTGGTACCCATTTAAAAGCTGGTATTGATTTTAGATGCAATGCATTTTTAATACTTCAAGACAGAGCAAAAAAAATGCATTGCAAAGGAACAGCACAGGAGACAGACAGATTTGTGTATATATTGAAGCTGGAGGGAAACAGATCAAAAAGGAGTATATCAAATCAACAACAGATATTGCAACACTGATGTGTCAAAGTTCAGTAGAAACCTTTTACTCTGGTAATCTTATTGAAATTATATTGTTTTGGAAGGAAAAGGCAATTCATTTTGAGAGTATCTGTTTAGGATTACTCTACTCATTTTCTGACACACAGATCTACTGAGAAAATCTATGCCTTTATAGTTCAATTTTCTGGGTATGTTTATATTGTAGGCCCAAGCCCACAAAGTTGGCTCAGGCTACAATCTAACCGCCACTGCTGTATCCAAATTAGAAAACAGACTAAAACTGAGGTATTACAGCCAAATGGCTTGCTGGAGGCCATTTCTTGTCTGACAGCATCCGGGACTACATGAAAACTACTTTACTGTTCCAATGTGCAGAAAAACAGAGCTGACTTTCACAGAGTTGTCTTAGGTGATGAATACTCACATTCCTCTGACCACTCATGGGCACTAAAGTCCACCAAAGTGCAGTGTCTGTGACCTCCTAGCTGAAACTACTGATACACCTCTTCTCAGATTCAACCTTGTCAGGCCACCGGTGACTTAAGCTGACTCCTCTTTCTGTGTACTGGAGAGCATCTTTCCCCGACAAACACAAGTTGCATCTGAGAGGTACCAGCACCATGCTGAGGCTGATGGTTTTCCTCTGTGGCTTCCTCTGCACACACTTGCTGCAGGGAGCTAATGCTCCCAAAGAGGTCTCAACGCTTCTCTAACCTTTTCTTCCAGGCATGATCAGAAAAGTCTAGAGAAATGGGCTCCAACAAAGGCTTGAAAATTTCTTAGAACAATCCACTAGTTAGGGTTAACTGAAAGGATAACTATCAATAATAAAGATGTGTGTGTGCATGTGTATACACTTGTGTTGTGTATTGGCTGCTCTCATGGTGAATTTCTGGCTAATGCTAATGCCATCTATTCCAGAGGGTCAGAAATCCATCTTGAAATTTTGTATATGAACTTTCAGAGAACACAGTATAGCTCTTGATGCACAAGTCTTACTGAACCTCAGCTCGAAAACAACCAAACCAATCCAAACTCCTCCAAAAATTCCAAGCTTTTTTACCCAGACTAGATATTTGTTTGGAGGGTTTACACCCTGACGTATTACAATTGAACATTCTCTACTCAATTACACCCGTATAAGTCAGGAGTAAGTCTACTGACATAAAATTTATACTGGGGTATTGTGTAAGGCAGAATGAATGGTTACATGCAAAGACAGTGCACTGCAGTGGCTCTTCTTAGATATAACACTTCTCTAATACCCATCAAATAGTACAAGGGTACTTTCAAAATTGAATTAAGATAGCTGGAAGTCAACCAGCAGTCAGAAGCATAATATGAAAAAGGTAATAAAAATTATTCGAGACAGCCAGTGAAAAGGAAAAAAACCAACGAAACAAAAAAAACCCCACAAAAAACCCACAAAAATCCCACAAAAAACCAAACAAAAACGCAGAAGCAGCCCAAACCACAAAAAAGCAGCAGCTATCCAGAACCAACAGAAAACACACTGAGTGGCCAATGTCAGGCAGTCACTTCAGAAGTGCTGCACCTTCCATTTCCAAATTGGAGATTCCTTTTTGTTTGCACAAACATTTGGAGAGGGATTGTTTCTCCTGCCACAATGCTGATTTACATGTAACAAGGCTACTTATGCACAGTCAGGTTTATACATTATTTAGAATCCACTGTAAGCCAGGCAACACTTGCCAGTAATTAGTTTTTTGTTGGAGTGGTTTCTGCCACCAATAAATTTATTGACATGTAAATTAAGAAGCCAACCACAGAGCACAATTAAGAAAGAGCAAATAACTTATCTAAGTCAAATAACTCACAGGTAAATGGCACGATCAAATTTGGTCACAATTTTATCCGTAGTTATGCCTACAAAAAAAAAAAGAAAGCAATATGAAGGGAAATTGACTGACCTTCTTAGATACTTTGTTTTACAAGGAAAGAATTTGATTAGCCTCCAAACTTCATAACCTGTGTCTGTGAAACCTGAAACTTTCTCTAACTTAGTTCCGTCAGGAAGGACTCACATGATCACCCGCGAAACCATTTAGTTCTAATCTGGGTGGTAGCCAGTAGGGGAGTGATGGCTTAAGAGCCCTGGTTCAATGTTGTTACAACAAGCTTCACAAAAGCGGGTTCACATGCTTGAACTGAATTGTTTAGCTTTACTGAAAAATAATTATAGTTGGTACAGGAAGATAAAGTCCAAATAAACAAATGGTGCCTCAGCAATACAGAAAAAGAACAATTCTGGTGTCTAAACTACGATGCTGAGTGACATGGAGAACATCCTAAAGCTTTCAAGACACCCATGCAGTCATCATACAGAACCTACAAGACACCTGTGCCCTTTAGGAAAAAAAGCTGTAAGTCAGGAGGGATATGTCAGGTCACGTAAAATGGTACGAGAAGCCTGTATTTAGGCACCCAAAAATGCACTTTGATATGCTACTTTAGAGACAGAAGAATCTCACATGCTAAAGTACATCATGCATACCTGTGCACCCTGCAGAAATAAGAAGCCATAAACACAGAGGTGTAAGGCAGAAACTCCAGTTTCTGCTCCCTGCCCCGCTACGGCTTCTCTCTGAACTCACAAGGAGTGTGCGCAAACACAGCATCCAGCGGGTGCTCCATGCACTGCAGATGAATTTCTCTCCTCCGGCAAAGGACAACTATGAAATAAGACCCAAGAAACTCCAGGGCTTTGGAGTGTTTCCAAGTGTCTGCCGTCAGCCATGACTTCCACCAGCACCACGGCTCCCCGCAGCGGGAGGCCTGGCTGTGCCAGACAGCTGGCCTTCATCCCCTGCCTCGATTCCCACAGGAGAGCTGCGACTTGTTGCAGGAGGGTAGGGGCAACTAGGGAATGAAGATTGTGGAAAGTGCAGTTATATTTGCTAACTACTCAATCTAAACCTAGCTAAAATTACCCACTGAAGACTATTGGAGCTATTCTATGAGCTAGTAAACCTGGGTAGTGACAGAAAAGCTGGATTTCACTTCACATTGTTTGCTTCTGTTTCACACCTGAAGAACCCACTGCATGGCATCTGGTTTGTTGCTGCATTGATATACACTTGTCTAACAGAAGATAATATTCCTATTCTCACAGAGCTGCCTCAGCACACCTACAACATAAAATATCCTCCATTCCAAGTGACAAAAGAGCCAACTCCACAACACAAGGAGTTTGTAAAGCCTGTTACTGTGGTCAATCAGTGCAGGTAGAGAGCGAGTAGAAATCCAAGTGCAAGGTCTTATCCTCTGGTTTCCGAGTTTTCAAGTGCACAAAAAGCAGCAACAAAGAACCAGGACCTTCAACTGAATTTTATTTCTGCCTCTGGCCTCCTTGGTGCCCTCCTCTCCTCTGTGCTTCACTTTGGGAAAAACAACCCTGATGTCCCTTGTAAAACACTGTCAGATCTACCAATGAAAGCCACCAGCCATGGCTTTCTTGATTTTAAAGAAAACTCTCCATTTATGACATTCTCACAGACAGCAGAAAATATTTCCTGGCTCAAAACTTCAGGCTTTCTGCGTACATGTACCAAAAGAGAGGCAAAAAGAGAACAAACAACTCCCAAAACTTCCTATTGCAAATGCAAAAATGGAGGAAGGTTTTCTAATGAAGGTAATGCAGCTCTACTTCCCCTATGGTTTGGAATACTTTGGGGCGGTTTACTTGAAGATAGGAGGCTGCTTTAATAAGATTGTTATATTTTACAGCTTTCACTATAATGCACTGCAATTTTGCTTTATGTTCTTAAGCCACATATACGCAATTCAAATTAAAGATGTTGTTGCCCTGACATCTTCAGTATAATTGTTTCACAAAAGACGTGAATGGATTGTCAGCAGGCAAAATCAGAAATTCTCGTTATGTTGATTAGGTGAGCCATTAAGATAATGTATCTATTAACATCCATATGAAGAAACAGATGAAGCTGAACTGAATAGTTTTAGCTTTGTTGATTCTTTGTGTATACACATCACTATGAAAGTAAGCGTGTGGGTTTTTTTTAAAAACACACCTTCCAATTTATTGTTGGAGATGGGGCAAGGGGAGGCCAACCAGCCTTTAAGCAAATTTATAACCCAATTAGACCGTTTTTTTTATAGTTTCATTGTTTGTCTCTTTGTAATTCAGCTCTCTTTAATTGGGTATGATGTTATTGAAATGTCATCTACAAAACATGACACGGGGTGTTTCTTTGGAACCCAATGGAAGGTATCATCTACTACTCTTTTTCTCCATGAATGTACAAAATATTACAGTTTTTACATTTTCAGACTTACAGGGCAATTTTAAAGACTGCTTAATTAACTACAATTCCATAAAAAGCTGAGATAAACAGTTTAGTGAAAATCATGTGTTTGTAGAATGTATTATTAATTTTATACCTTCAGTTTTTAGAGATGTTATCATGTCAATATTAAGTAACTATTTACCTCAAAATAAAAATATTATGTATATACTTAATGAAAAAATAGAAATCAATTTTTATAATTAGTATTAATTAATCAGATTTCTCATGCAATACCACTTACATAGACATTAAATATATGCATCATTCACATCTTAAATTCCTATGGGTTTTTTTATCTCCTACATCTGTTACCAACAGAAATTGTGCTTGTCATGGTTTGGGCTAGGTCGGCCAATGACAAGATGACAGCTGCTCTTCCCCACCTCTCACTCCAAGGAGAGGATGAAGAGAGAGAAAGAGAGTTATGAGTTTAGGAACAAACTAAACTACTTTAATGAAATATTAATAATGAAATAAAAAGGAAGTAATAAAATAGTTAAAATATATATAAAAACAAATACAAAATCATGTCAATTGCATTTAACTGCTCCTATAAAGCAGGAGAATATTTCATTAAAGGGATTAATTCAGATCTGACATTACAGAGTTATGCCACTGATAAAAAGTGAACTGAAATCTAGTCCAAGCTCTGGTGACAGTAAGTCAAAAATATCCAAGATTGTACATCAAAGCCAGGCAGGACCTTTAAAAAAGGAGACTGTCATCAAGTAATTTCACAAAACCATTTCTCTAGAAAACTCAGTGGGAAGAAAGCAGGTAAGAATGGAGATGAAGCTGACAGTAGAACTGTTAAACGCTGAACATGCATTCAAATATGATTAAGTGTCAGTATATGCAGAGTCACTGATCAAATGTGTGTTTTGGTTTGCAATTTTGCTCTGGATTAATATTTAATAATAGATTAATATTTAAACAAAAAAATGTAGGGCAACAGGTAGTATGACAAACAGAACAAGGTCAGTTTAAAAAATGAATATGATGGTACCAAGACCCTTTCTCCAATATTGCAGATGAGCTTCTGATTCCCTCTACAATTTTGTGTGTGGGAGTGATGGAATTCTAATACAGGGTAAAGTCATAAATAGCCAAGTAGCACTTCTGTCCTGCCTGAGCATAGTAAAGGGTTGATTATGGCCCTATGTGTTGGTGACATTTTTGACAAAGGCTTTTTTTTTCCTTTAGTCTACGACAAACTTATGAATAAGGAACATGTGTGGATGGGATACAGTGAGGTTTCACTAAATATCTACTGCATTTTTCTCTTTTATTTTCTCTTAGGTTTTTGGGGGGTTTTTTGCATCTCAGAGCAGAAATGCTTTCCTATTTACACAGTATGCAAGCAATTTTCAAATCTGAGTGCCAAGACTTCAATTCATTTTCAGACACTCAAAATGGAATGTGATTTTTCAAAGATATGAAGCCTCCACAGATTTATCTGCAAGAAATAATTTTACAGTACAGAGAAACAAACTCACTGAGGCTCTCCAAAACTTATCCTTTCAAATAAATTCTTTTAAAATATATATACAGGTATAGTCAAAGAACTGAAAGACACACATTTTTCCTGAGCTCATCGAGTTTAAGCTTTCTTTTTCCCTACCATAAAAGTGACAAAAAGATGAAATATCAAAAATTACTATGAACCAAATTCCAAATGGGAAATGACTTAGGGTAATAAACATATTTACTAGTGGTCATTCTGAAGTGTTTTGCTTAAATTTCTACATTTTTTTTAACTGTCTGTTCCAAAGTGAAAAGAGATTTTAAATGGAATAATGACTTGCGAACAGCTCTAAAATTTTAAACTGAAAACTATTGTTTAAATCAAATTTACCCAAACAAAGATTTGTTTTCAATGAACTGATGTTATTTACTAGAAAATGCCACCTTTTGAAGACTTAACACCTCTCTGAACTTTGGAATGGGTGGTACAAGGAGGTAGTTCCTTCTAGGATGTTACTTCTAAGGAGACATAAACAAGAGATTTACACTGGCTGCTGTACTGTAATAAAAAGATGAAGCAATCAGAGGTCATAAATTGCCCAAGTAACAAAACCAAACTTACTCTATAAGCTTGATTGAAGCGGTTGTTGACTTATTTCTTGGTGGTTTTTTTCTTTCATCATATCCTCTTTGCCTGTATCTCATAGTCAAACTCTCCAAGTGCTGACCCTAAACCTTCCCTTGGTGATACCCTTACTGGCTGCTCACAAGTATTGCACTGGTAGAGCTATCCCATAACCAAAGCTAACATACGAGGAAACAACAAGGAATTTTTACTTTGGAGAATAAGTTTAGCTCAGTATGGTCATACCAGATTGAACATGCTGGCAGATAAAAATGGAAGCATGGGAGCAGTATTTTACCATTGACAGTACTTTTGAATATAGGTACTATTGAATATAGGTGAGTAAGAAAATGGCATCCCTTGGCTCTTCAGCCAAATTAAAACAGCCATAATGGTGAGGCCGGACCTCGAACTGAACTGTGTTTACTTTTGGCCCCCTCACTACAGGAAAGATATTGAGGTGCTAGAGTGCATCCAAAGAGCAACGTAGCTGGTGAAGGGTCTAGAGAACAAGTCTTATGAGGAGAGGCTGAGGGAACTGGGATTGTTTAGCCTGGAGAAAAGGAAGCCGAGGGGAGACCTTATCACTCTCTACAACTACCTGAAAGGAGGTTGCAGTGAAGTGGGCATTGGTCTCTTCTCCCAAGTAACAAGTGATAAAATGACAGGAAACAACCTTACATTGTAGCAGGGAAATTTTTTTTAAAAAAATTCTTTACTGAAAAGGTTGTCAAGCATTGGAATAGACTGCCCAGGGAAGTGGTTGAGTCACCATCCCTGGAGGTATTTAAAAACCGTGTAGATGTAGTGCTTAGGGACATAGTTTAGTGGTGGTCTTGGCAGTGTTAGGTAAACAATTGGACTTGATGTTCTTAGGGGTCTTTAACAATCTAAATCATTCTATGATTCTATAATCGCTTTGAACATCATTTCCTGGTGCAGATGTTGCAGCCACCCATGAAGGGTGATGTCCCAATGCAACTCTCTTTTGACTTCAAGGGGTCACCACCGCATAAGCCTTCTTGCACTAGAAGCTGGCTTAAGGATCCGTGTTTTAAGGAACTTCTCAGAAAAGCTGATTTTGCATTCTCTAAATAATCCTTTGCATTCCCAACCTATTTCTATACATAGAAGTCTTCAACTTTCGAATGAACTTTCACTGCATTTCCTCATGGCAGTGCTTAGCAAGGCCTCACTCCTCCGCCTGACTGACTTCTTAAGTCTTCATAAGAAATAATTTGCTCCAGGACTGCTGCTGCCCTCTCTCACAAGGCTAGGACTGGCCGAGAGCTTCCAAGGTTATCTGAGGCTGGAATTCTCAACTATATGCAATGGGTAAGCAACCAGGTCATCAATCAGAGGACATGACTGATGGATTCAAACCTTATATGACTGTTGCTGTCATTGTTTTCCTTTTTGATACTCTGATACTTTCTATGAGTAGCATTTCCTTCCTAATTCTTTTTACTTTAGTCAGAAGCTATGTAGTTTACCACACATGAGCTTCACCTATGTACAGAAGACTGGAATACAGGTAAGGCTGTTTTGGAAACATTTGCCTATCAAGTAATTTTGAATCTAGGTTTCTGTAAGTAATACAAAACTGGATGGTTTAGTGAATAGTGAAATACATCAGAAATCCAGAGATCTGATTTTAGGAGCCTTCCACCTAAAACTGTCTCTTTTCCCCCCAACATTTACATTTTGTGAGACTGTCACTTGTTCTATGCCACGTCTCAATCTTCTATCAGTTAGGAAGAAATACTTCCTTAACTCTCATGCCCATTTTTGTTAAAATTCATCTACAACTGCAAGACAAACAGAAGTGAGAGTAAAACAGGTAGAACTATCCAGCTTTTCATTCCAGCACTGCAAGACATTCAAGGACATCCAGGCAAAAATGATGACACTGTCATGGAAAAGACAGAGAATAGCATTTCTTTTAACTAGGTGTTAGCATTTCTGTAGCTGTTGTACTATTTAGGTATCATTTTTAAAGTTCTTAAGCCCTCTCTAAAACAAAGGTCTCCAACTTGCAAGACTCTTGCTAGTGTATCAGAAATTACTCCAGTATGATACTTGTCCTTTGAACCTTCAAAAAATATTTTTACAGTGAAAATTGTAAGACAGAAAAAGCGCACAGGAAAATTATTCTTTTGAAAACACCTTCTTGTCCTATTACTCAGACAACCTGACCCTACAAACAGCCTAAATCCCTTGCTCCTATTTGTTCCAAGTCTGTAAAATATCCTTATGCATTTGCAAGAAAATCAACAAAAACAATCATTAAAATAAATATATTGGTGATATTTGTATTCCTTTACTGTAATCTCACATCTCTCTCACTGGTCCAGAAAATTAAAACCACCTGTCAAGTCTTACATTATCAAATTAATTAGATAGCTGGAAGCTAGGAGCAGGGAGCAGTAAAAGAAGCTATAATGTACGTGAACGGATGTTCATGAGCACATTAAGTACCATCTATTGGAGGGAATTATGCTGACTCTCTATGAAATACATTAAGATCATTGGGTATTTTCCTGGATCATAATTGAATGTTTACCTTTTTGACAAGAGGTATAAACAACTTTATGAAACTATTCTTTATCAACATATTTTTAGGAGTGGGAGATGAAAAAAGAGAGCAGGTAAATGTTTGGTTTTTTTTTTAAATGGTCTAAGCCTTTAAACTTTCTTATGCCATTAATATTTATTCTCAGTCAAGAAGATTGGCTTTTTTTAAGCTTTGAATTAATTTTTGTTTTAAACTACCATCAAGAATGAGAAATACCTGTCATAAGCAAAATGAGAGATACTTACGGTGCTGCAAATTTTAAGTTCAGTGGGATCATTATGAATAGTTAGTATGAAATTCAGTATAAAAAGGAGAACAAACGCATTCAAAAGAATATTTTTTGAACATGTCGCCAATCAGATTACAGAATAAACAGTACACACAGCAATAAAAACAGCAGTGGGACATAAAAACACAGAGGGACATTTATGTGAAACTTTAATTGAGCTCATTTAGTATAGTAATTCTAAATTTAGCTCATTCTAATGTAATTCTGAATGTTTTCCAAACAAGTATGATTTTATACCAGGAAGATATTTCGGGGGACTTGCTTCTGGCCATAAATTGTGGGATGGGAATGTTTCTGAGCTCCTGAGAAGCACATTTTCTAAGGGTAGCAATTCCCAGATATGAACACTGATATAAAGAATGTTTTTAAAGTGAGAGTGAAATAAAAGTGCATTCTAGCAAGAGCTCACTCCCAAAATTATCAGAAAGTCCCAGAGGCATAAGCAAGTGATGGTGAATTTCCACAGTGTCACAACCTTGTATGTAACCAAGAGAAATTTCTGTAAATTTTAACTGATAATCAGAAATACTGGTTCCTCCAACTCTGTAAAAATGGGGCGTGTTAATATTGAAGGTAAAGATAAAGAATGGTTTAGTTTTATCTCTGTCATTTCACATTTTAAATACCTGCATATTCTTCTATTAGAATAAGAGATGTTTCTATTGCTAACTCATATAAACTCGTACAAAATTAGTATCTTCATTATATATTTCTACATTTTATTAGACTATATATTTTAAGGAGTATCAACACACCTCTCAGGAGGAGTTACATTAAAATGTGTAAGAACTGCAAGGAAACCTTGTGGAAATATAATTCTCTTCCAATTTTAAAATAATGCATCTCCTTATTTATAACCTCCCAATGTGATAT
The DNA here is from genome assembly GCA_025774025.1 of Xenus cinereus. Taxonomy (NCBI): domain Eukaryota; kingdom Metazoa; phylum Chordata; class Aves; order Charadriiformes; family Scolopacidae; genus Xenus; species Xenus cinereus. The sequence continues at coordinate 89,781,580 of JAOXJK010000012.1, forward strand.
TAAACAATCCAGTGCCCAGTGGATGTTATCTATTTGATTCAAATCCTTCCTTATTCTTTTTGGGTTTTTTGGTCAATCTTATTTTAAACACCAGTTTCTTTCAGCGTACATTCCCTTTCCCAGTCAAAACCTTCTCTTCTCTTTCTACACCTTTTCACAACTCCATTTACTGAATCCAGAGAAATTCATATACCTCATACTTTCTAGTTGGTAACATCCAAGATTCAAAGTGATCAGAGTGGTGGTTAGAACAGCAGAAGGTGCCCCTAGCAAAGACCAAAGAAATTATGTTCTTCTGCTTGACAATCAGGAAAAATCCTTTATGTAAGATCTGAAATCTCTCAAAATATTGTAGCACATATGCCCTCTCCTAAGAGCCATTTTTAAAACTTCCAGTTTTAATGGCTACGCCATACATATGACGAATTAAATAAAAACCCATCACATTATCAATGACTCATATGGGATTGAATCAAGATTATGGGACAATTCTACCCCTTTTCTCCAGTGAGTTTTTTGCGACATTCAATGGCACTCTGCAAACACAATTTTTCTCATCTGGTATTCTGAAACAAAAGCAGTTGCATTTATTTTCTTCTTTTTCCAATATCCTTTAATAGAAAAATGAGTAATTCAATTAATCGCAAACTCAAAAATAATTGGTTTTTAAGCTAAGACCAACAATATGATAAAGACAAGTGTTCCAGATATCCTGCCCAATAAAATCATGAGAAAAAATGCACAATGGCTTTAATAGAGGTTAGGTTGGGTCTATTTGCAGGTTAACTCTCAACCAAAATTTACAAAATTACCTACTATGACAAGAAATTGCCTAGTCCCCAGTAAGGATACAATATTTATTCTAAATGTATTTCCATTAGATTTATTTTCTTAATTACTTGATATTTACAGACTCCAAAGAAATATTTGACACCAAAGAGGTGACCTTACATTTTCCTGAAAGAAATTTAGCATCCTGACATACTAAAAGCAATAGTAATTACTCTGTATTACAATCTGAAGTGATAAAACTCCATCTTAAATGTTAATATCTAGCACATACCTTTCAACTATGATCAGCCCTGCTTGTCACCAGTGGACAATTTGGGGCGATTAGTTACTGCTATTGATCAAATGCTGACTTATGAAGCTGCTTAAACCTGGAAACCTCTTACATAATACTGAATTTGTCATAATTCACTTGACAAAAATTGATAAAATAACCAAAAGTTATTATATGAAATCACATATTGTGGAACTTTTCTTACATTGTATCAGCGTGAAGTGGTATCTTCCAATCCCAGAATTTATCAATAACTGTCATGAGTAAGCTGTTAACAAGAACAAATAATATAGTACAGCTCAGTTTCATTCAGTTCTTATTAACATTTTCCATTGAAGCATAGACCAAGAAGAAGAGGCAGTCAGACCTATAAAGCCCTTAATCTCTTCTGCTCGGCCACAGAAAGACCTAAGGAGTGCTGTCAGAAGGAAGCAGAAGGGTTGGAGGAGGTCTAGTGAAGAATAAGGAAAAAAACTGAAAGAGTACAAGAGGAGGAGAAAAAAGAAATGGGGTTACTTATCAGAGGAAAAACTATGGGGAAATGACAATAGCTTTCAAATTAAAAAAAAATATGAATGTGTATTAAGAATTACATACATGACTAGATAGAATTCAGCTTCTGACACAGCTTTATATATTTTGTATCTCTGCAAGAAACTTGTCTTTACTCTGGATGTATTTGTCACTGCATGTGAAATAGCATATGTGTATGTGTGTGCCAAATGTACCGCTTAAAGGAGACTTGATATTTATACCATATGACAGACATATTCATTCATGAGCTTACAAGGTGACAGCTAGTTGTTCCATAAAGGTCATTTAATGAATGAACAATGCTGACCTAAAAAGATCTTTTCTTGAAACAAATGTTGGTTACTTCAACCCTGGGCTTATTCCAGCATTATTTTTACCTACTTAATGTACCCCTTTGAATTTGATATCTCAACAAGGCTAATGATTTTCTCAAGACTAATAATCATCTTTGAATCTACTTGTTTCCTTCTAATAATAACATTAAGCAACAGTATGTTTAAAAAAAAGAGAACAAAAAACCAAAATAAAACAATAACCTTGTGCAATACAGGTTAAGAATTTCAGGAAAAAAGTCTTCCAGTTCAGCTCAGGATGATCTATGGATGAATCAGCTACAGATCTGGACTTAAACCAACAGCCTCGAGTTGTCTCTCATTTGTTAAAAAAAATCAATGACTGTTGAAAAAAAGCAATGAGTGAATTTCTTCAATAAAATCACTTCTAGCCAGCATGTTGCATTTCTGAATGAATAATACTGAAAAAGCAGTAGTTTTTGGAGGCAGTGATAATATTTGGATATAGCTTTATATATTCACAGTACATATTACTTAAAGGTATATGGAAATACACAGGGGATGAAAAGTAATTGTTTGCTGGATAACACATCCTAGTTTCTCACGTTTGTCATAGTGTGAAATAAAGTACTAGGTAAAGTACCTCACAGAGATTCAAATTCTTGTTTGATGAACACCAACATCTCAGTTACAAAAACAGCTCGTAGAAATAATGCAGAGAAACCTTTATATGTATCCCAATAGTACTCACAAGCCTTAACAATTCAGTTATGTCTTTTTCAGTCAAGAAGTGTGCGTTCCCCGCGAGCATGATACAAATACATAAATAGAAAGGTCTCGTATGTGATGTTCAGTTCACAGTTTAAAATTAAAAACTTAGGTGGATCCTGAAAAAAAAAAAAAAGGGAAGATTAAATGGTGAGACACTTGAGATTCACGTAATAAACAGGCATATCAGCTGCCTCTCCTGTGTTTATAGGCATCTTAACAAATCTGAACACTGAGAGTGATTTTCAGTTGACTACTCTATAATGTAATTTAGCATCAGGAAACAGTGATGTGTGGTATCTATCTCTTTGAAACACAACAAAGTAGTCACTTGGCCATCATCATAGTAACAATCGTGGGTATCAAAGTCCACTTTGTAGCCGTGGCTAAGCTGCTAGCTCACATATCCTGTATTTACCCCAAATTCAGAAAAGAGGGAACAGAGAAACCATATACCGTATCATCATATAGAATCTCATATAGCACATACTCCTCTTATTTCCTTTTTCCCCACTCCCTTGAATGAAATTCACAATCCTACGTACAGAGCTGTAGGAGTCTTTTTGCCATTTATTCTGGGTGTGAAGCTGCCCAGTATCCCAACCATTGCTACAACCTAATCTCTGGGGAATAAAGCACAGAAGACAGCCTTTAGGCCCACAATATAATTTTTTTTTTTCTATTCAGTTACCATCAGTATAGCAAATTGCACAGCCATGGAGCTCCCCACTGAAGACCTCAAAGCTCTTACATATAAAAGGGCATTAAATCCTCATAACTACCTCCCATTTCATCCTCCACTACATAGGAGAGGAGATTCATTATATCTCTCCCTTAATTTGCTGCTCAAGGATAGTGTCTTTTTTGCCTGAGGTAATTTAGCCACACTGAGAAGCACTGGTTTAAAATTGCTGTGCAGAGCACAGACAAGAGTATTCAGAGCAGGCATACAGAGAGGAAGAGTAGGTAGATTCTCCTAATGAAGATACCTAGAAAATGCTATACTGGATAAAGAAACATACTCTGCAAAGTTTCTTTGGCTTCAAAGCATTGTCGCAGATTCCTAAGTTCTGCAAACATCAAGAGTTTGCAGTCCTTAGCCATGGATGTATCACCCCCTTTTTCCACACTGAAATAATTTTGACTCCAACATTTCAAAGCTACACATGAAATGGATACTCAATAAATAATTAACTGGTAATGCTAAAAACAGGGTTATCATGTAAAGAGTCACAGATCTTTCCACTGTATATATATATGTACCAAACATGTGCCTAAGACTTTCTCTAAGGTATACTTAGAGCTTACATCTTCTTTTTGTCCATACTGTACTGTCTTCTCCAAACACTCCAATTGAAAGGGCAAGAGACTGACACATTTGAATGGATGATGACCATGTAATTTGATAAAGACTTCAATTGCTTGAGTGTTAAGAACCTGCTTCAGACCTCACTTTTTGCACTTCCATCCCTCTACACAACTTCTGAAAAGTCATTCTGCGTACACAGACATGACAGATTTCTACTTAGCAATCACTGCAGGAAGAAGGGTATTGCTGGAGCACATGCCAAGGGCTAAGAACTTCTTTTTCAGCAATTATTCTAAAATATCACTGATGCTACTTATAAGGTAGAAGATTATAAATGCATGTAACAAGCCATAATATAAATCTTCAGATCATAGTGATTTATGGAGGAGGATAAAGTTTAATCTGAGAAATCTTTGATTTTTTCACACCTGTGAAACATAAAGGTCTCTCACACCATAGACACAGGCAAATACAAACAAGGTAAGCTTCAAGAATTTCCACTATTATTCTAATGTGGCATTAATATTTCCTACATATAGGCCATATTTAATCAAGGATCTTTAATTCTACTAAAAAGACTACCATGAAATTAGTGAAAAATTACTGTCTTCTGTGGAGATGTCTACTTGCTGTAAAACTCTCCATTTTCAGCAACCAGCTTCTTAGTGAAAGCAATTTGACAAGCTCTTTATTGCCAGTCTGTGTCACTTTTCCTAATGCAAAAACACCTCCCTGGCAAGACTTCCAAATCCTCAGATACAGATGTATGGAAGTAGATTTCAAATGAAGATCAAGTTCCTTCACCTGATAAAACAGATTAACTTCAGGATCATGTCCTTCTCTACAGTGCAGCACACCAGATGCAGTAATGCCCATTCCACAAGTAGAAATGCGAAATGAAAAAATCATTAGGAAATACCATTTCATTGAGCCTGAAGAGGCTTTTAAACATTCTAGAGCGAATTTCCTGAGATCCCATAGATTTTGGGGAGAACTTTTCTTGCATTTCTGGCACTCTGTTTCATGTTCAAAGCTTTAATCTAAGTGAGCTGAGAGGCAAAGAGTTCCATGGGGTTTGTTCAATGTTTCAGATTTATCTATATCAAGTCAAGACAACACCAATGTCTGAGGGTTATTATTGAATGCCACTGAATAATTTCAGTTTGTTTCTCATAAACATTTATATGAATGAAACAAGTATATGGTAAAAAGTGATAAAGTTTACATAAAAATCACCAACAGCCACTCTTAATCAACCTTTATAGCCATCCAGCTCTATCTGCTATCATTTATCTGCATATCTCCTCACAATGACATTTTTAGCAAAGGTTCAGCACATAAACTCTCCGGTAATTCTAAAGCTTATTATGAAAACAGACTACTGCTTCTTATCAAACATGACATAGCAAAATAAATCTGAAGATCCCAATCGTGTATGTGCTCAGGAAAGTTTTGCTGGGAATGTGAACAAGGGTTTTCGTCTTTAAGCTTTAAGCCTTGTAAAGCACAAAAGCTCATGCTTATTTTTATCTATGTTCCCAAAAGCATTTATTACAAGTCTATCTTTCAATATCTTAAAAGGCCTGGAGGACATAATTTATTCTCGTGATAGTCTTACATTCTCTTCCTACCAGTAATGTTCTCCTCAATCAGAGTATCACTCTTAAAAGTTAGGTTCCTTGACATAAAAAGCCTGACTTTAGGAAGTCCTCAGTAGCCTCCCCTAAACTGTTTTCAGCTTAGTTTTTAAAAACTTCTCTAAATTAACAAGGCTTACTGCAGTTATGTCTTCTGCCTGTATACCTATGACAGGTTTTTGGTCCCTCATATATATATATGCACAGAGGACACAGCAGTTCTGTGTAGCATGAATTACCATTTACTCTTCCTTGCTTGTGCAGAAGTAATTTATGCTATGCTGTGCCCTTTATCTCCTCTCTCCATGAACAGAGCAGCACCTAGAGAGATACAGGAAAACCCTATTCATAGGATAGTCATGATTGTATTGCTTACAATAAAGAAATTCAATTTACTTGCCAGTTGTTTCTCTGTGAACATATGGTGGGAAGAAAACTGAACCATGAGATGCTTTAGCAGAAGTATGTAGTAAACGCAGCATATGTAGCAAGGGAGACAATGATCTGGAATTGCTGCTTATTCCAAGTGTAAGATTGCTGCACATTCACAACCTACAGAACTGCTGGAAATCAGGTTGTTAGTCCTGGTGCTCACAGTGCTCACAGGACTGTTGTTTATTGCCAATTCTAATGCACCTTCTCTCTTATTGCCATTACTGCAATACAGGTAGTACCTAGCTTGACTACAGTCTGTGAGTCAGACCCAACAAAACACTTCATCACAGCCTTCATTTCAAATATACCTTACTTTAAATATTTAAAGTTTAATTTGTGGTTATGCATATTTCCTGGAGTGGCATACGTGTATATATAGGCATAGAGAGAGAGAGGGGCGAGAATCTTGGCTTTACAAAATCTAGCAATTTTAAATATTTTGGAAAGCCTACGTGGGTTTTAAAAGTACCCACCCAACATAGCCCTGACTGATCTAAACTAACTGTAAATGGATTATACTTACAATAAGAAAGCCTATTTGTAAAAGTTTGCATAAGTGCCTTCCCATTAAACTTCTGTAGGTAGTTGAAACATAAATAAATTGAAAAGAGAAGACTTCAGGCTGTATCACTAATCATTGACTTCTGGGATGTTTTAGGAGCTCTTTATTGTAGATGTGTAGGAAGCATACAGATGTTACTCACCTAGAATGCTTGCCTTTTTAACATCCCATTTCATCTGTTATCTTCTAATGATACGTGCTGAACAAAGTCCCTCTGTACTCTCCCAAGCTGATGCACTTCAACAGGAGTTCATAATTTCTTCATGCACAACAGGGCCTCATTGCTATAGGGTCAGGAAGACCAAACTATTTTCATATGAGGAACATATTTTTCCTCTACTCCTACAAGAGAGATATGGCTCTCTTATTCACATTTTCTTGTTAAGAAAATAGTATTTCTCACTTTATTCAGTTTTCTCTTTGAAAACCCACAATGAAAACAGTCTCTAAGCGTCACAACTGGGTTTTATTTAGCAAACCTCTACAATCAGCTTAAGGTAAGAATCCATGTTATACCTGTTTGGCTGAAGCAATGCTGAAATATGACCATTTCCTAAACTTGTCCCCAAATTAATAGCCCACATTCTCCCTCAAAACACTCAGCTTTCGTTTTTCATTATATTTTTTCATTCCCTAAATAGCTGTTTCTATCTACATACTTTTCCTACCTGGTTGATATACACAGGCATTAATTCCTTGGCTTACTCCTTTAGAATCATTCTCAGTGATTCACCTTCTGCTCACCGTGACCTACATCTTACACAGGAACCCAGCTAATGTGGTGAAGGAGGAAAGATAACTGTCCATGCAAGCATGCAGTACCTACCAGTCCCCCGGGCTCTACCCTACTGACCTTCTATTTCAAGCCATGATATTGACAAGCATTAAAAGAGAGAAAAGTCACTTTCACAGTGAAGGAAAACAAGCTGCAACATAATGCAAGCATATAGCAATGTTCACTGCAATCAGTTGTGGAAGAAGAAAATATATTTTTTTTAAACAAAACAAGTTTGGCTCACACAGGCAAGCTCTCATATGCACTGAGATGCTTACATCCAAGCACACTCTTCAGCATTCAGGCACAAGACATATGTAGTCAGTCTGGCCGGAATTTCTTGTAGTAGCATAGGAAGGCAAGGGGCTCTGGCTATCAATTCTTCATTACAGCTTGTGTTTTTTTCTTAGGTAGAAGACCATGTGCTGGTTTTTCACAGAATCACAGAATCATTTAGGTTGGAAGAGACCCTTGGGATCATCGAGTCCAACCATCCACCCTACTCT
>JAOXJK010000012.1:89794645-89810048 GCA_025774025.1 Xenus cinereus
CATTCATATTCTTCAAACGCATGCTCCTTTCTTCAATAACGTATCAAAATGCAAACCCCACGCACATTATTAAAACTTGCAATGAGATGGATATGCAGAAAGTAGGGGATTTTTTGTTAAGGATGCAGAAATACAACCTGGCAAAGAGCTTTTAGATAGCAAAGCCACCATAGGATCTTTGAATACGTGTAAGAAGACTTTCACTAATAAACAAAAACTATTTTCATTTTTATAGCAGGAAAAAGTGCCTTGTCAGAATGCAGAACTCCATTGTCTGCCATGGCAGAGGGAAAAGATGTATTTGCTGGACATAGGCATGAGTTAACACGTGCCTCTGAAACAGAGGCATTTATCTTCACAGGAACCTTCCTTGGACCCTAAAAACAGGAGGCTGAGCCTGCACATGTAGGGCAGAAAACCAGCATAAACAATGTATCTGACAATTAAAAGGGGTATGCAGCTTGGGACAAATAAATAATAACCTGCTAGGTATTTATACTTGTCAACATCAGAGGATTGTATAAGATACTGACTTCCTAGCAGATTTTTTGATTGTTTCTTTTGAGGTTGGAGACATGATGTATGAAGGCTGACTTAGAGAATTCACCACAAGCACTGCGAGGTGGCTTGGTGGTACCTAGGGTCCTTTGATAAACAATTTAGATATAAAAGAACATCAAAAATAGTAATAATTATCTCTCTCTAGAAAAAGTACTTTAAATCCATGTTAATCTCTACAAGAACATCAATCCAGGCTCCCTACTGTCAGTGCTATTATATGGGCATTAACACATCACATTAAGAAAATGCAGTTCCCAGCTTCAGAGGATTAGTGTTAGCTACACAAGACTCAAACACCTAGAGATGAATTAGAATAGCAATAATAATAAAGTTGATTTTTCTAGTTAAAAGAAATCTGAGGTGCAATAAAATTTATACATGAATAATATCATTTAAAAAAGCCAAGTAGGAATCAAAACTGCAGATCAACACAACAATGCCTCATTTCTTAAGATATGTAGAAGCTTAAAAGAAATGCCCTAAATATTGTATTTACTATTCCAGCCTGTCAGGCTAATAGAGGTAGTAACACATACTTATGCAATCTTCGCTACAAACAACTGATAAGAAGCAGAAGAAGCACGGTGGCTGACAAAGAAATTAAAGAATGTCATCTTAGTTAAACCTGATGTGAATTCTAACTACATTCTTGCAATGAATTTCCAGTATATATTTTCCCATTCAACTGTTCATGAAAAGATCTCGAATTCTATTGTAATAAAATTAAACTGTTTGAAGAGCTTTACACATTTGCATTACTGAAGAGTTTCAAATTGACATGTAAGAATACAAAAGTGAATATTTTTATTAGGGCTATTTGGGAAAACTGTTAAATATCACATTGGAAAAAGCGCTATCACTGTCATTAACACATTCCAGTTACTAAGAAATATAGCTGTAATAGCCTTTTCCTCCTTTAATCACTGCAGTTATGCTGGTATGTCAATTCTCTATATTGCAAAAAATAATTTTTTTAACCTGCTGTTGCCCTGATGGTAAGGAAAGGGACAGTGTGTGATGCACCACGTACACAACAGTTATGGAAGGCCTAATCCTGCCCTTCCTGAATTTCTGGTATAACTAATGCTTGGTGTTGATGCTGTAGCCATAATGAGCTGGATGTTGCCCTCTCATGTGGAATCTGACAGCATCAAAAGATATTTAATTCATTTGGTCATCCACTCAAGAAAATGAGATGAGTACTCATTTAAGCCTATGCATGAAAGTTTCCTCCTTTCATTTTGAATTGCAGCAGTAACCACTGAAATATCTGCTTTGTCATTTACATGACTGACAAAAGCCTCTTAGTGTTTCATTGGAGTAAGAAATGTAACAGCATCAGATTTATCTGAGACATTAGGAGGGAGAAAGACAGTTTTTACACCTGTTGTGAAAATGCCTCTATCAAATGCCCACTAAGGTCAAAAGATTCTAGGGCAACCCAGGGCAGCTTCAGAACATGAATACTGTCTGCATATACATGCTTTGGAACACAGCACAGTTTTCTAGCAAAAGTTATGTGAACAGAAGTAACAAAGTGTGACCTTAACATTTGGGCTACCTTCTGTTCATAGAGCCAAATTTGCTGGAGAAACCTTATTTTAGCATTTATGTTGATTTAGTAGATCTCAAAATTAATGTAGTGTGCTTAATTAATGTGTGTAAATAGGCAAGAAGCAACTCAATCAATGTCAGACTTGTATCACCTTAATATTGCTTATGTTCAGTACTGGCCAAGCTCTTCCATCTCTCACTGACAAGAGAGCTACTGTGTCACTGACAGTAGAGTAAAAATAATCACTTTCTATTCAATCATTGTATTAAAAATATTCAACACATTTCTTCCTGCAAATAATTAATATAGAATATGAAAAAGTGTGTTAACACTAGCATTACAATTTGTTTAGCTAAGGCCGTCCTTGTTTATTGTATACTTTTCTCTAGAGAAAGTATGAAACTACTGGTTTAGTCAGCAAGTGGTACAGAGCATGGTGATCAGTTCACGTATGATGACACAATCTGTTGGGAAATCTTATGCCGTGCTGAAATATATTGCATTGTGTGATGTTTATTTGTTATGACGGGGAGAGAACTACTAACTGGGCTATTGCTTACAGTGACACGTAGAAGAAAATGACAAATGTCAACTAGGTGTGACCTAAGAAAAGGTATCCAGAAAATGCTGAAAAGGCAATTTTCTAATATTAAGGTATGAAGAAAACCCTCTAATGGAAAGCAAATAATTTGAGTGGAAACATTTGCTTCCCAATTTAGAGAATGCAGTAAAAGTGAGAAAGTAATTTGCCTTAAAAATTCGTGCCAGTGCCAAAAATCTTTCTTCACTGAAAAAGCAAAGTGGGAGTATGATACTTTCACATTTCCTTAAAATACTAAACCAGTCTTCCCCTTTTCTGTTTTTCTTTTTTCCTTTTGTCTCCCTGCTTTGCAGTTCACTTTACAACTGAAATTGCATTTGGCTACAGTGAGAAACAAAAATACATTACTCTTTGGAACCTCTGGATAAGGGAGATGCGCAGTTATTGAACTAGTACAGGTTTTTTTATTGCTGCTCTTGACTGGTATTCTCCTAAGCTAAGTAGGGAAATATGATCCTGATGAAACTACTGTAGGGAAGGTGCAAAGATCAGTGGCAACCATACCCAGGTGGTTGCCTGCCTGTGAAAATGAAAAGATGCACTGAGCAGATTCTCTGTTTTAGGATGAGGGAGGATAAGTACTTAACTGAAAGAGGAATAATCAACCACACAACTACAGGTCTAGGATCAGCTACTAGCTTAACAACCCTTCAGAAAAAAACCAACAATAGCATGAAGAAAAGACAAACATCAACAGGTGTATAAACCCACGGTTAGGAAGGAAAATCTGAGAGAATGGAGTTAGCCTGAAGAAGAGGGGAGACAATGATAACAGCTTCAAATACAAAAGCTGGCTGCAAAGAACAGAACAATCTTTTCTCCATGCCAATGAAAAATGAATTATGGATGTAAGGTGCAGCAAGACTGATTCATGTTAAACATGAGAAAAAGGTTCTGGGGTAAAGACATGCACAGGAACAGCGTTTCATAAACAGTACAAACTTTTCTTAGAAATCATTTGCCTTCAAGAAGGTCTGGACATGCACACTGTGGCAGATCTGAATTTGAGCTTCAGCCAAGTGACTAGAAAGTACTCTAAAAGCCCTCTGAAAGCCAAGTGGGGAACAAGCAGATCTCACAGAAGTTTTCTTAACACCAGAAGTGCCTGACAGTGTATCTCCAGAATTCATGGCTGCCAGCGGGCTGCCACATACTGTACTGTCTCCCAAAAGGGGGTTATATTTCAGAGACACGAGGTCTAAATGGAAATCCAATCCTGAGTGGTTTTCTGAAGGATTAGATGATTTTGAGCCCACCCATAAAAAGCAAGGAAGTTCTTGCAATTCAGTCCTGTGGCAACAAAGCCATAAAGGTCTCTTGACAGCTTCTGATGAGATTCCTCATTTTCCTTTAAATATTCCGTAACATATCTGGCTGTGCTCAAAGCATTTCCACTCGGCCAGAAACCCTAGATCATATACGACCAGAGCATAAAGAGATTAACAGATTTATATACCTTAAAGACAGAAAGAGACATTACTATAATCTAGTCTGATCCTCACTATAGTAAGGAAATCACAAACCTAATTGGAACAAGCACATGTCATTAACATGACACAAAACTAAAAGGTACTTGCTGTATGACATCATCAAGAGGTGCTTATTTAGAATTCTTTTACAACCTTGACAATCATGCATCTAATACAACTGTTGTTTAATGTTACGAAATGCAGATTGCTGTGCCTTGTGCAAGAAAAAAAAAAAAAGCATCCTATTCCTTATTGGCTTTCATTGTGGGACCCCCCCAACTCCAAGCTGCATACAGATTTTCTGAGATCTGCCAATCAAGTGTCTTCAGAACAAGCCTGAATGTATTCAGCTTACCTCAGGAAAATCAATACTAACATCAACTGAAACCCAGACTATGCATTCTACATACGCAGTCTATCCTCACAAGTGGAGGTTGTTTATGAGGGTTAGGAGGGGAATGAGTTTACGGTATTGCATAGTCACCCACTTCCCCCCCAACCTGCAAGCATCTAACACACTCAGTAAACAGCATCAGGTAGTTCAATAGAAGAAAAAAAATTCAAAAACAAATGACAATCACAGTGTTCCTTTTATTTTTTAATAACCTTTTAGAGATAAAGGAAATCATCATAAAATTTTCTGCTTTCTTATATCACATGCTCATTGGCTCTTCTACAGGGGTTCATTTCTTTCAACAGGTCATCATTCCAAAGTATGATACCTAATAGGAGACAAGGCAGACAAAAAACCCCAAAAGATTATTCCAGCCTGATTTGCTGTATCAGTCCCACTTCCCTGTGGAAAATTAAAATTATTGTTTTCATCTGCTGTCTCTACAAACACACACTTCATACAAAATAGGGTTTAGCATCAATAATCCAGAGTCACCAAATTACCATGAAATTAAGTACATTTGGGAACAAAAAAAACTTAAGTCCACAAAATTAGGTGCGTGACAGAAACAAACACTGGGACTTGGCTCCATGCAAAATGGGATCCCTACCGACTCCTAAGTTTCACTGAAAGTAAATATCGTCACATGCTTTCATATGCATTCATGATGGTTCAAACCTGGATTTTTATTTTATGGTTTATGTGTATATTTTTTACAATCTATCTACCATTATATTAACATCTGTTTCTTGCACTAGTTTTTTTGTCATGTATTTAATTATTTTTGTTTCCCCAGTCCAAGAAAGCCAGACAATACCATGTTAGGATTGTCTGGTTATTTCAGAGAAGGTGTGATGTTTGTCAGCATGCCTGCTGCCTGGCTGATATTGCCTTTTAAACATTATTCAAAGCTTTGCTCAGTGTGATGTTTGCATCTTTTTTCCCCATTTTTTTCCAAGTGCAACTATAGGCAGTAAGTGCAGCTAAAGTATTTTTTGGATTTTTTCCACAGGGTAAAAAATTAAAATAAAAAATGCAGTAAAACTGTAATTTTTTACACAAGCATTCATTTTGACGATATCTAATTCTGTACTACTTTGTGTTAGTAGACTATCAAAAAATTTTCCACTAAACAACTGCATTTTTTATAAGAAAAATGGAGGTATCGTTTCTTAGAGCAACTTACTTCTTTTAGGGAAAGCATTTGCTAAATGTCAAAACACTGAAACTCAATGATAATGTATAAGAAATTTATAACTGAAACGCAGGCTTCAGTAATGAAGCACCAGAATTTTGGACATAATTTTACAAATGAGAAATACAAGAAGCTGCAGCTTAACAAATGAAATAAAAAAGCATGTACAAGTGAATAAAGACTTCTACTGACTTGAGTGGTTTTTAGCTTAATCATCAAGGTATTAAAACTGCAGGCTTCTAAAATCAATATTCCAGCTAAATTTAACAATATCTACATGACAGGGAGTCACAGCTTAGAAGTTAGAATACCTTAAAAACTCCATTTCAAGCTAATTTCCATGGCTTTGCAAAAAACTTACATCAATATCATTGTATATTCATTTATATTTGAGACACTGTCAAAGAGTGAGGTGATTCTCCCTCCACTAATTACACAGGGAACATATGGTAACTAGATTTCTAACTTGGATGTTTCCATTGTGTCAAAAATGAGGCAAATCTAGAGGTAGGTTGTTGGGGTTTTTCTTTGCTTTGCCTCTCATGTCAATTTAATAGATAGACTCTAATTTATACTAAAGGTCTATATATCTGTGTGAATTCCTTACCTGTCCACCAGAAGGCTCTTGAGATTTCAGGCTTTATATCAAGTTTTAAGAGGGACTTGCTTAGAGGAAAGACCTTAGAGGAAAGGTAACACCTTTCAACCCCAGCTGTCTCTGAGGAATTACCACCCCCAAGGGAAATTGCTAGTGCATGAAACAGGCTGAAAGGTTGCAAAACTGACAGTGAAAATAGCAGATGTGACTGAAACAGCAATGTTCATTCCAACAACAGACAAGGTAAGTTGTGCAACATATTGGAAAAGATAAATATTAATCAAAATGTTTTCTTTAATTAGTAGATGACTGCCATATGCTTTGCACCTTAGCACTGCAGGAGAGTTGTGAAGCTCGGTTAAGCAAAAACTAGTACCACTTGCATGCCATTTGTTCTCATTGCATGTTAATCAGCAACAAAGCATCCCACATAGCCAAAAAAAAAAAATAAAAAAATTATTCCTTCCGTAAGAGGTAAGCAGCTGGGAGAGTACCTAAGGACCATCAAGTTTATATTATGCTTATGTTAGTAGTATCTGGCTCTTAAATGAATTGACGAATAATTCAGTTAAAAATACTGACACGATTTGAGTAACCTAATGTAAATGGACTGGAATCCTTAAAAGGTATTAAAATGGTGTAAGTTTTTTTATCCCAAATTATTATCTTCCCCCTACAAGCCAAAAGATGGGCTTTGAGCTTGACTCACAGAAGAGCACTACATTATCAATAAATTGGAGAGAAAATTACACCTTCTACCACACCTAAATAAGACAGGTGTTCTTCAAATTAAAATCTCAGTTATACCTATAAAAACAGGTAAACCTATTTAGGTATACCAATGCAACTAAATTTTTAAGAGTCTGGGTCAGAGACTGATGATTGAATACTTAGCAGTATTTTACAATTGAGATTCTTCTACAAAAAACTTTTTTCTAAATTCCTTAGGATACATGTCCAGGTGCCCAGTATTAGATTCACCAAGAATATTCACCCCCTTGAAGTAGGGTGTTGAGAAATCTTCAGCAAGCACCTCTTATAAACAATCAACCAATACAATGTACTTGAATTTTCAAAAGCTTTAAAATTCCCATCACTAATGTCTCCTAAAAATGTCAGTTGTCTGGAGATAAAGGAAAGGCCTTATATAATTTAATTTATTAAAGGAAAGGAATTTTAGGGTAGAATTATATGACTATTTCTCTCTGTGGAGGAAGAAGGGCAGTTATCAGGAGGATCATATATGAACCTGCTCATTTCTACATCTTTATAAACGATCTGGGAAAAGGGTTCACATAAAGTGAAGACAAATTATTCAGGACCATCAAAATATAAGCTGAATGCAAACAGTTGTAAAGGTTATTGTAATACTGATGGGATTAAGAAACAATTCAATGATAAAAGCAGGAGCAGATGAAATTCAACATAGAAAAGTGCATAGTAACACACAGGGAAAAGTAACACTAACAATGTATCTACAGTGATGGACTCTATTGGTACCAACTCAGAAAGACATCTTGGCACCTTCAGCCCTTCGAAAATTCAAAGCTCCACCAAAAGAAGAGCAAATAAAACATTTGCAGTTGCTTGAAAAGGAATAGCTATCATCGGTGTCATTTTACTACGGCTTAAATCATAATATGCCTACTACTGATCACTCCATACAAAAAATGTGCAAAAGAGCCAGAAGAGGTGTGGTAAACAGCAAAAAAACCCATAAGAATGATCCAATGTGTGGAAAACTACACAGGTTAGTCTTGAAAATATAAAAGCAAGAATACGCTAGAAGTTGATGAAGTGTTGAAAGATGTGGAGAAACTAAGCTGGGAATGATCTTCACTGTTTCTAATGAGACAAGCACCCGTGAATGATCAATGAATTCATAACGTAGCAAATTTAAAACAAATAAACAGAATTTCTTTTCCACAGAAAGGACAGGTAACTGCAATGCTCACTGCTATGGAACGAGGAGGTCAAACAGGTGAGTGAGTTAAAAAAGGAATTAGATGTATCCCCGGAAGAGAAGGTAATCAGTGGTTTTAAATAAGGTGCTCCAAACACATCCCAGAGCTCAACAGTCCTTGTTTTCTTGATTATGAGAGCTGGAGAGGGAATGCCCCAAAGAAACGTGATTTTTCCTTTTTCCATGATACAGATTTCCTAGTCTGCAACTACACAGGCTATTGAATGAGAAAAAGAAACTCTTCTTTGCTCTTCAGCGACAAAGAAGGTAGGCCCATACATTGCAATGAAATACGTAAAACTGCCCCAAAATATTAAAGTATCCTGCCAAGAACAGAAATTGCACCATGCAGTCTTTTAAAGACTTTTTAAGCCCTCCAGTTCTGCTCACTGTGTTGGAAGTTAGAAGCTCCCAGAAACCATTCAGAACAGCCGTATTTACTTCTTATCCATTATTCTGCATGTGCAACTACAGGTGCTTTCTTATCAGTTTATTGTATGTACAGAGCAAAGACATAACACAGCCCTCAAGAATGCTTCCAGCAAGATCACTATCCCAGGCTTTAGGAAGACTCAATCCAGTAGGTCCATTCTAGGCAGGTAAGTAGAAGCTCAAATATACAATAACTAGCATCTGTTTTATACACACACACACAAACAAATGCACATAATCCTGCAAACACAGGAGAATTCTTGCATACATAAAACTTATAGGGGCATATGAAACTGGGACATAAATGCTAAATTCCCCGTAAAACATCCAATTGAAACACGGATGGTTACGACAATAAGCAACCCCACCCCTTTAGTACTTCTACCTCCATTATCTCACAAACTCCCCACAAAGGTGAAAAGTAGCAGCACTTCTATCTAGAAGTGAAAGGAATGTAAGACTTCAAATTGGCATTTGTAAAGGTCATCTTTTGTAGATATGGAGATACTTTGGGAAGAGGCAGGATCTGCACGGTGCAGTCTGTCAGGAGTAGTCAGTAAGCAGCAATGTAACCACAAGCTGACCTCCTTTTACACCTAAGCTTATATTTTTGATGTAAATAGCTACAACACAATTAAAAAACTTTCCATTGCCAACTTTTCTGGGTTCAAGACAGGCATGTAAAAAAGCATCAACAACTTCTTAAAATTCAGTGTTCACAAGAAAAAAAGGAGAAAAAAAAACAACAAATGAGGGGGCAAATAGATGAGTGAGAGCAGAAAGAAATATCTGATAGATTTGAAACAGTAAATACATCAGTAGCAATGAAATACATTAAGATGGGCCACACGAATAAGTAGCAATGTATTAACTGAGAAGCTAACCCTGGGCTTTGCCCTTTGCCTTTACTCACCTATAGCAAGCAACTGGTTCTACAGCTGGGTTATTAGTTGCGTGCCTGCAGTTTGCCAGTGCATCCCCAGTTTAGAGCTCTTCCACTTGTGTACATATGTGTACATAAAGCGAGCCAGTCCTCAGGTGAACCATGTCTTGGCAGGATAAAGGAGCTGGAAGGGTGGATGTGGGAGGAGGGAAGAGGAGAGGTGGAAAGAAAGTCACAATTATTGATTATAATTGCATATACTCAAGAAAAAGCATTATAAGAGTTTTTAAAGCTTTTTTTTTTTTCAATCTCTACTTTCCTTTTGAGGTGGAAGGCACCTACATAGATGTATAATCTGGGAACGTTTCCAGATCCATCTTAAAAACTGATGTGGTGCTCTCTATGTTAAGAATGGTCATTTTGTACACTGCAATGCAACTACGAGCACTGAGGATGTGCTTTGGGCACCTGCTGGTACTCAGTAAGCCATCCGGAGAACACGATGACTTGACAGCTACCTCTTTGAATCAAAACAGATGATGTTCACTGACACCTTGGAAACCCTTAGCCAGCCATTTTATTTATTTAGCTATTTATGCATGGCTGGAGATACAGCTGATGTTTGTTCCCATTCCTTAAGCTGAGAATGAATTTGTCTGGCCCAGACACACACAGTGATGTTTCCAGATCATGTCTCACTTGAAATATATTTTCATTAGTGCAATTCTCACCCAGGAAACTGTTGATTAGTGTATTCAAGCTGTGTACTCAATATACCATTTTATCTTTCACTGAGTAATGGATGAGAACATTGGAAAGGTTTAGTTTAATCCTTAAACTTCCCTATTAGCTAACTTTGTTCTTCTTACTCTCACATCTTTCCCTGCCAGCTACTACTAAAACTAATTTTTCTCTCTCCATATGCATATACCGGCATTTAAGGTGGCAGGGATATCAAGTTAAGATGACATTCTCACAGTTCTCAAAATTACTGTGCAGCTGGATGAAAATTTCATTGCTCGTGAACTGCACAGTTCATGAAATACACTGCTGTAATAATCCTATCTCAATGCAGTCAGGTGGTAGACTCGACTGAAAATCTTTTGCTAGGAGTGTCTTATGTTGCAATGCTGACTCTACAGTATCTGAACACTCTACAGTACGACACTGACTCCATAAAAAGCTCTGATATAAATAAGACAAATTATTTCCTGATGCCTTGCGTTTCCACAATCTGTGGAGATAAGCAGCTTTGGCATTGAGCTGAATGAGCTCTCCAGTTACCAAGCTCCCATCTGGGTATATTCTGGAAAAGGACAACAATTTCCTCACATTTTCCTGTCTACAGGGCAGAAATTCCAGTCACACAACTCTGGGGTAATAGTGGTTCAGCAAAAATTAATAGGGACCCGAAAAATTAGCAATAGTAACAGTTAACAGCAATAAAAATTGCCCAGCAGTATATAAATGGACTTTCAGAGAACTGAAAAGAAGCAACAGTGCTTCTAGTAGTTACTGAAAATATCTGGTTCCATAAAGCAGAGAAAAAATAGAGAATCTTGGATACACAGTTCACTAAGACTTTTGCTATTGATGTTAAGAATGACAAGGTTTAATTTATTTCTTCCACAGTGAAAAGACTCACAGACATAGATCATCACACACATCAGTAGTGCACCTGCTTAGAAAACAAGTCTCCAGATACACATAGGTCGTAGGTCTTTGCTGGATCTAAACCTTGATAAATGACAAGTATAAGGCAGGCCAGGGTAGGTAGGGGGAATCAAAGTGGTCCACTTCATACAACACTTTTAACTATGATTGGTGCCTGGTATTTAGCTAAAGTAGCATCAGAAAACCTATTTTGACAGGTTACCTTTTCCTCTAACAGCAGGGTTTTCTCTTAGAGTTTTTCCCTTCATGTTTCCTATCCTTCAAAAGGCAAACAAGACAAGAGAATTATACCACTACAGAAGGATTGTCTAAATGCCATGTCATGCTAGGAAAACAGCTTGGTATTAGTTTTTCCGTTCTTGTTTTCCTTGAAGTGTGAATGAAGTTGACTAGGGACAGTGAAGGGCTTTTATTTTCACACTGTACAGGGATGAGATGCAAGCCACACAACTCTCGCTCTATATGTTCTATAGTTAACATGGTGTATTTTCCCTACATGTACTCCATCCACTGCACTGTGGCAGGAAACACAAGGCGGACACAAATGTTCCCTCCAGTTCTAAATTAAAGGTTCCCATTTGCATTTAGTGAAGGCATCTAGAGTACCGCAGAGTTCTAACTTGCTAAGTTAAGCAACACTATGTCTTGCAGACCTGCAAGTGTGCTGCTGCCAGCTGGTGCCAGAGGCACAGGGTGCTGTAAGGCAGTGAAAACACATGCAGAAGTGCAAGAAGAAAAGAGAACTGGAAGGTAGAACATCAGTTAAATGAAAGAAATCAAGCTGCCAAGCCTGGAGAGAAGAAGGTTCCAGGGAGACCTTATAGTAGCCTTCCAGTGCCTAAAGAGGGCCTCAAGGAAAAAGGGGGAGGGACTCTTTTATCAGGGAGTGTAGCAATAGGACAAGGGGTAACAGTTTTAAACTGAAAGAGGGGATATTAGGAAGAAATTCTTTAGTGTGAGGGTGGTGAAGCACTGGAACAGGTTGCTCAGAGAAGTGGTTCCATCCCTGGAAGTGTTTAAGGACAGGTCAGATGGTGCTCTGAGCAACCTGGTCTAGTGGAAGGTGTCCCTGTGCATGACAAGTGGGTTGGAACTAGCTGATCTTTAAGGTCCCTTCCAACCCAAACCATTCTATGATTCTATAACCAACACAGTGCATGCACAAATCTTGGGTATTAATGCTGAGATTGCTTGCAGTCTTATTAATTTAAAATTGATTATGAGAAAGTAGTAACTGGTAAACCTTTTTTAACAAAAGATCTCGTACTTTAGCATTTCAGAGACAGTACTGACGAAACTTTTCTCTCTCCAGTAAGATTTGCAAAATCTTTCAGACTTACACTTTCAGTTCTGCACTGCTAGAAGGAAGTGGAAGAGTTTACACAAGGCCTTTTAAGTTAGGAAAACGTCAGGAAAAAAACAACTTTGTAACATACAACATGCTCATTGTTGAATTAAGCTGCTAGTGTATCACCAGCAGAAATGAACGTGAGATGCAACAGAAGCACAAGTAGGGAAATTCATTGGTAAGAACCCCATATCAAGTTCAGAAATATTATTTTTAACGCTATAAATATACATCAGCAGCAAAAGGATGACAGAAGAAAACCTGATCTCACTGCTGAACGAGGCAGTTCAAAAAAACATAGAAAACATAGAAAAAGTCAAGCTACTCAATGGCTCCTTTGCCTTCATCTTTACCAGTAAGATTTGTCTTTGGGAATTCCAGGTCTCTGAGGTCAGTGGAAAAGTCTGCAGCAATGAATACTTACCCACTGTGTGGGAGAAGCACGATAAGGAAAATTTAATCAAATTGGACATACACGAGTCCACAGAACCTGATGGGCAACACCCACGAGTGTTGAAGACCTGGTCAATGTCACTGAGGCGGCTCTTGACTATCCTTCAAAGGTGGTGGCAACTGGACAGGTTTCTGAAGACTGGAAGACAGCAGGTGTCACTTCTCTTCAGGAACTGTATAAAGGAGGATCGGAGGAGCTATAAGCTAGGCCATCTTCACCTTGATTCCTGGGAAGGTGTTGAAGCAAATAATCCTGGAAGCCATTGCCAAACATATAAAGGATAAGAAGGTACTTGGAAGTAGTCAGAAAAGCTTTATGAATGAGAAATCATCCTCAAGCAAACCAATATCTTTCTATGATGGGAGGATTGGCTTGGTGGACGAGGAAAGTAGACGTTGTTTATCTCAACTTTAGTAAGGCTTTTGACAAATTTTCCCATAACGTCCTCATAGGCAAACTGATGAAGCACAGGCAAGATAAGTGCCAGTGCAGTGTACTGAAAAGTGGTTGAACTTCCGGGCTCAGAGGGTTTTAATCACAATATCCAGCTGGAGGCCAGTCAACAGTGGTGTACCCCAGCAGTTGATACTGGGACAAATACTGTTGAATATCTTCTGCAATGACCTAGACAATGGGACAGTGTGCATCTTCTCTCAGTAAGTTCGCAGATGACTCAAAACTGGGAGGACCGATTGATACAACAAATTGGTCTACTGGACATTCTGGAGACTAAAAGAGACAGGAACCTTGTAAATGTTAATAAGGTGGAACACAATGTTATGCATCTGGGGAGGAATAACCTCAGGCACCAGCAGAGGCTGGGGGACAAGCAGCTGGAATGGAAAACAGCTTTGCAGAAAAGGACGTGGGGGTCCCAGTGGATGGCAAACTGAACGTGAACTAACAATGTGCCCTTGCATGAAAAAAAGCCAACAGCATCCTGGGCTGCATTAGAAAGAGCGTCACCAGTGGGTCAAGGGAGGTGTTCCTTCCCCTCTACTCAGCACTGGTGAGGCTGCTCTGTCCAGGTCTGGGGTCCCAAGCACAAGAAAGAGTTGGACATACTGAACTGACTCCAGTGAAATGCCACAAAAATAACTAAGATATCAGAGCATCTGATATATGGGGAGAGGGTGAGGGAGCTGGGGTTGTTTAGCCTGGAGAGGAGAAGGTTCATGGGGCATCTTATCTATGTCTATAAATACTGATGGTGGGCAGTAAAGATGATGAGGTAAAACTCTTCTCTGTGATGCCCTTGACAAGACAGGAGCCAGTGGGTATAGATCAAAAACCCCAAGAAATTCTCTTTAAACATTTGAAAAAGTTTATTCTACTGTATGCAGATTGAACACTGGAACAGGTTGCCCAAAGATCTTGTGGAGTCTCCATCCTTGGAAACATCCAAAACTCAACTGGATACTGCCTTGAGCAACCTGGCTTGATTGACTCTGCTTTGAGTGTGTGGGTTGGACTAGACCATCTCTAGGGTCCCTTTCAACCAGTGATTTTGTGATCACTGAGTCTGTGTAATAACGCATATATTTCTTTGAAGCAACCTAGATGAAAAAATTTTATCTGATCTACTGAGAAAGGCCCAAAGTCCTTAAAAATGAGAAAGAAGTTGTAGGGTAAAAAACAGAGAACTCTTTTGATACTCTATTGGTGGTTTGATCAGACTGAAATTTGAGTACGTAAATACCTTTTAAACACATTTTGAGCATTTAGATACCACAGTAGTGACAGCTCCAGAAATAAACATGACATTTACCCTTACTTAAACTCTTTGCAGCACAGGATTAGAATAGTCCAAATCCCAGCCCACGAGGTTGTATAAGAACTAGAACTGTGAAGAGTAACATTTGATTTACAGCTAAATTAATACAAGAAAGTTTATTCAAATCACATTTTAAAAGTTGTCAGAATGGTGCAAGTGTTCCAATTGTAACTCACATGGGTCTATTAATTGTTTCTACAAGTTCTCATGTAAAGTCTAGTCTGAGACATCTTCACCTAGACACAGAATAATGAGACAAGCTGCCTTCGAGATGACAGTTTATTCTGTCCCTGCTAAGTTCTTTTTTTAAAAAAGGAAGGTATTTTCTGCCCCTTGAGTTTTTGTACTTAATTATCTTCAGATTTTCATAAACTTCTTGTAGTTCCAATGCTGTATATAGTGTGGGAATAAAATGTTCCCTAAAGCACAAAATTTGTTTCATACCACATCATCTTATCTTCATCTTAAATTTTATCAAATAGAAAAAAAAGAAATCTAACTT
>JAOXJK010000012.1:89820342-89831254 GCA_025774025.1 Xenus cinereus
GTCCTTCCTGTGTTGAGGACTCCAAAGCTGGACACAGTACTCCAGGTGGGGTCTCACAAGCGCAGAGTAGAGGGGTACAATCACCTCCCATGACCTGCTGGCCACACTTCTCTTGATGCAGCCCAGGATGCAGTGGCTTTCTGGGCTGCCAGTGCACATTTCTGGCTCATGTTGAGATTCTCATCCACCAACATCCCCAAGTCCTTCTCCTCAGGGCTGCTCTCTAGCCATTCTCCACCTGTATTTGTGCCTAGGATTACCATGTCCCAGGTGCAGGATCCTGCCCTTGGCCTGGTTGAACTTCATGCGGTTTGCACAAGCCCGCCTCTCAGGCCTGTCCAGGTCCCTCTGGATGGCATCCCTTCCCTCCAGTGTGTCGACCATGCCACCAAGCTTGGTCCTCTAAAAGAACTATGGCATGTTACTAAATAATATGAGTCAACACGATTCAGTTCCTGGAATTAAAAACAACTTATAACTTCATGCATAATAAAGAGTAGGCTCTAGGAATTTCCAGTGTGTTACTTAACTTGCTTTATTTTTGCATAAAGTCTACTTCAATACTATTTTATAGAGAATTTCGGAGATTTCAGTGTGATTAGTATTTAGATGGCAGTACAAGCCATAGCAGAAGAGGCCTCTGCACACTGCTCTGCTGGCTTGATGCAACACTTACCCAGAGAGACCTTCTTCAGGGAATAAAGTGTAAATAAGATCTTCTCTTTACCCTTGAGACTACCAATCATGTTAGTCACAGGGGAGATGCATTTTCCTTTGGTAACAGACCAAAATCCTCATTGGAATTAGATGACCAAACAGCGTTTATTTCTTGAAGCTAGAGTAACGATATCTTGGTGCAGAAGAAAAGTTGGTGAACCTCAAGCCACCTTCTTCAGGACAGAAATGGACTCATTTTGGTAGATGAGATTGATAGCATACATAAAATACACTTATATACTGCCAAGACTATGTTAAGAATTCTTTTAATAAACTTGTGCGCGTTACTTATTAAAAAAAAAATAAAAATCTTTCTTATACTCCAAAGTATATATCAGGCTTTCAAAACTTCTTGTTTCTTCTCTTTGATTTTAAGCTAGAAGCAGCTCCCTTCCCTTGAGTCAGAAGAGGACAACTTTAGCAGGAAGTGAGGGGGAAAAAAAGCTATCTTATTTGACTTGTCCATTTCTGTCCTGTCAAGATGAATTCTATCAATCCTATTATGTTGCTGTCATATCACACACTATATGACAGTCTTTAACATTAATTGAATTAACTTGACACGTTGAGCATCGCAAGGCTGCAAATAAATAGTTTTAAATCCCCAAAATCTGCTTGGATATTTTCAATATCCACGTAGACAAACAACTGCTTAGCCGAGCAACGCTGCCAGGGAGCTCAGAAAGAGTTCTCCCTTTGGTTGGAGATCTGCTCCTCAGTACAAAGATGAATTGACCTGCACATCGAACTCACCTATTCTCCCTTCAAAGTAACCACAGTGTGAGTCGTGGCAGGAGAGGCTTCCACATACTGCCATGCCAGCTTGATGTGACTCTTACACAGAGAGACCTTCTTCAGGGAAAAAAGTGTAAATCAGACTTTCCCTTTTCCCTTAAGACTGCCAACGACAGCACTAGTCTCAGGGGAGATGCATTTTCTTTGGTAACAGACCAAAAGTTCACACTTTTCAAGGAGCCCATTGTGTTTCTGTCAGATGTCATCGCACACATGACACTGACCTTCAGAGTCTTTAGATCAAAGACTGAATTGTGAAACTTTGAACCTGAGTAACAATAAAGGTACTGTGAGGATATACTGCATAGATCTTCAGCTGATAGAAAACTGCACTGCACATTGAGGTAGCTATGCCACTTTCATGCCACTTGAATGTATGAATATATTTACCGTTTCAGTTAAAGAAAAATTAGTACATACTTCTTCAGCCATATATGTGTACTCCGTGAGTCTATACACAACAGTCTTGAGCAGCCTAGACTGCAAGAGTTCACATTATTGTTATAAACATTTTATTCAAAAGATTATTTCACTAAATTACAGGAAAATTTAGACAGAGATGTATGTTGTATTCTGCCTTGGATTTTCATGAAATTCATGGAGAAGTCTGGTGACTTCCTCTTTCCAAAAAACATTGCAGGAATAGGAGAGCTCTTCAGCACACACTGGACTAAGATGCTCCCCTACATAAAAATCTACACAGTGTCACATACGAAATTAGACAACTGCAATGATGCCTTTCTGGCATCAAGAAATCTGCAGATCATATATAAAACTGCATTAAATCAGGATATAAAACCATACCTCATCAGAAGATGAAAAGAATGTTTCTGATGTTGGAACATGTTTTAGCCCTTTGCTTGATCATGGTAAGGATAATGTACCAGGTCTCCTGTGGAGGTCAACAGACAACTGCAACCTGGTTAATTTTTCAAAATATCTGTTTACCTTCACACACAGCATGAAAATACTAAGCCATGAAACTTAGAGTGATAGTTAAAGGCTGAAGGATTTCAGTGGAAATCAGATCAGGAATCCCTTTTAAGTTAAAGCTGCAGAAGTTCTCAAACTCGAAATCTAAGGAAAAGGAAGAAAACTTACCCTAGAGTTTAAACTCAGAGGATTAATATCCAGCTTAATACCTGAATATCTGGTATTTGTAATACACAGAATTTCAAAAGTAAAAGAATGGAATGGAATAGAAAATGAGAAAGATCACCAAGGAAAGCTCTGAATAAGATGTCAGAAAAGGCAAGAATGAAATTAAAACATCCAAAAGTCAAACTGAATTAGATCATATTAAGGAGATTAAAATGAACAAACAAAAAGCCAGTAGTGGAGTACTAAAAGAATCAATCTTGGGGAAAATTTTGCTCCATACATTAATTAATGAAGTTATGCTCAAAAATTAATTGCATTAGCTCAAAAAGTAGGCATGGGATACCCGCTGACATGAAGACATGTGGCACGACCAGTGAGCAAGAGGAGGAACTGGAGTATTGTATAAGGCTTAGAACAATGTCTACTTCAAATTGATCACTCATGGAAACGGCTGAAAAAAAATAAAGAAGTAACAAGACCTAAAGTTATCAATCCATAACCCATGATGACTTCGGTCCACCAGTGTGATGCTATCATACAACAGGCAAATAAAGCAATGGCAGTGCATCCACAGAGATATTTCCAATAAAAATAGGAAAGTACTGATGCTCTGGGTGAGATCTGATCTGAAATACCGTTCTTATCACACATTCCCGGTGAATTTAAGCCAGACCTGTGTTTATAAGAGTGATAGTTTATTTCTAATTAGGGTACAGTAATTGAGTGAATGTTAACAGAAATGCTGCATTACTAAGTAATTGGTAGACTCGGTATGGTTTTAAAACTGCTTGTTGAAAAGCAGAAGGAAGAATGAAAATAAAGCATTCAAAGCATTTTAAGTTCTCACAAGGACTTAAACAAATGTTCTTCCCAGCCAGCATGGCAAGATGTTTTACTGAATTCACAGTTGGCTCCTTTGACCAAAGATGGCTAACAAAGATGGCTAACACAAAATAATTAGGGCAAAACCAGCATGACTGCTATTTAAGTGAGTCATTAAGGACAACCAGTTGATAGGTTTTATTGTACTTTTGCTTTCTATTTTTCGGCTTACCTTCTATCTTCTGTTTAGAGTTGAAGATCTTGGGGTGCCAGTAAGGTAACTCTTGAAGTTAAAGATTTTCAAGAGAGTGGATATTTCAAAAAAACCCAAGATCTTTTCAACCCTTAATATTAACAACAAAGTGAGCAGACAATAGATGAAAGAAGGAATGGCCCCTAAAGGAAAACTATGCAAGCTATTAATACAGTATTTATAGACCTAGATGAAGAACTGCAATGCATGTTTCACAAAAAATTTAACAGTCTAGTTTGTGGATTTGGAAAAAAAGATGATTTGGAAAAAAGACCCACAGTGTTGAAAAGAAAAAAAAATAATTAAAAAAAAATCAGGAAGCACAGCCAGCATCATTCTCCACAAAGGAAATGCAAAGAAGTTTAAGAAGTTTCGGATAGAATCAAAATGAATAATTTTAGCTATTTCAGAATTTTTCATTTGGCTTCGTAATTCTAAAAAAGGAGCTCTAGCCTACCTGAGGAGAGAATATAAGACCAGCATTTTTGATACTCATCTATAAAGACACCGAGGAACTAGCTTTGGGTCTTCAGTCTTGTATTCCTTGGTGCTTTTTATTCCTTAGTGCTCCACTTGCTCCCAAGGCCAACTTTCCCACTCTCCATCCAGAGGGATCCTATCCTAGTGCACCTAAAATTAGTGTGACTAGTGTGCCACAACAGAGAAAACAGAGGCATGAAGCATTACTGAGGAGGTGAGGGCTCAAACTGGGCTGCTTCATGGACAGAACATTGCCAAAAAGTAATAATGAGCGCTTTCAGAGTCAGTGGTGGAGCCTGAAGTGATAGGCTCAAGCTATCATCCAATGTTGCAAGATCAACTTACTGGCCACAAAAGATGATAAATATTAAATTCCAGTTGCTAATTTTGCACAGACAAAAAAGCATTACACAGATGAAGTAAGATATTAGGAATCTGGAGTTCTTGCTACATCTTGGATTACTGGCATTTGCCAACATGACACTTGTTCATGCTTAGCATCTCCTCTTCCTCTTCCCTCATGTCCAGGGAAGGATACTTCCTAAATCTCATTTCTTCCTTGAGCTGAAAAAGATGACCTAAAGTCCCTTTGTTCTGAAGTTGTTATTTGCCCTGAAGAAAGGTTCTTCTGCTAAAATGCTTCTGGTAGCCTTTGGCAATCCCCAGGGTGCATTCCAAGGAAGTTAATACTAATGTGTTGCAATTTAATGCTTTTCATACTCCCTGGCAGCAGGCGTTGTTGCAGGCCAGACCACAGCTGTCCGTAGTTATTTAAGAGACCTTCCAAACACACGTTGGTTGGTGGGCAAGGAACATATAAAAAACCCTCATGATGTGATGCTGGGAGAAGAATCCCTTCCAGTGCACATTAACAAACAAGAATTGATAGACTGAACTTCTGCCCCTGCACCCACACCATAGTGTCTTTTATCGTTCCTTCCCTATCTCCTATACTGCAGCAGCAATACAATGTCTCCTCTCAAATGTAGGAAAAGTACCCACATTCACTGCTAAAGAAATCTTTTACTCTCTACTACTGCAGCATCTGCAATATTATCAACACCCAATAACGGTCGTATCTTGACTGCTCATGAGTGAAGACTAACACTGAAGTCTCTTCCTCTGCAGAAGCACTCCTGCCTCCTTGTTCATTGATGAACAAAGCACAAGTACTTACAGTTACAGAGTTCGCTGACATCAAGGAGCAGTCCTTCCACTGAGGACTCTAATGTGAAATGCTCCAGAGAAGCACTCAGTGAGGTTTCCACCAGGAATTTCTTTAGTGTTGTTGCTTTCTCAGTACAGTGATACTGTTGGAAGAGGCTCACTGTGTCTCAGCTTTCTCCCTAGCAGACCACAAAATAGGGTTACCTAAACCTAAGTTATTATGATATCCATAATAACTTCCCTAACCACCTTTGAATCGTCAGTGTGTCACAGCATGTCACTTAACCTGTTAAGAGGAAGTGGTGTGAGAAGGCAGCAACTGAAAAGCCACTCCTCTGTAACAGTATATTGATACTTTAATATCCATAGCTCTTTTAAGACATGTATGCAAAATGTTTTCTCAGCAAAAGATGCAGCAACTTGCTTGTAGTTGTTTTAGATGTAAGCTCAATCTTCCATGTTTCCTGGCCCACTTCCCAACTATTCCAGCAAGGCTGTACTGCTGTTCTCAAAGCAGCACAAAGATTTGATAATCCCAAAGCAGTAAAGCAACAAGCTGTCTGATGTCATTATTTTCATCATGGTAGAAAAAAAAAAACTTTACTCAAGAAAGTAGAGACATATAAAGCCTCCATTCTTGCGTAGTTTGCAGACAATGTCACAGCCTTCGGCTACACATGACTGTGTTTTTCCCCTTCTAGATATGCTCAACAGGGACTGGAAACAAAATCATAGAGCATATGTAGAATTGATTTCTGCTCTTTAGCAACCTGTAACAGTTAAGGAGGCTCCTGTCTCTCTATCTATCTAAGCTTTGTGCCTCTCACAGCTCCTGTCACTGTTTTCAGTACGGCCCAGCATGCTCTCTAGCCCAGCCTTCTCTTCCTTCTTGCAATCATAACCAGTCTCTGAATTCTGGGCTGCAGCAGAGGCTGTTCATTAACGTGTATTGCTGACTCCGGGCCCTGTCCCCCATTGTCAAATCAAAAATGACTCCATCTTCAGGAGGCATTATACTCAAGGCCCTTCACAGAAGGAAAATGGGATTGGTGACTGCTCTGACAGAAACGTCCAACAGACATGAAAGAAGCAAACTCCACGAGGTGCACAGGTGCAGCCCAAGAGCAGTCACTACCAGATCCTTTCCAGACTGACAGCAGTAGCAAAACAACACGTGAAGAGAAAGTACTAACTAGTACCCACATTAGCAGTGCTCTAACTGCAACCGACACTGGGCTACACAATTCCCCACTTGCCTCCCCACGCCTGCCTCCCCTTCCTGCAGCCCTGACCAGCTGTATTTCTGGGCCTGCATTTCCCCAGCAGAACCACCATCATCAATCATCGACTCTGTTTGCTGTTCCTTATTCAGATCTCCCTCGCTTCACTTTCTGGCCCTCATCCTGCAAAAGCTCCACAGCTACTTCTCTCCCAGGTGAACCAGAACTACCTTTCCTCCTCCCCTCTCCAAAGGGGTCTGCTGAGGCAACTTGCATCAGAGTAGCCTGTTGCCTCAGCCCTTGTCCACTGCTAGAAGTAGGGCCCATTTGCTGTGGCTTATCCTAGAGTTATCATTCAGATATTTTCTCTAACATTCTGCTTCAAAGTTTCCTTTTTCATCTCACAGACTGAAGGTGGAAGGCTTTCTGCAGTGAAATAAATCAATAAATAATTACTGCTTCATATAGCAGTGCCCCATGATCCACTAGCACAGCTACTTGGATGAGACAGATAAGTACTGATGAAGAATCCTGCCTTGATAGCCCTCAGCCCACTAAATATCTGCCATCAAAGAGCAAGAAGCATCTGTCTGCTGTTTCAAGCAAAGTCACACAGAATAAGGGCACCTTAAAGAAAGAGATACAGAAAAAAAAAAAGACAAAACAAGAGTTATATTAACATTTTAAAAAGCTCAGTATTAAAACCTGTGTTCAGGTCCTTATAGTTAGCTTTCCATACAAAAACCTCTTATACCCAAGCCTTGGCCAGAGCCCACTGTGACCCCAAAAACTTCTGAAAGCTTGAGTCTGTGGCTGAGCTTTCCAGCTGCAGAGGATTTGGAATTCACCCACTTGTTGCAGGACATTAGAGGTCCAACAGGATAAACCCCTCAACTTCTTATCAGCAGATAGATATCTGGCATCACAAAACATGAGGTTTTCAAGGCCAAATCAAAATAAAATGAGAATTTTTTTAAGGGCAATAAGATAGAAGGATTCAAGTGAAAAGGAAGCCATAACTATTCCCCAACTAAAAGCAGGATCAACAACACCATTCCTCACTGGAGGCTGTAGGACCTGCTCTTTAGGAACCTCTACGGACAGAAGTTCTACAGCTTAGCCATGCAAACTACACCAGCATTGACCTTCCTATCTATCAGGTAGTTTGCCCTAACATTTAAACTTTATCTCCTTTGCTGCAATTACTTGAATCTGGACAACAGATTATTTCCCTCCCCTAAGCATTTCCTCTTACATACTAAAGAGTAGTGTCTTCTCCTTTATTTCTCTTTTTACCTAGAAAACTCATTTCTTCACAATTCTCATAATTCTTAGTGTTAGTCTGTGACCTTTCTCCAAACATACTTGTCATGAATTGCCATTTCTGGTGCCTCAATAGAGACAAGGCTACTGCAGCTCCATAACCCCAGGCCCAGCCAGCAGGGAGGTGGTGCACACACGCTGAATAGACATACATGCAATATGCATACACATATGGTCAGCATCATGCTTTTCTTGCATAGCAATGCCTAAAACTTAAAGCAATTCTGCACCCGATGCTTTTTGGACAGCAAAAGCAGTGGGCAGATGAATTCTCATATCTGAAAACAGTAATCTTATTAACACTTCCCAATACAGTATTGGCTTGTTTCTTTCCCTTTCTGCAATATCTTAATCACAGTTCAGCTTGTGATTGACTATTTCCTGCATCCACTTTGGAAGAGCTGCTACATAGCTATCCTGCATTTACACAATTGATTAATCCTTCTTTATCAGGAAACTTTGTACTGACCTTAAAGAATTTCACCAAAAGGACTTTGCCTTAAGTTGTCAATGACATCTTGAATTCTAATGCTCCGTTCCAGCATACTTCCTTCTGGGAGGCATAACCTGTGAATTTAATAAACGAACTTTATTTTCCAATATCCAACTTGTAAATGAAAATATTAAGTAGCACCAGTACTAGGAAAGGCCTCTGTCAAACTCATCATACCCCTGCAATTTAGCAGTGAACTTCTATAATATTCATTACCCCAACAGTCAGGTTTCCACTTGTGCCTCAGTTAGTCTTTCAGGGTTTGTTTCTATGTTTTTACTTCATGCATGTAGTTTATAGATTAGCCTAGTTCCCTTGCTGTGTATGACTTTTTCCTTCTTCTGGAGTGCAAGAGTTTGAGTTAGCACCCTTAATATACTTCAGGGAATTGTCAGCTAGTTCGGACTCCATTTATCTGTGTGTTTGTTTCTCACAAGATTAATCTTATCATTTTTTGGAATTTGTTAAAAGTTTTCTTTTTTAAGTCCATTGGGTTGGGCTTTTTTGTGGATTCTGGGGTATTTTTTAATTAATATTTTAAGGTTCCTCTACCTGCCTTTTCTAAGACTAGGTTTCAATTACCCACTTGAGAATGTAAGAATAAGCCTAAAATTAGTAGTTAGCCAATCACAGAAAGACCTGGAGACTTCTCTCCAACTTCTGTATGAGAAATTTCTGCTTTTCCTCATTCCTAGACAAATGGCAGTTTTTCAGAAGGGCTCTTTTAGACCTTACTTAAATTCAAATCTCTGTGACATTCCAAACAAAATTGCTAAATACATAGATTTCACCAAATTGGCCAATTTTAAAGTAAAAACTGTGAGCACCAGCTTCACAGCAAATTTCACAGCGTTTCAAGTGCTTTTTCTAAATTAAAAATCTACTGATACACAGAATAAAAGTTGCATCATCAAAAGTTCAGGGGTTTGACAAAAAGGCCAAAGTCAGCAGAAATCTTTCATTTAAGATCTTTTATCAGTTGGATCTTGCCTAGAGATTAGATTTAAAACCAATTAGCTCACAAAATATCCTCCAGAATGAGAGCCAAATACATAGATGCGGCACTATCTGTACACATGTACACATCTGTACACGTGAAAGTGAAATATTTAGAATACAGAACAGAGAGAGCAGGACAGTAGTCCTTAAATGCATCGTTTCAGGTGCTGAACTATACCTGCATGGGATATTTCAAATGGGACACTAAAAGTTAGTGTGTCAGTTCTGGTGTCCCTTCTAAGAAGTAACAGTCAGGTCTTGTGTGGAACTTTGATCCAAAACTCTTTTAAGGCAGGAAGAACTGAATGAAATTCCAGTTGCTGAAATGGGACATGCTGAAGAGAGGGGGGAAAGGGAAGGATGGAAAAGACATGAGGGTGAATGTGGAACTTGGAAGAAGAAAGAAGAATGAATATAGAGGATAAAAGCATGCATAATCAAATGAAAATATAAAAATGTATTCTCTTTCTAATTAGTTAGTATACTACTCCTATGCTTCCATAATTTGACAACCTCTGCCTGTGAACAGAGATTGAGCCTAAATAATTAAAAAGGGAAACTTAGCAACATGGCAACAGATGTTTCAGCAGAAACTCTGTCAGCTATATGATGACAAGGCAGCTGTTAGAGCAATTTTTAAGTTAGTTTATGTAGAATCAGATGTTACCAGAGGCATTGATTAGAAGATGATACTGCCATTCAGAATACTTAAAAAAAAAAATCTATAAAATATTTCAGATCTATCTTATTTAGAGGATTACGTATTCAGAATTGAAAATAAACACTAAGGTTAAAAATACTGTGTCATTCCATGCATCTATGGACCTAGCTGACAATGGGCACAGTCTGCTCTATTAAATAATTGTGCATGTGTATGATGATGAATAACCAGTTTAAGAATATTTACCAATGTATAACTTCCACCAATTAGCTGTATTTCACTTTACAAGGACTTCTAAACAGGACCTCCTTTCATGATTCTTCTCATGTAAAGCAGAGTCAGTCTAACTAAACTAACAACAATACCTGAGTAAATACATAAAATGTAACAGGATTCCAATACGGAAAATTGGGCTCATGCTGGTTTTAAAATCCCCAGTCTGCAAGTTTTTAATGGTATGGAAAAAGCCACATACAACTGAGTCAATCTGACTCAGACTTAGGGTCACCCACCCAGTACAAAGTCAGCCTTCCCTGGTTTTGTTCTTCGCTATAAGAATTGATAAGAATTTCAACTTTTTACAATTAGCACAGAAAATGGAGAAATGAGCATTTTGCTCATTTGAGACTAATTATTAAACATGGATCACACATTGCATTTGTGATTGATGTGTATCTAAGTAAAAGTCCATCATCATACTAACAATGCTAACTATTCTGTGTTTTACTTTTGAGAACACTGGTAAATTTGACTTTTTATAGAAATAATAGAAACAGGTTGCCCAGAGAAGTTGTGGATGCCCCGTCCCTGGAAGTGTTCAAGACCAGGCTGGATGGGGCTTTGAGCAACCTGCTCTAGTGGGAGGTGTCCCTGCCCAGGGC
>JAOXJK010000012.1:89831354-89861319 GCA_025774025.1 Xenus cinereus
ACCTGCTCTAGTGGGAGGTGTCCCTGTCCATGGCAGGGGGGTTGGAACTCGATGATCTTTAAGGTCCTTTCCAACCCTAACCATTCTCTGATTCTATAATTAAAATAATCCTTTATGGTTCAGGAATATATTAAAGCACAACAGAAAAGGAAAACCCCATTTTCCGTAGCTTTTCAAACAGTACAACTGAAATCAAAACCAACCTCAATTAGTGTTGTTTTGTGGCCAGAAAAATCAAGTATCTAGGGTGTAAATTAGGAGGGTGCCATGAGGCATAAGTAGACAGAATCTGAAATTCTGGTTGCCAAGTTAAATATATCAGAATACAGGCTGACTGCATAAACAAAAGTCTCCCTGTCACAGTACTGGCAGTGAGAAATTCACAGCTTTGCTGATGAAGAGGGATGCTCATACAATTCCATGTCCCAGGTAAATCCGATACAGTTATTTGCACAATATACCACTATCAAAGCACACAAAAATAAACAAGATCTCTAAGCATATTTTCAATATTTTGGAACAGAGAGGTGCTTTTCAGTGCAAAATCTCTAGCTAAACTATAAATATAATTTCTGCTAATTTATAGCCTCTCAGCCTGTGCCTATGCAAATCTTTCCTTTTCTTATTTAAAAATACAAGAAGTATAAAAAATTTAAAATGTTGCTTGAATTTGGAGACAGCAACATAGGACAATGAGAACAGGTCACTATCTAAACTACTGCCTGTATCAACATCCTGTCACTATCATATTTTTGGTATTTTTCCTTCCACACAGTCACCTGTTCTTGCAAATAAAAAAAAACAAAACAAGGACAAAGTCGGGGGGTGGGGGAAGATGTTCAGAAAGCTGGTGTTAAAAGTAATAAAAAGGGATGGTATGGGAAATAGAAATCTCTCACCTCTCAAAAACAACTGAATAATGTTAGAACGAGAGTAGGGTGTGATGTGCTCTCTCTTTTATACATCTCCAGTCATGAAGTGCTCACTGACCCATGAACATAGCTTGATAGTTTATGGCTTGTGCCATCAACAACCTACCTAAAAAATCCAGTTTCCTCCAAGTTCTGTGAATAAAACTATTTTTTTCTTTCTCTTTTTTTCAGGGGAGAAAAAAAGACTTAAAAAGCATTTGTATTTTATAAAACGTGGTTTTGTATATTCACAGTAGGAGACAGGAGAATATAATAGCATATTTTAATAACAATGTCAAGCTTTCCAGAGTTGTTCTCTCTGAAAAATAAGAAATTAACCACTAAATAAATTATCTGTTACATTTACTGGGCAAACACTGGGATCTCTCAGCCAAGATATCAGACTCAGGTAGAGATTTAAAAGTCAATTGCCAGCCAACTGCTGTTGTTAAAGGAGATTAATTTGCTTTCCAGGTGCCTAAGTTTGATATAATACAAGGCTAAAGCTCTAACAAAGGCAACAGAGCTGCTGCTGACATATCGCTTGAAGAATTTGACAAAGATGACTGGTCAGATCTTTTTGGTCTAGATTATGGCTCAATGGATGTCTGATTTTTTTCAATTCAATGGCCAAAGTAGTGAAAATGTGTTTCAGACAAAGCCAAAAGTAAGATTTGATATAATACTTTGCATTTAAAATCATATGGTTTGATAAGTTTAAAGTAAAATTATTTAATTACATTTTCGACTTCTTTGGTTAAAGTGGAGGTCTAGTTGAACAAAGAGATACACCTGCACACCTAAGCTCTGTATCTAAGAATTCCAAAGAAGAGAGTTATATTGTTCTTTCTACTTTATGAACATTTGGTTAGATGATTCCTTTGGAGACCAGTCTTCAAATCCCCTCCATGCGCCTTCAGAGCATTTCTGTAAATTTTAAAATGTAAGCTAGTGTGCTGCAGACTTGTCTCCCTTCCCTTTTAAACAGTTTCACTTTATGTCATTTACCTAAATAATCACTGGA
Organism: Xenus cinereus; assembly: GCA_025774025.1. Lineage (NCBI taxonomy): Eukaryota > Metazoa > Chordata > Aves > Charadriiformes > Scolopacidae > Xenus > Xenus cinereus. The sequence goes on from JAOXJK010000012.1 coordinate 89,833,290, forward strand.
ATAGGGACTGGAACCCAGATCTCCTTGACTGCATAGATGATCATTCTCATGTTATGCCCTGGAGTATAAGAATATAATTATTAACACAGAACAGCTTCACTAGGGAAGAACAGGAAAAATCCACTCAAAATTCTTTGTTCATTGTTTATCTATCTTCTTAGATATAGAAGACTACGTAGTAAATTTTGTGACTGCGGCAAGCATTGTGAAAAGGATCAGCTACCTCCTCCACACTGCTGTTATAAATGCTGCTATATCCCCAATGAATCCAGACTAAGAAACAAGTTGGATATATTTCAGCAAATGTTATCATGGAACTGCTCTTTAAATTAAAGGTCCAAAAGCATTCACCCAATTTTACAAGTCACAAAGATTTCAGGTTGACTAAAACTGCAGTTTTCACTGAATAAAACTACTCACTTGGAAGGCAATACTCAACCTTGTTAAGATATCACAAATAAGCCAAAAAAGGGAAATCCTGCAAAAGAGGTGCTATCGGGAGTTATCAGGAGCAAAAGAGAAGCTATCCGGAAACTTATAAAAAATGAAATAAAGAACAGAGTAGACTGACATCAAAAGGAATAGAAATGAAGATTGAAAATGCTGAATTATATAGCCAGGAGGCAAAGCATAATGCCTAAGGAAAAAAAAAACACCAAAAAAACCCCAAAAAACCAACACACCAAAAAAACCACCACTTCAGAGTCAGTAGAAAAAAAATAAAAGGAGAACCTGAAAGCCAAAAGGAAGAAGAGGAATCTAAGGTAAAAGAAGATAATGAAACACAAACGGGAATCAGTTGTATTTGAAATAAAATCATGTTCGCAGCCAATACAGGGTTTCAAGTTATCTGCTACCAGTGTAAAGTAAAAGGTTGCAATTGGTAGACTGTACCAAACCTAAGTATTACAAAGGAAAAGCATAAGAAGTGAAGGACACTGTAGACTTACGGAAAAGCTTATTTTTCACTTTTTGCTTTTTTTATGCTTTTAGTTAAATGAAAGGACTTGTGAAAGAAAGTAATTAGGAATACCGAACTATTCAGTAATATATTATGTCAATATCTGTGCTATGGAGCACTATGACTAGAGCTAGACATAATACTCCAAATACTCAGCATGAACAGCAATACCTGTGTAGGCATGTGCCATTTTTCAAATGGACAGAACTTGCTAGTATTTTGACTAAGAAATTCTATTTTATTTAAAAATTCTCAACGATTTTGATAAATCTTTGATTTTGCTGATACGGTTGTTAAGGAAGTACTCACTCCTGCAGCAATCAATAAGCCTCACCGCAGTCCACGCTTCTGCCTGTTCCCACATAATGAAATACACAACCATTTAAAAGACTGGAATACTACATTTAAGAAGAGCCCATTTTTAGTCTGTGCCATTTATCTCAGCAAAGACAAACTTCCTCTGCAGGAAGCCACATCAATACTTAGATAAATCCAGGCTGCAATTTTGTTGCTTTGAGAAAAAGCAATTAACTACTGCCTAAGCAATGGAACAGTTCTCCTTGAAAACTTTATTTGTGATTTCATAATCTAAATCTTGCACCCACCAGCAAAATTTCTTGCTCATCCATTCATTCAGCTGAATATTCTTTCCATGACATTTTGCTCTTTTGTAGTGATTTTTTTCAGGCTGTTATTTATTGCTAAATTTGTTTCTAGATGTTATACATAAGTTGCTACAAAACAAGATAAAAGATGCATTTGATTCACTACTGGAATTTAATACGTTAGTGGAATTCTGCCCACATTAATATTTGCAGGACCTCTAAGTCTCGAGAGGGACTGGTGTCCTACTGTGCTATGTTCACAGAGGAGCTGCTCAGCAAAGCTTATAATCACAGGCACTCAAAATGAAAATGGAATACCAGAGCCTATTGCAATGAAATTGCAGAAATCATGTCAGAAAGTCAAGCTTAATTCACTTTTCCACAACTATTACTTGTTTCACCACTATATTCCTTTCCTCATTAGAAAGCTCCTAATTTCAGCTTAAAAACTATTAATGCTCATTTTATGTCTGTTTACCTCCTAAATTCGTCATTTTGTTTAAGGAATTTTTCTTCCTCAGAATTTAACGCACTGACCAATTCAGGGAATTCAACATACATCTTCTCCATCTTTGTTTCACTAGATGCAAGCCAGGCTTATCTCATCTCCTTCCACAAAAAAACACTGGCTTTCCCTTCTGCTCAGTTTAGCACCTATGCCGATTTAAACCCACCATCCTCAAACATGACTGGTCAGGTTTTTACACAGTATTCCTGCTCTCTACTCGACATACAGATGTCCTATACTTAGAAACAAAGACGAAGTGGTTTTATCACATCTTAGCAGTCCAGCTAGAAAAACCATTCAAGCAACCACAGCTAGCTGACATCAATAATAAGCCTCCCAACAAGATTTTTGAGTAATGAATTGTGTAATGCGTCACTGTGCTACAATTTGACCTCTACAGAACCACTGTAGCAAAGACAGTTATGAACCTACTCAACTAAAAACTGTTATTTTTTTTCCTGTGATAAATCTTTTATCACATCAATTCAGAGAGGAAAATAGGCACTAAGCTAAGGAACACCAAAATAAGTATGTTTAATAACACTTCTAACTGCAGTATCTACCCATTTTTCAAATTCGGGGTATTACATTTAAACATCCCTTATCTACAGCTGAAGAAAAACATAATACCAAAGAAACAGATATAGTTCTTAACCAAAGGATATAAGCCCATGCAAACACACCCAATCTGTTAAGACAGACAGGGATATTTTAGAATCCATTTTTGGAACAGAAACTGAATTTAAAGTTGGACTGAAAGTACCAATATTGGCTAAAAGATCGTCAGCATCTACCACTATTATCTCCTATTCCAAACAGCTAAAGTGGGCTACTCTTACCATGTAATAATAATTATATTTTAACATTTGAAATAATTCATTCTTTTGCTATAAAAGAAAGAGAGGCCTAGATGAAATATGTTCCAGCAAAAGTCCTTATTAGAAGATGAATGGAAACATAGCATAAAGAGTATATGAATGGTATGTTATAAAGTTAATTAGTTCACCACAAAGAGTTTGCTTCATTAAAAAATTTAACTAATTGCTAAACTACATCATTCAACCCTTGTAACTAATTATAGTGATCTAAATGTTTTAAAGTATTTAACTGTACTTGTGTCATACATACTGCAGATTGTGCTGGATTCCGGAAGTATCCAAGACCAATGTATTTTGAATATAGATTTGTTAATTCCAGCAAACAGTATTATATAATCATCATAATCCTTTCTGGGTGGCCAAGAGAAACTGGGTTAGATGAAAGCAGACCAGCACATAGGTGTGACAACAGATGCTCAAGAAGTGAAGCACACCATCTCCATCTTCATATGTATCTCTCAAGTGATTTTACCTTTCCAAAGGGCTCAAATAAACAGAAGAAATCACTGAAAACTTAACACTGGAGTAAGTACAGGCAGACTTTTTTTGATCTTCTGAGGTTCAATCTCTGTAATTTAAAAGAAGAAAAAACTAGAACTACCTGAACTCTATAAACCAGGAAGACATTTCAGATTCTCACTAACTTTACTGGTAGATAAATTTTGCATGCTTCTCAACTGAACCCTTGATTCCCTGCAACAGAAGCCTTATACTGAGGAATCTATATTGGAAAAACAGATTAATGCATTCCTCCAATCTGGCTTAGACCATAGACAGTAAGTTTTACCACAAGCTACTTCTGTTAAAAGCTACAAGATTATATCTGGAGCTGACTGATGCACCAATTTACTACAATTACAATTTTAGTGGGTTTACACAGGCTGTAAGTCACTCTTGAATTCCCACTGCCTTGTTTTATTCTGAACTGCCTTAGCTGGACATTAAGAGCCAAATTGTTCTCTAACAAGTTCACAGATGTGAGAAAGTAAGAAGACAGAGAAAGCAATGAAATGATTACTTGCCATTCCTTTGAAAGATTAAAAATACAATTTACAGCTTTTGATGGATAAACTAATGTTTATTCCTATAACTGGCTTCATTAATTTGCATATTGACCCTCATCATAACAGCCATATTTACATAAAAAAATAACTTCAGGGTAATGATTCTAGTGTCTGATTCACAAACAAGTCTATTTTCAATGCCAAACCATCCGCTACTGAGCCCTCTAAGGAAAGGGAGGGACGGAGACAGATGTCCCTAATGAATATCCCCACAAAAGTAAATGGCCTTCTCACATGCATACAATTGAGCTTATAGGACCAGGGCTGTATTCTTTTTCCAACAGATAGGAATCTACAACTTTGCTGATTTATCCCTTGACACAGCCAAGTTAACACACATCCCATGACTCAAATATGCACATGCACCGACCAGAGTTGAATGCACAGTTGTGACCATCTGTACCATCAGCCAGCCGGTTATTTCTCTAAGGGATAAGAGCAACCATTAGCGAATTGCAAACTCTGATCAGATGTTTGCTTTCTAACCAAGTGTCTAAGGAGACAAATCTTACACAAACCTACTATCTCTATGTGTACACATTTATCCTCTTGTCTACTGCCAATAATTTTCTAATAGGAAACCAAACAAAACAGGTATTCTGATCATATTAAGTTCCTACAGGAACTTCAGGTTAAGTTCCCAAATACAGAAAGATGGGCTGGTGAAAAAAAAAAAAAAAAAAAAAAAGAGTATTAGTGCCACGGTAAGAAAAGATCGTACTGTGAAGTTAACTCTTAGAAGAAGACTGCAGAAAATTCACATGAATAAAATCTTCAACTTGCATGTATAGCATATAAGACATTAGAGAATCTATCCAGTGGATTGAATACCATAGGAAATTCTATTTCAATTACTCTCTATTCACAAAAAAATTGGCATCTGCAGAGGTGGGAAGAGGGAAGTATTGTGTTTTGGTGGGAGGGAGACTGTTTAATTTGAGCTCAGAACTACAGAGAAACTGGTTGCATTATTTGTTCATGTCTACTAGTAGTTCCAACCCACAGAGGATAATTTGGTACCTAAATAATACAGAATACATGTCCACCTCTCAAGATCTTTCTCTGTCATCTGCATGAGAAGGTATAAATATTAAATATTTTTTTTAATTAGGGTATGTAGCTTCTCTGTTCTGCATGCCTACATCTGATTGAAGGAGTTTTCCTATTTATTTTGTACTTCACCTCAATGCTGCGAGTTCCACTGTAGAATTCTGCTTTCATGTCAAAGTTGTATTAAAAAAAGAACATCTTTCACTAGCATTTTCCATCATAATTTCCATGCTCTGATAAAGGGAACAATAGTCAGTCACGTTCAGCCACACATGGCCAAATGTAATAAAATAATGTAATGTAATAAATAACTAATCTCTTAAGAGACTCGTTGCCTTACTCCCTTTAACCTCTCAAAACCCAAGATATGAACTAATTCCATTAAAAAGCCACCTCCAACTCTAGGCCTCTGAGTACTTCTGCCAACCTCCAGCTTTGCACTTCTTTCTGAGCCTCAGTTCTGAGCTGGCAATGCAATTGCATTTATACATACATAAGGAATTGTCAGTGAAAATTCATTTGCATGTATCAGTGCAATGCCTTTCCAAAATGAAGACGAGTGTTCAGAAGTTCAGAGAAAAAAGCAAAGGGAAAGTAAAAAAGAAGAAACAGCCCCACATATGCATTACGTTCACAACACCGAAGATATAGTTACAGAACAGTTAGTAGCAACAGTAGCCGTGGAACTGTATAGTTTAAAAGCCCACCACAAGAAATCATATCTTCACACTCAGTAATTAGCTAAAATCTACTGGCTAGCAAATACTTCCACAGGAGAATTAATAGTCAAAATCCTCAGACATGAAAAATGTCTGAATGAAAATTTCCAACGCATGTTAAATTATCTTGGAATACTAAGTGCTTGGCATGTCTCATCATTTGGCTCCAGCGAGGGGATAATGCAATATCATTGTCTACATTGCCAGAACCAGGAAAAATGTCCCTTCTCCATTTGTTTCAAATTCAGGCGCCTGTATTGAGAAATCTATTATACCTTGTTTTTAACTGTAACTCAGAGCTTTGTGCTGTGCTTTGACCTTGTCACAGGCTGCCAGGCAAAACCGGAACAATTAGATGTAATGTGACAAGAATCCCTTACTTCTACAGTCTGAGCACTTGACAAGCAGCTGTAGGACAAGCTTTGGAACCATTTTAATCCAAATCCAAATGTCAGTAGACGAATGATACTATTTAAATGGAACTTAAACATTTAAAATTCAGGGAGCACCTTCATGAAAACGAGTCTTGGGTATCACCCTCCCAAAGAGAGTTTAATAAGCTTTGATTACTTTTTTCCTAAGATAACGAAAAAAAGATTAAAATAAAGATTTCATTATTTCAGACAGAGAAGCTGTTCTTTGACCCTTAATCATGCTTCCACCGCCTACTGAATGTCAGTAGCTGGAAGACATTCACTGTGAGTCTGAGTGCTCCCATTCTAAGAACAGCATAAGTCAACACCTTTTGGCTTTTTTTTTTTTTTTAATACTCATAAGGGATCGCATATAAAAAGGGTCACACAAGGTTGCTGATAAAAAATAAACTACTGTATTTAGTACTTATTTTAATTTTACTTTCCTCCATTCCTGTATTTTTCTACTTCTAAGAGCCACCCACACAGTTGGCCTCCATAGCTCCCTGAAACACTTTAATAGCCACATATTATGCCGTAAAATAAGCTGAAAATCTGCACTGCATTAATTACATTTTGGAGCTTGTTACCAGAGATATTAATAAGTCATATCTACCTGCTTAGTGCTCACTAGAAACAAATGAAGAACGTTCCAATGACAAGTTGCCTTACAGAGGGACATTCCTTTGGAGGCAGAAGTCACAAGTTGTCTGAATGATGAAGGCTATGATTCCTCTTCTGCCTATTGGGGTGTTTACTGGCTATCAAAAGCTAAGCAAGAGAGTGACTCTGACTCAAGCAGAGATGTGTGTGAGGTGCTACTGCAGCAGAAAAACCAAGAGGAGCTTGGATGCCCATGTAGTAAGACGGGTCTGGGAGAGTTAGTGTTCCCAGAACTGTTTATCATACATTTTCAAACCAGACACTTCAGATACTACATTTAAAGCACTTTTAAATACTTTTAAAGGCATGCACTTGCTCTCAAACCTAAGTAACTATTACTGAAGCTTGGTTTAGAGGTCACTTGAAAACATGAGTCTTCAGGCATATTTTTAATTCCTTCTTTTTTTTTATGTTGCAATTTTCATATACAATAAATGGAGTCAATAATGTGATTCTACCTCTTTAGAGTGTTTTCCTCATCAAATTAAGGTTGCATGGAACTGCAAAGGTGGTAACAGATGCCACCCATTGAATTTCCTCTATTTCAAACTCAGGACTTCAGAGAACGCTGAATTTCATTTTATGTGAGGTAACTTTTTTTTTTTTTCCTTTTCTGTACAGTATTAAAAAATCAGAACTTAAAAGAGGCTTAATTTTTCATACCTTTCTCACTCACCATGCAAAACCAAAAAAGGCAGCTTTGGTAACCATTGCCCATTTAATCATTGCTCTCAATAACAGCTATCAAGTATTTTTCTCTGACAGAACCCATAACCATCAGAAAATGCAAAAAAATCAAAATTTTATGATAGCATGTTACTTAACTCACACTTTTATGAAGGACTTATGCCATTTCTACTTAAAGCCATTATTTATACATAATAGAATACTGTATAGTGTAACATGTCAAAATGAAGATGGTATTGTAGATTTATCAAAACGAACTTCCAAGATCTCAACTCAATCTCCCATAGCCACAAAACAAGCTTATGAACTCTTGGAAGTTTGCAGGGAACAGAAATTTTTCAGTGAGCTCTACCACCATCTTCACTCTTGGAGATTGAAACTGAATGTGAAAAACTGTTCCAATACAGCTTTCTAATCACAAAGCTTAAATAGACAATGGTCAAGATTTACCTGGGGTGGAAAGGTAGGGGAGATTTTATATCATAAGAACTTCATGCTCTGAGAAACAGCTAAGAAATTCTATACAAATTCTACAAAACCAGAAAAGCCTTGCTTATCACCTCCAAGGCTGCAAAACTTAGCTCTGGGCACACTGGTATGGAACATACCTTTGACCTTAGGAGACAACGGTGGAGTGGGATTTTAGCTAGCCAATAAAAATGTCCCAATTTCTAACATTTAAACTAAGCGCAAAGCACTTGAGGGCTGCAAAAAAAGTCTTTGGTTTAGATCTTATACACCTCTGAATATTGAGCATTACAATAATGCTTTTACTAATAGAAAATTACCACATGCTACTCTACTACAAAGTTACTTTGATCAACTTGTAAACAGCCAGTGCAAGAAGAAATCACAACAGAAGACTGCAGGAACTATACTCAATATTTCATCATTTTAACCCATTTAATTTTTATTCAATTTAAAACAATGGATTACTCAGAATTGTAACGTAATTTTAAAATAATTTTAAATAAATTATTCCTGAACTTTCTCTATCATTTTTTAAGTAGAGAATTGTACTGGGCCAACTTACAATCACATGACATTTTAATATGTCACTTATGGCACAACCATTCACGCATTTATGCATTTAATGGTACTTGACTTCTAGCCTTATATTTCGTAAGTGTTCTATTGCATCATAATTCACACTCTGTCACATCCATGGAGGACTGAGAAAATTTGAATTTAAAGACACTAGAAGACTGGGCAAAGAATGACAGCTGAATGGTAACCTTATGAAGTGCATAACAAGAAATGTAATCTTGTCTTTTTCTCAGATGTTCCTGAGATAGACAGCTTAGGGTAAATAGAGAGAGGAGAAAATACAAGTGACTAGGAGCAGTAGGTAAAGAAATAGAAGAAAGATTTATTTATGATAAGTACGATAATGTAGGCACTGAAAACCAAACACAATCCTACCTAATTCACATCTGCGACAAGAATACAACCAAGACACAATAGCTTGTTTTCAACTTCTGTTCTGCATTCCTGCTGTATAAATGCAATATGCGCAACATATGCAGACACTATGGTCTAACTATACTACTGTCTTCACAGAACACAGGTGTGTCCTTCCCTTCCTATCCCTTCACCTTTTGGAGCAAAAAAAAGAACATCTTTTTTTCTTTAAACACAAGGCAGAGGAATAGTCTGGCCAGTTTAACTGACATCTCCATAAATTAAGAAAGCGTGAACTGTCACAAAGCACAGAAACAAAATAGCACAATACCAAGTGAGAAGGGAAAATTGAATAGGAATATTTAATACAACTTAATAGACCAAAGCTGCTCTTTATCTAACTGCTAATAAGCTTTGGAGCTCTTCTCCTGTTGATAATCAGCAGAGTTGCTCATACATCTTGTTTACATATACAGTATAATAATCTACATCAGTTACATCTGTATATGATGGCTGGTTATTGGCATTTTCAAATTCAGTCAGTTGTTTAAACCTGTTTGATAACACACAAGAGTGCATGTGCCCATAACAATAAACTTATTTATGATACTAGCTCTAAAAAGCAATCTCATCAGAACTTGGAGCAAAGGACAAGCACTGAAGATGCTCTATCCACAGAGAGCTGATAATTCATAAATCAATTACAGATAGATATCTAGTTCTGAGAACCTCCATATGAGGGGGACCAAATGTACACATTTTCTAGGATCAGTGTTTTCTGAAACTAAAGATACCAACACACAGTTTCAAAAAATTTGGTCAAGAACAGGATTGTTCAGAAAGCACCGGAAAATATATTACAAGGAAAATATTTTTTTTTCTGTCATAATTCAAAAAACCAAAGCTTTTCAGTTTGCAGCTGAAAGTTCAGTATGACAATGAAAAAAAAGAACCACACATTCAGCCATCCCTCTTCCTTTGAATAAAGGCGATGCAAATTTAAGATGAAACTTCATAGCAAATGCTTTAGGTATTTTTACAGTCCTGCAATTTTGAAAGTATCTAATCAGCATCAATGGGCTCATACACATACTTATTTTGCCAGACATGAACAGGATGTCCCAAGTTTAAAAAAAAAAAACAAAAAAACCCAACCAAAACCAATACTACAAACAAAAACCCCCAAATTCCAGCACATGAGAAGTTTGAAAAAAATCAAGCTATACATATTTTTGCATAGGAGAATTTTCACATTGAACTATTGTTTATGGCACACATATAATTCTTCTCCTCATATAGTAGGATTCTTCTCCTTATAGTAGACTATCTTTTCACTCTTCTTATAATACATAGAACTGAGGGATCATTTCATGTATGTGTAAATTTCTACCTAAAATCATAGTGTATAGGCTTCAGTTAAATAACCTGATTTTTTTAAAGCTGCCTTCTTCCTCTCCTGGTGTCTACTATCCAAAATGTATGTTACCTTTCACGCGGTCTCACCAGAAACTGTCAAGCCATGACAACAAAACATTAAGAGCACGAAGAGGCAGAATAAGCGGCGAGGCAGAGGCAGAGAGGAGGCAGCAGGAGACAGGAGGACAGCCGAGGACAGTATCTAGCAACACATGCTGAGCCCACCTTAACCCACTTGATTGCTCTATTCTATGCACGTGATGCATTTGCAATGTCTGTACTCAGCAACTGTGTTGTGTCACCAGGAAAAAAAAAAAAAAAGTAGTTGATCTAAAGTATTTCTCTGTTCTCCTTAACATACAGAATAAGAAGTAACATACCTGCATTGCACAGGCAAATGCAGGCAGAATTGGCCTATTTAAAAGACAGAAATAGCCCCCCACAACATGCGGCTTTATTCCTGACATCTGTCCCTCGTGCAGTCTGTCAAATTGGAAGGCCATGCTCCTTTACTAAAAAGCGCAGGTTATGATGAGTAATATCCTAAATTGCTCTATGTAGGACTAGGCAAATCCATCTGCACATCTGGGGCTGTACACGTCAGATGACTAGTGCACTAGCCATGTAAGAAGACGCGTGTAAGAAACTAAGTTCAATAGATTCAGGATTGGGAATTATATAGTAATACAGCATGAAACATGGAGCGTGAAGCTCACAAGAATACAGTTCTATGAAACAGTTACTAAACAATGACATAAATCATACATTTTAATTCCCGTTTTCTTAAAATAAAGAAAAAATCCAGCCTTCTATGACAAAGAATTCATTCATGGAAATGTCAACACACCCATTTTCAACAGCAATAAAAATGCACGTCATATAATTTAAAACATTGCTTCTCATCTAAATCCCATCAACCTAGTTTTAAATGTATATCAGATCAAGTGGGCCAGGAACTCTTAAGGCAGTTAAATGAGACCACTGGACTAATCAGCTGGATTACTTTTTACTTAAAAGGAACATGTACTAGGTTCATTCAGTCATAGCTCGTCACATCTTCTAAAAAAAAAGATGTATTGGATCTTAAAAATAAATTTAGAAATTCCATCTCTAACACAATCAATGGATTTTTTTAGACAACTTTTTTTTTGGTAACAGTTCTGGTTATTTGATACAATTAGACTAATTATTAAGTGTTCAGTTTAACTGTGTCTTCAAGCTGTTTCTTTAGAGCTACCAAGAAAAATCCCCTCTCTTTATTCCTATGTGAAAGCATGAGGATGGAAGACAAAAGTTTCTGAGTTCCCTTCCTAAATCAGGACATGACTGTACCTGAGTAGTGGCATATGGGAAGTCATTTAATTTTTCCAGTTCTCCAGTGATTAACAGGTAGGTGCGTGACCCCAGAAGGCAGCCTGAAGAGAGGTAATTACACAGAATGGTACCTCCTTGCTAAGCCCTTGCACAACAGGCCCATAGTTTCTACTTTGTAGGTTAATTCCCTAAGACTCCCCTGCCCAGCACATTGGGTTATAGGCAAGGGGTAAATCGCCTCTCCTTTATTTTCCCCCTCCAAGTGACATCCTTATTATGGGCTGAGTTACAAGACCAAATAATCTATTTCTTTTTAATCCTGGAGAGGAAGACTAGGGTACTTATACCAGAAAATATCAGAGACAACATCTGTATTTGCTTAAAATTATCAAACCTGTCTCATTCCAAGATCTCACTTTCACTTCAGTGCAACTCCACAGGCAGTATTTGCTGTAGGTTACGTGTTTAGGAGAACCATTGGGGGGAAAAAAAAAGCTACTTTTAAAAATCCAATTACTTAAATATAAACATTCCAATAGTCATTTCACGGGGAAACTCTAAGTTCCTATCTGTGGGACAAAGATTAGAAGTTTGTGAAAGACAACACCCACTTTATGCCAGGCATGTGCCATCTAACCATGGCCTGTCTCCATATAATAGGCCACAGAAAAAAAACGTATTTTGCATATAATGAGTGCAGGCTTCTTTTGTGCAGATTTCTTCTTTAAGGCTTGGAAGCCGCATTCTCCAAAGAACACATATCAGTTAAGTAGCTCACCCTATGGCTAAAGCCAGCAATTTTTTCCCTGCAACTTAAGCTGTTTTATAAACAGGCAAAGAGTTAGGGAAAGGATTGATCAGTGCTGCTGATGCCTCTTCTCTGCTGATCTCCTCTGGCACATGGGAAAACAACCTGTCTCCACAGGGAGGAGGGCAGAGTGCCAAACTGAGATGCATATGTAAGAGACTAGAACTGGAAGAGCATCAATAGTTGGGAAAGGAGATAGCATACAGAAAAAGAACAAGTCTACAGAGGCTTAGGGAGAGATAAGCAGGTCCCAGAATAGACCAACTCAGGAAAGGCTTTCTCTACCACCAGCATTAACCCCCTGCTGAGCAGCAATAGATGTTACAAGCTAGCTTCTGACTGAAACCAAATGCACCCTAGTATAGATTGAACTTTTTCTAATAAAATATACGTGTCGTCACAGAATACATGCAAGTCTATTTATTTCTATCCTATCTTAAATCAGAGCCCACAGCAAACAGAAAACCTCTTTTGCTGCTTGCATACTTTCTTCTCTCCTGACAGAAGATTAGGAAATCTTATAGAAGATTAGGAAATCATGCAACTTTGCATGACACACAAAATTAAAAATCAAGGTGACCAAACTTGTTTGCCCTCTGTTCTCTGTAAGGCCTTACAGCTGCCACTGCTATATGAGCAACCTTCAGCAGCCGTGGGAAAGGAATCTGGATTTGAAGCAGTGTGGAAGGTTGCCTGTGTTTTTTAATTCCTTCATTAAAAAAGGCTAGGACACCCTAGATCAATGCACCTAAGAAAACAGAACCTATGGAGGAAAACTTGAAGTCAAGTGTAGGTACTTGAGAGTACTCACCGTGGCTTGGAGACTGACTGGTTTCCACTTTCCATGCCAACAACATAAATAAATTGCAACAGGAATAAATTCAAAAGATGACCAATTTCCGATTTTGTTGATTGTTCTACAGAGTCTCTTCTCAAGCTGTAGACTGGCATTCATGGCTGATGATGGAAAATAAGGAAAATAAATAGAAACAATACTTCTTGAACAGGTCCTAACACAAAATCGGAGAAGATATATGGTATATACCTATCCTCTGTGAATACACAGTACATTTTCATAACATCTCATAGAGTTAGTGCTACACTGCCTTACATTTTTTTCCAGTTTCTCAATGTGTTTTTGAAACTAAAGTGTAGTCTCTGGCACCAGGAAGGTATCAGAAAAAATGCAGGAAAGACTAACCCACTCTATAGCTTTTCATTGACTAAAAACTTGCAGATCATTTGTTTCCAAGTAATGAAGGTGTTGCATATTCAAAAGTTTTTAAAAAACCCTTTTCTGCAATGTTTTGTCCTTTCAACTTTTTGCTAACAAATAAAGCACTTTGAGTTTCTTTGCACAAAAAAAAAACACCTTAGGTCTGTATTAATGGCTGAAGTATAAACAATTTTGTCACTGTATAGGTTTCGCTTTTTATGTCAGATTCCCAACTTGGTTTAAAAACGCAAAAGGACTGCACCCGTTGCTTTCCACACAGGAGACTCCCAATTGTTGCAATGTGAGCTTTGGCAAACCACAGACTTACAGGCTTGCTCTTTCCACGGCGAAAGGATGCTGAAGCCATGGGGGGAGAGCAGGACATACAGGGAACACAAACCAGACTCAAGTTTTCCATAGATCTACACAAAAAAACCCCTAGATAAACATCACCACAGGATTTCAAAAAAAATAAATGATGCATCTTATTAAAGCTAGGCTGTCAGTTTGGAATTTTATCTTCATGATTTTTTCCTGCACAAAAACGTAAGCCTCCAGTAGCTTTTCATTTTTCTTGTTCATCATGGCATGGGAATTGTTTGGTTTTCCATCTACTTTATATATTCCTCTCTATCCTCAACCTTATCCCCCTCCCCCCATCTTATTTCTCTGCCATGTTTCCTCCTGGCCTCTATGCAAAAGAAGCAGCTTTTTATTCCTACAGTGGATCTTGTTGTTCAGAGATAGGCATGTGTAAGACAAGAAAAATAAATGTTTTAGTGGATGAGTTCCATTATCTGCCAAATGGCCCTTGAAAGTTAATGAGGAGTCTTCAGGCTGGTTCATTCTCCTTAAATGTAAAATCAACTATAGAATTTTTATACCTGTTCAAAAATAAAATTGATTTTATGACCTGCATTCTTTTCAGCTGCTTGAATTAAGCTTACAGAAAATTCCATTGCTTCTTTTCCACTGTAGTAAATCGCCACTTTAGCCTTATAAAAATCAGTTTTTTATCTTTATTGCAGTAAACTACTGTAAGTTATTTCCTTTACGTCCTGATGTACCACAGTAATGAAAGAAAGCATGAGTGTGTGTATATCTTCCTTTGGATGAGAAGAAATGTGAGCACTGTTCCAAATAATCACAGCCGGCTTATTCTCATTCATAGGCTCATCTTTTTTATTAATTAAATATGCTCTACTATGTCTGCACAGACAGACAAAGAGCTGGTTGCCTGGAACCATGTCCAGACAGCTTTAGAATGTCTCCAAGGATGAAGACTCCACAAGCTCCCTGGGCAACCTGTGCAAGTACTGGGTCACCTTCACAGTGAGAAACTGTTTCCTGTTCAGATGGAAGCTCCTGTGTTTGAGTTTGTGCCTGTTGCCTCTGGTACTTTCACTGGGCACCCACTGAAAAGAGCCTGGCTTCATCTTCCTTGCACCCTGCCTTCAAGTATTTATTAATAAAACTCCCCCTGAGCCTTCTCTTCTCCAGGCTGAACAGGCCAGCCCTCTCAGCAGTTCCTGTGTCAGATGCTCCATTCCCCTGATCATATTCATGGCTTTCCACTGGACTCTCTCCAGTACGTCCATGTCCCTCTTGTTCTGGGGAACCCAGAACTGGACCCAGTACTCCATGTGTGGCCTTACCAGTGCTGAGCAGAGGGGAAGGACCACCTTCCTTGACCTTCTGGCAACACCCCTCCTCATGCAGCCCAGAATGCCATTCACCTTCTTGATGCAAGGGCATGTTGCTAGCTCATGTTCAAGTCAGTGTCCACCAGGACCCTCAGGTCCTTTTCTGTAAATCTGATTTCCAGCCAGTCAGCCCCAGCAGACACTGATGCCTGGGGTTGCTCCTTCCCAAGAGTAGCACTTACCCAGAGCAGTAACCCAACAGGATACTACAGACTGATACAGGTTGGAAGTAGCTACCAGATTCTTCAAAAAAATACAAATACTTATTTGCATGTGTCTGTGTATATGTACATAACATTTATTACTAATTTTATTTACTTAAAATATATTTAATGCATACATTAAATAATACGTTTCTTATAGATGCAGAAGCTTATGGCTGCACATATCTTTATGTGTAAAAGACAGTAGAAAAACAGACACATCTCCTCTGAAGGAAATGTATTTTTAATTCCTTATCTTTAATGATATTTGATCCTCTCTGGCAGCAAAGATATATGAACTCCAGAAATATTTTTAATGAAGGCCAAGAAAAAACTCAATTTCATGAAAGTATGATTGATAGTACAAATAGAGGCAGCTGAACTCCCCTTGACGCAATGGTACCTTGCTTTTGCTTTGGTGGCAGGCAGACCTTACCAGCAGACTCCTAGAAGCACTCCACCAGCACATCACAGTTTTATCAGGAGTTCACCTGAGAATAATGGAATCATATTAATATTTTTTTATACAGCATGCAACATACACTTTGCATGACCACTGACATAAGCATCCCCTGAGTACCTTGGGTGAGGTTTGTCTGTATTTTTTGTTCTATATTTATCATTCATGTAGCAAGATGATATAATTTGCCTGAGGCTAGACCAGAGTTAAAGTCAGACTCTGGCATTTTTATTTCTTTGACCAGTTTCCAAAACACATCCTTAGGCAGCAAATGTGAAATCGAACTATAAGGATGCATTTTTCTCATCATAAGGCTGCCTCTTTTTTTGTTTTTGTTTTTTTTTTTCCCATCTTCAGGCTTCCATCTCCTCACTACTCTTGCAAAATATAACAAGAATACAAGAATGCCCTTCTGAGGTCATCACACAAAGCCATCTAGTCCCATGCCCTATCCCAGCAACAACAGCTAGGACCAAAAACTGCAAGAAAAGCATAGAAAGGTGAGTATAGCAGATAGTGATACATACTCCTGCACATACTCTCTCAGCTTCTAGCAACACGTCTCTCATAAGCCAGAGGTGACATCTTGGGGTTAATGTTTTTATATTTGTGCATCTTTACTACTCTCCCCTTGCATACTCCATTTTCATTCTTTCCTTCCTTTTCTCCCTCATTATCATCTTACTCCTTACTTCCTAGATCACTAAAAGTGAAATATCTGCAGCAGCTTCACTCCTACCTCCTTTATTATATCTCTCTTCAGACGAAGCCCTTTCTTCAACTTTGTGCAGCCCATTGTGTCCCAAGTTCTGCAATCAAGGTGAGCAAGAGCATGAGCACTTTTTCCCCACTTCACTTACTTAAAAGGAGCTATCATTTTAAAACAGCTCTCATGCCTCTTGACAGGTCTGTTGGGATGAGACAGGTGATGTCCACTATTTGTTTAGAAATGTGAATGTGTGAAAGTTTTAATAGACTGGAGCCGTTTCAACATCTCTAGTTCAGACAAATAGATTCCCACATTACTTAACTTCACCTCTTTAGTAGCAGCACGTCCAATGAAACCGCTATTTTGACAAAAAAGACATTTCCAATAACATTTTAAAAGCATTTGCTGCTCCTTTTCCTAATAGCCCTGGTCTAGCAATAACTTCTCAACTTTTCCTCGGTATTTAGCTCATTATTTTCCTCAATCTCAGATTAAATATGCCATTTTTAACAAAGAAACGCAAAATTTACTAGCATTAAATATTTAAAATCCATTCTTTCATGAAAGGGCAGTTGCAGCTTTAACAAGGGCTACTGTGTTTCCATTATGTTTTCATTTCTTTTATAATTTAAATGCTGATGGAAAGGAATTTCATTCCTAGCAGAACAATACCTACCCTAAAAGTTATAAAGTTTCTGTCATGTTCAAACATCCATAAATACGTTCCAAAATCGCGTGACTGTATTAACAGCAAGGTGAATTTCAGTAACAAGGCAAAATTACCCATTTAAACGAAAGTATTTCATTCTGCTCCATTACACAGACACACCACGTTATTACGCATGAAATGTTCAGCTGATTATCACATATTGTAAAGGGAAGAGACTACCATATGGTCACAATCCATACAGAATCGCACAGCAAACCCCCGGTATTTACATATGGGTTTGTCCAATACACTGTATGGATGTTATCTTACCCTCATTCAAAGGAGCATTACTGCAAAAGATGACTCATTCTTGCATCAAACGAGGTAATAAGCTTGTAAATGGTTGTTTTTCAAAAACTAGAATTAGCTCAAACTTATGTATGCATGACTTATTCTTTCACTACTAAATTATGACAGTATTTGTATGTAAAGTACAGCTATAATCATTAGAGTGTAATAGTCTAATGTGGAAAAGCTTTTAGATTTAGACTAAGCCAGCAATATGTGTCATTTTTGCATTTAAAGAAATCCCACAAAGTTATTCTTGGACTACATTCTGGATGTTGCTGTAAATTCTATCTGTGCAGTTGAATGAATGATAGGAGGATTTACTACATAAAAAGAAGTATGTTTTGTACCTAAGGACCCTTACTCACATCATCCATCTAAAGGCCCTACAATTTGAGAACATTTCATCCCCCTTAAATTGAACATAAACCTGCTGTAAATCATGGATTAAGATCCAAATATTAAGCTGAATTAAATCTAAGGTCAGATCTAGATCTTTGACTGACCAGTAAGAAAAGTTGTAGTGCAGTCTCAGAGTAAGATGCCTTTTGCAGAGAAAGCTTTAACCTAAAATTTGTCAGACATATCTTGAGAGGAAGCTCTCAGCTCTCACTAACTTCATTGGGCGCTGAAGGTTTTCATTCATCTTGGTAATGAAGCATTTTGTATGAAGTGTTTTGCGAGATTCGTCATCTCACATAGTTAGCTCTCTGTTAAATCTGGCACTCTTTTGTATTACAAAAAAAAAAGTCCGAAAACAACTACCAAAAGTCAGAATTCACATTTTTGTACCCAAACAATTTGAGATGACATACAATAGAGGATACTGCCAAAGATTTCAAGCAGTAATGATGTGCCGCACAGAAGTCCTTAATTACACCTCTCTCAAATCAGCCGTGATTCTCTCAAAATTCAGAATGAAACACAACTTCATCATAAAGAAAAGGAAATTCATTCCTTCTAAATATGGGATTTTTCATCTCAATCTGAAGGACTTACATTTAATCACATATGTTACACTGTTTTTTCAAATTGAAAATACTTATTTCTGGCTTGAATCCTATAGTAACTATTCTCTCATTGATGGAGGGCCAAAAAATGCCATGACTTTTTTTTTTTGATGAAGACAAAAATTATTAGCCATCTGCTTCAACCATGTGATTTTGTGTAGAAAGAATACAAAATACATAACTCCCAGACTATTCCCATTATATCCAATTATACCAGGCCATGCTCTCCAGGTTTTAAAAATCTCAGTATGTCTGCACCTGATCATTTCCATAATTAAATCTCCTCGGAACCTTACCTCAGAAGATAGCTGGGAAAGCTCTACCAAAGATAAGTCACAACCAAGATTTTTGTCCCTTCAATCCTTCCAGCCACATACGCATGATACCAATACTTGCAGCATGATGAGATCCCATAGACTAGTTTCACACTGGAGTCTCAATGCCTGCAAAAAATCACCAGGAGCTGCTGGCAAAGGCAAGACACAACGAACCAGCTCTTTCCCTCAAAACAGCAGCATCCACATTTTTCCTCCCAGTGCCACAACCACTGATCATCAGTCCAATTCCTAAACCAGTCCACTGTGAAATGTCAGAAGGAAATCCCAACCTCCTCCACCTGCAGAAAAGCCAAAGAAAATTTGCTCTGGTCCTTTTGCTCTTGTCTCCCCAGCATTCATGGCCTCACACTTTTTACCTACACTCCAGTGCCTCCATGATGGTCCTGCCTCTTTCACTGCCTTACACCATCTGCCTCAGGACAGCAGCATTGTTCCATCTAAATGTAAACGAGCTTCCGCAGATCTGCTCTGCAGCACCTGAATCACTGTTATCAGACTGCTATCTCTGTTATGTGACAGAGAAATCAGACATTCACAAATACAAACAAAAGAAGTTCACGACATCGTGTTGTTGAATTCGTTCCTTGCTCTTCAGTTAGAAGTTTTGTCATACTGAACTCTCTTCTGTGTCACCAAGCAAAGGGATGGACTTCAGCATGTTTGATACAAACCTGCTATATAATAATATCCAACATAGCTAATTCCCTTATTTCTGCAGACACGCCTATTAAACATGCACATTAATAATACTAATTAACTAATTACTATACTTGTTTGGCTAGGGCATCAGACCAGCCCCACATACCAGAAAAGAGTCACTCAGAAGTAGCAGCCATTACAAACATCACTGCTATACGATCGGAAAGAAAATTCTGTCTTCGAGAAACCAAGGCAAAGATGAACTAAGCTATATTAATATTTTGTTTCAGAGTATCAGTGTAAATTTGAAAAAAATTCCTTGCTGTCCCCAATTACTGTGCATTGGTTCTGCACACTGGATGGATTGGGTAAGCACAAATTAGGTTACCTCTACAGAAAACTGGAAGCTCTGCTTCAGGAGTACCCAAACCCCTACCTATTCCCCAATACTGAATCAAATACATTATGATGACAGACATGATGGGGGAGAATTCAGTGCAGAAGATGAGATTAAACTTAGTCCAAATAAAAAACCTAAGTAGCGTATATCATAGACGTAGGGGCCTCAGCTTTAGTCTGCTGATCCTGTCCTACTGTGTGGCATTACGTGTTGATGTAGACCTAGCCAAACCCTCTGGCCAACAGCCTGATGAGTCCCAGGCTAGCAGATGCAATACGGCTCTCAAAGAGTAGCCTTACAAAAACCAGCAAAAGATCTGTCTAGCCCTGTTCTTGGTCTCCAGCAATGGTCTGTAGAAGATGCCTAGGAAAGCAGGCCTTGCTATTTCCTGTGAAAACTTTCCAGTTTACAGCTCAGTGAATTCTTGAGCCAGAAGCACTGTGTTGGCATAGGAAGGATTCTTGTAGATTCCTTCTTTTAGGAAATTATCTAGTCATTTGTCATGAATCCTAAGTATCCACCATAAGGGGTTGTAGTGATTACTTACAAGCTATGTGTAAGTTAAACCACTACCATTGGTTTGCTATGAACATTACACCTGCATCATCTGATGCTCACTATTCTTTCTGTGGGAAGGTATTTCACCTCTCTGTGACATTTATGGTTTTATTAACCTTTAATATATAGGTCCTTTTTCTTCAAGAAACAGAGAGCTGGAATTTTTCAAAGCACTGAACAGCACCACAATAAAGAAAAGGGAAACATACAGAACTGTGAGATACCTGACCTGACACAGGTGCTGTCAGCTCCCAGACACCTCCTGAGTGTGAGAATGAGTTTTTCTGCCATTGGTAAAAGCTGTTATACTTCCCTGTTTTATATTACCAGCGCAGTTTTTACTTCTTAGTTTCCCAGTCACAAGAGAGATTACAGCATTTCCCAGCTTCAGGTTGGATTCATTGTCATTCACAGGTGTCATGTCACATTGGGGTAAAACTCCCAGCTCTATCTGCAGATAGCTTTCATTTTTTTATTTTTATTTTTTTTCTGCTATACAGGAAATGTATTAACTTCATTAGGACTCTCAGCCAGAAAGCTCTGATTTAGGGTGATTTTGGAGTGTGTTGTATTAGACAAAATAACTAGGAAAGCAGGCAGAAGGAAGTGAACATTAAATTTATTTGCAGTTTACACATAGATTCAGTTAATATTTCTCTTCCTTACTTTGCCTATTTTTCCACGTCCTATGGCATGACTGTACATTGTCAAGAAATGTTGTCAATTTTGTTATCTGATTCTCTATCCAAATCATTAATAAAGATATTGAACTTCAATGTCCTCATACTTATCTCAAGGGAACCCACATTGCATACTGTTGCTTTTCCTTTCACTTCAGTGAGAGATGTAAGCAGCCTACTCGGTTTAGATCCCTTTTTACCCATCAAACATCAGGCACCCTCACTGCTTCTGCCTACCAGGCTACAATTGTCATTTGCATCTCCTCAACCATTTCTCAAGGTCTAGCAGTGACTGCAAGGCTCTGGAATGCTGTGTAGCCTGGGAGTCTAAAGTTTCATCTGGGGTATATAAGAGACTTCTGCTCTACAGTAAATTTGCACAAAGTTCTCTGTTCACTTAAGTGGTGTTTGAACATAGTTGTGGAATGTGTCCAAATGGTCTTTTTTTTTTTCCCACTCAAAGTTGTAATTAATTTTTAAATTTATTGGGCCTTGAATTTGATAAAGATCAAGACACTGGGAAAAAGGGAAGCCTCTCCAACGCTTACGAGGCTGGGAACCAGTATACTGCAAAAAAAGTAGGAACCAACTACGATTAGATCCATATAAAACTGAAAATCCTCAAAAGTTCTGAGAGGTTTGAGAGCTGTGGGTTTTTTTAAGGCTTGTTTATTAGTTTTCAAGCAAGGAGGTATGCTTTCACAGAAATATGTCTCCACTGAAGATCAAATTGTTGAAGAAAAATTGTACTGGCATCTTCTGTTTAAAATAACAAAAAGTCATCTTTGTAGATAAAGAGAGACAGCAACAATAGCTAGAACTAATCCCATGTTTCCAAAAAAAAAAAATAGTTTTTTCCCAGGTCTAAAGAAGCCTTTGTCAAGTTTTAGTTCTGAAAACTGCCACATTAATATTTTTGGATCCACTGACATTCTTCTGCTTCATTGGTTTCACCTTAATCTCTAGACAGATCAAAGAAGTTTTCTCTCCTGACAACTATCTTCTCTCTCTCCATCCATGGCACTTCCAGTATTCAAATAAGCCATAAAAGGATTTTGTGAAGACATACTGTGATTTATCTAACACTGACCTAGGTAGCTGCATTACCCTAATGCACTAATGCATCTCACTCTTACAGCCTCTGAGGGTAATAGCAAAGTGTTAACTCCAGATGAAAGAAGAGCTGAGAAACTAGGCACAGGGCAGAAGGTGGAAAGAACAACTTCTTAGCTATTGGTTAATAGTTAAGTAAATAAAATAACATATAATTAAAATAAAATAATTATTAAAAACAACCAAATAGTTAAACCAATGGAAATGAACAGTTCAGCTCAATTTTTAAAGTCATCTTTGGGGAGCAAACGTAATGGCTGCAAAGGCACTTGCTGCTCTTTACAGTTGTGTGATAAGATCCCATTCTTGAGTAACAGGTAAAACAACCCTTCTGAACACAAATAATAGTAAACTCATTGGGAAAAACTCATGGAAGGGAAAGTAAGGTACTCAATGCAAGTTCATCAAGAAATATATGCATGCAGACAATGCTACCTTGCAGAAAAGCTGAATTTAAATAAGTATTCTGATAAAGAACTCTTTCAAGTACTAAGCTCTGCGTCAAAGGTCGAAGTTCCTATACGAGGCAAGAATGAGTTCTCATAACATCCAACAATTTACTTAGCCTGATATAATTTTGTTAATTTGTTATCTATGATCTAGCACTTAATCAACTTCCATATTAAAAAGTTAGCTCAAAGGCTAAAGACTAATTCTGACCTCAAAAGACAGCAGTGGAGAAAACACGGTCTCCGAGAGCGGAATGGGAGCGAAACCAACTTCACAGATCCAGCCACTACAGTAGGTCTGATGTTTCTGGAAGATTATTTTTCTGCACCTGGTAATCCGTCCCAGAGGAGCACTGGCACAGAGCCTGCTGCCCTGGAACTGAGCCAGCAGAAAATGACAACAGCAAAAGCCTTGCCTCATCCTTACCTGTAACAAGAAATCTGACCAGTATATTGGGTATTACAAGTGAATTCCCTGCTATCTGTGCTGGCATTTAGTAAAGCTATCCAGGAAATGCCTTGTGCTATACTTACACTTTGTGGCTTTGTATAAACACAGATTACAGCATGATTCTTATTGAAATTTATTGTTTCACTCACTGTTACTACTAATTAAGTTGTTGGACATTTTCTTCCTAGTTCTACCAAACCACTGAAAATGTTCTTTTTCATTCCACTTGTAGCTAGACACAGGCTGTATGTATCTCTTGATCTGGGAACATTCAAATGCTATTTATCTGGCAATGCACTTTCAATTACCTTTTGTTCATAGCTTTAGTTCAGGCAGCAAAAAGAAAACCACTCCAGTATAGTGTTTGGTGGGGAAGTAATAGTGGATTTCCAAATGAAAACAGGGATTCAGACTTCAAATGTTATCACCTTACACATTACTCACTATAAAATGTATTGCTTCTGGAAATGTGCTATTTGGAGCTATCTATACCAATTAGTTTTAAATAACATAATAATCCTACAAATAACTGTAA
Organism: Xenus cinereus; assembly: GCA_025774025.1. Lineage (NCBI taxonomy): Eukaryota > Metazoa > Chordata > Aves > Charadriiformes > Scolopacidae > Xenus > Xenus cinereus. The sequence continues at coordinate 89,857,238 of JAOXJK010000012.1, forward strand.
GGTTCTGTTAGTAGACAGAACCACACTTGTTAAGACTACATGAACTAAAATTACCAGAATATTGCTTAAATACAACCTCTAGCTTTCCATAACCACCACTATGAAAGCCGGACCAAGTCTGTGAGGCGATAGAATTAAAACAGACTTCCCTAGAAAATAAATTCCTTGGGTAGCATATTATAATCAGCCACTTACATGAAAAATAAAACCCCCCGCCACATCACCTAGCATCATCTTAATCATTCTACATCATTCTTAAACACATACAAATGCATAGGTGAACCTATCTAATCCAACACATACCACATTTCACTCTCAAGGTATTTCCAATTCAACACACAAAATACTAGCTAGGCTAAGAAGATTTTTGGGGAAAAAAAAAAAGATACATGAGAGAATGATATATTTCTTAGGAGTGAAAACAGACCCAGTGGCCAATTTGGAAACCTTAGTCAAGCAAAAACTCCAGTGGCTTTCAGTGGTGTTTTGCTGCATAGAGACAAAATATTCTGATCCTAATGCATGCTGAGCACATCTGCTAAGGTGCTGAGTGTAGCCAATTACAGTCAGCTCGCCTGCCAAAGTCACTCTCAGTTCTGATATAGAAAAGGTTGGCTCAGGTCATGTGTATGCCTCATTCAAGCCCAGCTGGGGAATACTTGAACTCATTACTATACCACAGTTACAACAAGTGGTTTCAGCATAGCAGCCTTAACTACATAATGCACAGCTCTATGTGGCAGTTGTATTTGTCCAGAAGATTAGCATTAATTCCTCGCACCTTCATTTTGTACTCAATTATCACATATTATTTGTATGATTTAGTCTCTGGATTTATACGTTATCGTGCTGTAAGCTTTGAAATAACAATGATCTCATTACAACCTAAATTATATCATCAAATTCTCCTCCGTGCTCTTCTTGCCTTTCCTGAGAGCTGTCATACATGTTACAACTGCACTACTTAGTGGGAGTTGGGTTTGTTAGTTGGTCTGGGGTTTGGGTTTTTTTTTCCCTTCCCAAAGTCACTGTTACTTTGAGAAAGCAAAATACAAAATAAAACAGGTTTGAATATAGTTTTAACAGGGCATGGCATACAACCTGTTCTAGTTAAACTGCTTAGATATGTGTGCTTGTGTAATGTCTCTTCAGGCAGTGCTAGGACTCTGACAGATGGTAAATCTGGCACACATGGCTGTGAGTAAAAACTCAGCTTTGCCAAGAGAAGAGAAGGAAGAAGTGAGGGGGTAGTGAACTGAAATGCAGCTTGTCAGCTCTGGAAGGCAACTGATATCTTTTCCCGTCTCAAATTAATTGCTTCATTATTAGGAATCTCTGATGAATTGATTTAGAGCTCATGATCTAGGGTATCCATTCATATTTACATGGTTTGATGCACGTTATTAAAGCTACCTGCTAGCTTTTAATAGCATTGTTTTATGTTAACACAAAGCCTGAAAACCAGATGTATAAGGAACAAAAAATATTTTTTATAAAATATAGCCTAATTTTAATAACAAAATTATTATTATTAATTTATTATTAAATTAATAATAAAAATAAATACACGCTTCTCTGTGTCCTCAGATACCACAGCAATGCTCAGGGTACACATGTCAACCCGTAAGCAATGTTGAAAGACGACCATCCCTGCAGATAACTTCTTCCTCACTGTGGCATCAAACAGACTACATATTCCACAGCTGCAAACTTTCCCAGATGTCTGATATTAATCTACCATGTGCCTTAGAAAGACTTTAACAAAATCAGTACCTACCTTCCTCAGTACATGAACATCTTCAAAGCACTGCCACCATTTAATATATTTAAGTTGCTTGGTATCACAGATAACAGTAAATTTAACATCTTCAAGGAGGAAAAGTAGTCTTCTTTCTTCGTTTTTTTTGTTTGACAGCTCTTGTCACACAGCAGAGAGCAGGGATTAGTGCAAGTAGCAGCCACGGTACAATCCTAAGGGTTTAAAGAATATTTATTACATTCAAATGCTTCACAAATCTGATCTAATGAAGTCCCCTGCATGGAGGAATGGAAGCAGCATTATAGATACATAGAAAAAGTCAAGAATTATCAGGCAAACAGAAGCAATGATATTGCAGACACTAGTTTAGGACCATGAGTTAATACTATTGATTTCCAGTCCCATGGTCTACTACTATTGTTCAGGTGGTGGTTTGCAGAATCTGGGGGACACTCTATGAACAAATTCTGACTAATCCATAAAGAAGACAAAGCTGGTTAATTTATATTATTTACCAATATGGGCAGATGACAACTATAGAAAGAGGCCTCTCCTTCTTTGAAAATGGTAAAACATTGCAGACTTAAACCAAAAAGTTTGCTCTTATGTTTTGAAACCTAGCAGCAGCTCTTTTCTATAACAACAGCCTACAAGAAATATGCTTATCTACACAATTAATTATCCTGCATCCTTAAAAAAAGTTATGTGCTCAAACCTAGTAATCTACATGTTCTAATCACTGCTTACCTGACAATACGGTGTTTACAGTGACATTCTAAATACACCATCGTAGTAGTGCAAAAACCCTGCCCTAGAATTTCCAGTAAGTCATTACCACCTATTAGTCAAATCTCAGGTCAAATATATTCTCATTGTCTGGGTTCATATTTTCCTACTTACTTTTCCAAACTTGAGGATCATTTAACACACCAAATTTACTTTGAAATATTCTGGCTCATATAATTAACTCTTTGGATAGATTAATATACAGAGATCACTGGTATAAAGCACAAAAACATGTAATGGAACTGTAATTGCCAAGTGTTACATTGTTATTGTGGTCACTGAGTGATAAGTTATAATTATTAAATTTAAATATTAGATGCTTATATGTAGATGATATTACTACTTTCTGGATAAGATGCTACTATATTTCTGTCACTAAACTTCATTTTTCCAGAAACAGCCCTTTTCCAGAGAGTTTTCAGTCTTTTTTTCCATCCTGGTTTCATTGTTGCCCATAAAACCTGCCAAACAACAGTAACAAGAATTATTATAACTGACCTGTAGGGTTTTTTCAAGACTGTATTGCAATTCATACATGATAAAAGATGGGAAGGAAGATATTTGCAGTGTTACTGAAAGAAGAGGTGGTCTGGAGTGAGGATTTACAGGGGACAGAACAACTGCTTATGTGACAGGAACAAGCACCCAAGATTTCAGAAGGAAGACAGTGACAGCCTAATTATACATTCAACTGGTCAAAAATAGTCAATGCAGGAGGGGGCAAAACAGCCCCACATCCTTCACTGTTTGTAAGTAATCAAAGCACTGTAATGTAGGGATGAATCAGTACAAGTTTTCAGGAAGTCTACTTCCCTTTTAACAGCAATAGCCACAGCACTAACATGGCACATGCTCTGCCTAGGTCTGCTTTGTGTTGTGATCCTCCAGTTGGACAAATGAAACAAATAATTGCATGAAATTAACTGGATTTCTCCTCTTGGTGAGCTGGTCACAACCTACAGAACAAATGCAGAATGCATATTGATATGCAGTAATCCTAACAGATACTATATGCCAAATCTCATAAAAAGTAGTTATCATCATTCATGATTCAGCCACAACCAGTCATGACTAGCATAATCTGTAATCTCTAAAGGTAAATCTTCAGCACAAATCTCTAGTTTAATATAAAAGCCCCTTCTATAGCATATCACAAGTTTGTATTCTTTTTTTATGCCAGATAATTAACTTCTTTGTGAGACACCTAGTTCTTCTAAAAACAGGTACAGCTAAATTATTAATCAACACATTAAATACAAATAATCTCTTAATAAAGGAGCACTTTCTAATCTAGATATAATGAGTTACTAGTTACAACTACCTAAAATTAATATAGCCTGAAATAATATATATTATGAGTTACACTCTCATATATTATCAGTTATACTGTCCTATAACGACAGGCTGAGAGAGCTGGGGTTGTTCAGCCTGGAGAAGAGAAGGCTCTGGGGAGACCTTGTAACAGCCTACCAATATCTGAAGGGAGCCTACAGGAGAGCCAGAGAGGGACTCTTTGTCAGGAAGAGCAGTGACAGGA
>JAOXJK010000012.1:89867467-89878744 GCA_025774025.1 Xenus cinereus
AAGAACACGATAATTTTAAGCTATTTTTGTTATTTTTTGAGGAAGGATCAACCTACACTTTCATAGGCAGCAGCTCATCAACTCCCTGTGATTTGAGAAAGCCCTTCTATTTTAGAACTACATTTATGAAAACGTTGTCACTAGAAAATGGAAGGGAATTTTGGGGGTTGTGAAGAAGAAAGGGAGAAGGAATCTCTTGCAACTCTGCACTTCACTAAGTGAGAAGGGAAGGAAGGAAAAATCCAGTCAGTGAGGGGTCCTGAATTTTCAAGGCTTCTAGAAAAAGATGGTCTAAATGAAAACATACTAAATAACAATGCCTAGGACATCAAATGATTATCTACCCCATTCTTCATGTTTCCCTTTCCTTTATAGTGATGAAAAGCTGAGGGAAAGTAAATTTGTGTCACCTTAAGAAGTAGACATCCTTCTCATTTTTCAACATCCAAACAACTATACAGATCAGCAAGCAAGGAAGTAGTGCAGTCAGTCTCTAGCCGTCCACCCTCCATACCTGTTTAGTCAGGTTCCAGTCTCTGGAAAAATCCAGAGAGGAAGAGGCCAGCAGCCAGCATTCAATAACCTTGGGGCACAATGGAAGCAAAGAAGAAATTTTGTTTCTTTCACATAACCCAGTTAGGCTACATCAAATCATAAATCTAATAGAGACAAGTATGTGCAGAAAGGTGTATCTGACTGGAATCTAGAAGCAACTGTTCCTAACTACCTATAATAAAGGGAAAAATAAAAGTTATAGTAATGTCATGTCATAATCCAGTAAATTCACAGCTCAAAGTGCACATATTCAAAAGAATAAAAAGCAGAAAATTTAGAAAAATATCTATATTGAAATTTATAAATTTATAAATACCATTCCAATATTATCTAAACATTTGATTCCTTTTTGTGGATCATTTCCTAAAAACAACATAAAATTCAGTCTTAATTTAGTCTATTAAACTGATGAGATGGAATACAAAAACGATCCATCTCAATAGTTTCTAGTTAACTCTTAACATTCAGTAATTCAAAAGATGCCCTTTCACACACACATATATAGGGGGGGTTATAGTCATTCAGCACATTCAAACTGAATCAGTCCTTTTACTGTCCTCAAATACTGTAGCAGTAAGCAGCTGCAAAAACTGACAATTTCCTTACACGTAATTATCTATATCTTTCTCCTATTTTATGTCTCATTGTTTAAACATAATGATTTTCATACATTCTTTTATGCTTAATTTTGTTAGCCCTGTAGCCAAAGAAGCTAATAGGAGAGAAGAGCCTAATGACTATAGAGAAAAATGAAACCAGCAAACTCCTTTTGGAAAAGGTTTCTCACTAGAATCAAGACCATAGTAAAAACAAGTAAAGAACTCGATCAGAAACAAAAAGAACAACTGTGGAAGACATGTGAGACTATATAAGAATACAAAGCCAGTTTGTTGCACTACCTTTTCCATTCATCAAAGCAGCAGAAAATAGCAAACCTGATTGGAGTGAAAAAGTGGCTTATTTAGTGTCAGTGAGAGAAATATAACAACACAGAAGCTTCCCTTTAAGCCAGAAGATAAATTCTGTCATTCGTTTTTGACCTCAAGCATGTGATGATTTACTTCAGGTAACTTGCCAGATAAGGGTTAATTACCTCTCTGTATTTACATTAATGTGTTTCTAGGCAGATTTAGTAGTGCTTGTACAGCACCACCAGCTGAATCTGCTTGCTCAGAGAATGAAGAAATTGTTACCAATCAGACCCCTGATGCGCGTTAGGCACTGCACCTACTGTTTGTTTCCTGCGCTGATTTACAACGGAATCTTAGGAATCATTACTGATGCATAAAAACACTGACACTTGTCTTTACAGCCAACTATCACCTGCTTAAGTATACACCAATATCCTCTCTGAACTTTTTTATTTCATGCAGGTCAGAGAGTCCCAAAAATTCTGTTTCCTCTATAAGAGGTAACACACAGCACCGCTATAATAGCTATGAGTGGGCTGCAGGGTAGATGACTGTACACATACTACGTGATGTCTAAGCGTATAGTGTGGGGATTTTCATGTTTTTTATTTACTGAGATACTTGTTAATTTTGTATAGGATATCCTTGCAAAAATAGTTTCAGAACAGATTTGGACCTCTTTACACGCTGCATAAAAAAGAAAATGTTACCAAATAAAATAAGCCATCAAAATTAAATACTCCATCAGAAACACATTAGCAATAATTCAAAATTTAGAATTAGGAAATACAAAATAGTTTAGCCTGTTTTGGTGATAATTAATTTAAAAAAAAAAAAAAAAAAAGGAATCTTTAAAAGTTCCTGTCTTAGAAAGCTAAATACATAACCAAGCAGAAATAAACAGCCAAACATAATTGTTTTGTGACAGCTGTATCATTGAACCTACACAGCTCATAGTCTTCAGCAAGTGCAAAACAGTTTTCTTAGATGTATCGTACAAGTGTAACAGGCTTCCCTCTGGAATACTCTTCACTTAGTATTAGCAACTGCATTACAAACACCAAGTTTCAAAACTACCCCAGTCAAGCACCATTTTGGATGCATAGTATAGTCACAAACCTTTTAATATGATTAAGACTGACATTGAGGTCTCGGCACACTAAAGATACCTCAACATTTTTCCTCTAGAATTTCTTGCTCTGCTCAAAAAACATGTTCATCTGACATGCTCATTTCCCAGCTTTCATAGTGTGCTTTAAGTCTTTCTTGGCTACTTCTTTTCCATACTTCTCCTATTAAACATACATAATGTTTAATTTCTGTTCTGAATACATAGCACTATGTAGCAAATTATTATTATAATTGTATGAAAATGCTCTCAAAATTGTTTTATTTTCAATATTTAAATGAGTCTCACAGATATTTTTATCTTAATCAGACTTGTAGTTGCTAAAAAAAGTATACAAAATGTAATCTGGGTATCCAAATTCTAAATACCTGCCCAGATATAATCATGATTAGGACCACATAGTTACATAACTAGCAAGCATGATTGCACATAAATGATTATTCTCTTTTGAAAAGAAATTTTGTGAGATCGTTTATTGTTAAGATTTGGAGTAGGAGATACCATCAAAATTTTACCATGTAAAACTTCAGTGGAGTTATCTGAAAATTAAACTACTGTAACAAGTCAGTCAAATCCCAGACCTTAATTTCTTCTATATTTCTTTTATCCAAGGATTAAAAAATTTCATAACAGAGGGTCCTCTTACTTTCAAGAACCCTATTGATATGGTATGAACTCCTGATGTGTTATTAGTGTTCTTTATCTGCATGTTTACTTAATATCATAATTTGTTTCATCCAAGTACTATAATAAAATGTGGTTACTAAACCAGTATGGAATTCAGGTAACCACCCGCAGCTACACCAGGAAATCAGTTTTGAAAACACTCAAATTCATCTTTTCTGTCTTCCTCCATTCTTCACCAGACTAGACTAGAATTGCCTTCAGAATTTCCAGTTATTTTTGTTGCACGCTTATACCTAATGTATATCTTCCAGCTTCCATCCTTCGTTTTTTTTCGATTTATTTATCCAGTTGTATCATCTTTTTGTTTTATCTATTTCTTCATAGTGTCATTTTAGTCAGTCTTTCAACGCTTCAATGTCACCTTTTTGTTTCAGGATATAAATGGCTTAATATTTCTTATTTTTTAAGTTTCTTCTGCAAATTTATTTTACCTTCTTTCTTTCTAGGTAATTCATGATCCTTTCCTAAACCTGCTCTACCCATACAGTATTCCAATTTACAAGCAATTACAGTTGAAAATTCCATCTAATTTCTTGTTTCTTCCAAATTATTGTCTGGTATAGAGAAACAGTTTGCTCTTCTTTCCTGTGGCTTGATATCAAATTTTGCCAAAATGGATGACAATCATTCCAAATCTGTACCACTATAAAAATGGGTACTTAAAAACATCAGTAATGGAAGAGAGGAAGAGAACAAATGTGATTTTAAATAATCCTAACAAACATCTGCATGCAAGGATAATTCAACTGCCATTCAAATCCCATTCAACTTTATCTATCTTGCAACAAGCTCTGCTGTGCTAACACCGGTCTGCTCATCAATCTCTCACTTCTTTTTGCAGGCAAATAATCTCCTTCTGATCTCAAGTAAGACCAGACTACAAACAAGACCATATTACCAGTTCAGTTGAGGCCAAATTAAAGTTTCTCTCATTCTCCACAGTTTTTCTCCTACTTGCAGGATAAGAAAGAGAAAATTTATCTCTAGTATTTATCTCCTAATTCCTTTACAACCTATGCCAGCAGTCAAAAACGCTGAGCATTATTCTTTTATTACATTTTGTTAAAATTTGTGGGGTTTAGTACATTTTTACATATATAAATCTACTGGAAAGTCTACTGTACAGAGATACTCTGATCACATACATAATTCCATACCTAGCAATTTTTTCTTCCTATGTGGAACTCAAGAAAAAAAAATTACTTTTCCATCTTTTATGATCCTTTTCCAGTTCTACCTCACTCTCATTGTTCCTACCAAACACTACAATGTCTTATAGTGTGGACCTTTCCACTCTTTTTGAGCTGACTGCAGTTACTTCCTACCTTCTTTCTCTTTTGCTTCAAACATGTGTTAATTGGTTAATTCGTACAAATTTAGGACCTTTGGCAAATCAAGACAGAATCCTTCACTGAGTCAGAGATCCAAATGTGAGGAACAGGATTTAACATAACTTTCCTTTGGATGTCAGAAATTACTTGTTTTTCTCCTTGTACAAGCTCTCCTCTAGGGTTAGCTTTTAATTCTTGGAAGATTTCTTTAAATTTTTATTTGAACACCTAAATTATATTTTAAGTGCTCTTAACTGTTCTGATCTTCAGGAAACCCCTTGGGTTCAAGTGAATACAATTTTTTCTTTCCCCTAAGATGTCCAAAACATCTTAAAAGCTGACAAAATGCATCCCCATTTAATTCTTTATCAAAACATGATGTAAAAGTCACAGTTCATTATTTTCCATTTCCAGATACCAATAATATTATCAACACATAAAAGGAAGGAAGGCATGAATATTCCAAGGGGCATCCTTCTTCTCTTTAAAGTCCTGAAGAAACAGTTTCCATTATTTCTATTAAGATCAGTTTCCTACCATGCACACACAGAGAGTACTACAGCAATTTTCCTTTCAATTTTTTTTAATGAAAATCAGAAATATGTAAAGTCTCAAATTGTGAGTGATGCAGTTTGCATCCTTTCCTGTGCATTCCTTCCCTTCTTTTTACTATTCCAAGTGTGTCAGTCATCAAATGAAGCAATTTAGTTTTTCTTGTCTATCCATCTACCTATCCATCCACCTGCCCTTGGCTTACAAAGGGATACGATTTTGCCTCTAAGCTATACAATTAAATGTAGAAGTCGTTGATGTGCTATATGCTACTAGTTATTTGCCTTTGCTAGTAACAGAAAACAATACTGTTCCTATTTTTTTTTTTTATTAAGTCTACCAACTACCAACACATGCCCTGAAGTCATTATATGAATAAATCCCCTTATATATTTACTACTTAGGTAAAACATTACATTTAAAAATTCTTTTCACTGACATCACTTATAAGATTTAGAAAATATAAGCCAGGCAGTTCCAAGTGCCTTATATAATCTCCAATGTTACATTTGAAGAAACATCATAGTATTCATAAGTTTAGGTCTATTTGTTCCAGGAAAGACCTAAAAGATTATAACACAACATGTGTATACTGACTGAAATAATAAAATTTCTGGACCAAGTAGGAATCCATATTTCTGAATTAAGAAAAACACTGGTTTAAAACTCTGTCTTTTTCAGACTATCAGTCTGTTTAATTCTGATCTAGACTGAAAATGCATTAAAGCATGTTTTCCACGTCTTGGCAGTGCAAAACGTACCAAGAGCACCCCAATGTTTTCACTCAGTTGTTCAGCCCTAAGAGTCTCCGCTCCAACTATTCAAGTGAGTGTGGGAAAAAGGGAAATCTCCGAGAGAGAGAGAGGGTAAGAGTCAAAAACAGCTAGTCAGGACAGCAATCACTGTACCTCCTCTAGGACATGAGCAGGTAAGGATCTCCTTCCACCAACCTAGTATTTCTTACAGTAAAGTAAAATCAAGGTAAGAACAAAATTATTTTAAATTTTAATATTCATGCTATATATGTCCTTATAGCACCAGAGTAGTCCTCTATCATCACATTTGTTTATGCTCAACATTATGCAAAATTTGGTTTTAAGTCTTTATGTAAAATCTTGGTTAAATCACACAGGTAACCTGCAGAGGTTTTTAAACATCCAGCTCCAATCTAAGCTTTTAATGTCCAATGACTTCAGTGGTATCAGGATTTAAATAACTTTAGGGATCTGCATCTCAATCTCTCAGTACCCGCATTATTTTCCAATTACAGATTAAAAATGCTGCCCACACCAATGAGAGAGAGAAGAATTACTAGGCACGCACATGATAGTTTATTTGATAAAAGCCTTTCTCTCCCAAGATTGTCAAAGGAAAGCACAACAGTTCCACAGGAAACCTGTCCCTTTACAACAGTCTCTGGGGAAAACAACATCTCTGTTGACAGGTAACATTTGTACTTTTCCCTAGGAAGTACACTTTGGTACGAATCTAATTACATCTTTTTCAGTAAACTTGCAGCTGTTGACAAACATACTGAGTGTAGGGCTCACTGTCTTGGCAAACACATTGGAAACTGAGACAACCATTGCTAGAACAAAAAAAAAAAAAAAAAATCATTAATTTGGCACAAGTTCTCATGACCATTAACAATCCATGTGCGCTACAAAATGGTGGGGATAAAGGGGTGTTTGCTGTACGCCCGCTCTCAGTAAAAACCTTATACAAAAGAAAGTTGTTTTGAAATACACAATGCCAATATTTTGTACCCTGAAGAAGCAAAAGGGAAGCACCAGTTTGTGACAGTGATGACATGAGTTTTAGAGCCTTGCAGGACCCAAGTTCTATGACAGCCCCAGATACATTATTACTTGAACTCTGTTGTTGTTTCCTGAGAGAAAGGAAACGATCAACTACAGCCTGTAATTTTCACATACCTGGAGATTTCAATTATATCCCTCAAAAACAAACAAGGAAAAAGCAGGGCAGGTGCTAAGGACACTTTTGTTTTAAAGCTTTATTCTGTTTACTACTGGAAAGTTTCACCAGGAGTAGCAACTTTTACTCTCACCGTTTCCATTCAGTCTGATCCTGAATTCATACTGCTTACCCTTCAGTTATTTCTTCTACTCCAGTCAAGTTTTGTACCCACCCTCCTGCTCTGATCACGGACAGCCACTTTGCAGCTCAGACAACTTCCTCACAGCCCACATTCGCACTTCTGACCCCCTGCAAGGTCCTTAGAACTCATTTCCTTTAATTTCAAGATAAAACTGAGTCTTGACATGTCCCTTGAAGCTAATCAGACCTACATTCCATGCTGCTTGCAGCCATAAAGTGAAAAGCACAATTCCTTTACATTTCCTGTCCTGCAGCCAGAACAACAAGGATCTTGCACTAAGCATTAGACTGTATCAAAGTGACTAGCAGGTCATTTTTTACCTTTTGGCACCGTAACTCACTGTGGGAAGAGCTGAGGCTCAAAGCGATAGGAAAGAGTCTGGACACAGTGCCTTTAAAAATAAAAAACAAGCAACAGATACCAGAGAAGCTCGTTTCCACCTGAAGTCTTTTCAGGAGCCAGATTCTAAACCTGGTGAGTTAACACTATAACTAACTGGTTCAGAGACATGTTAGGCACGATACAGGACGGACTTTCACCTTCGCAATATATACACAGCATTGGATCGATAGGTAAAAACTTTAGAAGAACATTTGACATCTGAATATTCATCTATGACAGCCAAAACATCACATCATACCATGTCAAAGATGAATACTTTGACAGGTAATGATGACAAAGCCAGCTACCAGCCACTTACTTTTCAGGACTAGAGCTTGACCAATCTGTTTTCACCACTGCTTTTGGTATGTACGGCATCAAGAGGTTCAATTCCCCTATGACAGAGGACCATTTTGAATAATTTTAAAACAAAACTAAAGATACGGTGGAAGCTCCTCTAATCCTAATGAATATAGAACAGACTAGTAGGTAGACACAAATGTTAAATTGAAACATGCATAGAGACTGTGATCGAAAGGACATTACTTTAACCACATGATACAATTTGCTGAAATATGAATACTAGCATGAGAATTGAATATACGTATTATATGTTACTATTGGCGGGGGGGAGGAGTGCATTTCGGAGTCTAAAAACATTTTTCATTATTTAATGAGATTCATCAACAATTTAATTAAAACCAAGTCTCTCTTTCTCACAATACTGAATGTGTAGATTAACACATTGGCAAAGCATAGGTCTGGAAGATGAATATATGACAAGACAGTATCAAAAAACAAAAATTACATTCAACTAGCCTAACTTTATCAGGAAAAAAAAAGACACATTAACATCACTTATTAATACACTGTCTCTTTACAAAAGACTAATTAACTTAACTAATTAACTTAAATGTGTCTAACATCCCAAAAAACAATCTCAATCTATGATGCATCTTCCCTGCCCTCCCTCTTTTTTATGTATGCTCAGTGATCACTCATTTACTTGTATGCAGGAAAAGAGCTTTACAGCTGGAACAAAAACACTCTTAAGTGTTCAGTGCTGGGACTGACAATGTTGTCTGAATGGTAAAGGTTTTGGTTTGGAGAGGGTTTTTTTCTTCATTTGTGTTTGGGAAGGAAAGGGGTAGAAAGGATCGCTTGTTTCTATATCCATTCCTCTAAAAATGTATTTCTAACAGATTGCCATACCTTATTCACAAACCATACCACCAAATAAATTTCTTAGATCAAAAAATATGTTTGTGGATATCTAGGAACAAAAGGGCACATAGGAAGTGAGAGATTAATACCCTCATTGCTCCATTATTTTCCAATCACATAAGGAGCACTTATAAATGGAAGAGCTTGAGTAGTTGATCCTTAACCTAATCGTTGGATATTGGCATACATATATCAGTTGGCCTCCCAGGGGTCCTGTGAAAGGCAGTCAGTGAAAGTTTCTAACTCCAGTTCACCAAATGTGCATACGAAATAAAAGTCATAAATATTTTTTTCTAATCTTCAAACAGATTTGCAGGAACAAGAAAAGATGCTCTTGATGACATTTGTAAAGTAACTTTTCTGAACGGACCTGAAGATTGAAAATCACCCAAGCTTTTCTGTAAAAGGCTTTGGCTTGTTGTTTTTGGGGGGTTTTTTGTTTTTTTTTTTAAATAGACTGCATTTACAGCTTGCATTCAGTAACACCCAAAATTGTTATGGCTCACAGTGGTCAATTATTATCATATCGGATCTCAAACAAAAAAACAGTGATTAAAGTGCAATTTACACGATTACATAAAATATTTCACCCTCCACATATCAAAATGAAACACCAGGTTCAGCAAGTTGAGACACTAAATAAATATGCCGGATATATTCACACTTTGTGTTGCTATAAAGTTTTACTTTGCCTCAAGCCAGTTTTGACTCAGGCATTACAACAGATCTGATAAACAACATTGGTATTTCTAATGAAAAAAGGCAGTTCACAAGATCAGGGGAGAATCAGCAAGACTGCTTCCTGAGAAGTTCAGAGGCAAAAACACTTTAAGGATTAAAAAGAGATGTAAACAGAACTCCTGGAAACTCCAAGGAAGACAGCTGTAAAAACTACACACTTCACAAGGAACTTGCTCTGTCTTATGAATGTGATTTAGGTAGTAAATAGTATTGAAAGGCGGTGGTTCCCTGGTACCTGCAGCAACACAAGTGAACACAGAGTAAAGGGAGGAACTCACTTAAGTTTGATCCTGATAAAGTAGATTAATATTTTCTCATTTCTTCACCTGTATATTTCATAGCGAATGCAGTATGCTATATCAAATCTTGTAAGCAACTCTTTCAAACTAGTATTTTATTTTAAATTGACTTAAGAATGGTCTCATGGTAACTGTTCAACCTTACTGTATTCCAGACCTTCACACACAGTGCTCCTCCTACACACTCCCCAGTAAATTGGTGCGGAGTACGCAGAAAGTAGCAAAACAGGTCTTTGCTCAAAACTTTACTGGTTGGGTTTGAGAGCTTCAATAATAGGGTTCATAAGAAAAAATACTGGTTTCCAGCAATAACTGCATAAGTTCTTCTCATGTCTGAAATGTGGCAAAAATACTAACAGGCCTGGAAACGTATCTTTCTGAAAACACTGAACTACTTCTGTCAGAGAGGTCTAGGGGCCAAGAATACATTATTCACTTAGAGTTTGATATCAGACTGGGAGGAGCAGGAAGAAACTGGGAACATCAGCAATTTCCAGAGTTTGCTTTTCAACGGAACAGTAACAGACTTGAACAGCATTGGATTACTATACTCTAATCTCCACATTTCTAGGACTCAAAGAATATTTTTTCCTCATTTTTATGCTTCCTAATTATGACTTTGTCATTGAAACTGTGTTTTACAATCTTACTTTGAATGAAATCAATAGAATATTTGATTCACAGATTCAGAACTCTTAAGGTATTGGCATTAAAATAGACTTCTTTGTCATTTGAGTTCAGACTAGTTCACCCAGCATGCATCTGTAAATTTTAGATGACCAATGCATAAAAAGCTGACTTTGTTCTATTACTTTATAAATGCAATATGAATCAAGAAAAAAATAATATGCTTTCACATTCAAAGTGCATGACAGACTAACTTACCAAGTGTCATCACCACCAAATTTTTTACCCTCAAGCCTCATTTATATTGGCTTCTTGGATTTTATTCAGGTATAGAATTTGCATTTAGATTGCTCTCCTAGAGGGAAAAAAAATACCAAACCAAGCCCACTCTGAAGTCCTGTGACTTTTTTTAACCTTAATGCAGCAACAATCACAATGATTGCATGTGGCTGAAAACATTTTAGCATATCAAGCTGCATTTCAGTATTCCCCATTTAACCAATCCAAATACCATCAGGTATTATTTTATCCTTTCCTTATTCAAACTGCAAACAGATTACAACAGTCAAGATCACACTTTGTGTTATGAAAGGTTAGATAGTATTTCCTGCCATGCTAAATATATAGTTAGTAAACCCAAATAAACTTACAAAGATAAAAAGAAATGTGTTACACTTAACAAGAAAAAAATCTTGAACTCTTACGTCTTAAAATTACTGAA
>JAOXJK010000012.1:89878846-89895043 GCA_025774025.1 Xenus cinereus
ACTGAAATTAATACAGTTGCAAAAGGATTTTATATTGGAAATAAACAGCAGACTTACCATGTTTTGATATAATACTTCAAATGCAGATATTTTACAAGCAAGGCTAATAATGTGACCATGTGATATTAAAAACACATTATATAATTTCTTGTAGTCAGTTAATTTTTCCCATTACTTTTTGAAAACCTAAATAAAACTCCTCTTAGAATGTCTTTCAGACACCATAAAAATAGCCAGAAGACTGTAATACACTTTTCTACGATTTTTACAAATTCAGAATGAGACAGCTACATATAAGTAAACATGCAGAACTGGGAAAAAAAAAACCAACCAAAAACCCAAAACACAAATGAACAAAAAAACCAGAACTGCAACACTTAATTAATTTGCAGGTCGAATTACTAGTATTGCAAGCAACCTTTTGGAGGAGTCTGCCTCCTTTAAAAAGGGATAAGGGATTGATAATCAATTAAGAGCCTGACCTAGGACTTCGAACAAATGTAAATAAACACAAGTAAAATTCTATGAAGCAATTAAACGAAGCTTAAGTAAAAGCTAAATGTCAAAAGTGGCAATATACACACCTATTTGAAGAAAGAGAGAAAGGAGGCCTCCCTCTCCTACAGAAATGTTGGCCATTCAAGCTAACGAAGGGATGGGTAGCGAGAGGGATCATGTATCCTTTAAAAGGGCTAACTGAGCAAGTACAACCACATGTAACTGCCTTAAAACCTGCCTCAAAATCCACTGAAGTCAACAGGAAACCTTTGCCCTGGATTGTATGTTATCTGGATTAACTCCAAAGGCTTCACCTCATCGTTAGGACCCCCATGTGCCAGCAGGCTCCAATTGTCCTGGCCAGCCTATAGCCACCCTCCTCTGCAACCACATCCTCCTGCACCATCCCTGAGGACCAGGAAATTGCTGATGAACAACCAATATGTCTTGGGTAGACTTGAGGTTTACAGGCTGGTCAGGACAACTGCAGCCTGCTGATGAACCCAAGGCCCTGAGAGATATAACCTGACAAGAGTAAAAACAATACGACTGAGTTATCACCCGGGTGTATGCACCTCTCTTTTATGCCCTGTGATTTAAAACAATGCCCTGAAACATGTTTAATAGTCATACTCATTTACAATTTTTTATCTTCCCTAGAGTAAGCTTGGTAACCAAATTCATGTTCTGAACACATCAACAGAAAATGTTATTTGTAATATTATTAGCTGCAGAACAAAAGGCCAACAATAACCAAGAAGCTACCAAACATCACATCCTTGACTTCCACTTAAAAACATAACATTTGTTCAGGGCTGTTCACCGATTATTACTGCTTTTGTTCACTGTAATCAGAGTATGCTTGTACAAGCCAGCATTGCAAGCTGGACACCAAAACAGAAAGGAAAGGTCTGATCTACCTCATCAGCCCATCCTCTGTGTATATAATTATCACAGGAATATAACAGCGGTGGCTGAGTTAAATCTGATGGAAACTAAAATAGATCTTTTCAGACTGGAATAAAACTGGTTTGAACACATGCCACAAGTTGCATTTGGCACAGAAGCATCCACAATACAGCTTGTTAAGAGTATGTCTCACTCTCTCAAGACGAGAGCATTTATCAAAAGTAGCAGTCACAGATTTTGAAAGTTCTAAAGCTGTCAAGAAAATGCTAATTTAATAAATGCAGATTTCCATTGGGTAGAAATTCACCATGATCTCAATGTGAGCGCTTCAAGAGTATTCAAAACTAGATGCATATTATGCTGCACATGAGATGACGCTTCACCTCAGATTCATCTTTCAAATAAAGTAACGCTTAAAGTACAGAATAAATGGAGCCATAGATATCAATATGGTGCATATGATAGCTGATGGGTGACAATGACAAGGCTGCCCAATATTTTGAAATTTGGTCTGTTATATAGATTTTAAAAAATTAACTTTACAAGGTGCCAAGGACTTGCCTTCCACAGACATATTCGTAAGTAATTTTACTCAATTCAACTTTAACCACTATTTTTAAAATTTTACAGTTGCAGTTTAGCTGTCCTGGGGATTTTACATACCTTGGATAAAAAATGATATCAAGCACTGCAAGGATGACTAAATCTGGCATGTGTGAATAAGGGTTGGTACCAGCTGCATCCTCTTGGTCCTGCCCAGTGAACAATCCTAGTAGCCAAGGCATTTCTCAAGGTCCTACATGCATGTACACATCTACCAGAAAATGTTTTGTTGAAACACCCAACCACCTGCAAAGAATTTGTGCCATTGATGATATGGAACCTTCTTCTACCTGTGTAGGGCTGAGCCACACTAAAAAGATCATCTGTAGGTGTGTCTTTAAAACTTCCTCCCTAGGCACTCCCAGTTTTCATGTCTGCGTAAGTCTCTGCATGGAGTCCTATCTCCAAAACTCTTGACAGTTTAGTACAATTAACACATTAATTTTGAACAACCACTGAAAATAAAAAATATCTTTAGAAACATAGAAATTAAATACCGAATCAGATCAGGAGTCCCCATAAATAAGTATCTTGCCTTTAACACAGTCAACACAAAAACCAGAAAAGAAAGGCCACGAGAGAAGGAAGTGAACGATGTGCACAGATGGGAGAAGGGCAGTGAGCTTCCATTTCCACCACCACTCACACTGATCTCTAGGAAATAGGTAGAGGAATAAGTTGAGGCTTATCGTGTACCAGCATGATGGTTACAACCACTGATCATTTATACATATAACTTTTTGGACCTTACTAAGTCTTTTGCTATTGAAGATTAAGATGTACATTTCTCAAGTCTTAATCACCAAAAACTGTATGTTAATTATATTTTACTAAATAGTGTTCAACAGATACATAATATATTATGTGTTTAATCACCAATTCACACCAACACCATTAAAGTCTCAAGCTTCCCAAGATACACTGCATAGGCACTTACAGTATCATACATATTAATGCATACATATATGGTATGAGAAAAGTATTTTCCTTGTTCCAAACTTTAAACATAACTGAAATTGTTAGATTAATTTAGATGTTGGAAATAACATGTCAGTGAGATACTCTCTAACATTTAAAGACTTTGGTTATGAATGGAAAAAATTATTTTCTGGCTTTTTGCGTGTGTCTGTTTGTCCAAAAATGTGCTATGAAGTTACAAGATTCTAATTGAAGACTGAAAGTTTCCTGGGAAATATCTTGAGCAAGACTGTATTTCTCAATGAACCAGTAACAGAATTAGGAATTAGTTCAATAAGTATGAGCTGAATTAAGTTCCATTTTTAGTATTTCTTAATGCAAAGCATGACACAAGTGTTTATTGAAGTTAACAGCATTGCTTTCATTGTCACCAGCAGATTTCCAATGAGATTCAAAACATATTCATTTGCATTTGCATTATTTAACAACATAAATGTATGTACATTTGAAATCCAATCTAATGCTAAAAAAGGAAGAGAGGCTGAGAAACACTGAAACAACAAGGGTTTTTTTACCACATCTGATCTGCTCTTTGTAATCTGCAGTGTTTCACCAGATGGTGGCGGGTGCCATAGCACCTCAACAGTGTACTTCTGCCATAAAAACAAATATCTATTTTTTCTCAGTATTTCACTGATCATACAATAAAACACTCTATACAACTTCATACACAGCCAAAGCTCTTAAAAGAACTGGAGTCAATAATTTTATGAAACACCCGTTGGCAGCCATTTACACTTCTATGTGTTTTAAGATTATTTCATACACATGTAACACATACATGTGCATCTGTGTACACAAATGCGTATACTTACACAATATTGATACTTAATAAACACTGGTATTCATAATTCTTACATTGGTCTCGTTTATTACTTGCTTGCTAATTGTCTACTACTGCTTCATTTCAGAATATTACTAAAAAAATGCACAAATTGCCCACGCACTGCAGCAAAAACCTGCAATCCATGACCTGAGGTTTCTTTTTATGAGTTTCTAACTATCTCCTATTCATTCCATCCCTTAATCAAATCTGCAACCGCCACCTTCAATTTCTGATTAAATATTCCAATTACACGAACTTTAAAAAGTGCTCCAAAGAGCAAGTAATTCCTCCAGCTGCTGTTTTATTACTTTTTCTCACTTGAGTTTTGCTCTTAGCTATTAATAAAATAGTTCATCATTTAATTAACTGGGCTGATTGGCTGAAGACTTTCTTGCTTAATAAGCAGCCTGTGTTCTAGGTGAGCTGACATAACTACTTTAGCCAGCTCCTATGAACTATAGGGTGAGCTATTCCTATGTGTGAGGTAGAGGCAGTTCTGAACAAACTGTGCTCTGGAATTGTATGGAGAAAATTTACATCTAACATAGCACTGCTAATTAGCCTTGCTGAAAAAGAAAACTGGGATACTGTTCCTACAGAAATAGGCTTGGCATTTTTAAGATACAGAAAGCTATTTGCTTTGGGGTTTTTTTTGGTTTTATTTGGATGTCCAGGTTCATTTCCAATGAGATGAAAAGCTGTGCTTAAAGAGTTAAGTTTAAATACAAGTTCAGAAAAGCACACAAGTCTTAAGAACTCGCAAGAAACTTCAAACTTAAACTTGTGAAGTTCAGCATTTTCTTAAAACAGCAACAACAACAAAAAAAATCAGGATTTACCTTACCAGATAACATCAAAAATCAGAAGCAAAGGTACAAACAGTTAATTAATACAAAAAGCCCAAGTCCACATTCTCAGTTGAATAAAGGAAACAAGGGAAGACCCGTGGAGCCTCAGGGCTTTATGCCAAAAAATACTTAATTTCTAATTCTTCTGACAGTGAAACAGACTCAGCTTTCCCTGGAGCAAAACCTTTTGTACTTATTGTTTAAAAAATCCAATGTACTGTACAATTATTTCCTTTAGAGTCTGTGAGTCTGCTTTTCTTCTTCCTAATATTGCAAAGAAAACATTTACTTTTAACAGAACTTTGATTTAAGAATACAGAATGACTGATTTGCATCTCGTTAACTTTTTTCTGGTGTTAAAATAGTCAACAGTCTTGGAATGCTTTAAAACTCAGTGTCCTTCAAAGGTAGTTTCCTAATATACCTAGTAGGATAATACTAAAACCACAGTTATGATATAAACAATAAATTGTATTCATTTAGAAAAATACAGGAATGAACAAATGCATAATGTTTTGCTGCAAAGCTTTTATAAAAAATGGCACAAAGAACAGCAACTCATATTTGAATTGGAAATGGCTTTAAATCAATCTTTCAGAAGGATTTTATGAAACCCAGTATGTGTCAGTGTGAAATCTTCTAGATTCTCAAAACTGAGAGTGCATCTTTAAAAATACACATTTTTAAAAATTCTTACATTTGCTGACTGTTTTGCATTAAAGAGCAAATATTTTAAGTACCTGTGAATGACATTTTTCATACAATACTGTTATTCTGATGAAGTATAGCATATGAACTGACAAACATTTAATATAAAATCAGAACAAACTCTCAAGTATGTTTTATGAATGTTTGCTTTTGATTTTTAGTCCCTGTTCACAAATAGAAAATGACCTACCCTTTAGCACCCGCAAAGCCGTGTGCATGAGAATTCCTATTGACTTCCACTAGACTTAATGAAATTGTCATTTACTTACTCATGAGATTATATATTTGTATGTAGAAGTTGCTCACGGGATAAAACTTTCCAATAATATAGAAGGTAATGGATTTAGAGGGAAATTCCTAGTGGATCTGAAAACAGTAAGTCAGGACTCCTAACATCCAGAACAGATGACAAGTTTTGAAATGTCTCCTTAATCTTTACATATGGAAGCATGGCATCCTTGAGGAAAAACAGCACAAGTCCTGTGACAGGCTGGAAACTGATTAAAAGGGAAAGGACTAGGACAGCTCCTTCAAAAAATGGAAAAGCTCCAGAAAAGAATGAGAACATCATTCTGTTATGCATTAACATTCAATTACCCCAGGTGACAACTGAAAATGGAGGCTTAGTCAAGCCATGTTCCTTCCCCCATGTCTTTCTTCCCAAATGTCCAGGATATAATGCTCAGAAAAAATGGATTAATTCTTGTCTGTCAATCCAAAGGCAGTTGGATTTTTAACAACTGCTAAACTAGGAATTTTTCTCCCAGAATATAAGGAAAACGTACCTCCTTCCAGTGTTCACAGTTTTTCATTAGTTTCTCAATGTGTTTTCTCATTAATACAACTATGCACGTTGAATAAAAATGTGCTGCAGCATAGTCTAATCTTCTGTTATTCAACATGATAGTGACATTGAAGAAAACCCTAAAATTACAAAAACACAATTGCCATTTGAAGGGAAAAAAAGTATGATGAATGCAATTTCTTAAGCTCTGGGACAGAAAACTTTAGAGATTTAAAAAGGCCCAGGGGATTAAATCTTCCCTAAAAGACAAACATTTTAAAGAACAGCAGAGAAAATGCAGTACGTGCAAAACTTAATTAAACATACAGTATATTTCTCTAAGTTTTAGGTAAAGTTCCATTTTCATTATTCATAGAAATTACTCCACTGAATTACATGACAACTGTGTATTATTTACAATTTATATGGCCTCTAGGGATTGGCTTTGAAAGAGAATCTTAAGAGTCAGCTGATTTGCAAGAAATCAATATATAGCTCTTTCTTTCCATTGGAAAAACTGTCCAGAATAGCAGTGAGATCTCAGCTACTTAAAAATGCATAAAGACCAGTTCTTGAATACAAAGATAGACTCTTCAGCCTAACTGAAGCTAGGATGCCTAATCCTGTCAGAAGCTGGAAAAGCCTCCTGAGAAAGCAGCATGCTCCAGGCAATATATCAATTGGCTCTGCCTTTGGAGTTACAGTTTAAACTTGATCTTTCTGTGGCCAGAAGAACAGATACTTGCATGTGCAGGCAAGCATGGGTTGGGAACTACTGAACTCAGGTTTCTGGCACAGTGAGGAATCTCACCAACAGTCCCTTGTCCCTGTGCTTTTTTGGCACTCCTCCAGTCCTTTACCCTTCTTTAGGACCAGAAGTGCCTAGCTCCAACTGCATACAGGCTAAGAACTTCATTTGAGGCTACCACTTAAGACATCCCTCTTCATGAAGAAAGAGAAACAGGAACCTCTAAAAGGCAACTGGCTACTTTTTAAGAGATGTGTTTAAAAAACATAGGATGAATTGTTCCATAGAGTTGCATTGCACACTGATGAGTCCAGGCAAACCATACTAAGCCAACATGTGCAACTTCTTGAGAGAAAGTGGTTCAAGACTAATCCCATCCTTACTAAGTTGCTCATTCCTTGCATGCTGCTTATCTGCTTTGATCTTTTTTCCTTACAGCTCATTTAGAACACAGGTACTAAAGGCTATCTTCCAGTCGCACCCTCTCCCAGCTTGCTCGTGAGCCCCTGCAACAGTTCTTTTGAACTGCACACTCCAAACTACCTTCTCATCCCCATTTCACACACGTGCACTGCTTAATATTTAGTTATTTCCTCTGCAAACTCCTTCCACCTTTATGCACACCCTGACCATTATCCTTTCTTGGTTGTTGATGGTGTACCTTTCCACAACAGTCACCAAGCTATTCCGCTTTCTCCACATAAGTGGCTATCCGAAATACACCTACTAAGTAATGTAAGATCAAATCTTTAAATAAAAAACTGATGGGGTGGATGACACGCTGTTACTTATCTTCTAGCTTTCGCTAGGAAAAGGATATCTCTGCCAGAGGAAAAACAAGTTTTCATGAAGAATCTAGTGTACATTGGATATGCTTTTGGTCTAACTTTACTTCCATTCAATTACTGGAGAAATTGTCAGTTTGACAGATCAAAACTCATTGCCAATCATGTACAAAAATAATGAGCCTTAAATCGAAGTTGCATAGCCTACAGTTTTTTAAATAGTACCTTCTGTAGAAAGGACTGGGTTTCCTCATAGTGGAGTACTGAGTAGGCTCACACAAGTCAATTAATTACCATTCATGCTTTCAGAACACAGTTGTGATGAAAAATTAAATTAAATCCCAAATCCACTTTCAGCCCTTCTGAGCCTGGAAACATATCTAAATTATTCTGTGCACTTTTGCACAGAGGTGGTGAGGGGATTATGGAGGATTAAAACTGAAAGCAAGAATCTCTCCTTTGGCAATGGAAAAATTAATCTCCTCCTATGCCAAAAGAATGGACCCACTGTCTTATAAAATGTAGCTGTATAGAAGAAGCTCAGATCTACAGACAATGCAAGATTTAATTTTATTTTAAAAAAAAAGTGAGGTATGGGACTAAGGGAGAACAGCTTTTCCAGCCAACTTCAAAAACCACCTTGGAAATTATGGGTTTTACAGTACCTTGAAATAGTCTCCTTCCACTTTGTTTTTTACCACCTTTTTTTTTCTTTATCTTTGTTTTTTAACTTATAGCTTTATTTTTTTTAATGTTAAAAACAGGTATGAATTGAATAGTAATAAAACACTGAAGAAAACTTCAGGAAGAAAAAGCAAGATGCTAGAAATAACATTTTATAAAAACAAAAAAATGCAAACAAGTAAGGTTACCCAGAACTCTCCAGCAAATCAGTCAATTCATGTAAGTCACTTTTCTTTTTGTGATTTGTATTATTGAGCTCTCCGTTTGATTCCTCCCCTTCACTGCTTTCTGGGACTCCTGCATATTTCTATTATTATGGGGTTATGGAAAGAAAGGAAAGGTCCCTTACATATCACATATCAGAAAACTAAATGAAATCCTGCAGCCACTCCACATATGCTATCTCTTAATCCACTTCCTGATGGGTTTTTCTGTTGTGTTGGTTTGGGGTTTTGTTTGGGGTTTTTTTGTTTCTTTGTTTTAATCAAGGAACTTGATACTTAGGAAAAAAAGAAACAAGATCAACAACAAAAGAACACATTGAGCAAGTGGTAATATAATCCCAACATTATGGCTTTTTCTAAAGGATGTGAAATGTTCCAGTTTAAAAAAAAACGTGAGTAAAACTCAAAAAAGAATATTTCTCACACATGTTTATACAAGGAACAATTATTAACCAGTAACCATTAATGCAGCTGGATGGAGCCTGTATTTATCCCTTATATTCCACAAAGATATTTAGGAAATGCAAGAGTTACATTCACTGATTTGTCACCTGTTTCAAAACTGAAGATGGTAGAAAATACTACTAGGGTGATAAGACACCATTTCATTAAAGTATCATTAAGCTCTGTAGAGTTTTAACTTATTGAAATTCATAAGGGAAATAACTTTGTACATCATATCAAAAGCAAGTATTGAAAGACCTGAATAAGTTAATTATACAGTGAATTATTTTAATGCTATACTGAATTGATTAGACTGCTTTCAAAAAGACAGTAGAAAATGCTTGAATTATAACAATAGAAAACAGAGAAACAAAAACTAAGCCAAGGAAATCAGAGTAAGATACATTTAGAAAAATAAAAGAATAGAACAAAGAAGCCAAAAGTGACACTGAAAGCAAGTTAGATGTTGAAATTTTTGTAGGCATCCTGACTCACACCCACAACCAACCACAGAGTATTTATTCAGATGAGGGATGATTTGAATAAACCATATGTTATATAAACATAACAGCGTGACTCAAAATTGTTGTGAAAACAAACCCTTGGCTTATATATCACTTCTTAAAGAAAAGCAGTTCAGCCAGGGACGGCTAAGGGGAGCATTGGGGCTTTTTGTTTGCTGGAAATCAAGTTGTGCAATTTCAAATAAAATGCAGGAACCATTACTTACTGAAAAGTTACTCTGGCTTTCTCCTACTACAAGAATATTTTAACCATGAAACCCAAGAGTGTTCACATGACCCAGGCTCAAAGTGAAGGAGGAGTTTACATAATGATCACCGTTTGCTTCTCATTTTACATTGAAGTCTGATCATCTGTCTGGCTATATTGTTAATTTGTAAACGTGTGGGTATTACAAGTTTTTTGTGGCTACTCAAAAGACAAACAGCTAGAGGAATACACTGCACTTCTAAAATGATGCATCAGTCCACAGACCATGGCTAAGCATATCACTAGCTTATTTTTAAGTGAAAATCATGACTGCATTTTTTCTATTCGATATGAAATGTATGCTTTGTGCATGTTTTCTTTATACTTGTTTTACATGTTTTTCAATATGCATTTAAGTTTACAGAAAGAAAATAGCCAATGGCAGTCAATGTGTTCAACAACTGAAAACACTGTGGGTGTTTCAAATTGAAACAGGCAGATTTAAGGAACTACCACAAATATTCTACATTACTCCCACCCGCCACATCTTTCTGTAAACTTTGACTGCTTCTTTTTCTGATGATGACAGTAAGTATGTGCAATGTTTGGTTTATTTAGCTCCCAGCTCCTTCTGTCCATTATTGGCAAACACACGCTAAGAATTACTACAGAAAATGCAAATATTATTCAAAATCCAAACTATTCTGTTCAGTCTGACAGAATATTAATCCAAACCTGCATGTTTGAAAAATCAGTTTGCTATATGGTGGATTTGCCCTCAGTTGACTGTTTACTGTTCCATTTCAGAGATCAGCTGCTTCTTTTCCTTTACTTCGACTTTGCTTTTGGTGCCTGCAGGTGTGCATTTGTGAGGCTACCAAGTCCTTGTGGAATGCGGCACTACTAATGACCTCTCATTTCCCAGAGACCTTGCACTTGTATGCTTTTAGCGTACTAGAGCACACTTCACCATGAGGCTCATACAGTGCTTTGTAAAACATTCTCTCATTCAGGTTGACTTTACGGTGCAGCACTGCACTTTCCTCTAACTTTTGAATATATTCGCCACATCCGATTGAGTTCGACAGAAGGGAGCTGCCTTAAACATATTAATTAAATTCTTACAAGTTTCATTAAAAAAAATAAGTGGCCGAGTAGATCATTAAGTAATAATTTGTAATTTAGGACCTTATGTCATCCAGAGGCAGCGTCCGGACCAAAACTCAGCATGTTCTGGTTAGTTTGTAACTACACATACGGGCTGCAGTTTCTCCTCAGCCAAAAATACTGGGTAGGAGAGCACAGCAGAGACAAGAAAGTAAAGCGAGGGGGTAAAGGACTAATCAATAGAAACCTAGGGATGTTAATTCCACTACTCATGAAACAGCTTTGTTTGACTTCTACCAGCCAGGTTTGAAAAAAAAAAAAAAACAAAAACAAAAACAAACCAACCCAACCAAAAAACCAAAATCTTCTGGAGTCAAGATGAGATTTGTCATTCTATGAGTTTTGGGTTGGACTCTCCCTCCTTACTGTGTCCAATGTATTTGCTGTGCTGCACAAGTCTTTAGATACTCACGGAAATACCCACTGGGGGCTGCAATCAGTTTCAGGGGTTGCATCTGTCGTACATTCTAACTCTGCTGCTGTCAGGCAATGATTCCTTGTTCTGTAGCATATTGTTACAATAGTGGAACGAGTCCTTGTTCACAACTAGGTCTTCTAAACATAAAAATAAAAATTTAAAAAAAAAAACACTTTACGTTATTTATGTCAGTAACAGAAATGGATGATTAAATGCATTTGGTTCTTTTTGTTACCAATTTTGCACACAAATTTTCCAGTTTCACTTCCTGCTATCTGCCTCAGCTGTGCTCGTATTTTGTTTGTTCATTTGTTTTCAGTAGCAGGAATGCTTAGACTTTCCAATTTCTATGCGATGCAGAAGCCAGATATAGTACTGGATTCCTGCACCAACGTTTCATTTGAACAAAACACAGTGCTGCTTTTTTTCTGCAAAGATGCTAACTGCAAGGATTACCCAGAGCTCTCCGGTGACTATGGAATCATGTGTTTAATGAGATAGATGCTGATTTACTGCTTGAAGCACAAACCTACAAGGACAATTACACCGTTTGAAGGACAAGTGACTGAGCAACACTGATAAAAGCGAACAAAAGGACTATAATCAGTATCCTACTAACTGCAAAAAAGCTGGATGTTAAAAAAGGAAAGCCATTACACACATTCGAAAACCAGCAGAGTTGAAACACTACAGAAGTATCACCTAGTTTGCTCCTCCCAGGAAAACGCTGGTGAATCAAAGCTGTGCTGTGTCATTGCAAAGATGACAGCTGTTAGCACCAGTTACCGTAGGAGCAATAAACCTCGGGTGTTGCAGCCCTACTATTCGGAGTGATTTGTTCTCTGCTGCTTCCTTCGGAAATAAGTGTACGCACACTTAAGTCTACCATACAGGTTGGGGAATCCCCGTCCTTGGAGCTTTTCAAGACTTGCTGTGGCTACACAAAGTCACAGCTGAGCTCAGCCAGCACTGGAAATAGTCACACATTTATTTGTCAAATCACACAGCAAAGAGCAATGTGTATATCATCAGCCTGAGTCACTTCTGGGTTAGTAGCAACGAGAAAAGAAAAAAAAACAAACTAAAAAAGCCTACAAAAGACCATTTCTGACAGGTCAACTGATACTTTTATCTCCCTAAACAGTTTTGTCAGGACCATCATACGCAAGTCTGACATATTTCATGCGTACAAGGCTTGAGGTCTCTTTTTCTTTGCGATTTCTTCAAAACATAAGATTTCTCTCACTTAACACATGACAATGAAGAATTGCGTTTAATCAAATGGCAAACCGCTGAACCGAGCAGACAGCAAGACAAGCAAAGGCCGAACGAGGGCAAACTTAACTGCTAGTACTGTGGGAGATGGGCTGCTGGACCACTGCAGCAGCAGGGAGGCAGAGCGCAGATGTCGAAGTGCCTCACTCCAGGTCTGAGGCTAGTGGCCGCAGAAGCCAGTTGTGACAGGAAAAAAGCCTTTAAGAATGCAAGCCCTTTGTGAAAGGAAAGAGAGAGTCAGCCGAAGGACAAAAGTCCCCTTAGTCGGGCAAACTAAAGAGATCCTAATGAAACAAGAAAGAGCTCCCTTTTTAACCGTAAGTGCTATCAAGGGCATGAGGAACAAGAGAAATAAGAGAATAACAGCTGTGAGCTATGCAAAGGATGAACGGGAGAGAACAGGTCTGTATGCAGTGGTAGAAAAACGTCTAGAGTGAAATGCAGATTTTAGAAATGCACATTCCAAGGAAAATATATATATTTTCAGAGCCAAATGAATTACACTTATGCATGCATACAATGCACAGGCTCTCTCCCTTGATTTTTGTAATGCTAAGAATGTCAAAACAGGGAAGTGTGGAATACTGATGCATTATTACATGTAATCCTTTAATAGCAAAACTTTATCCTTGGCAGATTAAGAAAAAAGTTTTAAAAATTATTATTAATGTGTTCTAGAGGAAGGTGGGAAGAACTCTGAGAGCTGCTCTGGCTTTTGGTTGGGAGGTTCAAGCACATGGATTATGAAGCTGATTATAAATAAGCACTGCATATAATAAATGCTTGTTGAATTCAAGTCTTAAAAAAAAAATTATTCACCAAAATGCTGGAGGAATGAGTGTCTTCAGTATTTCAGGCTTGTTAAAACCATCTGTCTAATATAAGGAATTTAATTTATTCCAAATTTTAAATCCACAGAATCCAGAGAAGCTTTGGGGAAAAACCCGAGCCAGGTGCAGCAAGCTAAGCACAGCACTTAATACCAAGGAGGAAGATATATTTCCACCTCTCAAGTACTGGCTGTCATGCTTGCTTGTTCAGAAAAATAAGCGCCATGGCAAACAGTAGCAAAGAAGCCCAGGCCTGGACCTCACAATATTTGAGAACAGCCTCACCCTTGCAAAATGCCCCTCACACACATGATTAGGGACACCATAAGAGAATCAAAAACAGATACGGTTCCAGTCACCCAAAGCTCTTGAGATTTGGCCTCCACTGTTTGAGCATACAAGTGTGCATGCACACAGACTTTCTCAAGTACCTAGCCCTTGTCCTTTCAAGCATGCATTTACAGCACTGCTTTCAGCATAACCAGTTTTGTGGTTTTCCCTTCATCTCATTCTCAGTCTCTGAAGGGATCTGTTTTGTGCATTCACAAAACACAGTAACAAAATATATCTGCCACGTCTTGAATATTTTACTGAAGTATATCCTATATTCTTCTACACAGACAGCAGAATTTTTTCCATCAGCCAGGTTTTTTTCATTTACAGCTATTTTCTGAGGCACTGCATAAGTGTTTCACTACCAAAACAGAGTTATCCCATATGAAAATCACTTCAAACATATAGAATAAAAAAGAAAGGACTCTCTCAGGCAGTTCACTGATTATTGTTTTAGTTATTTACTGACATTTCTCTAGCACTTAGTCTGCACTGTCCGTGAACATAAACACTGTCTAGTATAATATACAGCAGCTTTGTAAAGGTAGAGGGAAGGATCTTCTGGTCTTTCGCAGTGAGAGATTTATTTATTTTTAGGTTTATGTGCAAGTTTGTCCTTATTTCACAAAGAACATGTTAAAAATTTAAGACAAAGATTCTTCTAATGTGCTGTTGAGACCAATTCCCCATTCCTGATTATTTGCCCACAAGCTGACCCTCGCGCTTCTTCTGTAATCGAGAATAGGCAACAGAGAGAGCAAATTCTACTTCAAGAGGGACATCTCTATTCCCTACACGCACCACAGGCCTACTGAAGCTAGCTGGAAATCTTGTCTATTTTTGTTTGAATGCCCACAATAAGAGTTCAGCAGTTTCTGATCTCTCTCATACTGAGTGTTCAGAAGTTTTGAAGACAACTGGGAAAGCTTCTCCCTATACATGCAAAGAACCTCTCCTCCTGCAACAGAAGTTGGTTCTCATATCTGACTGCTGTTCTAGCAGGTTTATTGCCTAGAGGCGAAGAATGCCGTTTACATTAACAAGCTTGCCCTCTGATCTGGGAATGTGGCACACTCTTATCCAGTCCCACAGAGACAGAACCATGTGGGCTCAGCACAATGGTGATAAGCCATCTCTTGGGTAGGAGTGGTGGTTCCTTCTCATTATAAAAGTTGGAACCTCAAAATATCCTCCAGGTAAACTGGAAAAGCAGCATTTTGTATCATTTCTGAACTGAGCCCTCCTGCCTTTTCCTTACACAGAGAAATAGCTGGGGAAAACACACAGCAACCAAAGCTCCATGCAGAACACTGATTATTTTCCATGGTCCCCCCCTCATCAAGTGGGTAAATAGGAAGAAAGTTTACAGAAGACGGTTCAGATACCTACTGGAGCACCTGCAGACACTCAGTGAGAAGGGATTCCCCTTGAACATAAAATGACAAAACTTTTCCATTTATTTTGCATCTGAGTGATTTGATTTAAAGCATTGTAACCAGCTTGAAATTCACATTTTAACTGGAAACTTTTGTGCTTACATAGCTATAGGAAAACCCTGACAGGAGAAGATGTGCAAAACCCCTTTTTAAACTTCTATAGCCAACTCAACCTTCCATGCCTGTCACCTTCTCCTTCCTTCCTTTTCTTACCCTCTTCCAGTATTTGCAACAAAATCAGCTCTAAAACAACCTTTCCTTGCCTGACCACATACTCAGGATTTACTTCTTACACAGCCCAATCTATATTTATAGGTCTTTTTAGATTCTTATGTAAAAATACAAGATCTTGAACTCAAGAATAAAGAGGTAAAAATCTATTGGCAATACACTAGCAGATAGCATAACAACACATGGAGCGAAGGGCAAACTAATGCATACGTTGTTAAGTTTCCCAAGCTACAGGTCTTTCTAGGTCTTATGCACTATCTTTAGCTAACGGGCTGCAGGTTAGCACAAGCCCTTAGAATCTAGTGCTGTGCTTCACAAAAGTTAGCAAAATCTCTCTAGCATAAACAAGAATTCATTGGGAATTGTGCACCATTTGTTCTTTGAGTCATTTCTTTTTCTCTCCCTTTATGTTTTCCAAACAGTCTTACTCTTGCTTTGTTTCATAACCTACTTCTCATACCTATTCCTCTATTCCACCCCTTCTCACTGTCCTGCTTCCACATTGCCTTCTACCCAGGACTGCAGCTCCATACTTAATGAACTATCCTGTGATACTTTCACAGTATGTCTGTCTACGTGGCTCACACAATATCATAGAATCATCTAGGTTGGAAAAGACCCTTGGGATCATCGAGTCCAACCATCTGCTCTACAAAGTTCTTCCCTACAGCATATCCCCCAACACCACATCTAAACGACTCTTAAACTCATTCAAGGATGGTGACTCAACCACCTCCCTGGGCAGCCTATTCCAGTG
>JAOXJK010000012.1:89901376-89921223 GCA_025774025.1 Xenus cinereus
CAGCCTACCCATATCTGAAGGGACCCTACAGGAGAGCCAGAGAGGGACTCTTTGTCAGGAAGCGTAGTGACAAGACAAGGGGTAATGACTTTAAATTGGAAGAGGGGAGATTTTGATTAGCTATTGTGAAGAACTTCTTTACTGTGGGGGTGGTGAGGCACTGGAACCGGTTGCCCAGGGAAACTGTGGATGCCCCATTCCTGGAGGGGTTCAAGGCCAGGCTGGATGGGGCTTTGAGCAACCTGGTCTACTGGAAGGTGTCCCTGTCCATGGCAGGGGGGTTGGAACTAGATGATCTTTAAGGTCCCTTCCAACTCTAACCATTCTGTGATTCTATGATTAGCCAAAAATATATATGCTTCCTTTACTGAGATGCTTTTCAACTAACTAGTCCTTATCTCAGCCCCAAAAAATGGATTAAGATTTTAGTTAAGCTTCCATTGATCTTCCTATGAATTTGTCAGTCAAATATCCTTCACATGATCCCAAAGCTTTCACAGAATTACATAATTCAAAAAAAGCATACTGGTTTTGTAATATTTGTGTGTTCAGTAAAACAGAGTATGCTGATACACTAAAAGGTCTCATTTATGTGTAGGAGCTATTTGTTAATGCTTTTCTGTCACTGCATCCCCACTAGAGAAAACCCCACTCCAGAGCTAAAAAAACAAAAAGCAGGGGGGGAGTTAACTGTACCACAGATCCTACAAAACCATATAGAAAAATAATGAAAAACAGATCAGGAAAGTGTTAATTATGATAGTCTAACATGAAACTGTATGGAAATACCACACTTGACTCAATTTTATCATACTCTACAGTACTGCATAATTATTCCACTCAGACTGATTCAGCACAGCACCGAACTTCGAAAACTCCTGGCTAGCTAGCATTTCCACATTATGTACAACAGAATGGTTAACAGTGAGGGAATATAAAATCACTGCTGAAAGTGAGTACAGAATTGTCATAAATTTCAAATGCCAGTTGCTATCACAGACTGAAATTGGTTTGGAAGAATGAAAGATATAGCTGAAGGTAAAGTCCACCAAATTGCACACAGTTCGACTGCAAAAGGGAAACACGAGGTCAAGAAGCAGCTTGCCTAATAGAAGCAACTCCTAAAACATCCACAATGAACATCAGGAAGAAATGCTTTATTTTCATGCTTTCCTGCAACAGCTGCATAAGTATATCATGGCTTATGGTGCTTTTAAACATCAGGTAATGAAAACAAAGAAAAACAAAGTTATCTTAACCAATGCAAGCACCGCACATAATCAACTGTAAGCAATCTTTTTATATAGAGCAATTTATGAATATTAACAAGCAAAACCCAAGATTAAGCTGTTTTGGAGAGAATATGACACACAGCTAAAACCATTTTATATAAATGACACAACAAACCACAGGAATGCAGGGAAAATTGTGATTTCAGACACTATTTCTTCCTCTTATGGAAGACATATATGGGATTGCTAAAGGAAGTAAGGAAGTTAGTGGATCCTATTCTGATTTTTCTGTATTTTAGTCAAGCTGCTGGGCTCAAAACAGAGATAACTGAAGTTTAATAGCCTGTGATCTACAAGAGATTACACTAAATGATCCTTGTCTCCCCAAAATATATTGAACTCTTATTGACTATGTTGCACACACAGCTTATTGAATTTTCCCTCTGTACAGTTGCAGAATTTGATTGGGTTTGGATTACAGATTGCAATATCTTTCTAAAGAAAAGTCAGTAACAAAGTCTACAAGACCTTCTATATAGTCTTCTCTAAGTGCAGGAAAATTTCCTATAAGTGCAAAACAGGAGTTTATTTTACAAATTCTTAGGAACATTTAAATATTGATGGCAACACCAAGAGTCATCCAACAAATTATTTTCCTATTTCAGAATCAGCATGAGTAAATGCAATTGATTCTATCATCAAAGAAAATAAATTTGAGAACAGAGAACTACATCTCTGTCTCATAATGTTTGCAGTTATCTGATCAAAGGATAATCCTTGAGCTGTTTCCATCAGAGATTTTTTTGCATGTCATCAAGATTCATTACAGCAGACATGGCAAAATACTGAACTATGGCTTTTCAAGTTCACAAGTGACCACTCATGAAGGACCCAGGAAAAAAAATGTAATTTCCCCCTTTTCTCTAGAATTCCAGCCTCTCCTCCCCATGCAACTTCAACATAACCCTAGTTAAAAATATCATTTTGAAAACCAGTAGCCAAAATGAACCAGAAGATTGTACTGTGAACCTTGCAGAAGACTTCAAAGTCTTGAATAGACCACGTCTGCTTTACTTGTTCTTATAACTTGGGAGAAACCTGTACTTTAGCATGAGTAGCTGCAGTAAGGGAATCTGAGGGAGTACCCTGTGGCAGCCTGTGCCGCACACTGGTGGACGTTAGGAAGAGATAACATCCAACCTCTCAGGAGAAGATGCATGATTCTGGCTGTTGCACAAAATAAAAGGTACAAGAGTATGTGAGGGAGGAGGAACCTCTCCATGAACAGGATCTGCACAGCATGCTGTAAGAAAGTCTCTCCAGCATCCATTTGATGCTGCATGAAACTGAAGTTCCCAGCACCCAAACAGACATAAGATTTACTTGCTATCTGCGTTCCTCAGCTTACTCTATCTTATTAAAACAGCTATTTTATTACTCCATTTGTTGTCAGGTCTTTCTTACTGAGTTCCAGAAAGAACCCTGCACCACTTCTCTCTCCCACTCATCTTCTACCTCCTCCCAGCACAGAATCAGGATGCAGACATTATTCACGTACAGAAGTTCTACAAAAAGAAACACCTTATCACTACTCATTCTCTCAGGCCTCAGTACAACAACAGAGTACAGCAGCAACAAACTTCTTGCTTATCCATACAAGCCTGATTAAACTGAACTCCATACAGACCCTGGCATATATATGTAATTGCAGGAGTTTAAGAAGATAGCCCTTCTGACTGTCCATTACACCCCTCTGCCAGAGATGATTGCTTTGTAACAGGACTGATGGAAACGCTTACTACCCTGGGGATCATAACTTCTAGAAGACTAGGGTAGCATTCACAGTTACAGTAGCATCCCAAACTACCGTAATATTTTTATTTTAGGGAACATAAATCACAGTCTTGAGAGATGGAGCTACTACAATATCTTTTATTTATTTTAAACAACAATGGAAACTACATGGGGATATGCCACCCACAGATGAGTTTGTCAAATTGCCCATAAAGCTCTGTAAGTAATGCTACTGCTTTAGCTGTCCAGGAACACAGAAAACACGAACTGGCAGAAGTAATTGTAGCAGAGAGCATATTTTTAAAACAGCCTGAGAGCTTTATCAATCACTCAACTTCCTTTACATTTTATAACTACAAGAAACCAATTAGAGCAATGGTATATCAGTTGTTCTAGGTCCTATATTTGTATGTACAACTTAACTAGCACCAACTGTACTGAAGCTGTTTTTTTCCTGTTATTTGGAAAGAGCCATTGACAACAATAAACAGATCCCATTACATATATAAATAGCTACCGGTTCCAGTTACCCATAAGTCCTCCTTTTGATTTCAGGACAAAGGTTCCCCCAAAACTTCTAAAATTGTGACTGTCCATGTAATCTCAGTGAGAATGCTGCAGATTGAGCAGAGATATGTGTTATTTTGGTCAGTTTGTAAGCACACACCACACAATTTAAAAAAAAAAAAAAAAAAGCAAGATAGAAATCAGGTACAATATAGAGTAAAGGTTTTTCAAAATGTGAAAGTTCACCTCTAATAGCTTTCTCTTTTTATAACAGCTGCAGGGTTGTGCCACCCAAGACCCAAAGACATTTTGTCAAAACCACTTTTTTTCCCTCTGTTATAGAGCCACTTGCTAAATAGAAAATGTAAAGAGGAAAAAGGTGAAAAACTATGAATGAATACAAATAATGAGTACAAATACACAAACAACATCAGCAACTTACAAAACAAAAGAGATAATAAACGTTTCCTTAGTATTTGGTGCAAAAGACAAAGTGGGTTAGGGATGGGAGGGAGGATCTGCTGATTCAGTCCACCTCTGTGTGAGGGCAAGTTGACTGCCAATTATTTTAGTATGGCTGGCAAAATGCTACTTGACTCTCCTCATACAGAAGCTGCTCATGAGCTACTCATGAGTCAGTATGATTTCCAGTGCTATGCTTTAAGACTGTAAAACTGCAGGCCAGGATTGAGGAACGAGCAGCTCAGACATCTGTGCAGTGAAGGAAGAAGAGAAAGCTGGGGCTGGATCCCCTATCCACCATCCCAGTCTAATCTTTTCCCATGCATCAGCCAGAGCCTCTACTATGTCAGTTATTTTCATCATTTTTCTTAATTTTTTAAAATTAGTACTCTGAAGTTTGTTTGAAGAGAAGCTTTCAGCAAGAAAAAACATAGGTCTAGGTTTCTAAAAAGTTAATTTTCACAGAATTCTATTGAGTGCTTTTATGGGACTGTTCAGAAAACTGTCAGTTTCCTATTTCTCCATTGACACACTGGCTTGTGTGATTTGTCACAAGGGTTATCTCTGTCATATTATGTGACATAATATAAAGAAGCTCAGAAAATGTGATGTGACAAGCCAACTAATGCACTGAGCCAGTAGGGAAATTTAAAAGCAGGACATATCTTAAAACTAAGTTGACTTCTTTCTGCCCTCTTCCATCCCTCCTCTCCCTCAAGCCCAAATGGTTTCCCCTGCAAAATCGTGAGGGTCACCTCTTATTACCTATATTTAAGCACAAATTTTCCTTCTGTCATTGCCTGTGACAAACAAATATTTTCTCATAACCCAGAGTACAGGCAAGTGGTTTGTATTTATTGCAGTCCAGGATCTGAAATCACATGTAAAAAGGCTCTTCCTGAAGTGGATAAAGAAGTAAGCTACCAAGAAAAAAGCAATATTCAGAGAAGATCTATGAATAAAATTGTAGTGTGTAAGCAGTCATCAAACAACAAGGTGAGCTAGAGAAATCTGCGATGCTGCAGATGTGGGCAACATAATGCCAGAAAACCAATGCATCCTAAGAAAAGGCTATTTCTTCTTGAAATAACCTCTTTTTTCTGCTTCATGAACAGTTTCATACTGCAGAAGCGCACACCATTCCACCTGTCCATGGAGCCAACTTAAAAGGGACTACTCACCAGAAATTTAAGTGCATACTTGAAAGGCAAGATGCCACTTAAGGGTTCCAAAACAACATATAAAAAAAAGTACCTCAATACTGCAAGGCACTGTGATATTACTACTAAGCCTTTTGGACAAAACATGCCCTGTTTGCAGAGGTAGTGTCTTTCAACAGCAGCAAATAATTTTACTATCAGGATTATTTAGAATTGCAGTACCAAAGTGGTATCTTTGTGTCTCTCCCTTATCACCCCTTCCTGTTGGCTCTGGTATGCAAAGAGAAAAAAATTACAATATATTCCCCATCATCAGTTGTGAACATTCCTAGAGTTAGAGAAAAACCTGTTCTCCCAAAATCTGAACTCAGATATTAGTATGTAATAACAGTTTATTCAGAATATGCTCCTTTTCCCATAACCTCTTTCACACTGTCAAGACACTGGAAAATAAGAATGACTCTATGACATACTCTAGATACAGAATTATTATTCTAGAGTAAAAATATTCTTAGATTAACTTCAGATAAATTTGAGAATTACATTTAAGTGTGGAAAAAACTTGAATTTTAGGCAAGCATTTAAACAAGCTTCAAGAAGAAATAATCAAAACATTGGGATGATCAGCTGGAAATTTTAGAGTTATTGTACCTTAATAACCACAATATCAGTAATATTCTATTCATAATTGAAACAATATGGATTTCTAAGAAATCCTAAAAAAAATTAGAATACAGGAATCTATGTGTTCTCTGACTTTTAAATTCCATTTGTTCAGTATCATTTTATATTAAGTAGGTTATAGAGACTACCTCATAATAATGTCATCACTTTCCTATTTTAACAAGCAGTAAAAACTCTGTATACTTGGGGGACATACGCAGAACATAACATTTTAATCACTTTTACTCTGCAGATTTAATGTGTATAATCAAAAGACCACAGTTTAAAAAACCTCAAATCCCAAAGCAATGTCTTGATTGAAGCAATTTTAACCTATAATGTAATAAAATCAGATTTAATAGTTTATGTAAAAAGAATTAGGCAGTGCAGAATATCACTTAAAGTACAGTATATTTTAGGTCTTTCCCCTTAGAAACATATTATGCTTCTCTTTCTTTCTTACTGCAACCCTCATAAAGCTCCTTTAAAGTAGAACTCATTAATATTTATAAAAACATTTGCAGATTTTCATATGGAAACTTCTACAGAAGTGGGAAATAACATTTTTTCGCTGATCTGAGAGGTGGCAGACTTCAGTAACACTACAGAAATCATACCTGAAACTCATTACCAGCAGCCCTGTTACCGCCAGACTGTCCAACACCATAAGGCTGGACTCTACCTACACATGTTGTGTTCAAAAACAGAGCATGGCTAGATGAGCGGGATACACATGCAGAGCTCAGAGACTTAAAAAAAACCCAAACACACCAATAAATACTGGGACCCCTAAGTCTGGATAGGAGAAGCCCAAGTGAGGGTAGGATTGCAGTTCGTGAAGTTGCAAAGGCAACTGATAAACTGCCTTTCAGCAAATCGTGCAATCCAAGAATGAGGTGGCCACTTGACGAAACCAGTGGGAGAGAGACCTACACAGATAAGAGTGTTTCTCTGGACAGCAAGCAGACAACTTGTAGTCTTTGTGTCCACAGGAGGCTGCGGGGGCAGACAACATTAACAGTTTTAAAGACAGGTTATACAAATTCAGGCACCATGCATGGTGAGTACTAAAAGGACTGGGCAAGGATGCACTCTCTAACATGTCTAATACAGCTGTAGATCCTGGAAAAGAACCAGGACAAAGGACCAGAGAACACATACAAGCACACAAGCCCATCCTAGCTCTCATTTCCCATTGTCACAATTGAAGACTGAGTATGGAGGAGCTAGGAGGGTATTTCTTACGCTTTTCTGTCATCTTCATCTTCTGTCAAAGAGCGAATAATTCTCCTTTTCAATAACACGCCTTTCTCACCACTATGGAAATGGATATAGAAATGTCACTGACCTTCCTATCAAAGGGGGAAAAAAATTAATAAAAAATAAATAAATGGCAACATCCATGATGATTTCATATAAAAGCCCTAATATTTAAAAGCCCTAATATTTACTAGCTGTCTGCTTGCTTACCTTACTGTAGAGGTCAAAGTTATTTTTAACTGGAAAAGATATTTACATCAGCACAGAGGTTTGAGGCTAGAAAGGAGTGCTACGGTAAAAAAGGAGGAAAAAATAATAGCTTAAATTGCCTATAAGAGAAACAAATATTTCCTCACAAGGAAGGTGGCCTGCATGATGAGGGTCTCTTGACCTTGTAGCAATTAATTTTGCACACACTGACCACTGCAGAACTGTACAAGCAACATGAAAACATCTTGCTTTCTGCCCTATGCCAAGACGATGTTCTAAAGACACAATTCAAGGTTACTGAAATCCAGACCTCTTCCATTGGCTTTCCGTTAGGTGGATAATTCTGCAGTCAGTTATACCATGCAACCCTGTTAAACTGCACGGAAAGAGTGACTGAGGTTACATCCTACATGAAGAGCAACCATAAAAATAATACTTAAAAGACACACTGAATCCATATTTGCAAGTCAAATTACTTTTGCCATAGCACAACGAAAATCTCTCTTTCAAGCTAATCAATGAAAGATGCATGTCACGTCAAATTTCCTTCATTTTTATACCCTCATTTCCCTCAAAGGCAAACGTTTGGCATGAAGGGACAAGCACGACTTCGCTAATTATAATAAAAAATTGACTTGTGAAACCTTTGTGTTTACACCGTAAATAAAGTATAAACATAGGAGATCTGAGTCAAGCTTACCAAATGCTTTGAATTTGTGGCATTTACAAATAAGATTAAAGTGTGGGGGTTCTTCGTTTCAAGTTCAGTACGTAAAGCATATATTCTAGTACAGTATTAATTGCAGTAAACACAGTAAATGTAACAAAATATCTGGAGACAGGTTTTGCCATTCCAATTCTCACAACCTGTCTTTTGTATCGACAAATAGAGTATGTAAAAAAGGCTTAATTTAGAAGTGTTTTTTTCTACAATCAGCATACTACAATGTTTCATACTCTAACAATTAAAACAGTACTAAATGGCAAATTTTACAACTAAAGAAATACTGAACAACTTCAACTTCAAACTTCACAATTAAATTATCAATTTCAATATGAAGAAAAGAAAGACAACGAACATTTCTCACACTTTTCCAATAATACATAAATATTTACAATTATTTCATTATTTCCTGGTTTAAAAATAAAACACTTTCAAAGTTATGTTTCTGTCAGCTTAGACACATGTATGTAACTTACGAAGAAGCTAAAGGAGCCAAGCATGTTGTTTTGAAAATGTTCTGATTGTATAAAAATTTCTAAAATGTAGCAAAATGAACTGATTCTTCTGTACAATACAGCTCCACAGAGAGAAGCACCATGAATGTCCCGTTAATCTCTCTCCTTTCTGACAGAAGCATTCAGTAGAGATTATTCAAATCATAGGAGAAAAAGAATTATTTAACAGCGGAGAAGTAGTTAGCAAGGAGGCAGGCAGATGTATATGTAATATTAATAGCGGTTGTGCCTGTACCACTTATGCACTCACCATCCTCATTCCTGAGTACATCCTTTGCACCTCCTAAATGTATGTGGGACAGGGCATAAGTGCACATTTTACATAAGCCGGTTTCCTTTGGGAGGAAATGCAGCCGCATGGACAAAGGAGCCGTCATTTTCCACGTCTTCCAAGCTAATGAAATTGGTGAACTATCTGTACAGGAAAGCAGGTGGTAGGCAGTCACATTACAGAACAGAGGTTGTCCTCAGCATGTATAGAAACTTATAGCCATCAAGTTCAGTGCTCAGAGCAAACAAAAACTCTTGCCATCTTGCAGCATGTTCCACAAGTGACAGAGCAAGAAATGGTGTACTGCAGGGATCCGTCAGCTCCGTCTGAATTACTGAAAGCTGCAAGTAACTTCTCAGACTAGGGCTGAGCCAGAGAATTTTATATTCATTCAAGCGGGCTCAGAATGTAACAGGCAATTATAACAGGAGAGACATTTAGGAAAGCTTCTTCAATCTGGCATTACCTGCAGAAAAGTAATAACCAGCAACCTTGCAGGCAATCCAGGTGAATGGAGGGCAGCAGAACTCAAGTGAAAAACAATTGACCAGATTAAAAATAATTACTTCTGTATTTCAACTTGCTTACCAGTTGCTAACATCAATATATATATTTAATAAAAAAAAAAAAGAAAAAAATACATCTTCCCACAAAATGATGCACAACAACTATACTCCAATAAATAGTAACTGATCATTTATTACTCAAAGAGGTACCCGTACTACCTTCAATTCACAATTACACTGTGCTCAGATCTCTCAACGACCAATAGCCCTTCAGTGTATTATTAGCGTTTACACATTCATCTCTGACTTCTGAAATCTCTGTACAATTAGAATTATTACTGCTAGAATTGATGCAACATCCCAAGGAAGAAATTTTTACTCTCCCTTCACTTAACAGTTGACAGCTCTCTGTCACTGGGACACTGAGTGAGTCTACCTGAACGAGTGCACAGTAAGTTCTCTTTTTAGGTATGTGTTTGCCTTGCACCTACGCTACTCCAATGCTCCACTCTTCACACTGCACCAGTTGTTAACATACATATACCTTCTCTGACTAGAGATATACCTTTTCAAGTGGGAAATTTTCTACCTTCCCTTGATTTCAGTGATCTTTAGAGGTTTCTTCCGTGCTTCTCATAATAAAAGAACACAGGCATTATCGTATTCATATACAATGTTCCATTTAACAGTTCAATTTAATGTTCAATTTAATACCTAAATTATCAGTTCAAAGCAAATTGTAAGTAGCAGAGCTGCATATAATGGCAACATGTAGGAAGAAGAGTAAACTTCATTTTATCAGTTATAGAAGACCTTAGATTTCTTAGCATCTTACCTCAACAGCAGTAGCATCATCAATATGCTGACTAACCACTAACTCCCCAAAAATAGCTTCCTTGGAGAATGGTGTCTGACATCACTTCCCATTTATTTCTGAAATCAAATGTCAGTTTAATGAACGATT
This sequence comes from Xenus cinereus, assembly GCA_025774025.1. Classification (NCBI taxonomy): domain Eukaryota; kingdom Metazoa; phylum Chordata; class Aves; order Charadriiformes; family Scolopacidae; genus Xenus; species Xenus cinereus. The sequence goes on from JAOXJK010000012.1 coordinate 89,911,645, forward strand.
GCTTCAGGTAAAAGTTTGGTTTTAAAATGAACAAAGTCATGGCAGCCGTGAAATTGTTGCACAAAGATTTTAGAAACACAAATTGTTTTAAGAGTTCAAACAACCTAGCCTCCTTAGGCTGTGTCTAGTCTGATAGTTTTTAGCATTATTTGTCAATGATTTAATTTCAGTCGTAATACAATTGGTATAGGCTAAAATTATATATGCATAAATGTAGGCTACAATTGCCAGTACTACTTAATTGTGAAAATAAGAGAGACCAAATGAAATCGTAAATGCCATATAATTGGAAAAAAGTAGAAAAACCTGACAGACTTTTCCTTTAAAGCTCAAAGAACACATGAGGGAATAGTAATTTAATCAGATGCTCTGTCTCAAAGAAAAACTAATCGCATATGCAAGTCAAATTTGGCAAAGTAGCTTAGCATTAATGAAAGAGGGAATTTGACAATATTGACACATTTTACAGCAACATTTTCAAAATAGCGCATTTCACTCTGAAAAGTCCAAATGTTTCATTTTTGACATTTTCCATATAAAACATTTCAACTTTTCAAAAGATATGTCAGCAGGTTGAATTCCTCCCATGAGGTTTTTAGAAGTCAGTCATACAGGAAGGAAAAAATATTATCCAATCCCTCATCCTATACTCAAGTCAAACCCAATGAACACTTATAGACGGAATGGAACATAAGGAAAATATAACCCTCAGGACATAGTTCTTACATTATTACCAAAAATATCAATTCAGAGCCCTGTGGCCTTTTATGGAAGTCAATTCCCACTCTTACAGGTACTTCCTTTCGAAGCTATCACTTTTGTGATGAAAATCTTCTGGTCTTAGTAAAGAAGTAAAGAAATCCCAAATTATAGGCTGTAGAGGGGAAGGGAAGAAAGAAAGTATATTTTTCTTACTATTTTTCAACATATTTGACCAAGAGCAAAAAAAAAAATTTGGATTTTGTCTCACCTCCTGAACCAAAAAACTAGATCTTGAAAATTGCTTCCTTTTGTTTCTGAAACAAATTTGCATCTGTTTTGATTCAGAAAATACTAAGGCCAAAATGCACTGTTTGTTTTTGGAAGCAAAAGCTGGCACACTGTAACAAAGCTGAAAACTTTCATTTTTCAGGAATTTGTACTAAAAGTCAAAGGAACCCAGAGTTTGGATTAACAAAACTGCCAGAGGCAGTAACAGCAGTGGTAATAGCTCTCTTTTTACCCTGTAAAGCCTGATGTTCCACGCCACATGGACAAGCTAAATATCACCAACAGGAAAACACTGCCAACAGGTACTGGGAGCAACACATTCTATGACACCTGTGTTGATTGTACCCAAAAGAACCCCACACAACATCTACTACATGATTAAAATCACTCTGAATGCATAGAACATCTGCTGGAAATTAAGCTTTATCAAGGAGAGGAAATATAGGACAAAACTACCCATGCGTCAGATTCCTTACCAACAGGAATATAACTATTTTCATCCACCAACTCTTCCCTAGTGGAAAAACACACAGCAAAATACAAGGTACTGCTAATCACCTGCTAAGCTGATGCTATAACTGTTGTGTGAGAAAATGGATGTGGAGATGCGTGCAAGTGTAGTGGAAAATACAGCTTACAATATTTTCTTCAAATGTGTTCTGTTTGGAACCAGACCATGTTATTAAAATCTCACTAAAGATAAGTCACTTTTGATTTAAGTGACAGGATGTAATCTGATGGAAATGAGATAGAGAAGACCTCACACTGAAGCAAAACACTATAGGAAGAATAAAATGAATGAGAAAGAGATCATATTTGGGATTATCCATTCACATCACAACACAACAAGGGGCAAAGTGTACAAAATGCAGTATGAGTGGATGAAATGCTCCAGTACATGGCCTATTACTCATTCCCTAGTTATCATCAAAAAAGCAGAACAGTTCCAACAAAACACAGACATGTTAATGTGTTTATACGTTCTAGTTAAACACTGACTCCTCTAATTTACAAATAGATATTGAGATAGAACACAAATATCACACATTTAGTATTTAGCAAGCCTGAATAAATTTTCTCCTTAAAAACACAGAGCTCCTGTTATCTTCCTGTCATCAGAAGCAATCAATTCAAAGACTCCTTTAGGGACTACTACTACTTGGGTGACATGCTGTAACTGGCATGCTCGGGTTTGCATGTTTGTGCAGTAATGTCTTTTTGAGGGGCAGAGATTTCTTAAGACAGACATCAATGCAGTTACTTTTCATCCTGAGAACACATGCTACAACAGCTTTACTTTGCCACACATAGTAGATGGGCAAAGACAGACACACAGTCATACAGTAGGTGGGCAAAGACAGACATTAATAATTCTCAAAAACAATTGCACGAGAGAAAGAAGAAAAAACAACACAAAAACACTGAGAAGAGAGTCCTAGATGATGTCCACTGAAAGGCTATTTCATCATCCAGGTCCAAAATCCTACCGCACTGAAAATGAGGGGGAAAAAAAAAAAAAAAAAAAGGGAAAGCAAAACACTGACCTTAGATGGTGAACAGACTATAAGTGATGTGGGAAAACAAAGGGCAGAATTATTAATTATTTGAAGACTGAGTTGCTCATAAGAGAATCATCAGTATGGAGGTTTCGCGTGGTTTAGATATTCCTTGTACTTGCAAATATCTTCAGCTTGCTCTGATGCTTTTTCTGTTGGATCCTTTAAAACCTCCTGTATAGGTTTTATTTAATGCAGCCAGGACAGCTGATTCAAATTGACCAGAGAGATGTTCCATACCATATAACATAATGCTCAGCTATAATACTAGCAGAGGCCAGTTTCTCCAAGGTAGTCGTTACTCGGAGACTGGTTGGGCATCGGTCTGCTGATGGGAGGCAGTGATTGACCGCCTTTGCATCATTTGGTTTGTTGGGTTTTTTCCTTGATTTATTAAACTGTCTTTATCTTGACCAACAAGCTTTTCTTGCTTTTGCTCATCCTGCTGTAAAAGAGTGAGCAAGTGACTGAGTGAGGGCTTAGCTGCTGGCCAGGGTCAATTCACCACATTTTCAAATGGTGAGAATGTATTTTTTCCAGAAATCAAACCTGTAAAACTTCATGGAAATATCAGCTTAACAGACACTAATAAGTCATAAATCAGTATTTGCTAGTATTAATTTTTCTGTTACACCCTGGCACAGATTTATGTTTATTTTAACAGACATCTGATCCTGATCTGCACAGCTGTCTACTGTAAATGACTTGAACTATTGCTGTGACAAAGTCAGCAAATAGACATCAAACTCCGGAATAAGTGGGGCATAACACCAGCTCTGATCTTTGGAGTTTCTCCTGCTTAAACCCAGGTTGAATTTAAACAATTTCATGAAAGGACTTCTCCCCTGAAGTCATGACATGCAACACTGTCACCAAAAAGACTCAAGCTAGATAAAGAAACCAGTTCAAGACTATCTAAGGCTCTGTGATTAATAAAATATTTTCCATGTTTCCTGCAGTATGACGCCTCCTCACTTCAAATGTGAATATTTGAGAAACATTTGCTGTGTCATTCCTTAAAACGTCAAAAACATACAGAGCATTAGGGTGATTATATCAGTATCAATACTGTTTTCAAGTTAGCATACATTATTCATACAGACTTCACTTCAACATAAAAGGATGCACTACATGTAGTGCTTATCTTACTTATAATATTTCCAAGAAAAGAAATCAAGACAGGATATTAGCATGTGTTCTGAAAAAGGAAAAAGAGAGAGATAAATCCCGTAATTGTCCAGTAAGTCACCATGACTTATTTTTGACTTTACTATCTTTGCACTCTTAATGTAAAACTTATCAGGTTTTCCATCCAAAACTGCATTCCTCTGGGCAGTGAAGAGTTCAAGAGCTTTTTGGATTTATAGGCATACACACATCAGTCCTTACCTGAGCAATCTCTCGTAGCAACATAGTTTCGTTTGTTGGTTGTTTTTTTTAAACACCACACAAATGAAAATATATTACAGGCAGCTTTTTACTTATATTATTTTTATACCTCTGTTATTGATGATGGGAAGATATTTAAGAATAAGCTCACTTGTCTTCATCATACACCAAGCTTTTAGTCTGCTGCAAAATGAGAATGCTTGACAGGAATATACGGTTTACTGAATAACACATCTACAGCATGAGGAAAGGAATTATTTGGCATTTATAGTTATAGTTACCCCAGAAAGCCAAATGCATCTCGCCAGACCATCCATCACCATTTCTACACTTGTCCACAGTGCAGAGATTGGTCTTCCTATTGCTCCATCTCAAGGTCAATAAAAACATCCCTTCCTGTAAAATAATGCAAAAAATCCTGAGGATTGGAAGTCATACTTTAAATGCAATAAATTCCATTAGCCCCTTGTCATCTTTTGCAAAGTATGTGCTCCCATTCCATACTAAGAGTGTTAATGCTACTGAGCTATGTAAAAATTAATTTTGTATTTTAAAGTGCTTTGTTGAAACAAACATACGTAATGAACCATATTTCATCCTTCATCAGCTGATATGGAACTATTTCTGGCACTGGGGATAAACAAGCTAAGCAGTACCTGTTTAATTACCTGTGATCCTGTTTGGTGCACATACTTCATCCTTTATTTACAAAAAAAATCAGACATCAAATTAACTCTGGTTCATGATACACTGCACGAGTTGAATATGTAGAATATAAACACATATACATAGGTTGTTGTTTTGATATTCCTCTATACATATATTTAACTACTCAGACATAAATGAAATATAAAAATGTAATATAGCTTTAAACTAGCAAATAATTCTGCTTTAATTAGCCTTTCTGGTAACTCCTAGTGGTTTAGTATCACATAAATATTGTTCCACAGGGTTGTTTTTGAAAACTGGCAAAGCCTGACTGATTAAATTTCCCATAAAACCTCCCAGTATCAATTAAGTACAGAAAAATATGTTCAAGTCATTTAAAGTGAGAAAGAGCTAGCCCAAGTGTGCTACATCATCTGATCCCCAGTGACTTTAAAAATACTTGTTTCTTCTGCAACCATGACATATGGTTGCTTTATGCATGTCAATCGTTTCCAACAGCTATGCAGCTTTAAATCATAAAATTTTCAGAAAAGAAAAATCACACAGGAAGGTCAAAAGGTGCGTCTGATCCATAGCAGCATTCCTATGGGTTACTGATGGGGAATTTGTAAAGAGGCAGCAAGTCTCTCAACAAACAGCTAATGGATTCTACATGATTTTTCACAAAATCACAGAAGGGTTGAGGCTGGAAGGGACTTCTGCAGGTCATCTGCTCCAAACCTCGCTCAAGAAAGGTTACCTAGAGCTGCCGGCCCAAGACTATTTCCAGATGGCTTTGGAATTTCTCCAAGGATGGAGATTTCACAACATCCCCAAGCTTGGTCATCCTCAAAGTGAAAAAGTGTTTCCTGATGTTTTTCAGTTTGTGCCTGTTGCTTCTGGGCACCCACTGAAAAGACAGTGGCTCTGTCCTCCTTGGACCCCGCCTTCAGGTATTTACATACCTTAACAAGATTCCCCTGAGCATTCTCTTCTCCAGGCTGAAGAGTCCCAGCTCTCTCAGCCTTTCCTCATATGTGAGATGCTCCAGTCCCTTAATCATCTTCATAGCCCTTCTCTGGACTCTCCCCAGTATGTCCATGTCTCTTGTACTGGGGAACCCATAACAGGACCCAGTGTTCCAGGTGTGGACTCACCAGCACTAAGCAGAGGAGAAAGATCACTTCCCTTGACCTGCTGGCAGCCCAGAATGCCATCAGCCTTCTTTGCAGCAGCAGCGCATTGCAATCCATGTTCCACTTGGTGTCCACCAAGGCTTCCAGGTCCTTTTCTGCAAAGCTGCTTTCCAGCTCGGGGGCCTCCAGCACGTACTGGTGCATGGCCTTATTCCTCCCTGGGTGCAGGACTTGGCACTTGCCTCTGTTGAACTTCATGAGTTTCCTATCAGTCCATGTCTCCAATCTGTCTTCATCTCTCAAAAATTACCCTTGCCTGGGGATTTCTTCTTACTTGCAATAAAAATGCCTGCCTGCCGGAACTACAGGGAGAGCATATGCTCACACATACAGCTAATGCATGCACCAGGTTACCTTTGGGGAATCAGCTCATCCAAATTTTGAGCTAAATCTCTAAAGGTGTTTTCACATATAATCGTCACAGACTTCAAGGAAGTTAAACACCTACAGATTCAGTGATCTGAGGCCCTAACCAGTTCTGATATTTGTCAGTAAGTTAAAGTGTTATCTTCAATTTCCTTCTAAAAACTGCTGGAGTTATTTGCAGTCTGGCTATTGTATGCTTATTGTAAATTTTACAATAGTCTGATACCTTAGAGTTTTTCATAGACATTCTTTCCTAAACATGTATAAAACAATAGAAAACCGAATAATGGGAACTAGAGCAGGACCAAAAAATCTTTAACTATTAGCATCACAGTAGAGCACTTGCTAAGGCAATCCTTAGAATACTATGTGAAGGGGAAAACAATATATTTCTGTATACACTTACAAAGGAATAGAAAAATACAAAATGCATTGTCATAAAATACACTAATAAAACACATTAAAGAACACTCCCTAATTTGCACCCACAGGCAAAGTATTCAAGTATTTGAAACCTAAGTACTTATTTAAACCCAAATGTCTGGAGCAAGAATACAAAAGTCAGTCCTAAACACACATCCATATTCTAATGTCTGGTAACATTTTTAGATGCAGTACTTATAGTTTTCTTCATTAAACTAAACAGTTACATACTAACAAGCTACTATGAGAACAGTGAAATAAATATTCTGTTCCCTAATACTTACAGGCATTATTCATGTTAAAAAGACTGTGGTATATCAATGATGTAATTAATCAGAATAATGAAAACTCCATTTATGGGAAAAAAACCTGCGTGATTAACTAGTATATACATTTTACTGTATTTTAACCATATTTAGTGATCTACAGGGATTTCAACTGTTATGGTGATGCTGCATGAACACAAGGATTCCAAGAAAAACATACATGTATGCTGCATCAGAGGTAACTCAAAGTTCTTTTTTGCTGAAGAACAATCAGGAAACATATTCAACTCATTATTTCCACAATAGGTCAACACCTTACAACTGAAGTACAAACTCCAGCATCAGTGTATAAAATTTCTCAATTGTGTTCTTGTAGTTTTAAACTATATATTATAAGTAGATCGCTTCTTTCAAAGGCTAATAAGCATATAATACATTAAGCAAGTTAGACACCAGATGCTGATCTCAAATGTTATTTCATTCCTTGGGTAACTCAAGGATCTAAAATTCAAAAGTGATTTCCGAGCTGTTCTCCTATAGTACCTGTTTCCAACAGTACACACGTCCACCTTGTTTATACATCCTTTATAAAGGCCCTCCTTTTCAAGTTTTAAAAGTGGATGAAAATAGTTCTGACTCTATACCCTAGATTCATCATAGGTAGCTCTTCCATTATTGTTGAGAGTCGCATTTCACCTCAATCCATAACATTTGTTGTTTCCACGAAACATTAAGACCATATAGTTGTTTGTAAGCAACTATGGCCATGACACACAGTCACTTAGTTGGATAAGCACAACCACAACTTACAATTCCAGTGGTATTGACTAAATTTGGATCAGGCACTAAAATAATCAACCACCCTGAAGTAGAAAAAATCAAATTCTGATCCTTTTAAATCATTAAGAGTGTGACAACCAGTTTCTCCATAAGACATTTACCTTAAGTCCTTGTTTTTCCCACAAATTCCTTTAATTCTATTATAGAAAATCAGATGAGGTGTTGAACCCTGTGATACTGTAATATGATGTCAGTTATTTAAGGCGAGTAAATTTGTCACACAAAGTCTGACTCTCGAGCTAATTAACCAAAAAATAGTAACCAACAAAGGAAGATGCTCAGGAAACTGCACCACTCACAAGCTTCTTCTGCACCACGAGTATTTTCATCCATTGCATTATGTAGACCATGTCACACCAAGTACAGAGTTAGAGCAGTAATATAATAGCTGAGGACTGGGCACAGGGGGAAGATGATTTTAACTGGGCAATCCTTGCTTTCAAATCAACTAATGGTTTTCTCAGGCATTTACTGTTCTTTCTATATCCAGCAAAGTTATAGATTACATATTAAGGTGATGGCCCAATTTCACTGCTCTTCCTCTTGGCACAAAGCAGTGGTATTTCTAATCTATAAAGAAAACGTTGGTCTAAATTTGAAGTATTTTTGCAACTCACTTGCAAAATAGACCATGTTCTGAAGCCCTCTTCTGAAAAGCAGTATTTCATCCTTGAGAGGGCTGAAGATTTTCGTTTTCATCTCCTCTGTTAATTAAGCACTAATGAAAGTAAGTAGTAAAAAGCCAGTTTTTGAGAGCTATTCAAGAGCAATCACACTTTGAACAGTTGATTAATGAAGCATTAATAATCTCTTTTAGTATAAAGCAGTAAGAACAAAAAAAAAAAGCAACAAAAACCCACCAGATACTGTTTTCTAAAATGTCAACAGAACCAACAAATACAAGTATATAGTTGCATATACATATTGAAATCAACAGTTTTAACAAACCAGAAAAAAGCTTGAAAAGACATCTACAAATATGTAAATGCCAGGCTGCGAATAAAAATAAATCTCCAATGACTCTGTACACGGTAGACTAACAAAGGCTGTACAGTGTTACATGGGGTACAACTGTGAAGCATAAGACGTGGAACTTGGAAAGTACAGAGGTTGTATGCAGAGAAAGCCACCATGTAGTCTTTCTGACATGTTGTCCATTAGATGATTAGCTGCAAGTATTTATCTGCTGCTACAACAGTTTCTCATCTCAAGATTGCCATGTCTCTCCTCTTGATTTCATGCCCTTTAAGTACGATTAACACTACTAACTTGCTTTTTCTGTACATTACCTACTTGCCCTAGAGTTTCACTGAGACACTTATCCATCTTAATCGCAGAAATTGAGTATGAGTCCCTGCCATCTCCTGGCAGAGACATGGGCTCAACCATAATGACTAAGCAGTGATATGTACCCTGGTCCAGGGATAAGTGTAGCCACTCCAGCGGTAGCAGTGGCAAGTACATCAGGCACTCAGAAGCACATGATCTGTGCCGTGTCATGGTGCCTACAAGCAGGTTTTTAAGGAAGAGTTTGGGTTTTTTCTGTTAACATCTCTCTCTTTTCATTCATTGCTTAAATTAGAAGTAGAGTGCACTGGACTGACAAAAGGACAGATTGTGTGTCTACAAATGCAAAGAACATGCACAACCACTTGGATTATCATCCTTCATTTTCTATTTCAGTCAACCAGAAATGTTTACACGGAGAGTTTCAGTTCATGTTTAAACCATTAAGCACACCTGACATTTATAGCACTTTCCTACAGGACAATTGTTACTAGCCCTGCCTGGCCTAAAGGAGAGAAAAATTCAAACGATGCTAGTATTGTGAGTTTGTGTAAAAGATGCAGCCTGATGATGATATTACAGAGAGGCAGGTGCATTGACAGAACCTCTCTTTTCTGT
>JAOXJK010000012.1:89921323-89958182 GCA_025774025.1 Xenus cinereus
AAAAATTCAAACGATGCTATTATTGTGAGTTTGTGTAAAAGATGCATCCTGATGATGATATTACAGAGAGTCAGGTGCATTGACAGAACCTCTCTTTTCTGTCTCTTTCCTTGCATGGAAAAAAATAGGCAAATGTAACAATACAGGCAACAAATGCTAAGACCACAAAAATGCAGTTATCGTGACCACAGAGGATGAAGTGTGAGATTTGCTGAACAGCCTGGATCTCTCTGCAGGCATTGCCAGATATAGTTCAAGAAGTGAGAAAAGATTTAGAGTTTACTTAAAAATTTAGACTTGAATAAAAAAAAAAATAATAATCATCACCCCATACTCTCTTCAGAGTTATGATCCTAATGGTTCTTCTTTGGCATTCTTTCCATTAAAAAATTTTAGGTCACATAATTACAGACCACAAACACTATCACATTTGCTCCAGCCACCAACTACAGAATTGAAATAGCAAAACACAAAATAATTAGATCTTATACTTTATTAAACTAATCTTTGTGTTTAAAGACTCTAAATACCAGGAAAATATTGGCTTTTGGGGCTTCTCTTCTAACTAACGCCAAACAAGATTAGTCAAAACATGTGAAGACAGGTCATTCACCAGAAGAAAAAGGCAATTCACCGAAAATTTCACAAGTATTTGGGCTAACGTATGCTTCCATAGCCACAAAGAGTAAAAAAAGACGTACATACTATTGAGCATTTGCCTACTAATACTTTTGGCTAATAATACTTTGACAAAATAAATTTGGTTGTCTTCAGAGAACTGCAAATGTTTAAGTCCTTGTGCAACTGTGCAGCAAAGAGCAGCCCGAAAGCCTGTAAATTATTAAGAAAAATATGTTAAGTGACAAGCTTTCTTAAAGAAAGAGAGTCTTTCATGAAACACTTAGTCAATCTTTGCCTTATGGAAGAACTTTAAAAATAAACACATAACACAACATGTCACGGTGTTGTACAGAGTGCTTTGTTTCTCTCTAAAGGTAAAAAGATTTCAAGGTCAAAAATGACAGAACTGTTCTTTGTTTGCCAAACACAATACATGCAAAACAAAGGTGTAAAAAAAATCTACATGGGGATCAGGAAGTGATGTTGAATCATTCAGTGTAATTGCAATTTTAAGTTATTGAGTTATTCTCCCAATTTCCCCAAAAACATTTTTTTTCCTCATTCACTCTTCTATTTTCATTAATAATTATCATTTTCCAGGACAGGAAGAACAATTCATGTTCAGATTATCTCCCTTGTTTTAAACCACAGTCATTTTATGTTACAAAAACCTTTTCCAATGGATTGATAATGTTCCATAGAACAGCATGATTTCTCCCACTGATCCCAGTGAACAAAAGCATGGTCTATAAATGATCTAATGATCCTGGAAACTGTATTTTAATGAGTGTCTCAACTGTGAAATAGTCACCAAGCCATGAAGAAATCTCTTTTATAAGGTTAGAACATCATGAAACTGATGAAAGAATCCTCAGCAGACTACGTGCAAACATCTTCAGTGAGTTTCACATGATATTAAACTCCAATCCTAAGCTTCAGTTATTTCAAGGGACTACACAATTTCAACATTGTTTAACATTTGAACAAAACAGAAACAAGCTCTTTTCATATGAAACTTTCGCCCAATAGAACCATATTTTTTAAGGAAGTCCATAAAGCACGAGAGATGCTTCACAACAATTACTGAAGCACAAACCTGGCATAATTTCTCTTCCACATTGTGTTTCTTCTTTACTCAATCTGTCATCTTTACGGCTATTCTCACTCCCTCCACAGCACTTTAACAGATATGACTTATAACCTGTCTTAACCGCTTTCACCACAATACATTTTTAGACATTCTTATCCTCATACTATTTACTAGCCATGAAGAGAGTTGTAAAACCGGAATTTGTAAGTTCCAGTGTGACATTTTGTCTTAAAATGGAATGCCTCAGTAGATCACACTACCTCCTAAGTGGCCTAAATATCATTAATTTTTAGAGGAAGGGAAGTTAACAAATCAGGGAAAAAAAATCTCCCAGTCCAGTATAACATTGCTTTTGCCATCAGCCTTCATTGCCTTCACAGTGAATTCTTTAAGCTATCAAAAATCTCCATTTCCTGTGTGTTTACTTGGTCAAGCACAAGTGACATTCCATAGTCTGAAGAAGTGCACCGGCCTCAAGACTACCTCTGGAAATATCATCTATAAAAGGTACAGGAAAGAAAACATAGGATTCCATTTCTTTATCATCATCAGACACAGGATAGCTGAGATACAAGGTCACATTTTTTATTTTATTACAGAAGTATTGAAACAGTGATGTTGCTATGAAAGAGAAAGAATGAGGCTTACCCCACTTTTCAGAAAATAAACTGTTTTACTACAGCCAGATGGCAAAACAGTAATTATCAGTACTAAAACACTGGTTTACATTTTCAGAACCATTCATAGATCAACATTTCTAAACAGGGAACTAGCACAATCTCAATAGTTAGTGATTTTTTTTTTTTACAAATCCACAAATATTTTTATAGATATCCACAGATGGATAGTCTTAGAACACCCCAATCTTTTAAAACCAGCAGTAGATTTACTGTAAAGACAACAGAGTAGTTTTTAAACTTCACTTGACAATATGAGAGAAAAATCAACAGACTAGAATTCACAGAAGTGGTAGCATTAACTTCCAACACCAATGGCAGATCACTACTTTTCCATATAACTACAAGGAAATTAGCCAAGACAGATGTTACTACTGGAAAAAACACATAACAAAGCTTCACATCTACATCTGTTTCCTGCCAAGCTGCTTCTACTTTTTGGCCTTGGATACTAGTCTTTCACGTTGGGTTTTCTTCAAAGCTTGTGGGGAAAGCATTTAGGCATAGAGGGTGAAAGGACAAAATACTTCAATATCTTACCATTTCCTTACTTCAAGACAGAGAGGCTGCAGATCGACCAGATCACCTAACCCCAAAACAAAAAATGGTTGCTTTCACCTTAAGCCATTCTTTAGAATATCACACCTCCAAGCAAGCCATCAAAAAGCATAAATTTATTAGAAGCCAATACATATTTTTCACATTGCAATCAAAAAAGTATTTACGATGGAAATCTATTAATTTCAATAATCAGAAACAGAAATGTGGTTATTTATAAATAGCAAGCTGTGACTATTTTATTTAGAAAACAAGTTCCTACAGCTAGAGAAAAGTTATACAAATTCTGTCATGTAGCTCCAGCTTAATAAATACCTACTACGTAGGCAACTGCAAACAAAAATTCCCTCTTATTTTAGTGTTTAAAGTACAATTACAGTTTGCAGGAGAATGGCCAAGAGTTTGAAGATAAACAGGAGAAGGAGCCCTTATAAGGCTCCTTATAAGGCCTTATAAGCCCCTTATAAGCGTATAAGGGCCCTAAAACAAAAAAATTATCTAAACAAAGAACAGGAAAACTAGTAACATGAGGATTTCCCTGTTTTGTTTCCTTCTGTCAGTGATGGGATTAGTATCATACAATGTACAGGGTTATTTTTATTATGATTTGCAGGATATTGTTGCTTTCCGAGCCACAGTATCTACAGCAAAATACTTGTTCCCTTTAGGAGAAATACACATCTACATGCTCACACATGTATATACTTGTAAAGGTCATAAACCATATCATCTTGCTAAAACTCACTGGTACAGAGACAACATCAGTCATTTCTCTGAATCACTCAAAGTTCTCATCCCAGTCTCCATGATAATCCTGGAAAATTACATTTTATTAAAAGAAATAACAATTTAAAAAAAAAAAAAAGTTGTTCCAAGCCATTTGGAATCCATAACCAAATTTCATTCTTTCACCTTGTCTCCAGGGCAAAGCTGGAGAAGGACTCTTTTTGAGGGAGTGCAGCGATAGGATGAGGGGTAAGGGTTTTTAAATGAAAGAGGGGAGATTTAGATTAGATATTAGGAAGAAATTCTTTACTGTGTGAGTGATGAGGCACTGGAACAGGTTGCCCACGGAAGTTGTAGATGCCCCATCCCTGGAAGTGTTCAAGGCCAGCCTGGATGGGGCTTTGAGTAACCTGGTCTAGTGGGAGGTGTCCCTGCCCATGGCAGGGGGGCTGGAACTCGATCTTCAAGATCCCTTCCAACCTAAACAATTCTATGATTCTGTAACAGGTTCGGTCCACTGAAGAGACAAGGTGCTGACACAAAATTCAATTCAGAATCCCAACAAAGATTTCTTCTAGCACATTAGTATCTGTGACCCTTAGATATTCAAATAAACCCTCGTTGACCAGCTATATGGCATTTGATTTCAACAAATGCATGCACATACAAAACTGAAACAGATACAACTGAGAGTTTCTAGTGTAAATTCATGGGAATTTGAGCCTCACATTCAAAGTCCTGATGTAGCCTCACCATCAAGCAGACAGGATTGAGTTTTATGCAGTTAATGAATTTGGACAGTTGGTACATCAAAACATTCCCTCCTCCCTAAGCATTCCTTCCACCGGCAGCTACTGACAAAGTTATTTCAGAGATTAGAACCATGCATTAATGAAGACATCGTTACCTGATAACAAAGCCATTAACATGTTTTAGTGCTAATTACTTTTGTCATTAGAAAAAAATGGTCTACAACTACAAGTTTAACAGGAAGATATCAGCAAAAATGGCTACCATCTTGTATTAAGTGTACATCAAAAGGAAAAGTTTCATAGAGGGTTCAAGGGTTTCAAGGGTTTAGACCTTGTGATAGGATTCCAGAATCACTATTTTACAGAAAGCAGAGATGAATAGCGAATAACCTGTCTCCTTGCTATAGAGCTTTAGAGACTAGTTCATGAACTTACCTAAAGGAACTGCATATATACATTTTATAGGATTTTTTTCATAATCATAACTTCATATTCTAAAGACTTCTAATGGGAAATTATTTTAACAAGTATTTACTTTGGTGGTGCATGGATGTGCTGATTGGGAGTCTTTTGGGTGAATTCTGTGAACTTTGGAATAGATCCTTAATTGTTTTGTTGATAACATTGTGACTTTTATTTAACAAGGCATTGCTACGGGCCAAGCACATTTAGAATGTATATATGGAACTATACCACAATGCAAATGGACACAAACAATAACCAAAGTTAAGTGTTCAACTCAAAGTATGTCAAACCAATGACAGAATCTCATTTTTTCAAGAAGCAGTACTGAGAAAGTACAATACTCAATAATTAGAGATTGAGAGGGAAATAAACCCTTCAATTTCTGTTTCTACAACATGATCAATACTGTAAAGTCAAAATCGCACACTTTAAGCTTATACTAAGTCTGCAGAAAGTCACCAGCATGTCACTTAGTTGAATTTGGTCCAAAAAAAAAAAAAAAAGAAAAATTTAAAAAGACAAAATGGCTATACTGTGTAACCTTGGGTTTTATAACTACTTTTGGGGAAAAAAAAATTCGGAATGAAAATTCCTACAACCACTCTATCACATACTCTGAAACTAAGGGAACATTTATTTAAGAGCAAGAAAGTCTCTAATATGCTTTTAATACATCTCCTTTTTTTTTTTTTCCATCTGATTTGTATGTTTAGTTTCCAGGATCTCCCCACTCTCTTGTATTTATTTTTTTTCCCCTTTTGACTTCATGGCAGTTCTGGAGCTCCTGTTCTTTTCCCACAGGTTATCCACATATGAAAACATCCATTCCCCAAAGTGCCTCAGAAACATATATTCTGCAGGAGAAGAGTAAAGCCAGCATTTTAACACTCTAGCATCAGTCCCATAAGACAGATTTGACATGGCTTTGCACCCAGAGCATTCATTTGCTTCCAGGCATTATCAGCATGAAACACACAGGCATGATGTATTTGCCTGTCCCAGCCCTTTTGAAAAACTACAAATGAAAAAAAAAAAACCAGATTTCAACAGACCTCATCAGTCTGTAGGATTTTAACAAAGGTCACAAATCCCTAGTATCCACATCTTGAATGTAAGGTACAGACCAAAATTAAGAATTTGCTGAAGGAGACAGACTAGGTGAATCCTCTTTCTAGAGGGCAGTGCATTTGTGATAACAATCATGAAGCTTTGCAGCCTGAACTTCAGACCAGAGGAAAGTTAAGATAGAATCGGCTAACCTGTAGTCCAGAGATGGTAAAGGGGAAGATATTATATCTTTTGCCTAGAGGCACAAGAAGCCTTGTTTTTTACTTCCTTCTGAAGCAGAGCATGGTACAAGAGAACTCCTTAAAAGAAAGAAAAGGAAAAGAAAACCAAACAGAGGCAAGATGCCAAGTGCTACTCCTAGTCTCCCTGCTAGCACCAAAACGTGTTTTGGCCAAAACCTTCCCTAAAATTACACTTTGGGCAGACACATATCATGGAAAGGTTTTGCCTATGTTAATTCAACATGAAATACACATTTCTGTGCATTTTATATATATCAAGTATCAAAAAAACCCACAAAACAAAATTAGTGGCACCAACGTGCCATTTTTTTGCTTTAATGCCAAAACCATGTCAGTAACAGTGTGCATACCTGTGAAAACAAACATTATACTGCATTTCAGCTATGTGATCAACCTGTTACTCATTAGTTGGGAAAAGCCATTCCCTCCTCTTATGATCTCAAATTTTCCCTCATTTTCTCAAGACCAGGCTAGCCATTAACTTCATAATAAGCTTTTTTTTTTCTTTTATTGTAAGAATCTAAGTTTTTTTCATTATACTGTCAATTTATGTCATATTGATATTCAGGAAATCTTAGTGCCCTTCAGACCTTTGAAAAGCAAGATCTCTGTCATCTTTCTAGCAGGGTTATAGGCTCTATTTCAGATGTTCAAAAGACTGGAACAACCACTGTAAATGAAACTGTAACACTAGAGAGTGGGTTTGGTTTTTTTGTATCATCTGACATCATCTTACCCGCTTTTCCTCTGCTTGAAAAGTCAAGTTCTCAATTGTCTTTCCAATCTCTCAACATTTCAAGCTCTTACCCTTCCCTTATATTTTGTTAGTCAGCTCTGCAATATCCAGGCAACTCTACAATTTCTGCAAGCCATTTGAAGCCGCTTCCCTGACTTCAGGACAAATGCAGGGACTTGGGAAAGTTTATTAAAGAGCCCAGATTCACAAGGTAGGGGTTGAACCTTAGCACAGAGGGTTGAACTTTAAACCTTTAGGTCATATACAGAGCCAAGACACATAACAAAACAATAATAGTGGTGGTTTTGGTTTTTTTAATTCCTGCCAATTTACTCTTTTCTAATTGATGAAAACTGTTTAACTGACATTGAACCATCTCCATTACCAAGATTGTAAGTAGTAACAGCTCTCTTAGTGTTCTTGTTTATTGTCAAAATGCCTCGTGGTCATATGACATACATATCACAGAACAAAACCTACTTTGTTTGCTAATCTAATTTGGCACCACAAAATATGACAAACTGTCCCTCCCAGATCTCATGGAGCTTTCCACTTTTCCTTCATTTGCAGTTATTCTGGCCTTTATCCTATCTCTCTGTTACCACTTTGAGTACACTTTCTCTATTTTTAGCTCATTTTCAAGCTAGCCCTTCCTTGCCATATAGCTAAACCCAGTGCACAGTTTCCTTTTCTTCCAACAAATCTTTATTCCAGACACACAAGTAGTCCTTCAACGCAGATAAACGTAGTACCATATACTGAAAGAATATTTCTGAAAAGAATTAAACGAAACAAATACTGAGAAGAATGCACATTTTTGACAGCACAATTCAGTTAATGGACAATATCAACATTCTATGTAAAAGGTACGGGAAAATGAAACATGATTGCTTCAAAAGACATTCTGTGTCTGTTTAAAAATTCATTTGTCCCAGAAAAAAAATCTTGTTTTATAGCATAACATGAAAATGGACTGACAGTATGGTAAAGAAGCCAAAAATGCATCTTCCTGCACAGTACCTACACTGTACAGATTCAATACCTGGGGTGCTCTGTTGGTCTGTCTTCATGAAAACTAGCAATTTACTCACCTCCACTCTTCAAAGCACACTAACAGCTACTTTTCACTATTACTCTTCTGGAGAAGAATGGATAAAGTCAGCACGGAGAAGAGATTTCTTTCAGCTACAGCATTTATGTCTATATTTGAATAGAAAAAAATTATGTCACTGGAAAATACATAAGGCAAAATTACAGGTCTTCCAGTAACATCCATTAAGAAGAGAGATTTCTTTTCATTTCCTCTGGTTAAACAGTAAGAATAAGAAGACCATGGAAGCATTCAGTGAACAGCTGCAACACACACAGGTGAGGAATCACCTGAAAACTCCCATGTTAGGACCCAAATTCAGTTAAAATTCTCAGTATAACAACATTCCAACTCTCCCAGTCCTCACAGAAAGAGATAATTAAGCTAATCACAAGAATGAATAAAAATACCCATTCTATAGTATGGTTGCATTAGTTCTTCTCATGACAGAATTCAAACCCCTACACTAAACCTGTGGTAGTTCACACTGCTCACCGGGACAGTGGTCACTCCAAAATTACTTCCTGCAGAATGATGGACTATAATGCAAAGGGCCAATCCAGGCTTTGATGTCTGCTACATCTATAATATTTCACAGTAGAAAATCAGATCAGTTTCATTGGCAAAAACAGATCCCAGACGCAACTTTTATCAGGAAGCGAGTCGTAGCTTCATGTTTAATGCACTAAACATTCATAATAGAGCAGCCATTAAAAAGAAGGAAAAATATCTTTTTTTTTTATTACTTTTTCCTGAGTAAGATTGAAAATTTTATAAGGCCAAATAAGGTGCCTGAACAGGAAGAAATTGCTTCCACTGAGATGATCGAGTAACTAAAGGAAACAAACAACATGATTTTTTAACCATAAAACTGCTATCAGTTCTCATTATTTCGAAAACTGAAAGCATTCTGTTATAAAACTTTAAGCATCTTCTTCTGTAAAATTTTACAATTTGGGTATTGTATTCAGAAGTGGTCTTTTAAGATTTTGCTTTGGGGTTTGCTTGCTCTTTAACGCTAGTTCACCCGGCTGAGTGGAAGATGAGTTTGGAGCTCCACCTACAGGTACAAATAGAAAGTTCTCCTTGAGAAACGTGACTCGGGCCAACTAACCGGTTTCCCTTTAAGCAAAAAAAGAAAAAGGGAAGAGTTTATTGACTGCAGCAAAGACAGAGCAAAGGGAGAGAAAAATCACAGTTAAGTCCAGAGCCAGAGACAGTATAGCTCTGGCTCTACCACATTACACTTGAGCTAATTACAGCCCCAGGGTTATTTTCTTGGGTTTGGTGCTACGCTAACACAGCTACACAGCTGTACCTGTATGCCAGGGTTTTGTGTACTAGTAGAACACTCGATGGGATGGACCTATACTGGGTATCTCTCTATGGAATCCCACTGCAGCCCAGCAGCAGCCTCAGATGTCTCCAAAAAGGAAGAGCACAAGTGAGACTTACTTTTTCCTCTATACTGCAGCTGTCTTTTGGCTTTTAGAACCCAGTAAATCAAAAGAGTTACAACTAAATGGTATAATTTTACCTTAGGCATTGAGCCTAGATCATTTCAGTGGAGAGTAGAACATGTCAACATTCCTGCTCAGCTCACATGCTCAACATTACAGTTTTGCCATTTGCTCAAATACTTGCTTTGTAATTCCTCAAATTAAATCTATTTTTATTCATTTAATTTATATTCTTTTTGCCCATGCAGCAAAGCTCCTTCGGTTAATTTGATATATAACACTAGTTCTGTTGGATAGAAACCACACAGGCAAAGTGGATATTTATATTATAGGACATTTTGGTGCATGTTTCACAGTTTTGCTGCCTAAAAGCAGATCTAAAGTGTTCTGTTACCCATTTTTTGAACTTTCTGATGGTGTGCTCATAGTAGGATATTATTCCAGGTGCAAGACACAGTTCATTTGTGCAGCTGAGTACTGCATGGACTTGAGCGGTAGTGGTTGCAGCTTCAGAGAGAAGTGAGACTCAGTATTTGTCATGATTGAGATGAAGAATTAACTCTGCTCATAGGTTTGCTAAAGAAATGCAATTATTGAGAAAGGACACATGACAGCTGCCTTGCTCTATGAAATTTAACAAAAATGGCATGAAATTTTTCTTTTTTTTAGCCTTTTATTATGCTACTGATAGAACAGACAGACAAATTTGGGCCCTTGGCAAGACTGGCTAGGCCCTAGCACCATTTGTAATGTGCTAGAATCTGTGTACAGAGCTTCTCCACCTTCCCACTGTTTGCTCTACATTCTTGCACCATTTCAGAAAGGAAGTCCACATGTACATGAAAAATACCAAGGTGCAAAAAAAGGCATCTTGCTAGTTTCACTCTCCCTGAAGACATTTTCTATACAATTCACAGATGTTAAATTCAAAAGGGTGATCTAGTTCTTGATGTTAAGGTCCTTCTTCTGTTAACATCTTATGCTTTCGAATAGCAAGTTTCTAAACTTACAGACTATAAAAAGACAGAAATGTGAACAGACACAAAGAAGACAAAAGGAAGGACGTAATCAAACAGAACATTAACAAAGCAATAGAAGGCGCCTTCAAGTGGCCACGGACTGAGGCTGGACAGATGAATTTTTAAAAGGTGTAATTTTCAATTGCAGGGGCAGATGATGAGAGCAGAGCAAAGACTCCTCTTCACCACACTGAAAATGATGACATCCAGAATCAATGCTGGCTTTTTCAATTCTATACATTGCTACTCAACTGGCAAAGGAAGGACAAAAATTTAGGCACTCCTCACCAGCCCAAGGGTAGCATACTGTTCAATGAAAAATGTTACAGTGAAACAGGAAGCCTCTTCTCAGCTAAATCATCTTACCTCTAGACAGCTGCTTTAATTTACTTAAGCCAATTAATTAATGAGGTATTCAAAGATATGTCATTGAGCTGATGTATCCTAGGGATGCGCCTGTGGATTTTCATCATCAAGCAATTTGAACACCTGAGCATTGTTACTTACTAAATATCACAAAAGGAATGAACAATGGAGATGGAAGACAAGAACAATAAGACATGATGGAAGCTGCTGGAACCTGTGCCAGAAAAGTGACCAGCATATTGAATAGAAAAATAGCCTAAAGTGAGGGAAGACCACACCAGCTGGGACTACTTAAAGGAAAAACACAAAACTAGGAGACTAACAAAGAAAAGGAAATCAGACTGAAGTGGTAAAAGAATCAGTGAAAATTCTAATACTGACACAACCTTTGAAGGAAATTACACCCAAAAATTTAAAACAAAACAAAAAAAAAAGGACAATTTTTTTTTTCAGTTGTCCTAATAAAATTCTAGTAAGGACAAAGCAAGAGGTGGGATAGGGCAATCAACAGCCAACTGGGAGTGCAGTAGGCATTCGGTATGGGACCAGGAAAAGCAGTGAGCTAAGGTAGGGTGGCAGAGTTGCAATAGAGAACAAGGCAACAGTAGAAATAGATCATTATGTAAGGAGGACTTAGAACTGTAGTTCTATTTAATTTCTAAATTGTAGATTAAATATGTTTAAAATGTGGAGACAAAACTTCTGTCAAGTACAGAATAAAGCCCAAGATAAAGCTAGTCTTTTTTACTTTTATGAAGTGATGGATAAGAACTGTAGAACTAGAAGCAGAATATTGCACATTGAGGTTAATTCCCTCTTTTCAATCTTCCCTTCTTTTTCATATTTAGTGTACAGTACAGTACATATTTAGTGTACAGTACACTAAATTAATTACAAATTGCTTCCTAAATTACAGTGTACATACCTTGCTGACAGGTAACAGGTAAGATATTTAACTGATGTGCAGGAAAAAAAAAAGACAACTTACGTATCCTGGAATCGCAGCTCCTTCTTTCATGTGCTAAAATACAAACTCTTTCCAACTTACTGTTGAGTGCAGCAACAGATTCAGTGTTCTGAAAACAAGTTGGAAGACTTTGGCCCAACTGAACTAGAATTTTATGTGATAATCAGCCCCTATGTCAGTAAATGTCTAAAATCATAATCAAATAGCTTTTTTACTGCAAATATGAAACATCTTCAAATATCCTGAAGACTCAATAAATAGACCATAACAATTCTGGATCAAAACTGGGATAATAACACACAGATTTCTCTGTTTTATTTCATCTTACAAGTTTCTTTAGATATTATTATTTAGACTTTGTAGGGAATCACACGTGTATGCCTTTTTGCTTTGTATGGTCTTTGAAAAATGCACTTTTAATTGACAAGTATAGCTCATTCAACTTCTTTCAAAGTTGAATGACTTCCAAAATAGGCATTTAGCAGTTTTATTTATGAAAGCAATCATATTATACAATGCACCATTGCTCAAAAATATGCTCTATTGTATAGTTGAATATTTCTTTTGAAATCTGTGCAGAATCTTCCTACCTGCTGTGCTTCATTACAGAATCCAAGATTAGCATGGAAACAAAAACCAAGATGCCTTTTCAACTGTGCAAAAGCTTTCATCAAAAATTGCAAGGATTTTTCATTTTTCTCCCCACTTTGCAAATATTTTATCAGTTTACATACCTATCCTGAATCACAATGTAACACTGAAGGAGCCATGTAATGTCTGTAAGGTATGAAAACTCTGTAGCATACCAACATAAGTAATGGGACTGTAACGAATCATTAGAGACCATACTGAATAAACACAGCAGATCATGCCAAAGTATCAACTACTCCATCTGGGCACAACATAGCAGTCCAGCTGGGTCTACCAGATGCTCTCTGCTGGATTCACTGGAAGCAGTATCACTGTTCTTTCACTGGTCAAAGCCAGTGCCTCCTTCCTGTCTTACCCCTCTTCATTTACAATACTAATACAAAAATCATCTTCCATGCAAAGCAGCTATTCTATACAGGTAAAACATTCTCCTGGACTAGCAGGTCTGGGAAAAACAAATTCATCCTGAGTGTGGACCAGATGTATCAAATCTGCAATCACCAAGTAACTGTTTCATACAGAGAGGAACCATTAACAAGGAACAATGGAGGACAGCAGTAATCAGATTTGGTGCCAAAACTCCATTTGACAAGGCCTTTGTTCATGGACTTGTCAATAATTTGAGACATCTCTCATTCCAACAGAGCTTTATGCCTCACTATGCTTCTGAACACGCAGTTACTGAATGCATTACACTGAAACACCAGCAAAGTCACTTTCCCTTTTCACTTTCTGTGAAAACTACCTCTCTGTCAGTCATGTCTGAGAGCTGGTGGTTGGAAATGCCTTCCAGCCAGCCCATTGCAATAAACGTTTGGTTTAGACATCCAAAGAAACAGCAGACATGCCCTTAAAGCAACTGCCAGTGACAATATGTACAGAAGAAAAACAGTTTACAGTTTTTATACATTTGTATTTCATCAGGTCTACGTTTGAGTGGTACACCTCAGTCATATAGCCCGTTTGAATACAAAATCCTTGGTGGAAGTAGTCAACATCAGCCATGTTCGCCTTCAATAATCTGTTTATCCACATACCTTTACTGAATAGCCCCAAACCTATAGTACTATATAGCTAACAGCAGTGGAAACTCCCATCAGGAGGCTAACTCCAAAACAGAAACATTGTGTAAACATAAGCAATGTATTGGGAGACTTACTATTAAAGCAATTTTATTTTTATACTATTCGCTGTTGTGCCTGTCTTTTTGAGGCCCAGAAAGACCCCTGCACCTCTCCCATGCAGAACAGCAAGCACCTAAGAAACAGCAGAACCGTGCGCAGAACATCAAGTCCATGATCCAACTTCTTCCAGAGCTTTCTGATGAATAATCTGTTGTCAACATGAGAAATCCTGCACTAGGTACACATGTGAAAACTATAAACCTATGTCTTCCCAAACAGCCCCAAAAATCTCTTTCCAGAAATTACTGGCAAGAAACTTTCTGTTTGAGGCTGTTGATACCCTCATTCTATCACCTTGTAAGTACCAGAAGTCATCATACCAGCTTCCTGGAGATCAGCGACTTGCCATCAACTCCTATGGGGTAGGCTGCTTCCATCCGGCAAGAAAGACAATGCTATAGGTTTGACATTCTGCTCCCTATACACAGTGCTCCGGCACTTTCCTAGGACTTGAACAGATGAGTAACCATCATTCACCAGAAGAGCTGTCTCTACCAGGGTAGACTTAATGAGGCTGTACTGTTCAGAATACAGCCATTTATCTTAAAGATTGTTAACAAATAGCTATACTAAATCTAAAAGTGGTCTTGAATGATGCTTCCAAGTATTGCTTTTTTTTGCCTCCTGTCTTTTGGTATTCAAGTTCCCCTCTATTTTTTTTTCTCCTATCTGAAATATGTACAAACATTTTTCAAGACCTCATTTGAATCTTCCCAACTTCTTGACTTTAGTAACAGCCCACGGCAATAACTTTGATTGTGCAAAGTTACCTAAAGCCTTGTAACATGATTAGCATTTCCTGTTAATATTTTTAAGATCATTCTCCTTTGATGTTTCACTAAAAAAGCATCAACAAAGCATCTTTTTCTTGTTAATTTGGTTCAGTCTCTCACTTTCTGTTCTCAGGGAGTCCAAAGGAGCTTTAAGAGGGATTAATTTCATTCTCTTGCCTGTGCAGTATTCCTTTTATCCTTTTCAATTGATAACATGGGTCCTCTTTCCACCTTCAAGAGGTGGAAACTAATCATATTTGAATTTGCTGGTGGTTTCTTACCAGACTTCCTCTGAAAAGTTTCAGACTCTTCCAGTTTCTCTTGACCTTCATACATTGTGCTCTTCTAGCTACAGCTGGACAAGTAGCTCCTCTAATCAACAGCCCAGAACAGAGTTATTCCAGCATGGGTTTTACATTTTTTCACTGCCCTGTATAATCCTTAATGCATCCCCTTTCATTAATCTTCCTTGTAAAATAGGTGAACTGATTCTCATTCACATCTTTTAACAAGGGTAATTATGTCTTAAACGACTTGCATCACTTTCTCCAAAACTCAGCAGCATCAGAGGAGGTAGCTGCCAGTACAACCAGTATTCCAGATGAAACTACATTTATAGTTTAGACATTAATAATATTTTCTCTTTTGGCTTATCTACTGAGCTTATTGCCTTCACTATATTTTCTCCTTTCTCAGACACATCAGGACCCTGTTTGCATTTTCTGACTGCATGTGAGCAACTAGCAGAAGTCCTTTGCAAACTGCTCATATAGATGTTCAGGCCTATAATCTGACACTTAATTACAGCACAGGAAGGCATATGGATTATTCCCACCTTTTTTTTTTCCTCCTTTCACAATACATTATTTTGCCTTTATTAGTATTTTAAGCTACCACTCCTGTGGCACCTCTACTTCAACACCTTCCATATATATACATAATGACACAGTAGACAAAGTCACTGCGTGACCACAGGGCAAGGAAACACCTTGATAAGTATACATTTGCTTTATAATTATGAGCTAACTATATGGAGATGCTGAAGTATTTCACATGCTAATTGTACTAAATTATCATATGATTACCCAGGTAAATTGACATCTGCAAAGTTGTCTGAATGCCACGCAAGCCCAGCAGCAACATATTGTATAAATGCACATTTTAACAGCATGAAGCTTACTCCCACAGGTCTGCTACTCAGTTACTGGTCCCAGTCAAGCTCTCAGTATTATTTGGTGTGATTCAGGCACTTATAGGTATCAACATTGCTATTTTGTGTCATTCTGAAAGCCAAAAAGATTAGTATACACTGAAACATGTGAAATAGGATTATAAATTCAAGTAATTATACTCTAGTTATACATCACCAATACACCATTCAACTCAAATTCCCATCCTGTATTCACCTCCTTATTCACTTTGACTTGTCCCTTCTATGTTCCATTACTTACCACTTTCTCTTTGTAAATTAAAGCTATATCATTTTACATGTCTTACATATTATGAAAATTATGCATAATAGCTTTTATCTGTGAGATTTAATCACAGTGTTTTGTGCAGGTTCCAGAGAACTTTAGAGACATCAGCAATGATTTCTAGCCTTTTTCCCCCTCACCAAACTGAGAAACGTGAGAAAGAAAGAAGTTAAAAATTATAGTAACAGGCATCAATCCTGCTTGAGGGTCTATCAGCTGGGAATCCCTTCAGATGTCCAAGGAATTCAGAAGGAATTTCTATGGGGGCAAGACATAATGCCAGAAGATAGTGAAGAAGAAACAAGCACATTTCTTATTCAAGCATTGTCCCAGAAGGCCTTAAACTCTCTATGCTCAGTCCTCAAGCAACTTTTGACACCCTTCTCTTTATATACAGTGAAGAGTCTCCTTGCAAGTCGAAGGTCATTTGGCTCAGTTCTTCAGTTCACTGCTAAAGGGGAGGCAACATATATACTAGTGAAGAGGCCCAGTCATATGCCTAATGTTAAGTGCTCAATTCAAATAACATATAAGCAAAACCAGGAATAACAAAATTAGTCTTCATGCTGGTTCCACAGCTTGTTAAAAAATTGCTTTGTTAGTGGTTGTTGGGCTTGGAGATTTGTTTTAATTTAAAACAATGCAGTTTCACAGAAAATCCTGAAACTTCAGAATCCATTTATCACCTCCCTCATCTATCTGCTGATTTTTGCATGGCAAGTGGTAACTCACATAGTTAATGCTCTTTGGTAGGAGGGTAAGCACTAAAAAAAAAAAACCAAAAAAAACAAACCACCACTCTAATTAGCTTTATTCACAATCTATACGAGGCTGTGTTTAGTCTTCACCAAAGAAATGCAAGAACATCAAAGAAGAGCAAAGCCGATACATTCTTGATAATTGATAAAATAGATTTAATTAAAAATCCCTCAGCAAACGGGCATACACCCTTGTCTTCTACCCTCCCAAACTCACAGTACATCCACGCTAAGATAATTCTCAGCATGCAAGTTGTATCTCAGCTCCACCCTCAAGTCTTCGACTTGATTTTGACCTTTCTTAGGTAAGTTTTCACAGACATGCCCACCTGTGGCTGATGGGATCAGCTGTGTCCTGCAGCAGGTCCATTGCAGAGATGACTGGAACTGGCTGTGTCCAGCCTGCAGCAGCCCCTGATATCTCCCCACAGAGGCCACCCCTGCAGCTCCCACCACCATCACTACCAAAGCCTTACAATCTCCTCCCAATACAGCAAGATATGTTTCATTCGGAAACCAGCAGTTTCAATTTCCTTGTAATTCCTGCCAACTGCTTCTATCAAAACACATACACAAACATCCACACACAAAGGAAGCAGAATCTTTTAAGTAAAAATGTAATGAGAAATTTTCCCATTTTCCCCAAAGGGAAATGCAAGTATTAAACAATTTAAAATGGGACCAAACTTCATAGTTTCCTCAGGATGGATAGTTTGTTTTTTCAAAGCCAGATTTAACTCTTCCTGGAGCTTTGCAGGAACTCCATTGCAGAAAGGTATCTCTCCACCTTCTTCTACCAATAAGAAAGGTAGGAAAAATAAGTCTGCTTCAGCCGCTGAAATATGCCACCACTAAGCCAAACCATGCTCGTGTGTGTCTCTGCACGTACTGACAACACAATACCCTTCGCTGCCACGGGAGAAAATTCAAAGTGATGCTAATCTGTTTCTAACACAGCAACCTTTAATCACTAATGATGTATTCCAAAGGGGTTCCTAATTCACTGGAAAACTGACTGTTCTTAACTTAGTTTATGATAACTGAAAGTGTGCTATGACCTTGTTTTCAAATGAAAGAGTAAAGTTACACCATGCCTACAGACAATAATCAATCAGTTGTGGGGTGTGAGACTACAAAATTAGGATAGTAGAGAAGAACTGGGTTTAGATAGCTGTGGCCCCTCTGTAACACCCAACTGTATTGACTCGAAGTAAACTGAAAGAAATGAAAGTTATTTATTGTCAGATTCTGAGGTCTGTTGGGAACCCCAAAATATACCTCAGACGCTAACTCTTTGGAAATTGGCATTATGAAAAAGGACATTTTCAAGTTAGGTATCCATCATGAAGCAGCCCACTACTGGGGCATCCAGAACTTCAATGGGTTTATACTCACTGGCTGTGTAAGCAACAAACCCTAAATAGCACCTGACTGGCCTAAATGACCTCAGAAGTCCTCCATCTGTAGTTCCTCTTCTGTGAATAGATGCTGGAAGTGAAAGCAGCTGAGGGAGGAACAAAATGTATTTATTTTCAGGTGGTAATCTTAACAGAATCACCTATGCCCATATCCAACAAAAAAAGTTTCATTTACCAACTGTTGAACAGACATTTGTTGAGACAGTTCTATAGACAGTTCAAAAGATCTCAGATACCCGTATTTGTGTCATTTTCTGTATTTCTTTGTTGGCCAGTATTTGCAATAAGTAAAGCAACACATGTGACAGTATTCCTAGCTTTACTTTTTATCTCACTCTTGATATGCTTCTACATTCATTTCTGTCCTTTGCCTTCAGCAACACTGAGACTTCTTAATATACAATTACCTTAATGAACATTTTGCATTTAGTGTTTTTAGTACAATATGTTATTTTAACAGATCAGTCTGCCACCTAATTCTAAAATACCATTCTCCATAGTACCATAGTGCTGTGAGTTTATTTGACTGGGACTTAAGTCTGAGTTTCTACATATTAGGGAGGATTATTCTGTTATTTCATCCCTTTGGTAAATTGAGCTCATTTAATGTCATCTACCTATACAGATATGTATACAGAACTAGGTAATATCTTACAGTTTACCCTATACTGCTGTACTAAGTTAGTAGAATCCAACAGGAGCACAGAGACTGAATATGACTTTTTATATGGCAAGCTTTAAATTAGAGGTCTTTATCTCCCTGAATACATATATTTTACTTACAAGACATGGCTGAAACTAAATTTCACTCATTCCAAACAAGTGATTTGATTATATTCACAGAAAGGTGACATCTTAGAAAGTAAACGAATTCCATTGGGGCAACTGTAAATTTTGCTACACATTGGGTTGTAATTTATTTAGTGCAAAGATAATGGAAGACATATGACATACCTTGTGAAGGAAAAGCTGAAAAATATTCTTGGTATAATTCAAACAAAATTGATATTCAGTATCAATTGCTAAACATTCAAAAATCCTGTACAGATCCTTAATACCACTCCCTGCCCCTGCTCAAATTCTACTAGGGAACATTGTTTAGCATCACATGAATGTTCACAAAACAGGGAGCAATACACAATAGGGTTGGTTTTTTTTTCCCATTTTCTTCTACCCACACTTTTTTTTCAATTTTTTTTTTTTTTTAAAGAAACAAAAAACCATCAACAACTTGTTCCCGTTTGCAGACTTCATTGTCAGTGAATAGGGCCACCTACAGCAGTTTCATGCCTCTGGTAAAAAATGTCCAGAGAGGTTTCTAGGACACTGCTGCTACACCATCTGAGCAGACGGCAGCAAAATTGCCACAGGAAGCTGGTATGATTATTATTTCTGAATTTCCCTAGGCCCCCTTGCATTCTTTCTTTTGCAAGAACCCAGCAAAACTGCCCACAAATAGTTCTCCTTTGCTCTCCATGTAACACATCTTCCTTCACAGTGGTCTTACCAGACGGAGACGACAAAAAAGTCTTTTGAGCAGTGGTCTCTGCAACATCTCTTTCTGGTAAGATGCAGCAGGGGGAGGAAAGCAGTTTATAAACAGTAGGGAAGGATATTGTTATGACAGACACAAGGATGGAGAACAGTCTTATCCTCTCTTCCCCAGACAGACAAGTCATAAACTTCTTGCTGTTTACTTCCTATACCCACAAAACAGTAAAATCCCAACTCCTTTTGGCCTCAGAAGCAAAACGCTCATCAACTGCTGGAGGCAGGTATTTACCCAGCAGCAACGATCACCACCAATCTGTTCAGCACACACAGCAGAAATAATTGCTATTTAGATGTTTCAGTGTGCTACCTGAATTTTAGGATGCTTGATCTACTGCTTTGAGCTTAGAATCAGGTCTTCAGGAAAGCTTATTGTTTTAAACAAATTCAATTTTATGATTCAGCTCTTTTAAAATAGTTTGCTCCAAACAATCTTAACCATTAAACATTTATTGCACATGCTTTTTGTTTCACTCCTACATCTCTCTCTAAAAATCAGTTGATTACTGTTAGATAGGGGCAACGCACTGAGGAAACAAGCAATACATGTACAGAAAAAAAAATTACAAGGACAGAGAGAGATGGCATCTAATGAGAATACTTGCAATTCAAAAACAAACAAACAAACAAAAGATCTGCTTCACTTAGAAAAGAGCCCACACATCCTAGGCTTTGAAAGAGCAAAGGGACAAGCATTGAATGGTACTGCAATAAGAAATGCTGAATATAGTCTTCTGCAGCAGTCACAGTAAGACACAAGCAAGATGTTATCTTTACTTCAACAGCTGGAAGAACTCCTATGCCTCCAAATTGCCAGTGTACAAGATGGCACCTGCCTTGAAGAAATAGGCAGGTATTGATCTCTACTGTGCTAATAAGAAGAGAAACCCAAACCACAAAATTCAAACTTAACTTTGTGAACAACTTGCACTTTAAAGGCTGGCAGGGAGGGAGAAGGGAGGAAGAGAAAGAATGGTGGAAGAGGAGACAGAGGAAAAAGTCAATGAGCCGGCACTCATTCAGAGTTTGTGGGAAACTTTCAGTTCAAACATTGTTATAGATTCATTTTAAAATTATGAATGAAAACTCAACAGTTCTGAATTAGGCAGAAGAGCCATTCCCAGACACAAAGGTGAAATGAGGCTTGATAGTATCATTAATCAGTGGAATTGGTTTTAAATTGGAAGTTTAACCTGGTACTTCACTTTAACCCCAAACTATGCACTACACAGACGTAAGACTTCCATACTTTTGTGAATAGTTGTAGCTGTAGCTTCAATTTTCTAGATTTGTTATTTAGAATTACAGTAAACCCGGAGGTAACTAAGTTTAAAAAAAAAAGTCATAACACATTTTTATTTGCAATCAGTAATGATTTCTACATCAGACCAGCATGACTTGTCATCAGTAGAAGCACACAACTGTTCAGGAGAGCATTGCCCTGGCAAGAATAGCACACAAGAATATTCTTAATTTTATGTTTAAATTTCTAGTTAGGCATGTATGTGACACCATCTCAACTACAGGCAGATAATGATAATCCCCATTTTAAGCAGTTTCCCACATCAGTGTCTAAGGCTACAATATACCTTCCTAGTTAAACACAGGAGAGGAATATGAAAATCTTGAGTTACTGATACATTCAAACTGGTGGAATGCATCAAAAAATATACTGGTATTTATCAGCAACTTCACAAAAATATTTTCTTTTCTTTCTCCCTCCCATGGCTGGCAAAATGTGGAGCATTTTATGATGTTGAGGACCCAAGTGAGAGGGTGACAAAGGAAGCAAGAAGGTAAGACGGGCTGCCATATTTCATACTGCATTTCCATGTACTCACCACAAAAAAGAAACACCACAGAAACCATGCTGGTGCCCATAGTTTTGTTCAAATGCTTGGATGCCATCACAAGCAGGCTACAAGTAAGGTTCCCTCCCCTAAAAACCTTGATTTCATGGCTGAAAAACAGCATAGCTTTAACAGTAAAGAGAGGTTCTTCCCTAAACTAGTTTATGGCTATGTTTTCAAGCATTTTATTCAGACTGAAGTCAAACGGCTGGAGAGCACAGACCACCAATTCATTTTGTACATGAGTGCAGGGAAAACCCAAGCAAAGCTTAGACTCCTGTGTCTTGAAGTGGTGCTCCATGCACTAGAGAGAGGGACAGAGCCAGGGCCATCACACTTCTACAGTCCTTGAAATAGGCTTCACAAGGAGGGGATAAACTAGCTGTCTACTGAGATACTCATAGAAACCGGTACAGGGCTAGGTAGGAAACTTCTGTGCCTACCCATGCCATTTTCCTCCTAGAGAAAAACTGAAGTTCAGACACCTTTCTGCAGCGTTTCCCTCTGGCTGACTTGGTACCTTATCTCACTGCTTGCTTCTCTCTAACTTCTAATTACTGCCTGTTACAAATCCTTAATCTTCCCTGTTCCTTGAGAAGTGATTTAAATCCTTGACTCAGGTATGTAAATGCCATTCTTTCAGTTTTATTTAGGTCGTTTTGTTTTCATGTTACAGCAAATTAAAGTAAACATAATATAACCCAAGCAAATGATTTATTTCTCCTAATGTAAGTTATATTGCTCCCATATCAGATTTTTAATGTGCAAGCCTTACTTACATCACTACTGAGGGAGAGTAGTATGGAAGAAAGCTACTTGCCCATGGAATACTGAAAGGACTTGCTGGCTTCCGTTGTGTTATCTTGTTAACTCAAGGTTGTGTTAACTAACTATTTTAGTCACTGTTAAAATACTCAGTGACCCCAAAATATCTCTGTCCTTCATTCTTGTATAAGTTGATGCTAACCATTCAGCGTTCTACGTCCTGTTACAGTCAGTTATGCAAATCATTGCTATGGGCACATGCGTTTTGGTGCACTTCTACAAAGCTACATCAAGCCTGAGAGACAGTTTCACACCAACCCATGATACTCCATCCTATTTCTCTTCACAGGTTTCCTGAAAACAACTAGAAAAATCCCCTAGATGACATTTTCAGATTTAACATCGAGGTTTTCTTCTAGTGATTATTTTGAATCTTGTTTCAATTTTAAACTTTGATATTCAGTTCATCTTTAGTCTGGCACGCTCTCTTGCGGATCAAGTCAGGTATCTCACCTTCCCCCCATTACATACCTCATGATCTGCCCTCCTGAAAAATATTCTATCCCTTTTCAAAAATAAGACACAAGAACAAACACCTTGCCTTGAAAACTGTCATTTCAAATCTGACTTTCACCTGTCTTAATTACTACAATTGAAAATTGCAGTAATAGTTGAAATTACGTGTTATTGAAATGTGGTAATGAGAAGTTGCTAACACAGTTACGATTGTCTGGTCTCTCTGCCAGCAATAAGATAAACCAGCAGATTTTCTACCCCTCCACCAGCTTGCAATTTAAATATTGTACAAATTCAGGATCATCAATAAAATAGACACTTGGGTGTTTTGTAGAAGTACTGCTGGCTGAAATGCGTTTCAGACACTGAAATGGAACAAGGAAATTAATACTGAGCATTCCAACAAGGCAAACAAAATGCTTTGGCAATAACTGATTTTGCCGATTCAGAGACTGAGGCCTGCAAATAAAGTTATTACAGAGGGGAGATTGATACTCTCTTGATCTTATTGTCTGGTCTCCCAGGAGCAAACAATATAACTTATTTGATGTCACATAGCACAAAAAGCATTCTCCATGCCTGTTGAACTGTTTTATAATACCACTGGTGTCTCACCACTTTACTTGGTTTCATTTTGCTCCCCTTGGAGACTGGAGGACAAAGTCAAAGGTGTTGGAATCCAAAGACCTTAACGCTTCACTACATTCTCAATTAACAAATCATCTCAACAACTAATGCTGATTTCTAATGACTAACCGACAAGCTTCTGTAGCTACTCTACAGAGTATAAAAATTAGTTTAATTAATTTATTAATTTATCTGATCTAGTTAAAGATGTGCCTGCTTACTGCACGGGGGGGTTGGACTAGATCACCTTTAAAGGTCCCTTTCAACCCAACACATTCTATAATTCTAATATAATCTCTTTGGGCCCATTTGCATGTTGCTGACACCCTTGTTAGGGATTAAAGAGATGCTACTCTATTATGGCACAAGACACTAAACTATCTATGCTGCCCAGATAGAGATAAATCTTTAACAGTTACATATCACTACTACAAGGAGTAAGACTACAGAGTAAATTCAGCACTAATCCAATCCTTACAAACACTAGTAGATAAACACAGCAAACTGACCTTCTCCATTTCAGACTCCATCTTTCTCGTCCATTTCTTTCAATGCTACGGGAACAGAATAGAATGCAAAAGCAAGTACTAATATCACTAGCCTCTTTTAGGCAGGACTAAGTTAGAGAACAGGGATTCAGCTCAGCTTTTTCTGATCATTCACAGCTTCAGTAACAGATAAGAACTTCAAAAGCTATGGTGAATCAGACTAAAAACAGTAAATTGCGAATGTCATGATGTACTTACAGAAATTCAGTACTTGCATCATCACAGTAGTTTTAAAGGACAAGATATAGTTTTTATTAAGCCAGCAAGTCACAAGATAAGACAGCATCATGTCAGAGTAGAAAGCAGGAGCCAATGCCATGGCTTCACAGATCCTAAAGCTTTTTCTGAGGACAGATTTGGAACTACTTGCTGTTCAGAACAAAGGTATACCTTATTTCAGGAAGCCAGTAAGATTTTACGAGCATTTTTAGGATTTTTGAAATGGCTTAGTCTGTTCAATTTAAATTAAATCCTGAAATTACAGAGATCTGATGACGGATACTATGCTTACCATATTGAACAGGCATTTTTGTACACATACACACACAGGTGCACACAGCCATATGCGTGGCCTGTGCATTTTGCAAAATTAAAAAGAGAAAAAATGCAAGCATCAATAAAGCTTTTTACAACTACATAAACACTTTTCTGAAAGATTAAACATATAGAGAATAATCATGCCAAAATAGTTTTAGGTTCATTTACTAGACAAGACCTATATAAACACAAATTCACCCATCAAGTTTAAGGCAGTCATTACATACTTCAACAAAAAAACTATGCACACAACTATTCACACTAACTGATTTTAGTGAACTGTATATATGCAGTACAAGAAGAAAAACATTACACTGCTAGTAACCTGATGGTAAAGGCATTTTACTTCGGAAACTTTTGTGAAAACTTTGGGCAGCTTATCTACTAGTGAACTATTATTTCCTCAAGGCTTTTCTTTTCTCTTCACTTCTGTTTTTTGTTTGTTTTCTTTGGCTTTTATTTTACCTCTGAAAAGGCATGAGCTCTATGCACAATTTATTTTCCTCATTTTGCTTAAACCATGCAAGTACCAAGAAACTTATTTCCATTAAAAGAGAACAGTCGAACACTATAGTAGAATAATTCATTTCATTTAGCTGGGGAGAAGAGACACAATGCTAAACTCTATACAGTGATTGTCCTGCTGATCAACTTACATGATATAGAGGCATCTACATTGAAGCCTTCAGCTAAAATAACTTTCAAGAACTCTCCTATTCATTATAACTGCAAGTTAAATTAGACCCTGGAAAAAGTGCCATACATTTTAGCTATTAATACAACCAATTAAAACAGCAGTATTAACTGTAATACCAGTAATGAGGTATCACATTCTTCATGTGTTTCTCACTGTGTACCTATTTTTTCAGAAAAGACTCCTGTCCCCTTCTCTCATTAGCTACTTTTATTGCCCAATTAATTGGTAATTGGGTCAAAGTAATGCTGTTTATCACTCCATACCTAGAACACAGTGATCTGATACTAATACACAACTGGAAAAGCCCTAATTGCAGTATGTCCATTTCAATTAAGCTAAATCTTAGAAAAAAATGGGGATGCTTGACCAATAGGTTCTTCTTGACCAGTAGATTTCTTAAGAAATATTCCAATTCCTTCTTGTCCTTTTAAAGCAATGCAGCATTTTTATCATTTATGTCTCTCCTCTAAAAACACTTGCTCTTAATTCAACATCAAAACCATCTGCCACCTTGCAAACTCACACCTGGATTTTTGAGTAATTTCCAGTGAAATGTATTTTCTTGCTGCCCCACAGAACAGTCAGTTGCACAGAGTTGAGAAGGACTGCTAGAAGACATGAAAATGTAAGAGACTCTATACTTAACAAGCAAAAGTAAAATTTCCATCAGTGCCTTGGTGGTAGATCCAATGGCTGTGAACTACTGATGTTATTCTTAAAGCTTAACCTATATTTTTAGTACTTAGCTCCTCACTTACATATCCCAAAGAGGCCATTTCTGTCGATTTTGAATGCCACACATAACAGAGGACTGACACATCATAAAGAACTAAAAGGGTTACTGATGACATCTTGCCTTCAAGGGGCTGTTATCTTACTCATACTATTTTATCTCTATCATGGGAACAAAGGAAGAGAAAATTAGCACACTACTCTAAAAGTTCACCAACTCCGATGATTTAAGTGTTATCTAAACTTTGTACTGGCTGCTGAAGGGAAGAAAGTTTTACCCATAATCCATAACCTTGACTGCAAACAATTGTTCCCGTAAGAACATTACAAAGCTTTTAATAAGACTGGCTTCTCATTCTTGGAAAAATCAAGCAGTTCCTAGAAACTCCTTGGAAAATATTTCATTATTTTTTAAAATTATACATAATCACTACCTGAAAGTATGTCATATTTTTCCCCATTAAATCCTACCTAAAGTCTATATAGCATTCATAGCCATTTATTTCACAAGTCCAGAAAGTTTGGAAAGTTTATGTTCTTCGTTGTTTTCTTAAGATTTTTACATTTGTAAGAGTAGGTCAATCCATCCTAAATCAAGGACATGAACTGATTCCCTGGTTTTGGTGTTCATCTTAGCCCTCAACAAACTTATGTATTACTTTGCACCTCATAAAATATGCCCATTGCTTTAAGAGGTGGCTCGATATGAATATTTGCAGCAAACCTGCTTGTGTACACTCAGCAGCCAAGGGTTGAATTGGTTTCATTTTCCAATGATGACATTACATCCAGTCACCCTTGCTATGCACCATCATTCTTTTTGAGATGCATTAGGAACGGTCCTCTTCCCTTCTCTCCTTCAATCGATCTATATTTTCACCTTGATCCACTCATATTCTGGTTGTCCAAGATAAAATAATAAGGTTTTGGACATATAGCTAATTATTAAAAGTTTTGCTTGTATAGTAGCATGGTGCATATAGTTACTGCACTGGTATTATCAGTCTTTTCACAAAGCATGTTCTTTGGTGCTGTGTTATCATCAGTGAAAATACTTCATACATTGCTCCTATCTATCACTGATTTCACAATTCTTCAACTCATTTTTAGTCCAGAAATATGAAACCTTCTACACACAGAGAGTCACTAAAAGAAAAGCTCCTTTTTGGCTCTACAGTACTTTGATATGCTTCTTATCTGCCTATGATACACATGCAAAGTAAGACAACAAAGTCTACTGCATCCTTCCTAGCTGCACTCCTACAGTGACCTGGAACACATCAGTCCTGTGTCAAGAACAACCTAGCTCTCCCTGTTTCAGAATCACTGTTAAGAAAAACGTCAGGCCACAAGATGTAATTCCTTTCCTGTGTTGTCAAGTCCAGCCTTGGACTCACCTTGATAATTTGCAATCTTCTGAAAACATTAAGAAGAGTTAGGTTCACACAACCACGTAAAGAAGGGCTTTGGCTGTCTGGCAGAAAAGGCTGGAATTGAAGTCTAACCCACTCTCTAGTATATGATCTTCCCAGGCAACTTTGACAGTTGCTCTACAAACAGGTATTAAAGAGGTGTTTACATTTCACCCATGAGCCTGCCATAAACAGCTTTTGCTTTTTTACCCTCTCAACGTTCTACTTAGCATTTCAGGAGTACAGCAGAGTTGATATTTTCTGTAGATTAATTTTAATTCTTGATTGCTTTCATACTGGCAAGAAAAAAAAAAAGTGGCATAAACAGTGTGAAAAACAGGAATAAGTAGAGCACTGAGGTTAATGGCTTTACAGTTATAAACTGCCTGACAGGAATCATCTCTTTGACACAAG
Organism: Xenus cinereus; assembly: GCA_025774025.1. NCBI lineage: Eukaryota > Metazoa > Chordata > Aves > Charadriiformes > Scolopacidae > Xenus > Xenus cinereus. The sequence continues at coordinate 89,949,069 of JAOXJK010000012.1, forward strand.
TTTACAAAATGAGAATGTGGAAGCCTCCAGGCTCTACTGCAATACTAAATACATAAATAATAAAGCTACTATTAAGCAAGCTTTCTAGATTTGGGCTCAAATGCACTCTTCTAGCCCATCCTACCTGTACCAAGAAAATAACCCTTTGACTTCGATATAGAGAAATAAGAGTTTTTCCCCATCTTTGTGGAATTGTTTTGCACTTCGCACCATTTTGCTTACTGTTGTTTCTTCTTAAGAAGAAATATGAGGTATTCTCATCTGATTTTTTTCTTCTTTTTTTGATGTAAGAAAACAATAAGACCAGAAAAATTTTCGAGCTACTGCAGGTATTTTGCATGTAGATACACAGTCTACATTTTGACATGTAAATAAGGTAAAAAATTCAGAGACAGAATGCACCTAACTAGCTTACTCTAGTATATGAAAACATCCTGACTAAAGTCCTACGAAGAAAAGATTTTAGAAACGCTGTAATCATTTATATTTTCAGAACACTGCATGTGGGGGGTAAAAAAAGAGTGTGTGTTCCTCTTGTGAACTGGTCTACAGGTTCCAGATGGCATCTACTGCTTGATAATAAAAATCGTTCTCATTAAGTACAAAAAAAAAAAAGTCCTTGCCTTTAATGCATTAATGGAACTATAATTTAAAATATACAAGGTAAAAAAATAAATTAAAATATTTGTGTTAGCTATGATCAGAGGTCTCAGAATCACAGAATCATTGAGATTGGAAGTGACCTCAAGGTAACAAAGGCCCAGCCCCTTGCTCAAGCAGAGTCAGTTAGGGCAAGTTGCCCAGGACTGTGTCCAGACAAGTTTTGAATACCTCCAAGCACAGAAACTCCACAACTTCGTATGTGTGAATTTGTGCCCATTGCCTCTTGTCCTTTGACAGGGAACACTGTAAAGAGCCTGGCTCTGTCTTCTTCATTCTCTTCCTTCAGGTATTTATATATGTTAAGATTCCTCCAAGCCTTCTAAGGCTGGATAGAGGGGAAGCATCACTTCCCTTGACCTGCTGTCAGTGCTCTTCCTAATGCAGCCCAGGACGCTGTTGGCATTTTTTTTTGCTGCAAAGGTGCATTACTGCTACGGGTAGCTTGTTATCCACTGGGACCCCAAGGTCCTTCTCTGCAAACCTGCTTTCCACAGCTGACCCCCAATCTATAAGTCATCTCCGAATATCTTTGCAAGAATATCTCTTTGTTTGATCCTATCCATGCAAAAAGTGTCAGTTGTGATAAATTGTTCTCTAATACAACATCTTCAATACACCATATCATGGACCTTCTGTTGGCCCAAGAAATTACTGCAGAAAGAAAGTAGAAAGTATGGAAGCAGAAGACACCAATAACCAGCACTGCATCAGGTTACTGTGAGCAGGGAGCACATCAAAAGCCATTCTTTCCAGGCAGAAAGTGACAAGGGTTCCTCTGGTCCCATATGAGCAGTGAGATCAGATAATCAAAGGAGCAGGAATAAAGCCTGAAACTGCACTTTCTCTATAAACGGGTTGTCTGCAGTAAAAAAACACCAGTCTTGCACAAGAGCCTATATGATAATCATAAGAACTCAAGAACAGTGGAACAATAAGAGAAACAAATGGTAGAAAGTGATGCAAAGGAGCCGAAGGAACCCAAGTCTGATGCATCAATTTGACAAGAAACTGGTCCACTAAGTTGTACCAAGCTGTACTATGCCAAATTAATCAGAAACTATTTCGTGGAGAGCTAAAGAACAACAATGGGTTTTGACATCAAGATGTGGCACAGAATAAATTTATCTTCTAGCTCTTCCTCCTCAAGGAAGGAGGAAATCTGACAGGTATCATATGAAGGAAACTCAGCAGAAAGTCTCTCTCACCTGAAGATACTTCTTATGGTTCTTTTGCTTATAAGACTTTCCAGAGTTACACTTAACCTACTTAAAAGTGCAAATGGAAATCTTAGTTTATTTATTAGTGTCTGTGCCTCCACAAATACACTCAACTTCATTGCAGAAGTACTTTTAATGGGTAGCTCTCTCAAAAATATGTCCTGAAAAAATCATCATGAATATGACTATCCTATCTTGAATCACATGGTGATGTACCTCAGAATTCCCCATAACTCAATGAGCATTGTTTTCCTGAATAATGAATATGAATATGAATATTCCCATGTATTATACATTCCTGACCACTGAGAAATAGAGTGCTCCCTCTGGGATGAGAAAGACTGAAATGTTCCTACTGAATGAAGCAGCAGGTTTGTATTGCAGTATTTCATCCATGCCCTATAGGGACCTAGCACTTTTTAGTGGTCAGCTTGCATTGACTTGATGGATAGTGGAGGTTGCATACAGGATCCTTGCACCTAAATATTCTTAGAATGATTTAAATAAATTATTCACCTCTCACATAGTAGAAATTTTCTCAAGCCTATAAAAATTAAGCCTTGTTCACGTTACGAAAAGTGACATATCTCTCCAAAACATATGTTCTCTTTTTCTGGGTCTTCCCTAATCTCATGTAACATTAGAAAATAGGTATGGTGTCTATTTTAAAATAAATAAATAAATAAAAATCAGTTCAGAGCTGGTAGGTAGTCTGTTCAACCAATATAGTAACTAACCTGTACTTATAAAAAAAACCAATTCCACATTGTTTTTTTCATCTGCAGTATCAGATTGTATTGTACTACTTAGAAGTAAATAGTGAAAACTATGTGAAATGAGTGCTAGGTTTTAATATTTATATTTAATATTTAAAGATTTATCATTACTATATCATGTATCCAGCATTCTCAAGTTGACAATATTCCAAAAAGATCATAAAGTAGAAGTAAAGCCCTAAGAGAACTGTCATATTTGAACTGAAGCAATTAAAGGGTTGAAATCTGAAGTGTTATAAAATTAGTCAATGACCAAGTGTGCACATTTAATTTTTGTTACCTCATTAAGACTGAAAAAAAATTATTGACTGTTGATTTTCTATAAATGAATAATTTGAAGGGAAGTGCCCTATAAAGCAGCTGCTTTTGCTAGAAACTGAGTCAAGTCTAACCTATATTCACAGGCAAAAGCTGTGTACTCGTTCTACCACCAACCTCACCCAAAGCCAGCTTAAGCTAGTTGAGAAACTAAATTAAACCACACACAGGGAAGATCATGCCTCATCCCATTTCACTGCTGCAAAGTTTTTTTAAAACCATATTATCTTCTTTTATCTTTCTGGTACTTCCAGATACTTCAATTTAAGAAAGTGGATATGAAAGAGAAAGAAAACACCTGCTCCAGAGTAGGTATATATGGAAATGCTTAGCCATACTGGAAAATTCTCTTTTCAAAATCTGAGGAACCAGTGTACTGTCCATTAAGCTTGGTATTCCTACATCACGCTTTTTTGTACAATCTACATAAACCAAGTAATACATGAGCAGGAATTTTCTGTAGTCAAGAACCAGAAAAAAGAAAAAAAAAGGCAAAACTGAATGTTCAGAAACAGTTTCTGTTATCTGGTACGTAAAGCTTACATGAAGATAAATAAGGTCATTAACAAGATCACGAGACTATGGTAAGTTTTACAAATAAATTACAAAATTTCTCTAAACAAGCAAGGAAGTACAAATCTCAATAATAATTACAGGAAGATATAGAATGCCAAGTAATAACATACAATGCTATACAATTTAGATGAAGAGCATCCTCACATCTGTTGAAAGAAATTTGCTTACTTACCAAATGTCATGTAGATTTTTCATATTTTTAGAATAAATACATAATTATGCACTATTTTTACACAAAATACTGATTTTTGACTATTTACTCCAATTGTTCTCTCTCCATCCTCCCTCCTGTTTTCCCTTCACAACCAAAAAAGTATTAAAAAAAATCTCTTTATTTGCTCTGATATCAATTTTCTTAAATTGTGTTCTGCCCAATCTAACTTTGTGATATAGGAAACAGAACAGTTTTAAGACCTACATAGTACATGGTTGAGAAATCACCTGGATTTCTCAATGTATTAAATAATTCTCTCTCTAAAATCCAGATCCCATAAACTAAAGCTAAAATATTGATATTGGATGCTATACTAAGAAATGTAATTCAGAGAATCTGTTTCAATGCCACTGCTATAGCTAGGCTGACAAATTGAAAGGGAGTAGGGAATGGGAAGAGTTGAGAAGCATTAAGACCAGCAATTTGTCAATAAAACAAGCACTATTCCCAATTACAATGATCCATCCAATGATTCACAGTTGTTTTTCATTACTTTTGTAATCATGACATTCTTTCACAAACAGTTAAATGTTTCATTTAAGAGTGACAGGCAGCCTGAAACAATAAACCTCGTATGTGGACATGAAATAATTTAACATATCAAAAATTTGAGAGTAATGCACATGGTATTTACTTGATATATAATAGTGCAGATCAGATAGTCTCCCATGGGAGATGTTCCTCAAAAAATGCCTAGAGTTAAGCCAAAGCCTTTAGTATCATACTCAAAGTAAGCACACAGACAAAAAAAAAAGGGGGGGGGGGGGGTGGAGTTAGGGATGATGACAAACTTGCTAAGGTTGCAGGCAGATGACTAGACCCGGGCCAAGTTTTAGCTAACTGAACAGTACATGGAAAACTACTAGAGGTGACATAAGAAATTGCTGGACATAAAGGGATAACATCAAGAACCTAATACATGTTACTGAAAGGACTATAAGGGAGAGCCAGATTTCACAGACAGTTAAGGGGAAGTTATGTGAGAAATGGCTAAAATTCAGTTGGTAATTGGAGGGGAGAGTAGGGAATCTATTGGGAGGCAGATCTTCCAAATCTCCTCAGTACCCAGGTAATCCCATTAGTAATACCATGGCTACAAGCTGAGTGGGAGTATTTGTGTATTCTACAAGCATACTTGAAACTCAATTAGCTAAAGAGGAGGATCAGGTCAGGCCAGCAGTTTTGTTCGTGTTTTATGTGGATGTTGTTTGTATTTCTGCAGATGTCTCCAAAAGTGTTTTTCCCCTGTCTGTTTTAATCTCTGTAAAACCAGTTGTGTCTGTATTGTGTGGGTGCACTGGTTCAAAGCACATGCTCAGCTTCACAGGATCTGGAAACATCTAGCAAAGAGCAGAGGATTATCTCTGGGTCTTGAAGCCAAGGTATTTGGCTACCCTTAACAATATATGTAGAGATTTGAAAATGACAAAATGGTTTTCTACTTGAGAGACGAAAGGGGAATGTCAACAATAAATGGATGTCTGAAGTTCTTGCTTTATTAAATGGCCTTTCCAATCACTCACTTATTGCCTACTCTTATGATGCCACTTTAACAAAAAGGTACTCATCGGCGAGTGAATCATAGCAATATAAAGCCAAAGGTATCATCTTTTACAGCACACATTATATTGGTACACATACTTGATTAAAAGTTTGCTTCTTTACTTTAATATTTTTGTGAGCAGATTCATCCTGTCGCATTACTTTGGAAAAACCTAATTTGCAGAAGCATCTGCTGTCACGTTTTGGCAAATTCTCCACAATGCCTTCCCCTTAGACAGCACAGATCATGCTAACAAAAGCAAAAGGCAAGGTACTGATGAAATCTGTTTGTCATCAACCCAAATAACCTTTCTTATATATAGTAAGAAAGGCTTACTGGTACTGAGCCCATAACTGCACATTGCTGGAAGCAAACATTCTGTTCTCTAAAAATAAACACAGCACATTGACAAGACTCCCCAATACTCAGTTTCTGTTATCCAACGTGGAGAGAAGGCCTTACTTTCCGAGAGGCATTGGTTTCTTAATATTTGGGGCAATCACATCTTTTGAAAACCAAAACACTTGTCCTCAAAATTATCTCAAGGAGCCTAAATTGGATAGTCAATCTTTCACAGGGATTAGAGAACTAGCACAGAATGATAAGGAGGGGAAGTGTCAAACTACAACTTTGCTGTGTCTGGAATCAACACAGCAAAGCGTAAGCCAAGTTCTTATGCTTTCGAGTCTTCAGTAAACTACCACATATAAGCATCTAACAAGATTTGGTCAACTACTGATGGAGCAGTTATCTTTTCAGAGACCTTTTACTGTGTGGCTCACACCAACTACAGTGTTGTTCTGGTCCTTAAAAAACAGCGGGCTTCAGTGTATTTGCAGATTAAATGCAATGTTCTGTGCTCTTCTCTCATGATGCCTTTGCCCAACTTCCAAACCAAACTGATTAAAACAGACACCACATGTAAACAGATAATTGTTTTCTACCACAGAAGGTGTGGGGAGGGCAGGACGGACAACAAACCACAAAAGCAAAATCCTCTTTTAAATGTTGAGTTGTCCCATTACCAAGTAGAGAAAACCTTCTCCATTCTTTTTAAGATGTAAAAGTGCCATTAGATTTGTTCAAACATTTTAGAGGTAAATTCTGTAGCAATACACTCCTCAATGCCAATGCCTATATGTTCCACTGGCCTACACACAGAATACCTGTAATACAGAAAACCATTGCCCAAACAGTAACTGACTAAACTACAATGATACATAACTGGCCCCTGGGAGAGCTACGTGGAAGAACTACTTCAAAATTCCACAGAATAATGTCTCAGGAAAAAAAAGTGGTCAAATACAGCCAGTTACAGCTATTTCCAAGGCTGCCTTAAATATGCGTTAAAGGGGTTGCAGATGCAGCTGTGACAATGAGAAGAGTAATTTTTAAACAAATTAAATTTTATACAACTAGTCAGAAAGCTGTCATTGATCTTACACAAGGCTAATAAGTTCAAAAATATATGAATTCCTTTTACCCAATAAGCAGTCCAGTCTAGTTCAGAATAATTTACCACCATCAAAACATTTTTAGTTATCAAGAAGGGGAAAAAAAAACCCAGCACCAAACCCAAACCAAAACCAAATCATCTGCCACGCTTGTCTCTCTTATGAGGAAAGGCTGAGGGACTTGGGTATTTTTATTCTGGAGAAGAGAAGACTGAGGGGGGATCTGATCAATGTTTATAAATACTTAAAGGGTGGTTGTCAGGAGGATGGAGCCAGTCTGTTTTTAGTAGTGCCCAGTGACAGTCCAGGAGGTAATGGGCACAAACCTGAACATAGGAAGTTCCGTCTAATCATGAGGAAGAACTTCTTTACTTTGAGGGTGGCAAAGCACTGGGTTCCCAGAGAGGTGATGGAGTCTCCTTCTCTAGATACATTCAAAACCCACCTGGACACGTTCCTGTGCAACCTGCTCTGGCAGGGAAGGTGGAGTAGATGATCTCCAGAGGTCCCTTACAACCCCTGTGATTCTGTGATATGTTTGGAACAATTATATCGTGCAGACAAAAAGCAGAAATTTTTCTTTTTACTTTTCTTTTACCAAATTCTCTCAGGATAGTAACTGTTCATTTACTGCCACCTACAAGGGATACAATCTTGTTTGCTGCACCTGAGGCAGAAGTGGTCAGAGTAGTGCCATACTTGCAGTTGGTTATTATCATTGATGAGAGCTTTTATCCAAAACTAAGCTGATACCATTATTGCAGGGTGATAGAGAGTAGTGTTTCCTGCAGACAACCCTACAACAAGCTCTTCCCAAAGAAAGTAAGAAATTCGTTCTTTCTCTCTGCCATAGTGCACATCCAAGGCAAGTATTACTCTCTCTAGCATAAACGAACTCCCTGTGTCCACCAGCTCTCAAATATAAACAAAAGCAGTTAGAAGGAACTGCTCTACCCTCTCTATCTGGGAGCAGAGTCACCAATTGTAGTGGTTTTCGATGTTTTGGGGAAAGATGGCCAACTGTACAATGTTAAAACAGGATTCAGAATCAAGTGCATGGGTTGAAATATGTAAAGTAAGTGAACAGAACTGGGAAGGGGGAAAGAGGAAGCAGACTGAAAGCCTGCACACGCACGAGTCCAACACACAGACTTACTTCACAGTTACTCAGTGATGGACTAATGGGAAGATACAAAGATGTTCAAGCTGTAAGTTAAAATATGCTACAGCCCTTCTGAATAAGCTTTCTGGAAATTTCTGTGTTACATAAAAGTGTTTAACTGAGACTTTTGGCAGCACTCGTACAATACAAGCAGCTGCTGTTCTAAAAAAATCCAGATACAAAGGAATAGAGAAGCACTGGTGAATGGAAAAAACATTGCCTCGATGCATTGCCAGAAATACATTTTGGAACTAAACAGCCACTTTCCCTTAAGGCGTTTCAATATCTTGTCCTTGCAGAAGACAGCTAAATTACAATTGTTCAAAAGAGTCAAAGTGAGCCATTCAACAAAGCTACGGACCTTTGAACAAAGTTCCAAGCCACAACTTACCTGGCACTTTTATTGTGTGATTCAGAGAGCTGTTTGTTTGTTGTTATTTAGGAGCATTGTAGTCACAAGTTGTGTATAAACAACACTTGCAAATTCCAAGTGTCTTATGAATTTTTAGAATGAATGCTTATTTACACTCATTAGTAGGATAGTTTGGCATTCCTTTTTTCTGCAAGAGACAAAATGACAACACAAGAACAAAAATAGCACCAAGAATCAGAGAAAAACACCACCAACCAGAGACAGAGAGTGACTCACACAGATTATTTTGGAGATATCTACCAATAACTGCATACACTAAAATCAAGACTGAGTTGTTAGAAAGAATACATGAATCCTGATATAGGATTATTCACTGTGTGAAATGAATGAATGCATCCCAATTTGTCTTCACAAGACACAGAAACACACGGTAAATTCTGTAATCCACTGTAAAATATAACACAGCATGCTCTTTAAAGTGCCTTCTCACCTAAACTATACAGAACATAAAAAGCACACTCTATTGACAGTGTACACAAAAGGTAGTATTTAACTGACTTATGTGGTTACAACTTAGGCAGTAAAAAAACTAACTTGAAATTCAAATGTTACATATTTAATGAGGAGTAAAGTACAGCTGAAACTACCAGTGACTCAAGTCAATACTTCTAATTAACCCTTGAGTTTTGTACAGTCTTATGGTAAATCTGGTTAAAGTCCTAAGACACAAATACTTCATTCTATCAAGAAAGCAAGAAAGGACTTGTTCTTTGGAGATGGTAGAGCAGAGTATTAAGATACTGACATGCTATTCAGCT
>JAOXJK010000012.1:89967168-89978908 GCA_025774025.1 Xenus cinereus
GTACTAGAAATTTACATCTGTTTCAAAGGTTTATAATAGCTTTATGCTGATTCTTCCCATAATGGCACAAAGACTATATTTTTTTTCATATTAGATTCCAGATTGACTTTACATTGTTGATTTTTGACCTACAAAATCCTAAATGCTCTGCCATTTTATGAGATATTAGCACAGTACAAGTAGGACAGATCAGGTCAAAGAGGTATTAAATGAAGTGCCCTATCCAAACAATTACCACTTTCGAGCCATGGTCGTGATCCCTCAAGGTTTGTGTTGTCACACCAATCTCTTCACAAGATCAACACAGTGATGATGCAAGGTATGACTCTCTGACATTGCAATACAACAATCGAAAAAGTTGGTGTGGAAAAAGCCTTTGATTTTAAATTTATTTTAGAAGTTGGTATAGATTCCTGGGGCACCATAACTGTTAGGTTAAACTTAAGACACCTGAACTTCATAGTGGGTAAGAACTGCTGATGGGCAAGTGGAAGACTAAAACCTTTAACAACAGGGTAATAGTTGCTTGTGGTAAGGCTTAGAGAATTTGGATTAGAGTAGCTGGAACTTCTACAGCAACAGAAGTAACTAAAATACGGTGGGAGGGTTAGTTTTGGGGTTTTATGCTTAAGGATCTCCTACACTGGGATTGCCCCATAAAGGAAAAAAGAAAAAGAAAACAAAGACTAAAATTTAAAAGAGCAGTGCACTACTTCCCAGTACCTTTCCCTGCTGAATCTTGTAGATGCAGTAGAGCACAGAGCAGTCTGTGTTAGTGTGAAGAATCAATGAGGAAGAAGTGTTCATTTAATTTAATCAAAAAACCCTACAAGCACAAAAGAAACCTTCAAAGCAGTCTGCAAAGACTGAATGCCCCACTGCATGAAGCGGTGAGAAGAAAAGGCCCATTGGAAAACAGGCTAATGGTCAATTAGAGAAACAACTTGTACACAGTGAACTGAAGAAGCAAAAATTCCTTCCAGCATCTCTCAGATTCCTAATAGAAATAAGCAGACATTACTACTACCTTCAAGAGACTAAAGTAGCAAGAAGGAACTAAATAAAGGAAACATCTTCAGCCAAACAATACCCAGCATCCTCCTGTTTAATATAAGCCCCATTTGCTCACTGTTACTTGGTAACAAGTGGGGAAAAAAAAAAGAAGGAACATGGTCAGAGAGAGATAAAAGAGAAGGGCCAGGGGAGGCAAGAGAAGGAAGGGAAAGGTGAGTCTAACACCTTGGTCTTCAAAAAGGATAGGGTTGGGTTTGTCTCAGTTACCTAACTATCAAGTCAGGCTCATTATCCATAGTAAAGCTCATAAACAAATTCAATTGTTTTAGTCCTATTTACATTCTTGCCAAGATACAAGTTCGTTGAATTCAGCTATTCTTACAGAAAAATAAATTCAAAGCATAGGGCTGCTGGTAACTTGCTTAGAGAAAAGGAAAAACTAGTAGCCATTAGACTCCCTAAAAGCAGAAAGACATGGCATTCTCAGAAAATTAATCTTTTCTGAGAATCTGATAAACATAACTTACCCACATTTCAAAAATATCTCATCCTGTCCAACATATTTGTGTAACAGTGCTCTGTATAAACTGTCCATATCCCCTCCTTTTTTCTCTCCCACCACACAGTTATTTTTTTTACTACTGCATGCTTCTGAGGTTAGTGTAGTGCCTCTGTCAAGAATGGCACTAGTGCTCCTCTTCAGGGCAGGTTCCACAGCAGCCTACAAAGCTGCTGCACTGAAGCACAATTTTATAGGGAAATACTTGAATTCAAAGGAGAGAGGAAGGACCAGAGTGAAGGTAGGTATGCAACAAAAGATGAAAAGAAAGAGACCCATGATCCCTGCCTCCTGGCATCCTAAATTAGTGAACTGAGCATTCAGAGAGGAGAACATTTAATATAGCCTTTTGGTAAGAATCAGCTAACGATTTCCTCCCCCCTCCCCGTATGAGAGGCCCACCTATATTTCCTGATCGGGACCACCTATATTCGGTGAATTTTACTGCACACTTCACATTTCAGGGAACAAGAGTTAGCATAAATAAGTGAGAAGTGCTATTAAATATATCGAATAAATCCCAAGAGCATCTGACGAGAGACGGAGTAAGGAAAACTATCATGATGCAGGAAGTAAGTAATCTTATCTACTAGATACAGTAAAAGAGGGCAGAGACTAGGAAAAGATGCAAATGTTGGGCTGTTGTAAACTCTTCTACACTGATGCCTAAATGCAAAATCTTATCATGCCAAAACCAAATGTACAAGAAGTCAAGGAATCAAACTTGTGAATTAAACATTAATATTACACTTGTAAAGACAAATACTAAGCTTAGTTTATTATATGCTGTAACCAGATAAATCACTACAAATATACATTTGGATAATCCAAATTTAAGTGAAAGTTTACCATTCATGAAGGTTTTAAAAAGTAATAGCAGAACTAACGACATCAACACAAAATCATGGCAGGATTTGATCTGAGAGGAGGGAGGAAGAAGGGAGAAAATCCACAATTCAAATCAGAATATGCCACTTGAGATCACCTCAATCCCAAACAACAGGGCCATACATCAGTTGCAGAACTTCAGAGACCATAAAAGCATTATTTTCTTAGATCCTTGAAGATCTCAGGCCACAGCGTTGAACTACCTGAGTATTAGTGCTTTAAACAGGATGGTATTTTTCAAGATAAATATTCCTGTATGACAGTTTTGCATAACTAAAAGACTCAAATACTCATTGTTTTCCACAGAAGTAAGATTGTTTACTATTGCGTTCAAACCTTGAACTCGATTTGAGGTTAGCATGTCCTACCAACTGATGTAGTAAAAACAATTGGAGGAGTAAAGGTAGAAATAAGAAAAACACTAACCAGCCCCCCTCCCCCCCCCAGTCTCATTAAAGTTCTTAATATTTCAAACACAAAGCATTTTTGCAGCTTAAACATACCTATTGCATTTAAATTTGCATTGTTTCAACTCCAATGACAACAATACAGTTGCATTATTTTAGTCATGTTGCATATAACCAGCATTTATTTATTATGGATCAAACACAACAATAACAACAAAAAACCACAAAAGAGTTTCATTTGAATCTGCATCCTTCTCTGGAGAGCAGCTCAACAGAACTGCATAACAGTGTTTATAGTGCTTTTCACAGGAAAAGGCACAAGGGAGAGAGAGGGGAAACAGCTAAGACTGCATTCCAGCCGCAAGATTTACTAATATTCTATGGGCAGAGGTAATCACTCTTAACCTAGCAATGATAGCAAACATCACTGAAGAAATACAGCAATATAAAAGAGTTGCCAAATGGGTGGATTCAGCTACCCTGAGTTACGATCTTTCATCTGTGAGCTAAAGGTTAAAAAGTAGGATCTCTGTCAACCATGACAAAGATTCACTCTGGTTTTCCTTCTCCTCACACTCACCCTGCTTTGCACATGCTAGGACTAGGAACATAATCAGTTTTCCAAATCTCAAGTACCATCACCAAGATAGATTTCCTTCCATTCAGCTAGGAGGATACACACATATCCTGCACAACTAGGTGAAAAGATTCCCCTAAATTATTTTTTATTCTTGTTTATTTAGGAAATAATACTAAAACAGGATGACACGAAAATTTCATAACTCTCCCTATTTTGTCCAAAGGTTTACTGTTTTGTAGTTTATTTGCTTTTTGCCTGATTTTTTTTTTGTTTCGGTTTTAAGACACTGGCTCTTGTTATACTTCCAAGAGCTTACTGAAATACTCTTCTGTTACTGAGGTTTTCTTCCCCATGGAAATACTTTTTGAATTATCTTAACCTTCTCCTTTTTACAGCAACAAAAGCAGTTGATGATAAAATGCTGCATGCAATATAACCACAGGCATGCAAACAGAAAACATTAAGTATTTTCCATGTAAGCAGAAAGTAACTGTCATAGCCTTGAGGACAGGAAAAAAATTCTGAACTTCAGTTTTGAATTAGGATGAAAATGAAGTTTGACAGAGCTTCTAAAAATCTTGTCCTAGAGAATCTAAATATATTTCTGCTGTGGGAATTTAGTTCACTTTCAAATGTTAAAGAATGTAATGTCAGTCAGAAAGACCAGTGTTTCCATAAGGACTACTGATACTACTTTGAACATTTATTTTTTTATCTGTTCTAAATAAATTTATTTGTTGTCTTCAGATTAGCGGGGTCATCTTCTTCCTTGTGACATTTCACATGCAGTGTTATATAATTGTAAAGGCATTTATTTTACTGTGTTTTTACCTGATTTGAATTTCGAGTTTTCTCCAGATTAATTATCTTTATCCTGTTCTACTTCACATTTCCTTCAGACATTTTACCGCCTTTGTTACTTTTTTGTAGACCTTCACAATCATCCTGCATTCCTCAAGTTGAAGTTCACCGAGTATTAAAAAGTGTCATTATACACACCTTCAACCTGTGCTACTGCTTCAGTATACCTAAAATAATTATAAGTGTTCTAGATGAGCCTCCTACATCTGATTTGGAATTAAGAAAAGTTCTTGAGTTGGAAAAGACAATTTGTTTAGTGATGTTCATCTGGCATTGCTGGTGAACATCTTGCCCTTATCCCTGTTGCACTACCACATCCAAACAGATAGCCAGGCATATCAGCTTCACTTCTTGAATATCAGGTTACTGTTCCCTTCCTTCCCTGTGTCTCCTTTCTGATGAAATTATGGCCTGATATGACAGTTTTCTCCAAGATCTAGAAATCTCCTGAGGAAACAAAGCAACCTCCCACCCTAGAGAAACTCATGGGAACGGAGAGCTCCCTGAATCTCAGCTCCCTTACAGCACCACCCTTAATTAGGTCCATAATGCCTTTGGTCACCAGAGGAACTCTGCTGAGCAACTGGAATAGTTCATGTTGTTCAGAACCCTGGTTCTCCAGGTCTGCTGAACTCTGAAATATTTCCAATAAATTTCCACTGACCTTGCGTGTTAATTGTTCACAACTAGAGCATTTTGAAAGGCTGTAACTGAAAGCACAATACCCATTTATTTTACCAGCTACTGCACCAGACCAAAACAAGGAATACCTGTTGAGGATTTCAGTGCCTCCTGGAACCCTAGGATCCTATGCTTCTGCAGTCCTGTGAATTATCTTCAAAAAAAGAGAGAGAGGATTTCATATTAGAAAACTAGTAGTAACAGACTTGACAGAAAACACCGTTGATTTTCTAGGTCAACACAACACAATAAATGCCTTTCACAGTGTAAGAATACAACATGAGTTCTCAAACGAGCAGCTTCAACTGTCCAGTGTGTCCGTAACAATGATGTCTGAGACCCAGAATGTGGTTTATACTTATTATCCCAACATGAAGCAATACTGTTCATTTTTATAACTCATAGCAATCCAGCTAATCAGTTCACTTAATAGTATCAGATGACAGTGTTTTAGTGTTGATAGCACATTTTGTCTTAGAAATTTGGATTAATCATCTATGATGACCTGAGCTGAAATTAGAAGAGTTAATACTTTTCTATTCTCTGGAATAGGTACAGTATGAGCTTACAGCTGTATTACTCCTATTTATTTTAAGAGAAATCTGTGACACAAAGGAAAGGGAAAAAGAAAGAAAAAAGAAAAAAATCCATCTCTAGCATCACAACACAGTACTAGGAAGTGGAGCTTTTCAGATAACAGCAGATCACAAATCCATCAGTCACCTGCTCACCTGGTTCTTCATGATCCTTTACAGCAGTAAGAACAAATCTCTGGAAGTAAAGAGAAATCTAAAAGCCTCATAGAAGTCAATTCAAACTAAAGAAAGGCAATTTGAAGACACTTTTTACCATACCCAACATACCAACCATGGTAATCTAGAGAGACTGAGAAAACACAACTTTTTTGTCCTGGAAAAAGGTCAGACAAAGCTTTCCACAAATCATTTTAGAGTGAGACAGAAAGGAAAGTTTCAACAACAAAAAAACCCAAACAACAGGTAACTATGCCAGAAACACACACAGACGAAGCCCTGTGCTATTCTGCTCTGCAGAAGCCTCATGTCTGAAAGACCCTTCCTAATGGAAAGGTTTTTATCAGCTGTGCATAGAGAACAAACATGCCTGAATGTAATCATCTAAGTAGTGTATATAAAGGCATAACCTAGGAATACTTGTGGATTATTCAGTTAAAAAAATGTGGTACAGATTTTATTTCAAGTGATTTCTCACAAAACATCTGTTAAGACAACAACTAAAAAAAGTGTTAGCTAGACAGAGGATGGTTTGTGTAAAGGAATACAGCATGATCACACTCATATCCCAAGAAAGAAAAAGGACAAAAATTCACTTGTGTCCTTAAAGGAGTATACTTGTATCATTTCTTCCCAAATATTAATACAGAGCAAATAACCATTAATTGTCAAAAAAGAACTTCTATACTGTGAAAGGGAATACATCTGTAAAACAGGAAAGCAGCTAAACAGTCAGAAAAGCTACCAAAGGACACCTAGGAAAGGAAAAATGTGAAACTGAAGCAACTTTCAATCTCATGAGGCATCTAGTCATACCGTTAAGCACATAAACCTTTTAGCCTATAGATCATAATTCCTGTGTATTTTGGACATGAATTCTTTCATAGCAGGAAGCTTCAAAACTTCTTCACCAGAAGGAATTTCAGCCTGCACTCCTGCTGAAATGCTGACAATTTTAGAGGTATGGACAGCCTACCCAGTCCAATCGTCAAATTTTTCATAGGGAGAAAGGAGAGTTTCACAAATAGAAAATGAACTAAATAATCATTTGTTGTTTAACTCACAGACAGAAAGGATCTAACTGATCCTCACTTTGGAAGATTCTGGTGGGAAAGCAGCTCAAGGAGTTAACAGCAATTTAATGACAGTTAGGTATCCATAAGCTGTAAATACCTACAAAATTCCCTTGTAACCCTTCTCTGCACCGATTTTAGTGTTGCTATATTGTACATAAACGTATTTCTGCAATTACATACTTTGAGCTTCAACTTTTCCAGAAACCGATTTCACTAAGCATGAGTCAAAGAACTTAATGAAGTACTGAACAAGCCTCATTTAAGATTGAGAGCTGTTCCAACTGAGAAACCAATTTTCCTTCTGCATCTGAGGATTTGGGTAACCCCCAGCAGTGGATGACAAAGGCAACACCTGCCCCAAGCAGACATACACATGTGCGCACACACACTCTTCATGTTATCATTGCTAGAATACCTTGAGGAAACATACAGGAGCTTCCATGTAAAACAAACTTTATTAGAAGCAAGGTCCTACACCACACATTTCAGAATGAGTAATGAGTAATGCAAGTCCAGCTCCATTATACTCCATACTACAAAAGACCTAAATCAAAGGCTTAATGTCAGTTCAGTTAATAAATGTTGAGCTGTTACCCCTCTCTTCAGAAAAAAAGAGACCATCTGAACAGGCTCTCAAGTATTTACTAAATCAGAAGAATAAATTCAACTGCGGGGCTAACTAAGCAAACCAGCAAACACCCATTGGGGAACAGAACAGTGACAACTTCCTGCCACAAATGTATCACAGGTCTTATACTGTACTTTGAGATACCCAAAGAGGAGACATGCTGAAATAACAATGGAGATTGTATTGTTTTTTTATTATTTGCTACTGCTGTGTGTGGGCACAAAAAAAGCTTTGGGGTTTCTGAGGGTTCACATTACATCATCCTGCATTACAGTGCTAGGCTTAACTGCAGGCATTCACATTATCATGACTGCATTTCCTTGACTCATCATGAAAATGAAGCAGCGTCATGAAAACTCATGATTTCTAATGAATTAAAAAATTCCACACACATGCATTCACAACAGATTCACTAGAAGGGAGATACCATCACAAAGTCTCCTCCAGTCAAAAAAATGAGTTGCAGAGTAACTACAGCAATCCTAAGCGTACTGTTCCATTGCATATTTCAGCATGTTTTAAAGTCATTTCTCCTAAAATAACACCCTCATGCAAGTGCTCTTGTTGAATGCTACAGAACTGTTTAAAGAGGCTTTTTTATTATTATAGATGCAGTACTTAGCACTTCACCCCCATTTGAAACAACAGTCTGCTTTTGTCACAAAGAAAAGCTTCAGACGTATTTACATCTTTGTGTATTTTCAGATAAAATCATGACCCATTACTTACAAGCAAAAAAAAATAAAAATCTCAGAATATTTCAAGTTTAAATTCTGATTTTATAGTCACAATAAAATACCATCTGTTTCATCAAACTATAGAGACTACTAAAGAATCAAGGTGAGCGTTCCCATCGTAACAGGACAACACAAAAACCTTGCTTTCCTAATTAGTTTAGATTTTGGCTCTGTCCCTCAAACACTGGCTACCACCTGCACTATCTATAACCAAGAATAGCCTCAGCTAGGATTTCAGTGCTACAATATGCTGCCATCTCTGCAGCAAGCAAAAAAGTCCAAAGAGGAATTCTTACCATTTTTCACTTGACAACAGCCATATTTTTTCTCATATATAATTAAGAAGTGAGGGTGACAAAAACCTAAGAGAGTGAGTTATTTGAATTTACTTCTACACAAATATGAAATAGGGATTCTTATTTGTCCTTCACATTCCTGCTGAATTCTAAGTACAAGAAGAAATGCAGGTGAGGTGATGCCACAAGAAGTCTTTTTAAGGTATGCACTCAGACCCGCCATTCATTCTCAGTAATCAGTGCAGATCTGCCTTCAGCCAGTGGCATGAATCACCTCCATTAAGGAAATGAGTGGACAACAAAATAAGGTATTCATACAAAGCAGGGAGCAGTACCCATACCTGAACTACTAAAAACACTGATTCCTGGTGATGAGTCATCACACTAATTTGCACAGGCTGACATGCCCCAAATTTCAGCAGGATTAATTGATATACCTCATGTATTGCGTCGTCTCTACTACCTGGCTTCCTCTTCCACCAAGTCAGAGCTAGCAATGAAGATGCTTAAGATTCTTAAATGTAGGGATAATACTGGACATAAAATGTATGTCAACACCATTCAGGAGGTAAAGTGAATGTTCTTCCACTGAACTAGTGTCTTCTTCAGACATTCAGTAAAATGGACACCTCTGAAAACGGTCCATCTTCACAGTCACAGTCGGCTACTTCTTCAGGTGGAGACAAGTTGGGGAACTCGTTGCCAAGGATATAGTGCATATACAAAATTTACACAAGTTCAAGAAGAGACTGGACACATTCACGCAAGGAAGTCCAAAAAGGGTTACCTAAGTGTGGAGAAACCACAGGTGGCTGTGGAATTCCTTGAGAAGAGACCAGTCAAAACTGGACAAGAATTAGGAATATGTATTGTAGATGCCTGTCCTGCTCTTTCACTCTTTATAAGTACCAACTCTTACCTTATTTATAACCTCCCAGCTGTTTGTCAGAGATAGGATATGAGCACACAATGATTTGGTTTAAGTCAGTACATATGCTCCTGTGATGTAGATTTTCCAGGGCTCTTGACATAGAAAAATCTTGCAATTGACCATTTCAAATAATTAGTATCTTTACACTAAGAATTAGATTTCAGCATCAGTTCTTGGCTAGTAAAGATACTAGACAGTAAAATTTGATGTTAAAAAAAATGTTCTTTGAGTACAGTTTAATTTCTCAGTTTATCCAACAAACACCTGAGAAAGGTTTTTCCCAAAGACAGCATCCAAAAAGTCTTTGCCCACTTCATGTCCAATTAATGGAATTAAACTTGCACATTACTTCTCAAAACACGCACCTGTCAGTTCCTGTTTTTCCTTCAGCTCTAATGATCACTGAAACTGATAACATGGTTAGCTGTGGTTCACGTCTGCATACTCATATCTGAGTAAGTCACATCCTTAGCTTGTTTGTGAATGAAAGTCACTCTCTGTGCATATGACATCCTGGTTCTCTAATCCCATCTGGGAGCGTAGCCTTTTTTCTTTTACTTTATGCCTCTGAAATACAGC
Source organism: Xenus cinereus (assembly GCA_025774025.1). NCBI lineage: Eukaryota > Metazoa > Chordata > Aves > Charadriiformes > Scolopacidae > Xenus > Xenus cinereus. The sequence goes on from JAOXJK010000012.1 coordinate 89,977,158, forward strand.
ACCTACAACCAATATATTCGTGCTGCTGTTGGAACCACGGAGCCCTTTATGAACTTACCTATAACAACTCTGCCCATCATTCCTAGCCACCCAGTCACACACACAGAATCACAGAATTGTTGGGGTTGGAAGGGACCGTTGGAGATCATCTAGTCCAGCCCCCCTGCCAAAGCAGGTTCACCTAGAAGAGCCAAATACAGCTGCTGGCAATACATACTGTCCCAAGCTAGTTCACGTTTCTGCTAAGCCTGAAAACACTACCCTGTAACTCATCATTTGTGTCATTGCAATCAAGTCCAAAACTATCCTTGGATTACATGCTCGAGATAATATATAAAAACAGAGGAAAGATTTTTTTCTACACTATCTGACTCAGCTTGTAACAGTAAAGATTAAGGAAATTATGTTTTCAATGTATATCAATAGTTAAAACCTAGAAGGACAACTAAATTCATACTCTACTTTTGACCTATTCTACCTTCAACTCACTGTTATCTTAAAGCAGGTTAAGAGCACTGGATTGTTTGCACATCCATTCAAAAACAAAGAGTCCATTCCAAAGCACGTTCTGTGCATCTGTTCAGACACCTGTAAATAGAAGCAAGTGCTCACCACAGGTGGAATTTAACTACTTCTAAGACATCCTTACCTTTCTTTCAGTTTACTGCTTAAACACTCTTTAAAAATTATTCCCACCAAGTCTACACTACAGAGTCCTACACTCCTGTTGTATTTAGAATTCCAGTAACCTGCAAGTTTCTCAAGCTGTGTTGTCTCTCAGTTTTTGTGGTCATAAAAAGAGAGGGACACAGAAGTGCACGTGCATATACACAGGTCCAAAGCATAGCTTTCAGTAGCAGAAAGCAACACTTTTGTAGTTTGACAGATGCTTTACTCGTGGAAAGGAGCAGCCCTGCAGAACAGCTGGCAACGCTCCACAGAACAACATTTGTCCACAGACTGGAACACCTAAGGTCGTAGAACCTGAAAATGTCTGGTATAAGTAATTTCAGCCAAAAGCATAAAATAATTACTCTGTTCTGCTACATATAATAGATCTGATAAACTGAGAGTTTGACATTGGAAGACTTTATCTCAAAAATCTCTTTGTAATTACAGATTAGATGGTTCTCCTGGGTGTATTGAAGACTTACCCATTTGTGTGCACCCAAAGCATTCCTTTGCTTGCAACATGATGCTGAAGTGTCAGTGTCTCAGTGGCAGCAATTCTGTTATGTAATGCAACTTTTAAGGGATTCAACTATTCAGAATATTACAAAAATGAATTCAAATGGCATATGATTTTCAAGTATAAAACTCCTGTGTTCTTCCTGCAGTTAAGAGTGACACTCCTGAAAGAAGAGAATGTACTGCCATTGGCACCCAACCCAGTTTTCTGTATGCTAGAGAGTTCATGGAAAAAAGCAGAGGTAATTTCTACAGGTTTGGAGATTTTGGTTTTGGGAAGAGGGAGGTGGTGTTAAACACACACAAGATTCTCCACTAATCTACAGTAACCGTTATGTGCAATGAAGCCCTGCTTTCCTGGAGACGGCTGAACACCTGCCTACCGATCAGAAGTAGCGCATGAATTCCTCGTTTTGCTTTGCTTGTGTGCAAGGCTTTTGCTTTACCTATTAAACTGACTTTATCTCAGCCCACGAGTTCCCTCTTTCACTCTCCTGATTCTGTCCCCCATCCTGCCATTGTGGGGAGCGAGCAAGCAGCTGTGTGGTCCTAGTCGCCAGCTG
>JAOXJK010000012.1:89987939-90017885 GCA_025774025.1 Xenus cinereus
CTCTTGTTCTGTCATTAATTACCTGTGAGAAGAGACCAGCACCAACTTCTCTACAGCGTCCTTTCAAGTAGTTGTAGTGGGTGATGAGGTCTCCCCTCAGCCTGTGAGTCCCCTCACCTGTGGACTTTGCTTCAAATACTCTACAGGTTCATAGTTTACACTGGAATTTGAATAGCGTGCTGACCTGTTGTTATCTTAAATATACACAACTTAAAAGTTGCAATGAAAAAGACCATTAAATTGAGACTTCCCATTTCCCTTCTGATCCCTTGCAATGAAGGATCCTAAAAAATCGTTCCTTCTCCCTCTGTATGTGACCTGTTGTGCCTTCCCCTGTTCATTCTCATGCAGTTCATGTACTCAAAAGGGTCAGATCCCCAGAGAGACGGAAGCTCCAGGTACATTTCTCTCAGCATTACCCCATTTCAACATATGCAATAGAAAACATCAGACTGGCACTGCTGCTGCTGCTCCCCTTCCAGGGCTGACCTCCCAAACACATCATTCTGCATTTAGTGGTATACATTTAGTGGCCACATGTAGCCCTCAGTAAAACAGGAAAGAAGTTTTCTTTCTGAGTGCTCAGAGAAAGTAAGTTTAAAAAAAGACTTTTTTGCTGGAAATCCACCTTTGTATAGTAACATAACAGAAATGGGCCAAGAGACCCAGAACACCTTGCAGGTACTAGCATGTTCTAAAAAGATAAAAGTCTCCTCAATCAGACACCTTGTTTTTCTGCTGGGATATCAGTATTCCTCAGTACCACTCCTTCCTTAATTTTCTCCTTTTCAGAGAGCAAATTCTTGGTAAACAAATAAACGAGCATCTCTGTAGAATCTGCTGGTCTCCTAGATCTAGGCTTAAAGAAAATGCAAGTGATATGGAGTTCTACATTACACAGTACCAAATACTCCTTTAGTCTGATTAAACTTGTGGGTTTTTTTCTTAGACCGTATGACTAGTAGAATCGTAACTCTACCAGTGTTGAAAAGACGAGGACTGTGCAATTTTCATCCTGTGATGAGGCAACAGTTCTTCCATAAAAATAAAAGTGCCAACACTGTGATGGATCTGCAGCTGAGAGAATACCCTCTGCGTACCATTTTAGCTCTGGTTCTCTGTGCTCATCTTCGGAAACATTCAATATGCCCCTCACCTCTTCCCCTCCCCCTTTCACTTTCTGCAGTTTTTGATTAAGTATGTGCTCTACACTTGCAATCTGATATCTAAATCCCATCCCTCAGTGCGGCTACACTACCATTCTATTAAAACTGTGTTGCCCAGCTGCACACTGCTCCCCCTTCTATCAGAAAGATGTCACAGTTGCACTAAAACCTCCCTTTACAAAGTCACATAATTTCTTTAGGTTCAGCTACTGCTGGATCTTTCTTTCAGCCAGGATACTATCAGCCACTCCGCACTGTTAGGCAAGTAGCAGCTGGCTAGACAAGGCTTTTGAAAGGTCATTGTAAATATTAATGATCAGTCAGAACTATCCAGTTAGATACAGCAACAGAAAAGTGTCGCATTTGACCTTTATGCAATAGGAAGAAATTATACTGTAGTGGCATATTATCAACATAACTTGCTCTTCATATCACCCATTACACTCCTAGCTTCTTTACAGGAAAACAAAGAACAACGATCCACATTGTCAGATTATGAATTATCAACATATCCTTGGTACTGTCAGAGTATCCACAGAAGGAAACCAAGAAAGGAAAGATTAAGTAACCTCTACAAGGTCACTAACATCCAGCAAAGAGTGAACCCAGAGATAAGAATCCAAAATCTTTAAAAGATACCTCCCTGATGGAGGCAAAGAGAGAAAAAGCCGTTGATTAAGTGCGACCTTGCCCAAATGAGGTCTCAGCCCCAAATCCTTGTGCAAAATGGAAACCTCGACTTTACCAAAAACATCTGGACCACTACATAACAAAATCAGGAAATGGAGTTTTTTCTGATATATGAGATGCATTTAACAGTTTCACTGCAGCTGTTACCGTCACTCTTCTGGTAGAAGCATTAACAATATCTCTTCCATCCCAGCCATATTCATTATTTTTCCACTATTGTGACTGTTTCAGCTCTTGAAAACTTATTCACCTCTTTCTCATAGCTAGTGGCATTTTTTCATTGTTACCCAACAATCAGAGTGCAATATTTATCATGACACTTTGCCTATGTCTCTGATATAAGCCCTGAGCGTATGAAAGCAGTGCATATGTCACTCTGGCTCATACTGACGACCCATTTTGTTTTCACAACACATCTCCTACTTCATCTGTAAAAGCTTCCATTTTTGTTCACAGTATCACATAACCCAGCTGCTACTTTGTCTCAGAAATGGGAGTTTTTTGACATTTTCTTTCCAGTGCACTGTTTCTACTCCTTCAGTCACATAAGAGAACCAACTAGTCTGTCAAAATATTTTGCCTCCCGCTGCTCTCTGAACACCTCTACTAATGTAACACAATTGGGGTTGGATCTACAAAATGTAATAATAAAAAAATTATTCCCAATAGTTACATCTGCAAGAAACTAATTTTGCCACATTACACAACTAAAACATCTACACACAAATGCAAAATGTGCTTAGTGCTCCAAAGGCCTCTATTCCCATGCTCTTCTTTCCACTGCTCGGCAAGAGAAAGACATGTAGGGCCCCCAAAACTGCAGCTGGACAGACAGAAGTAACTGGGGTTATTCTCTTCTCCCAAGTAACAAGCAATAGGACAAGAGCCTCAATTTGCACCAGAGGAGGTTTGGATTGGATATTAGGAAAAATTTCTTCACTGAAAGGGTTATCCAACATTGGAACAGGCTGCCCAGGGAAGTGGTTGAATCACCATCCCTGGAGGTATTTAAAAGACAGGCAGACATGGTGCTTAGTCACATGGTTTAGTGGTGGACTTGGCAGTGCTAGCTTCACAGCTGAACTTGATCTTAAAGGTCCCTTCCAACCTGGAGGATTTTATGATTCTATGATTCCAACTGCAATGCCTACTAGTTAGCCCTCTTGGTGCTCCCACAGCACTGCAGTACTAAAGTCAAGCATCAATAAAGATTAGGGATCCAGGAACTGGGTCTTGCTACAGTCTGCTGTTACCACCATCTTTTACTGCCTTCTCCCTCCTCGCCCCTGTTAGCAGGAGACATTGATTTCATTCTCCTTGAGGATAGGGAAGCTTTGAACCAATACCTCATCTCTTCCATAGGCTGAGTAGCCGCAGAATGGGAGGCCCAGCCTTCATGTGACTGCCCTGCTTAAATGTACCCCAACCTCCACTTCCTAGTCAGGGCCCACAGGGACTTAATGGCCTCAATCCACCTAGCTGGGGACCCGCACCCATGGGCCCAGGGACTCCAGCTCAGTTCATTTCAGGGTGCCCCATCCAGCCCTGTCCTAGTCAGACCCTCACTGCTGGCACTTTGGCTCCAGCCTGGCCTTGGGTCCTTTCTCCTCAATGGACCTTGGACACACACTGCTGGAGGGTCCAACTCCAGCTCTGCCTCCAGCCCCGTCTCTTACTGCTCCCAGCTGGACCCTGGACGGACCCTGGACCTGGCTCAGCCCCAGCCATGTTGGGGCTGTCATCCGAACCTGTCACCCGCCCCCAGCTCTGCCCGCCTGGCTCAGACCCCAGAGGACAGCACCCCATCAGCAAAGGCACGGCCCTGATGGGGTCACCCCGGCTCAGCGCCCCTCCTGGAGCAGCCCCTCTGGCACAAGAGGGAGGGTGTGTGGGAAAGAGCAGAGGCAGAGATCTCAAGGACAAAGACAGTTTGACAAAATTGCATCCCAGTCTCCAGTGGGTTCTCCCTCCTGGGGCTAGCACACTTGACAGCTCCTTTGAGCCAAGCATCTGTTAGCTCCTGCCTAGTCCAAGAAACCCCAAATCCAGCTATAACTCAGAGACTAATGAATTCTCTAGCACTTGCTGCTGCCAAAACTCAGGGCTGCCTGCCCTCTACAGTGTTATTTTTTCCTCTAATGCTAGATCACCCTGGAATGGATTGTGCTACTTACATTAACCACAGGACTGCTCATGCTGTAAATTAAAGATCCCTTTCTGTAGCTTTGCATCTCCTGCTTTTTGTGCCACAAATCCATCCAGCTGTGATGTTGATATACTAACCACTTGGAAAATAATTTGCCTAGAAACATACTTCTACAGCTACAGCTGTGTCCATAGCTAACTTGCTGTCACAGCTTGAGTCTGTAATCCTTCTATGCTCTTTTGAAGCTAGCACAGGATTGTCAAATGGCTAACTTTCTCTTCTGCTCAGTTGCAAAAGCAAACAGCAAAGCACTTTAAAAAAACTTTTATCATCGCACTCTTTTGTTCCAGCTCTCTGGCAACTATTGACTCTATAAGGCCTGGCATCTAGAGTATTGGCATAAGATACACAAATGAGGTGTTGTACTCTAGGGGGCCTACGGGAGAATTGGGGAGGGATCTTTATCAGGAATGTAGTGATAGGATGAGGGGTAATGGTTATCAACTGAAAGAGGGGAGATTTAGATTAGATGGCAGGAAGAAATTCTTTACTGTGAGGGTGGTGAGGCACCAGAACGGGTTGCCCAGAGAAGTTGTGGATGCCCCATCCCTGGAGGTGTTCAAGGTCAGGTTGGATGGGGCTTTGAGCAACCTGGTCTAGTGAGAGGTGTCCCTGCCCATGGCAGGGGGGTTGGAACTCAATGTTCGTTAAGGTCCCTTCCAAGGCAAACCATTCTATGATTCTATACTCTTGCCTTGTCCTTGCACAACACATCAGACCAACAGTCCCAGTGGCTGCCCCCTTTCTATTCTCATTTTTGAAAGCAGTGCTGTGACAAGTCCTTCTCTCTCAAGCAGTAAAATGACTCTCTTGTAATAAGCAGCAAAACAGGTCTGATTACTTTCTCTCTCACACTGAAGCTTTCTCCCTTGTGGTGCTGCATCTTTGTTGCTCTCTTTTTTATTTTGTTTTTGGATTGCAGCCGGTACTTCTAATACCACAAAAAGATTAACAAAATCAGTCATAACAGCCCTGCTAGCCAGAGCAGCAGCAGCAATGCTGTACTTGACCTTTATTTCAATATGAAAGCAGTTTGGTTATAAAAATATTTTATTTTTTCCCCCCAGAATGCTGCAACACAACTCTGAGCAAAACTAAATACCCTTTTCTGTAATTTCAACTGCTTCAATAAACAAAAAGTAGTATACAATCTTTCTAACTGCTCACTTTGAGAGCACCAGACACAGAAACCACACAGGACCTCTCACCTTTGTACAGAACATCCTCCTATCTAGGTGCAATCTAATCCAAGATATGTAAAAAGTGTGCTGCCAGCCCCACCACACACCCTGGAGTTAATCTCCTCCAGAGACCCACAGTTGGAGCAGGCTAAGTATTCACTGGCATAATCATAGGAGACCATTTTCCTGTAAAGATAATGTGCCTATCAAATCACACCAAGGAAATGTCCTAGAGACAATCTGTCCTCTGATCATTGCTAGTTCAACCTAGCTCATGCTTTATCTCTGGTCATATCGCATCATGACAAGAGGTACAGTACAAACAAATATGGAAAAGGTGTCCTATGATCTCCATCATCCAGAATGGTTTTCGTGACATGAAAATGGCAGTGCTTGTCAGCACCTCCTTTCCACCTGTACCACCTCTTCCTCTGTCACTAAAAAGCCAGTAAGAATATAACCTGAAGAAATGATAAACAATCCTCTAAGAATGTGGTCTGCATAGCAGCCTTGAGAAAAAAACACGAGCCATAGAGAGAAACTATTAAATAGCTGAGAAATTATACTTTTCCTCATTAATCCGGTGGACAGCTTACCAGTGTGTATTACCTTCCATTTCAATATGAATCATGAGAGCAAGAAATGAGCCACGCAGGAGAAAGAGACACCGGGGGACCTGCTATCACCATGGTAATGCAGGCACACCTTCTCAGCAGCCATAGTTCTACTTGTCTCAACAGCAGCTAGCAAACCTTTTTTCTTTCTTTTTTTTTTCCCAGATTCTAATTCAGTCACTGCACAGAAGCAAGAGAAGCCCCTCCCTTTACTCTTCATGTGATATTATGATCTGAACGGCTTTTATACTGCACGAGGTAGACAGGAATTAGTCACCAGGGCAAAGGTATGCAGGCACCTGTGCCCCTCCACCTTAAACAGCCTCCTGAAGAGCTCCTGTCATAAAAAGTTGACTGGAGAAGCAAGGCTTGCAGACTATAAGTGGTCTGTGAGATAGTAAGAGCTGAGTTGCCACATGACAACAAAGTAAAAATAAAAACATATACCTAAACTATGTAAAGAAAACTAAAACATGCACAGAAATCATAAAAAGAGCTAAGAAAGTGGTTGGCTGTTCATTAGCAAGGCTTGGCACCTCAAGACAATGAAGAACCGATAGAAGTGAGTAAAGTAAGGCACCAGGTCAGTGAGGGATCACTGAGGACTTGGATCTTTGAACACAAGCTGTCCTGCCTTCCCCAGATGGGAAGGAACAGCCAGAGTCTTGTGGAAGGCCGCCTGTCCCACTACCAACCATGCCCTTACTTCAGAAAAACGGCTGCTATTGAGCGCGTGGGGCTGCGCTGCTTTGCAGGGCACCAGGTCGGTCAGGGACCACTGAGGACCCCCGACCCTCCTGGAACACTGTTGCTATTGTCTTGTCAAGAGGACTCTAGTCATGGGATAAGGAGGGGGCTGCAGCCCAGGGTTCATGAGGGGAGCTGGAGGGTGGTTCCTGTGTCCAAGGGGCAGCCTTTCTCTTGGGCAAGCAAAGTGGCAGACAGGAGTGAGCCCCAGGAAAGGGGCCCTCAGCCCCATCAACCCTCCTCCTTCTCCCAACGTCTGGGCACGTTGCAGGCCACAGGCCCTCCATGACCAAACCTGCTGAATTTGGCCACCCCCACTGGCCAAGGTCACAATGGACATCACAGTGCCCTCCTGATGTCACCAGCCACCTCGCTGCCTGGTGCTCGGGACCTATAAAAGCAGGGGCCTCTGCAGCTGGCCCACAGTTCACTGAGCTTCCCGGCCCTCGGACGCCAAGCATGCTTGGAAGGAAGAGGAGCTGCAGCAGCACGGCAGGTGGCTGCCCACCTTGGCGTGGGGTGCCACAGACCTGCTCCCTGCAACTGCAGATGGGGGAGGCACCTCCCAGGAGCAGGAACCACAATCAGCGGAGGAGGAGGAGGAACAGCACCCCTCCTGACACGAGAGCGATTCACCTCGCTTCTGCAAACAACGGCAGGCAGCACATGGCTGTAGGCCCACCAGGGAATGGCGTGGAGCCCAAGCGCATCCGCCTGCCAGGGAGCCGCTGGAGCAGTGCGGTGGGTGGCTGCCCACCTTGGCCTGGGACGCCACACAGCTGCTCCCTACAACCGCGGAGGAGGAAGGTACCTCCCAGGAGAAGGAAGCCCAATCAGCAGAGCAGGGGGAACAACATCACCTCTCGCAACACGAGCCTAATCCTCCTCGCTTCTGTGAGCAACGGCGTGCAGTGCACGGCTACAGGCCCACCAGGGAATGGTGTCCAGCCCAAGCACGTCTGCCTGCCAGGGAACGGTGGGACACCCAGGCATGGCCGTGACCTGGCGCTCAACACACCGAGGCACAACGTGCAGGCCATGGGTGTCAATCCACCAACACATGGCGTGTGGCCAACGACTGCCAATACACCAGGCAGCAGCGTGGAGCCCATGGAAGTGGATCCACCACAGGACCAGGAAGAACCCATGGAGGTGGATCCACCTCAAGACCAAGAGGAACCAATGGAAGTGGATCCACCTGCACGGCAGTGACCTGGCACCACACCAGCGCACCCTGGCTCCTTCCCTGAGATGGCCTCTCAGCAGCGCCTGGCCAGCTTCCTACAGGTGGTCCAGCCTCTGCACCCAACATGAGCTGGGAGAAAACAAACTCTATGGACAATCCCGCAGGCTCACCTGCAACATCTCCCACCAATAAACACTTCTGTTGTTGATTGTCAAGGGTTGCATGGGCCCTTCTTTCCCATCCCCCCACCCCTCGAGGAGAGGAGAGGACCTGGCTTCCAACAAGCTGCTGTCTTCCACAGATGGCAAGGGATGCCCAAAGCCTTGTGGAAGGTGGCCTGTCCCACTACCACGCAGGCCCTTACTTCGGACCATCACCAGCATCAGCCCCACCACTGACCTGAGGCACACCACCACTAGCAACTGCCCCACGGGGGCTATTTGTCCTGCTGAGCACAAGGCAGTGGACCTCCCACTGTGCAGTCCCCTTCTCCTGTCCACATGACACCCAGCTGCATGCCCTGGGAGGCTGTGTCATGGGCCTTTAGCCAAAGTCAGAGTAAATGGCAGTGGCTGCTCTGCCCTTGTCCTGCTGGGACAGTCACCTCCTCAAAGCAAGGCTCATGTTGGTACCAGCACAACTTGGCCTTGGTGAAGCTGTGCTGTGTGTTCCCAGATGTCATCTTGTCCTTCACCCAAGTCACAGGTGATAGGACAAGAGGAAATGGCCTCAATTTGCACCAGGGGAGGTTCAGATTGGATATTAGGAAAAAATTTTACACTGAAAGTGTTATTAAGTATTGGAATGGGCTGCCGAGGGATTTGTTTGAGGCACCATCTGGAGGTATTTAAAAGACGGATTGACATAATTCTTAGATGATTTAGTGATGGTTTTTATCAGCGTTAGGTTGATGGCTGGGCTAGATGATCTTAAAGCTCCCTTCTAACCTAGAAAATTCTACGATTCTATGATTAGATTTTTTTAAGGTTCAGCTACTTAGCATAAATAAAGATGTATGCAGCACAGAAATAATCAATATTCACTGTTTTCTCAGTTTAAAATCAGGAGGTAGAGCTTAGGAAAAAGAGATAACTTTTTTAAAAAACCATTAGCAATCAATTTGCTAATTCCATACATTTACTGAGTCTGGATTGAGGGAACAGTGACATTACTGCTGCACCCTGAAGACTTTAGGAGTATTTGCATAGTTACAGGAGCAGGATAAAAATAGCTCCCAACGTGGAAGACAGTCCCTCTCCTGATACTTACTTCCCTCTATCTTTGTAATCTACATTTCTTAAAAAGTCACTCCACCAATTACTCTCCACAGCCAAACAGCGCTTTGAGAGAGGTTCTCATGTATGGGCACCACAGGCCAATTACAAAACCTCCTGTGTATGAGCTACTTTAAGCAGTTTGCCTCTATGGTGGCCAACAGCCACATAGTCTAAGTTCAATAGCACCTCTCCGCACATAAAGGTCTGTTCAGTAAGGTTTTTCCAGAGTGTTTCTGTTTTCTAGGTATATCTAATAACTAATCACATTTACAAAGTAGCTATTAAACAAATGGCTGAGTGATTCAAGACGAAGAACTAATTAAGGATGCACTTGCAAAAGAAAAATTTCCTGCCTCAGACTTGCTTGTGTTAAGAAGCAACAAAAAAAACAAACTTCTAGGAATAGTAACCAGATGGGGGAGGGAGGGAAGCTTACATGAAGAGATGGTCCCTCATTAAATTTAGGCTACATGCTATTATGTTTATCTCAGGCATTTAGCCAGATTCTTGAATGTGCAATTTGATGAACCATTTTAGGCACAGAGCACAGTTCAATCTTACTGAGTTTCACAAAAGCTATCCCTCAATACATGCAAAGTACATGTATAATCTCTCAGTTAAACTGTTAGTGATATGCAGACTAATTAATTTAAACCTATCACACATGTGAACAGTATCAGAGATAAAAAAGAAAAAACATACTTGAGACTTCTTTTAACTCAGGCCCAGCACAACAAAATTAGAGGGACTATAGTATGCAAGAGCACCATCTCAGTTAAACATTGACAAATGCTGAGGATTCATATAGAAGAGCTCTGTCACAGTTTTGCTGAATATAAAACTACATCTATTTTTTCTGCCCTCAGTAATGCATGTAATGTTGTTTAAATTAACCTCTAAATTCAACATGCTTACATTCATTTATCATTCACCTACACCGAACTCAACAGTTCAGGAGTATATACATACACAGTAGGACTCTAACTAACATCAGGCATATTCACTCTGCAAAACAGATTTCCAGCCCTAATTTTCAGACCATCCCCGCAGCGTTTCCAGAATTTCTGTTCTCTTCATACAATAACTGGAATCCTTCTTGAAACGGGATGTGTCAGGTTGCCAGGGAAGACTGAGCTCTTCCTTCACGCAGGAGGAGCTATGAACTGTACAAATACTTTGGCAAGGGACTCGGAGAATTGCTCTCTGTGCTTGCCTGAGCGCTCCTCTGCTGTATTAGTGCAAAAGAAAACAAGTGATCTTCAGTATAGACTGGGAGGGGACAGCTACATACTAATTCACTGAAAATACACAGAAATTATCAGCAATAGTCTGAAACAAGTATGATGCTAGTTTACAGACATCTGACTCAATAAAAGCAACTCTGAAGGTCAACCACAGCAAATCCGTTTTCCTCTACATTTTCTGTAGAATTAGTAAGCAACATCTCTTCTTCTCTAATAGAGGAATTAAGTCAGTATGACTCACTATCAGACTAGAAAGAGTCAATCAACTCTACAGATTCTGTTCTATGCCTTTTTAAAAGAGGATCCCTCAAATATCAGGCACTCCTTTTTGTTTTTCCAAGGGAATGCCCGAACTATGGTCAGTCTGACCATTAATATCTTGAAGGGTAATTCATCCCAAGCCAGTAACATGCCTTCTTTTCCATTTCCAACTATCCAGCCCGCTCCTCAGAGTGGGAGGAATACCTTCCACTCCAGACATACTGGGACTTTGACAGGGAAGGGCTCCTGCTACCATTGCTTCTTTCATCTACTGGGCCAAGTCACAAAGTGCTATTTCTGGTGCCAGATCTAACAGATAAACCTCATGACCCGGCTCCCCCACAGTTTCCCAGTCAAGGGTTTATTACTTAACTGAGGAAAGAAAAAAAAGGAATTATTATTTCACTTGATGTTTTCAGAGTGTTTTTGAGTGAACAGAGTATTTCTGAAATAACATTCTTGAAAAAGAAAGGCAAAGGACTGTCTGTCCTTATTCTGTTTTTTTCCCCTCAAAATACTACTCTGCTTATAGTACAGAAATCACTTTTAGCAGACCACATCCTCTCATCTCTACAGTCATCAACTGTTCTACCATCTCTAGCAGAGAATGGTCTTTCCTACTACAATGACAGCTTTCAAGAAGAAGCAACACAGAGCCACAGTAAAATGGATTCTGCATCAAGCCAGCTGATAGGACTTTCAAAAGAGAGATCAAAAAAGGATATTCTTGAGTGAAATTCATTTATTAACAAACATAAAAAAAAATCAAGTACTCAATTATGCTTACGTCTACAGACATAGTAGTTTGGGAACCTTGTAACTGCAAGAGATTATTTGCTGTCTACTACAAACCACTATTTTAGCCTTCATTTATTAATGTCTTCCTCACGAGAATAGGTTGAAAACATCAGTCTCCTGCTTTCTCCAAGGTAAGCTCCCAGACAGTCCTTCCAGCTAGGTTTCATTCTAACCTCACCTTAGATCACCCAAAAGAACCTTTCATTTTAAGATACGAAGCACAAACACATTACCTGCCCTTTTCCAGTCACAACAGGCAACACCACACATACACTTTTGCTCTTAAGTAATCCAACTCCACACGTGCAAGCACCAAGACTCAGAATACTTACTGTTAAACGGACAGGACCACTGCCCTCTAGAAGTGCCAGCAGACTGCACATTCCCACACCTACAGCTACAAAAACAGTGTAGGTTTGCTTCAGCGTTTGTACAAATCTGAACATTTAACTACACCTTCTCCATCAGCAAGCCTACCCTTCAGTCTCCACGCAAGACAATTATACTATGTAAAGATGGTATCTGCTCACTGCACATACCTGCTTTCCAAGAACATTCAGAATCATCTTTACTGAACTGACTCATTGAAACGCTTTCGACTTCTGTATGTGCTCCAAAGCCAACATGAAGAAAGTATGGTTGGTTTGTTTGAATATATGAATTCTGACACATCATCACATTGTCTCAATTTCACCTGCTGAGCCAATTACTCTCCATAAACCACAGTCCCACTGAAGACAATTAAGTGCATCTGTGCAGACTCACAGTCATAGTCACAGGTGTAACGGGGCACAACTTCAAAACAGGTTATTCCATCCTGGCAGGCTTTCCCATGTGAGAACAGTCAACAGCTGCTCTTCACAAGATGTCTTTTACAGACAGAGACCACTTAGATATTTTTAAGGCCTTGCCCTAAGCTCTAGCTCAAATAAATTATGCTAAAATAAAAAGTTCTTCTGTCCCCTCTGGACTGGCACAGGACATAACACACGTCACAGGAGCTGTAGTCATCCACCTTGGTGCCACACAATGAAAACCATAATCCCTTAGTACACTTTAATGATACCCCAACTGCATTCAAGTTAGCCTTTCAGCAGTAATTTAAACCTGGTAAGTACCCACAGCAGCTACTTAAGGCATCAGAAGTCCAGTTCAGGAACAGAGTGTGCCTCCAATACTCTTTGATCTCTGTCTTTCTTTGCCTAAGGCTATAGCCTGCTAATTCTTCAAAACATGAAAGCATAGTACACAGACTAAATTAACATCACGGATAAAGCCACATATGCCAACCACATAGACGAGGCTTTCATTTGTATAATCAGGGCTGTATAGGTGGAAGACATGGGATAACTATATAACCTTGCCAGTGGAGATATCAGGTGTTGGCAATGATGCGTAAATTAATGCACCAGTTTGACCTCTGGGTCCAAAAGGGAATTCTTGACATGACTAATTCACACATTTGCTTTCTCTTTACTTTAAAACTAAGCACACTTTGTCTAAAATCAAACACTATAAATAAGGAATGCATAATCATTTTCACCACTTTCATTGTAAAGCTTCACTGTAAACCACTTTGCATAGTCTAAGGCAGTGTAGATTTCTTGAGTTTCAGTCTAGTGCTCCATCAATTAGATAATAATTGCTCTCTAAAAATATTGCTACATCAGCTTGTATTATTCAAAAACTACTTCCCTGGACACAGAAGATGGATACAAAGACGTACACAAACTGTATATCGTAAAGGCCGTAGTGAAGAAAGGGAGAAAAGGGGGATGATGAGGACAATGGTGCTTTTTCACCAGCTATCTACCAAGCCTTGTTGCTATCGTCATCTCTGAAGTCGGAAGCAGTTAAAAGCATTATAAGATTATAAAACTTAGGCTGGGGAGAATAAACAACCTGCTGGCCTTAAAAGAAAATCCACATTTTCCAAGGTTTATATTAACAAAATAGTAAGTGAAAAACTACACATTAATTGTGTTACTCTATTAATAGTTCAAATTACACAATAATGACTAGAGTCCATAATGAGATAGTTGTGCTTTGAAAGGTGTAATAAATTGTTTTAAAGGAGACAAAAATGAAGGGATTACAAAAGATACCAGGTATCTTAAGGTGTCTGAGGGGAATGCTTCATGACAGATATATGGCTGCCATTAAGGTACAATCCATCATTAGCTTAATTATCCCTGGTAACAGTGGTCAGGTGAAAGCAGAAGCTTCCTTGGGAAAGAATGGTTTACATCTCCCCAGGATGCTCCCCAAGAGCAAAACTAAAATCTCCACTAGATAATGGTCCCGTCCACATATAGCATCTTTTTAGGATGAGCTAATTTGGCTAATTGTTTTCCAAAAGGCTGTTTTCTCACAAAGACAGAGCTCTAAGGAAGAGGTGAAGGAACAAGGGTATCACCAGCTTGCTATCGCTAAAGACAACCCTTGCCAGGATACCCTGGACCTTCTAATCCAATTGACAGGAGATGCTAAATCCTGACAAGATAAAAAAAGGGCCTCAATTCCCCTCAAATCCCCCACAGAATCTTCTGGCCATTTTAAAGCATTTCCCTCAGACTTCAGTCAGCAAGAGAAAACCTATCCAGATTGCATAAGCAAAACAGTCTGAAAATGGTAGATTGGAGAGAACAGAAATCCCAAAAGAAACAATGACAGACACCTATATCCACAACCCTACTTCCAAAAGAGAAAACATTAGCTGACATTCCAGTGTCTTCCAAAAAAATCAGCATCACACAGGACAGATCTGAAACACTGTTAAGAAGCACATCACATCCTTCCCGCTCTGCATGGGGTCACACAACCAAGGTCTGCAGTACACCAAGGCACCCTGAGCTTATGTCAGTCTGTATCATTCTCCATGATGTAATTCCTTAGAGCTCTCCTCCTTCTCATTGCTCTCCGTACCCTCTAACTTTACAAAAATTTCAATCCAAACACCTACATCAACAAACACCTAGATTATAAGATCAGGGATATAGGTAAGTTACTCAAAGTAGGTAAGTTAGGAGCACAACAATGAGAAAAAACAGTAGTTCTTGATTCCGCATTAAAACCAGCAATGTCTGGGAAAGGAGCCTATAACAAACAAAGCAGAGTAGGCACACCACATTATTCAGCTAGACATCATACCATCTACAACAAGAGGACAAGACTTTCAGGCAACCCTCACTCCACAATCTCCATCTACCTGAAAGAGCTGCAACGTTTTTGAAAACTTAAGTTATACAATTGTAAGCTATTAACACATCATGTAACTGCATTGGCTTTTCCACTATCACACTGCTGGAAATCATCAGTTAAGTTACACTGCCATAAGACTGGAGCTATAGTTGTGAACTCAGCCCCAAAATTGTCAAAAAAGATTATTTTGCCGTGTTGTATTTAGCTTTGCCAGGAAACTTAAAAGGAAAAAGCTATCCTAAATGCAGTGCCAAGGCTCTCTTTCTAACCAAAGTGCTCCTCTCTGCTGCCTCAGTCCACATCCCAGTATAGGGAAAAGGAGGACTTCACCTGCCCTGCGTTCCAGCTGGCAAGGTTTCCCAGCTGCTCCATCTCTGAGATCAAAGAGTGTGACCAATACCACTCAGAGAGCCCGGCTAGCCATAAGTATTCACAGAAGCCTCATTTTTCATAAAATGCATCATTTTGTACATCTAATTTAAGAATCCCTGAAAGACAGTTTTTCAAGAAAGCTAATTAGTTCTGAGCCTTCTCTCCCCTCCTACAACCTGATTTTTCTCCCGTCTTGTATCTGAGCCCAAAAACTAATGCCAATGGATCTTCCTTTAGGCTTTTTGGAACAAAGTAGTGACTACCATTCCTGGGAGGAAAAAACTCTAAGTCACTGTAGAAAAAGAGCAAAACACACATAAATACACACACTGAAAAGGAAAGGAAGAAGGTTAAAGTCTGTCTAAAGGAGCTTGCATTAAAAGATCAGAGGCCAAATGCAGCATTTATGTCATCACTTCCTTAAGTAACTCTAGCAAGTGATGGACTGTCTATGGTACAACTTTGAAATAGCTTTCTACTGCTTCTCCTCACACTGTTTCACCCATATGTCCTTCCGTGAATATATGTGTGAGTGAGGGGAGAAACTACTACATTGCACTTTCAGGTCCTCACTGTACTGACAGGTTAGGAACAAGCTACCATCTGACAATTCACACTAAGCTACTAAAATTCTGCCTTCAGACAAATCTCTCTGTATCTCCTCATGTCCCATGCTAAAAGTGCAAAATCCTTTCTGACTTAATGTTGAAGTAGGTTTATGTGAAAGTGGCATAAGTTCCAGCTGCCACTAATGGAAGTGACAGTTTCAGTGTTCATCAGATAGATTCACAGGTTCCAAATACATAATTAAGAATAGGTGCAAAGGCAATAAGGACTTAAAAGGGGCAAAATGATTACCGTTATCTACTTCACTACAACAGAAATAAGAACAACACTGGATTATTTCCAGCAATCCTTCCCTTGTAAAATGACAGCTTTTGTTGTCTGGTCTATAATGTGCTTTTCTACATTAGGCTGACAAGAAGTTTTTCCTTAGATTGATAGTCCCATTATTTCTCATTTCAATATCAAAACAGCAGTAGCAGTATCTCAGATGATACTGCATGTAAACTACTATCTATTAGGATCAGAAAGTCTTGTGGGTTTTTCATCTGTTGTGATACAGTAGGAGGTTATTTTAACTGGCACCACTACACTCTCTGCAACGGTCCGTAGGAAAGTCATCCCATAACATCTGTGACAGGATAAGTAGAAAACATTTCAATGCCTGGACCTGGATTCTCACCAAGACTAATGCTACACTGTTACCTTGGAAAGGGTGAGATTAAAATTTATTTCTAATAAACACCAAGGTAAAAATCAGTAAAATTAATTGAACCAGTAAAATAAATTGAATTGTTACGGTTTTCTCTTTCCTTTTGAGCTGATCTGCAGTGCCTGCTTCTTTACTTTTCTTTCACAACGTAACACACACCGTCACCTCTCACTCCTTCATCTTCCCTGGCTAATGCCTTCTCCAGCCTTCGTGCTGAATTCCCTTCTGTTAGCCTGGTCTTTCCTAAACCTTCTGTATACAGAGATTTTGCAAATTTAATTTTAATGGACAGACTCTGGCATATTTGCCAGCCATCTTAGAGTTTGCAAGTTTGGGTTCCTGTAAAGAGGTGAGTGTCCATTTTGGGTTTTGGTTGTTTTTTTTTCCTCTTTGGATAACCATTTCACAGTTCCACTCATGAAGGTCACTTTTAATTTGTGGACCACAGACCTGACAAACACTCTCAAAATTCCCTGCATTTTAGGACTTCACCCCTTTTATAGAGTAGGAGAATGACAGAGTTTGTGGACTTGCCAAGAAACAATCACCACAGCAGTCCCTGGTATTTCACCCCTCCGTGTTAATCTTCACCTCATTACTTCCTTCATTTCAGCAAAGGCAGATTCTGAGTAGTCAGAACATTGCCGTTTTAATTTTTTTAATCAGATATCTTTAATAATAAAGACCCAGAAGCAAGCCTCCATGGAACCACTGCCATGGCTCAGCAGAGAACAGAACTCAATGCAACATTTGTTGTATCAGACAGATGTCCACTTACGCAGCCAGCTGTGAAACCACTGCAGTAGCAGGCTAGTTTCTGGGGGTTGCATTCCCAGCTATCCCTTCTTTTTAATTGTGTAGTTTTAATTGCTTCAGCTCAGCCCCAGTAGTTAAACAGAAGATTCCTACACCAAACAAAAACCTCTGAAGTACAACTCTTAAGGCTCAGCACCATCTGTGGCAGAAATGTGTGTGCAAGAGCACACCCCAGTAAAATTTACTGGTGGGAGAGGTGTTCAGGTGGACATAAGGGTATGTCTCACAGCAGAAAGGCCACTACAGTGCAAATGCAGGGAACTGCTGTTGCTATTTTTGCAGTATGTATTGTGAAGTGGTATCTTCAGAACTGGAAATGACATCTGTAACATAACTTGAAGTCTGACACACTTTACAAGCGGCAGTCTGCAGCTCACATGTACGAGAAGTTACATTATTTTCTAAAGCTGCATATATGGGGAACCCTTCAGTTTAGTGCTGATAATTTAACCTCCAAAATGCACAAGGATGAGGAGTGTACTGGAATGGTTTAGAGTCACGTTCACAATCCTTGCACTCAGTCAGCTACAGATGGCATTTCCTCATGTACTTCAGGATCTAGCTCCCAGTTTGGATATTGCCATGAGACTTCAAACTGAAAACCTTCTCAAAAAAAGATACCAGGATTAAAAAAGTAATCTATTCTAACAGTAGCAGAACCTAAAATTCATTCTATTTCCAGTCCTTGGAGACTCCCTATGGGACAGCATAGATTTTTTTCATTAAGCAAATCAGAATTTGACTAAGCTTCAGACCACAGCAAGTTCGCTTCTAGGCAACCTACTCAACTGAAAACAGAAAAGGGGAGATGCTAAAACACACCACTTGTATATTTACTTGAAGACTTATTCAGCATAAATACATGAGGTTAGAAACATGCCATATTTGATGTCTGCAAATCACCGAGCTATGACCAATCTAATACAAGTTTCTCTCTAAGGGAACCAAATGAACTGTGTAGCTTGTATGTTGGCATAAATATTCATGAATTGCTAAGAAAGCTAATAGGATCAATAAGACTGAAACCTAAAAGACTACATCACTCTTGCTAAGGATCCAATTCTGTTGCCAGCCAAGTCAAGAAAACAGTATGTCATTGCCTCTCAGAGTCGAGACAGGGAACAAAATTGCATTGAACTACTCTGCAGTCTGTACTGTAGTCTGTAGTAGTAGGAAGCCCTTAGGAGTTACCAGCAATACATAGGTCTAGTAAGAAAAAGTATCTTGCCAACTAAAAACTGTAACAAAAATAATTTTACAAAACTGCAAGAGGAAAACACAAGTTTTGATTGTTCCTAAATATTTTTTTTAATTTGAGAAAAAAAAAATAATCTAATGTTCCCTCACTCCTTTTACTGCTGGCTGACTTCCTTTTTCACTCCACTCAGCCTTTGAAATGAAACTGCTGTACGCCCAGTTCTCTATATTAGGCTTTCCTTTTTTGTTTCTGTGAGGGTCTTCTGTACCTCACCCTGCACCACTGCTGACCGAGGGCTTCCACAGTTTCCCTTGTCAATCCCCCTCAGTTCCTCTCTGATCACAGAATCATAGAATTGTCTAGGTTGGAAGGGACCCTTAAGATCATTGAGTCCAACCATTAACCTAGCACTGCCAAGCCCACCACTAAACCATGCCCCTAAGCACCAGGTCTACCCATCTTTTAAAATGCCTTCAGGGATGGCAACTCTACCACTTCCCTGGGCAGCCTGTTCCAATGCTTGATAACCCTTTCGGTGTAGAAATTTTTCCTAATATCTAATCTAAACCTCCCCTGTCGCAACTTGACGCCATTTCCTCTTGTCCTATAGCCTGTTACTTGGGAAAAGAGACCGACCCCAATGTGGCTACAATTTCCTTTCAGGTAGTTGTAGAGAGCAGTACGGTCTCCCCTCAGCTTCCTTTTCTCCAGGTCCCCTCAGCTTCCTTTTCTCCAGGCTGAACAACCCCAGTTCCATGCACATTCTCCAGCCCATGGAGGAAGACACTCCTCCGACCGACCCTAGCAACTAAGGACGCCCCCTTTGGCTCACCCTCCCTGAAGCGACCAGCACGTCTGGGGCTAACCCCAGGCAGCACCATGCCCCACACGCAGAGCCACACTATGCCGTGGCCCGTTGCGGGGACCAGGGAATACCCCCCGCGCCCGGAGAGGGGGCGGGGTAGGCCGCGGCCTGCCTTGCCCCACTTGCAGCCGGTTGGTTGCAGCCGGTTGGAGCCGGCTCCGCCCCTGACAGAACCCGCCGCCGCCTTTCCCACCCCCGCACCAAGCTGAGGCGCCTGAGGAGAGCGGCGGGGCAGGGGCAGCCCTGAACGGACAGAGACCCGGGGAGGGGCCTACACGAGGCCTGAGAAGCAGCAAAGCAGCAATAGGGGAGAGGGAAAGAAAAAAAAAAAACCCCAAACCAAGTAAGGAGCAGGAGGTGGCAGAAGGAAACTGCCGCCTGTCATTGCCTCACCAAAGGGGTTGGAGGGACCGCTGCGGCATCATAGAGGTGTAGAATCACAGAACCGTCTAGGTAGGAAGAGACCTTTCAGGTCATTGAGTCCAGCCATCAACCTAACACTGCCAAAAACACCACTAAACCATCTCACTAAGCACCACGTCTTTTAAATACTGCCAGGGATGGTGACTCAGCCACTTCCCTGGACAGCCCGTTCCGATGCTTTACAACCCTTTCAGTGCAGAAATTTTTCCTAATATCCAATCTAAACCTCCCCTGGAGCAACTTGAGGCCATTTCCTTCAGTCCTATCAGTTGTTACTTGGGAGAAGAGACTGACACCCACCTCACTGCAACCTCCTTTCAGGTAGTTGTAGAGAGCAACACGGTCTCCTCACAGCCTCCTTTTCTCCAGACTAACAACACCAATTTCCTCATCTGCTTCTTATCCAGGGGGTGGAGGCCAGGAGGGAGAGAGGGCTTGGTTGTACTGATGTTGAGCTGTGAGAGCCGGTTGGGAACAGCTGCAGATGAGTGCTGAGCTTCCACAGGCTGCTGTCAGGGCAGCCAGAGAGCTGGGAGAGAGGGGGGTAAGGACTCCCACCAAGGAGCACCCCAACATCTCTGGTAGGGAAACAGAAGACAGCAACAGGCTTGAAAATTGAGCCTTTTCAGGCTGCCCTGCTTACAGTGATCAAGCAGACTTATGGGAAACTGCTCCCCAGAGTGCAACCACGTCAGTCCTTTGCTCAAAATGAAATTATAAAAATGTGGGATATATGGCCACCATCCCAGCAAGATGCTGTTGCAGTCGCAATGCTGGGGAACCGATGCTGCTGGGATACAGGTGATGGCTTTAAGAAAGTATTGGTCTGCGTAACTTCGGGGCTGTGCCCCTCATAAACACTGCCCTGCAGAATACAAGATGGTTTTAGGATCAGTGATGGCCTGATCCTGCTGCACCTGCAAAGGTGACACCCCCTTGTAATGATAAAGTGTGGAATTTGAAACACATGTGTAATTGAACTGCTGTAATGTTCTTACCTGTGAGTCTTGCATGGAGGATGCTAAAGGTTTATAATGCAAATTTGATTATTATGTAGTCTAGTCTGTAGAAATGAGGGGTGGAGTTTGTAATGGATATTTAGTCAAACTGTTGTTACCTTACAGGTTCTGCATTTTGCAAGTAAGATGCAAGGAGAAAAAGAGTAAGAAGCAGGAATAAAGAAAGAATTACGCGCAGACCCCAGCCTCCAGCACCACCTGTTGCCTTACAGAGGGAATCAAGAAGGAACTGAACATAACTCTTAAGTGAAAACAAGAGGAATTGAGACTGGAAAAGGAAGAGGAGAGGTACTGTACTGAAACTAAGCCTAGGGAAGGGAGAAGAAAGATTTTTCTGTAAGTGTTAAATTCTTTGTCATCTTGGGGTTTTTTCAATACCCAAATCAGTAACTTAAAGTTTGTTAATTGGTATTAAATTAAGTGAAACTCCAGAAGTCAAGACTGTCTTGCCCACAACAATGGTGTTCATCCTGATTTCTAGACAACTCCTGTAGTCCTGGACTACAGGAAAAAGTGGAAAGAGAACCCTCTCCCCACCGCACATTCCAGGAAGTTAGCCCTGATTCTCTTTTGGTTTTCTTTCAACCCTCTGGATTAGAATGGCACATTCCTAAACAAAATAAAATTTTAGTTTTTGTTTTGTAGGGTTCCATTATTTGTTTTGAGTTGAATGATGAAACAGAAAAACAGCCACAAAATCAATTTTTTTTGTGCAGCTCTAGTGTCAAGTGTATGCTTTACATTATATATATACTATATATATGGCTTACATTTCTGTAGCAGCCTGAGTATATTTTGCAGACTAACACTTTGGACTTTTGTAAAATTAAAGTCCAGATGGCTCCTGAAGCTGGTTTTAGTTTGGTTGGGAGAAGGAAGGTTGTTTTGTTTCTTATGTCAGAAACTCATATAGGCAAGAATAATTGGAAGAAAAATATCCAAATGGATAAAATAAGTCCATGTTAGAAAAGTGTTGAAACAGTGGTGGGGCAAGGATGCTGGTTATATAAAGTAAATGAGACCATAACATTGAGATAGCGCCACGCTTAAGAGCAATGAATGAACATAAGAACAAAAGAGGGAAATCATTTACAGAAATGTTTTTCCCATAGAAATTGACTGCTGTAATTAGCAACAGAGGATAACAAGCGGTATACTAAACACACACACAAAGCAGAGGGCAAGTTGTCTTTGGGTTTGTATTGGATTTGCATGGCAAAATTTTGATAGTGAGGGGGCTACAGGGGTAGTTTCTGTGAGAAGGTGACAGAAGTTTCCCCCGTGTCCGATAGAGCCAATACCAGCTGGCTCCAAGATAGACCTGTCGCTGGCTAAAGCCGAGCCCATCAGTGATGGTGGTAGCCCCTCTGTGATAACATATTTAAGAAGGGGGAAAGCTGCTGGCCAACAAAAGCAGCTGAGAGAGAAAAGTGAGAATATGTGAGAGAACTCTGCAGAAACCAAGGTCAGTGAAGAAGGTGGGGGAGGAGGTGCTCCAGGTGTTGGAGCAGGGATTCTCCTGCAGACCATGGTGAAGACCATGGTGAGGCAGCCTGTCCCTCTGCAGCCCATGGATGTAAACGGCAAAGCAGATATCCACCTGCAGCCCGTGAAGGACCCCACACTGGAACAGGCAGATGCACCCAAAGGAGGCTGTAACCCTGTGGGAAGCCCACACTGGAACTGGTTCCCAGCAGGATTTGTGGACCCATGGAGAGAGGAGCCCATGCTGGAGCAGACTGGCTGGCAGGACTTGTGATCCCACAGGGGACGCAAACTGGAGCAGTTCATGAAGAACTGTGGCCCATGAGGAGAAAAAATGTGTGATGAGCTGACCACAACCCCTGTCATGGTTTGGGTTGGCTACTAAAATGAACGACAGATGCTCTATTTAACCACTCCCCCATTCAGAGAAGGAGAGCATCTCCCTTTAGAGAGAGGAGAGAAAAAGAGAGCGAGCGAGCTACACTTATGAGTTGTAAAGAAACTGAACTACTTTAATGAAATATTAATGAAAGAAAATATTATAATATTAATAAGAAAATAATTAAATACATGCAACGCGTATGGAGGTCCCAGATGATGATTGTGTAAACAGCAGACCCTGAGAAAGTTCCAGACTGGACTCAGTGACGGCCAGGAACTGGATTCCGGATCTGGGTTCAGGAGCACATGGATTGGGATCAAAGGCAGACGAACAGACAGGGTCCTCCTCAGATGCCAGCCATTGAAGAGGCTGACTCCTTTGATCCCTTGGCTTTTATACTGAGCGCAATGCAGATGGGATGGAATACTGTGTTGGTCAGTTTTGGGTCACCTGTCCTGTCCACTCCTCCCTGCAGGTGCGACCCTTCTACCCTCCAAGTTGGTGCATAACAAAATGAGCTGACCTTGGTTATTATAGCAATAAGTATAAGCAAGAGCCTCTCTGCAGACTATTCACTATAAACATCAGACCTTATCAGCTAGAAGTGTGCACTGTCTGAAAAATATGCCGTTAATTTCAGAGAGTTAGTCAGAAGAGGCTTAACTGAAAAGTAAAATTACTGAACAGAAAATTGCTTCTGTTTTACCTCAAATGAGGACAACTACGATTCCCTGCCCCCCTGCGCCACTTGGGGGGAAAAAAGGTAGAAAATAGGGGAGCGAAATTGAGCCTGGGAAGAAGGGAGGGGGGAAGGTGTTTTAAGATTTAGGGTTTTTTCTCATTACTCTACTTTGATCTGATTGGTAATAAATTAATTTCCTCAAGTTGAGTCTATTTTACCCATGACGGTAATTGCTGAGCAATATCCCTGTCCTTATCTTGACCCATGAGCCTTTTGTTATATTTTCTCTCCCCTGTCCAGTTGAGGAGAGGAGTGATAGAGCAGCTTTGGTGGGCAGCTGGCAACCAGCCAGGGTCAACCCACCATAGTGTTTAGAGAAACAAATAAGCATTACTGTGATAGCAAATAAATTAAAGTAGACCCTCCCTCTTCTGTTGGGTTGGTTCATCAAAAAACAGTAAGACAGAGTCAACCCTCCCTTGCTTCAACCAATGAAAATATTCTGGTTACCAGCAAAAAATCAGGCCCTAGATATTTCATCAAAACATATTAGGAAGCATTCAGGCACAACTAGAGGAAGATGGACGACCTCATATTTTGACCTGTTGCTGAGACAGGCCTTGAACAGACTGTTCCAGCACTGGAAAGATAAGTAAATGGGTTTCCATTAAAAAAGCTGGTTAACTGGGTACAGGCAGCAGTTTCCTAGGTCCCCATGGGAGGAAGGAATTCAAGGTCTTGCTTCTTTTCTAAGTCTTGGTTGCCAAAAATGATAGGCCCTTTGGCTCCATTTGCCAGTACTGATAGAGACGGTGAAATGTTTTTCTCTGTCCTTCCTTAGGCAAGCTCACAGCAATGAGAATTCATCTCTTTAAAAATCTGCTCTTTTCATGTCCTTTCTATGAGGCATATGAATATTATCTTGCTAATGGGTTTTAAATGCATCTCAGTAGGATATTAAATGTGGATCTGCATGGACAACTTTAGTGGTTTTGAAGTGACAGTTAATCTCTAGTAACCACTCAGAATTCAGTGTCAGGGTCTGTGTGCATGCACATGGATCCCAGCAGCATCTTGGATGTGTCTCATCTAATGGTACTTTTAATTCTTTTGGGCCTTTTTTTTTCCTTTTTAATTGTCTTATTTTGCTTATTGAAACAGATGCGTACCATTTCCCTCCTCAATATTGTTGTTTGTTGTATGTGCAGTAAAAAGGTCACTTTTCCTCTTTCGTCTCCCCAGTCCCAACACCAAAGAACTTAGACAAGAGAAGTCCCTAATCTTCTAGCTCTCATACCAGTGGGAGGGGGCTCCCACGTATTCTGGAGACCCTCCGGCCGGCATCCACAGATTTTAAATGACTCCACAGTGAAGAGTCTTCTGACAAGCAGTACCAGTTGCCATAAACCAGTATCGTATTAAGATTTTGTGTGGACAGAGAGGAATATAATTTATAAATAACAGCGGCCAAGATTTAAAAATGAATGATGATTTCTGGGTGGTCTTGTAGGTAAGAAAACAGCAGATCTTTGAAGACGTTAGTGCTTTTAAAAAATCCCAGCTAACTCTTCAGAAGTCAATAGCTACTTTCAAAACCCTAGGTTATATGCCCATTCCCAAGTAGTATAGGCACTTCTCTAAGATGGTCCTCTAATTGTGGTAGATTTAGTGTTGCTCATAACTGAAGTGGATCAAGAAAGAGGACCATATCTAGAAATTTCTCGCAATGAGATGCTTTGGAGTAATAACACAAACCTCAACCAAATCCCACCTCGTCATACAGATGTACCAGCAACATAAAGGTTATGGTATGACCTGCCTGTAGAGAATTTGAGAGCAAAGAAAATTAATTTTCTTTCATTGACCTTTCACGTAAGGCTTGCCATGATGCTTTAATCTTGGTGCCCCATTAGTAGTCCGTAGCAACTGACTTACTGGTATTTTTAATGAAAAATACTTTATTTAGATAACATTCACTGTGTTTCAAGATTCTGAATTGGATTATGTTCGTCAAGTTCAAGTCCAAGAAATGGGTGGACTTTGGAAGTTTTATCCTTAATAACTACACAGATTTACACTTTTTATAAAGTTTGACATACTAAGACGGGCTTCATTTTCATTTTTTTTGACAAACCTGAGTATAGGTAAGATGAGGTATGGATCTCACAGAAACTTATCCACAACAACATGAGTATAAGACTTAATATGGTAGGAAACTTGGTGCCCCGAATTCCCTAGCCAGAATTACCCAGAATTACAGAGAAATCAATTAATTAATTAATTAGTCAGAATTGCAGAGAAAAATCTATTATGGACATGCAATAAAAAGCACCAGGAGACTTGTCTGTCATGATAACAGGATGCGTGACTTAGGAATAACAGCCTTGTAAGAATTCTGGACATAGACAATCTGTAGATTATACTAAATCCACAGAAAAATGATAAACAGCATTTTTGGTTTGGTGTGGTTTTTGTTGCCAAGAATTTATCTGGATAATTGTCATCTGTCTAGATATTAAAACTAGCTCCCATGTTGCTAATAAGGTAGCTTTAGAAGAGCAGTTCGGAAGTGGAACAGATACAGAGACGCCACAGATCTCTCAAAAGATGGACTCCCTTGCCCGGATGATTTAGCATGTCCTCTAGGGAACACAGTCAAAAGACATTTGCAGAGGATATCTTCAAAGAATTCAACTGCACATGCAGAGTTGGACCCATGTCACAATGGGCAAACTCATACCAGTCACATGAATAGTTTTGCTAAGTTGGATAAGAGGAGAGCAGAGGAGATACATGACAAACAAACCTTGAATGTTTGTTGGAGAGAAGAGCAAATGGAGCAATAAACAGCAAATAGAGCCTGCAAGAAGGTTAAAAAAAAAAAAAAGAAAAAAAGAAAAGATGAGAAGGGAAAGGTTGAAGACTCTGATAAAGAACTTAACAACAGACAACTTACTCATCTTCATGGCCTGAAGGCAGGTCCATCACAAAGAATTTCCCAGTCTTTATTCAGAGCAGAGCAGGAGTGACAGCTCCCCCAGATTCTTATGGGAAACCACTGTGGGTCATTGTCATAAAATACATTACTTAATCCCATTCATAAACTGATTAAAATCTCTGTGAAGGTTGTTGTTCTTTGTTCAGACCACTCCTACTGACAAGCTATTGCAGAATCTAATATCTTTTATATATTATTTTCATAGCTAGCTTATACCTATTGCTATTGTGCCAACATTACCTTCCAGACTATTTCACAGTTTACTCTCCCTGCTGCTTGTTTCCTGCTGAATCTATGGACAGCCTACCCATCTCTTCTTAACCTCCTTTTAACCAGTGCTAACTTAATTTCAAGTCTCGCCTGTAAGTCAGAGGCTCTACTCTTTTGACTAGCCTTCTATCTCTTCTCTTGTTTGGAATCTATCTTTCCCAAGTGCAGTAACAAAACCAATATACACTACATTACAAGGATCACAGATGTTGTGCATGTGACCAGTGGAAACACGTGTCTGGGCACAACTTAAAATTGTTTCCAAGAATCAGAATCATTTAATGAGTATATACGTAGCTTCTTTTTAATAAATGCCTACTGCGTGGCAGAAATTCTTGTTCATGACCTTGTATTGTATCCCCTTTTTATCATTTCAGGTTCTTCTAGGCCATCTTAGCTCTTCTCTGTTTTAATCTCCTCTGTATTGACAGTAACTTCCAACTTCAGTTCACTAAATATATATATCTAATGCATATGCTACATACTTTAAATGGAGATCAGTCCCAGAATTAATCCTTGAAGATCTTCTTTAGTGCTCAGGGAAAGATTATATCTTGAAAGTGTAATATAATTATTTACATAATACAAAGCACCGTCAATAACAGTCTGAATGCCTTTGGGGCCGGGAGGGGGGTGGAAGTGACCCTTTTAATATCTTATTTAGTGTGTACCAGTTATAGGAAGTTAATACACAACGCAGGGCCCATAAACCTATCATAAAGGATGTCTGCTGTGATTATGGCAGAGGCAAGCTCACACAGCAGAAACTGTCCAGCTAGGTTTAAGTAGAAAGGTACACACAGCCAGATACATACAGCTTCCAGATGCCTTCTGCTTCCTAGGCAGGTTGAACCTGGTCTGCTTTCTACTGTAAAAAACATGTACTTCCCCCTTTCCTCCCCCGTTCTGTTCAAACAAATAAGCCCGTAGTACAACCCCACTGAATTTCTTCATCTTCACTAGGTTGCAGAATTCAGCAACATGCTTATACAGAGGCAGACAATGGCAGCACACCTGAATGTTTATTTAGAGTTTCAACTCCCTGCATGAGATGCTGAACAGCTTATTCAGTTTGTTTTGGTAAATTGGTGTAATCTGAACGGACTGAAAAAGATATTGACTAAGGTTAAAAGGAAAAAGTAACATATGTTCCTAACAGTGCCTTTATGTTAGTCAAAGATTCTTATTTGTTAGTTGAGAAAATTCCCTTTGTTGTTGAGCTGCTACAGTAGGAAGCAGATGGCTGTTTAAATCCCAAAATTCCCACCAGGAAATATGAACAGATGTCTGTAAGCAGGAATAGAAAAAAAAAATCTTTCTGTAAGTCCATATGCCGGAGACAGAGCTATTTATGAGATTTTCTAAAAATCTGTCTGCTTCCAGAAGCCAATAAAACATTTTGTCTTCCCTTACCTTTTCCCCTTCTTCCCTCACACTTTAAAAGTGGACATCTGTAACATGGATGGGGCTTTGATAAAGCACATCAACTTTTAGGAGTGTAGGAATAGTCCCGGTAACACACCTGGCAGCTTCGTGTGTCTGTCTTCCTCAAAATGATAGCTTCTTTTCCAGATTTGTTGACATTACAGGCACAAAATCTGTCATTTACCCAAGAGTTGTGCTGCAAAGGAAGGCTCAATGCAAAATGCAGTTCACTTCTGAAGGCCTAGCCGTTATAAAAGAGGCAGAGGTGGAGTTCGACAAGGTTGAATGCTCAGCAGAGGGTTTGCTAACATAGCCTAAATCCTGCGTCTTTTTCAAATATTCATTTTCCTTCCTTGTTTTTCAGTGTTTTATATGCAATACACTACAAAGGAATACCGCTTACTCTTATGACACCATTTCACCTCTAACAGTACATAAAATTTAATGCATGAACATGCAGCAGAAGATTGACAGCTGCCCATAGGCACTGTTTAGTGTCATGGATACATAAGAAAAGTTCAGGGTTTTGAGAGGGGAAAAACAAAAAAAGAAAACACTGACTTTCTAGTATGACATCCCTTGGAGATTACAGAATATAAAACCAACTTAAAATCAGTTCTTGTGCCCGTAAGGATTCCTCTCTGATTTTCTCCTACAGTTGACTTTCAGCCCTTGAAAGAAAAAGCAAGCATGTCTGAGCTTTCTCATGAAGGTGTTGAGAAATAAAGTAGCTTTATTACAGTTAAAGAAACATGAGGAAAACAGTCCTATATTTACATATAAAACAACGTGTTTCCAGCCATCCGAATGTGCTCTTAGGGTTACTATCAACTCAATGCTCAGTAGTGTTCAGAAAAGCAAACCAAATGCTAGGTATTATTAGGAAAGGATTAAATAGCAGAAGGGGTACTATCATTCTGAAATTGTGCATCGTCATGACTGACATCATATACAACACTGGCCTTCCTTTTACCTCCAGAGAGGGTTCTGAGAAGGACGGTGCTTATGACTTAAAATATACAATGGCTTCCAAAAGAAAAAACAGAACAAAAGTCCTAATGGACTTTTCAGCTGGGAGAAGTGACAACCGTGGAAGGATGTGACAGAGGTCTGTAAAATCTGTATATAGTGATAGGAATAGATGGGCAGGAATCAGATGCTCCCTGTTCCTTCCAATGTAAGAGCTGCAGGCCTTCAATAAAGCTACCGATTGCCTAGTTCAGAATAAGCAGAAGGGTCTGATTCCTTACACAGCCTGTAGTTAAGCTATAGAATTTACGACAGTGTATGGTGGATGTTAAAATTTTACACCAAATGTATAAAAACATGACTGGATAAGTTGATAGATAAATCCATTGAGACATTATAAACGCATATAACCCCTAAGCTAAAATGTTAGACTAAGATAGACTAGACTAGAATAGAGTATTTCAGTTGAAAGGAACCTATAATGATCATCTAGTCCAACTGCCTGATCAGTTCAGGGCTGACCAAAAGCTAAAGCATTGTCCAAACGCCTCTTAAACACTGACAGGCTTGGGACATAGACTACCTCTCTAGGAAGCCTCTTCCAGTGTTTGAACATCGTCTTGGTAGAAAAACGCTTCCTAATGTCCAGCCTAAACTTCCCCTGGCACAGGTTTGAACCATTCCCACGCGTCCTGTCACTGGATACCCAGGAGAAGAGCTCAGCACATCTGTCTCCACATCCTCTTCTCAGGAAGCAATGAGGTCACCCCTCAGCCTCCTTTTCTCCAAACTGACAACCCCAAAGTCTTTAGCCACTCCTCACAGGACATTCCTTCCAGCCCTTTCACTGGCTTTGTTGCCCTCCTCTGGACACATTCAAGGACCTGAATATCCCTCTTAAACTGTGGGCCCAGAACTGCTCACAGCACTGAAGGTGAGGCCACGCCAGTTCTGAATACAGCAGAATAATCACCTCTTGACCAGCTTGCAGAGGGATCTAGTAGATTGGAGCACTGGGCTATGATTAATGGGATGAAATTTAACAAGTTGAAATGCCGTATTCTGCACCTGGGACAGAGTAACGCTGGGCACAAGTATAAACTGGGAGAAGAGTGTCTCCAACTATAGAGCAAAGAGAACCTTCATTTTTTTATTTTCTTTAACACAGGCTTGTATTTCTCATGAATCTGGTGTG
>JAOXJK010000012.1:90023440-90066067 GCA_025774025.1 Xenus cinereus
GACATGGGCTGGTTAGAGGAAGGTTCAAATTTACAGCGCCGGGTCCGCCAGGCACGGTTTGTCGGGCATAATAATCCTCGTCCTCCCCGACAAACTAATTCTCGTTTTGACCCCCAGCGTAATGAACTGTGGAGAAAGGCGTTGGCATTAGGAGTACCCAATCAATGTTACATGGGCGGTCCACAGAGAATATTTGTATTGTGGTAAACCTGGTGGAGCAGCCTATTAGCAAAGCTACGGAATGTACTGATGCTGTTAAAAAACACAGAGAGATAAACCCTCTGCTCCTGCGAATCCTTTCTCAGATTTAAGGATTGATTTAATAGATCTAAAAAACTAGAAAGCACGGGGGGTATTTCAGGCTGACCCACACGCGTAATATCTAACCTAGAATGGCCTAACCGTTTAAGTGACCCACATATTATTTTAGCTACTGGCCCCAGACGAATACCTGTAAATTTTCTAACTGGTACTGGGGCTCAAATAAGTGTCATCACTGAAAAAACAGCAAAAAAGTTAGGTTTAGTCCCCAGCCAAAATAAAATAAATGTAATAGGAGTGACTGGAGTCCCTGAAATCAGACCGATTGGTATGGGGTGTGTTTCTGGCTTCCAGGGGAAAGCCGAATGCCTAAGATAAAAGCAATCATCGGTCCTTATTGTAATAACATTTTGGGATTTGATGTATTAGCAAACAAAATCTGGAGATTGCCAGACGAGACAGTTGGAGCTTTGGAATCCCACCATGTGAAGTCTGGTTACTGGAGACAGCCACTAGTCTGCCTCCTTCCCAGGTAACGAACGTTAATCAGTATCCACTACCAGCCGCAGCCAAAACGGGGATCAGGGAAGTTATTAAAGACCTGGAAGCCCGTGGCATTATCATCAGGACACACTCACCTTGTAACTCCCCAGTGTGCCCAGTACGTAACGCGGGCGGTAGATGGCGACTCACAGTTGACTACAGGAGGCTTGACAGCAATGCAAAGCCCCTTACGGCCACTGTTCCTAGCATTGCTGACCTGGTTACCTAGACTCAAGCTAACCACCACACCTGGACGTGCACATTTAGATGTTAAGGACATGATTTTTATGATTCCTCTTCAGGAGGAAGATAAACTTCAATTTGCATTCTCGTGGGAGGGAGTGCAATACACCTTTAATCGGCTCCCACAGGGATACAAACACTCTCCCACTATTGCCCATAATGCATTAGCAAAAATATTGAAGGAGATAAAACTACCAGATGGGGTAAGCATGTACCAATATATTGATGACATCTTAATAGGTGAAGACAATGAAGAGGCAGTCAGAGGAGTGTCCAGTAAGTTTTGGGACACACTGACTTCCATTGGGATTAGAAATCCCTCCTGCTAAACGTCAAGGACCAAGTCAAGAGGTTAAATTTTTAGGAGTTTGGTGGTCAGGAAGAGCCATGGCTATACCAGCTGATGTCCTGGAAAAAATAGAAGGTGGTAAAGCTCCAGAGAACAAAAGGGAACTACAACAGATACTTGGCACTTTAGGTTATTGGCGAAAACATGTCCCTGGATTTTCTATTGTTGCTAGATGCCTGTATAATTTGATTAAGAAAAATGCTGTGTGGCAGTGGACCCCTCAGCATGAGGAAGCCTTGAATTTGCTGATTTATGAACTTCGCATATATCAGATTTTAGGCCCTATACACCAAACAGATCCTATACAGATTGGGGAATCAGTGAACATGGTTCTCATTGTAATTTATATCAACGGGGACCAGAAGGCCCTGATAGACCCTTGGAATTCTCTTCTCATTCATTCAATGATACTGAGCAGAGATACACTGACTGGGAAAAAGGTATGTTATCACTAGTGTGGGCAGTAAAAAAGGCTGAGAGGATTTGCATGAAGCAAGATATGGTCGTCTGGGGTCCTTTCCTTCTCCTGGAATCAGTTAGGAAAGTTAGTTGCCATTGAAAATCAAAAGTGAAATCAAAACTCATCTGTGTTCTGGGCATAACAGTTGCACATTCATGTTGAAAGCAGAGGGACCTTTCATTTTATAACCTTATTTCGTAGGCATTCTACTTGGAGATAGCCTTGAAGATCAACCAGAGGAGCCAGCTGATGCAGTCTAGGAACTGCAGACCACTCCAAGAATGTGACAGAGAGCAATCATGAAGATGAACATTTTTAGATGCGGTGAGCTCTAATACTGAAAGATACGAACAGCCCAAATTCTGAGCTATCTCCATACATAAAGGTAACTCTGTGCCAGCACTAGGTGACATAGGTTATAGAGCACTGTATATCAGTGAGTAAAGGGTTGAAGGGAAGATGAGACTGTTTACTCTTCGCCCCCTCCATTTTAACATTCAACCTACAAGGGATTTCTAAAGGCCGAGATATCCAAAGGGCATCAGTCATACCAGGAGAGGGCCCAGCTGGCTAAGGAATTACTTTCTCACCACAAGGACAGGCAAGAGGTGGAACAGGTTGCCCACTGAGGTTGTGCAGGCTCTATCTTTGGAGGTTTGCAAGATTGCACTTGATAAAGCCCTGATCAACCCAGTCTGACCTCAGAATTGACCCTACTGGGGAATAAGAGGTTGAATGAGAAAATTCCAGACGTCCTTCCAACTCAAATGGTCCTGACATCCTGTGAAACACTATTCAGAGAGCATATGCCAACATGGGCACTGCATTTCTCAGTGTTCAGAACTGTCATATTAAAGATATTAGGGAACATATACCCATTCCCTTTTGCCTATGGACCTTTTGTTCATGAACCTGGCTAAAACCCCTCCTTCCCACCCCTGGCCCCACAGATATTGTGCATATGATTTTAAAAATACTAATTTTAGAACAGTTTACAAGGATTCCCCAAGCAGAAAGAAACTAAATTTGAATTATTTGCAGAATTATTTTCCTGCCTCTGATAGTCACAGTAGCAGCTGAACTTTTAATCTCCAATTCCATAAATATTTTTAAAAGCAATTTTACTGACTAAGCAGTCCATCCACTTTTATTAGGATTTCTCATCTGAGTGAAGTAACACTTAGGTTCATGTTTTCAAGAGTAGGCAACGAATGCCATCTCTCCGATTTTGTCTCCAAACCATCAGAAAAAAAAAAAAGGTAATTGCTGTTTCCAAAAGTTCCATAAAAACATTCTCCTTCTCTGGAGATATTCAAAACCCGCCTGGATCCTCTTCCATCCAACCTGCTCTAGGTGAACCTGTTTGGCAGGGGGGTTGGACTGGATGATCTCTTCCCTTCCAACCACTACCATTCTGTGATCCTGTAACATCTCTCCATAGCAATCACTTCACCCAGCTCCCCAGAGCTCAGGCATAGACCAAATATGGAGCACGTCTGTAGGCATGTTGCCCCTGCTGACAGTGTCCTTCCCTAGGCACACCTACTTTGCCAATGCTGATTGCTAGCCCTATAAATGTATTTTACTTTTTTTCCCTCCTTTGAATACTGTACCCCTTGAAAATTTCTCAGGATGGGATTCCAGAGCTTGAAAGCCCCTTAAAAGAAAAGGAAGAAATCCAGGGTCACTTTCCTGGACTACAATGGTGGATTTCTGTCTCTGCCCAGCACTGTGCGGTATTTATTTCATCTTCCGGCTTTCTTGCTCTTTGCTGTGAAATAACAAGAGTTTCTTGATTGGCAAGAGCACTGATCAGCCCAGTAATAATCTGCTTACACGCTTCACTGATGAAACAGAGCTAGGCTATAGAGGGCTTCTGCTGCGCATCGTTACCATACCCGTTGGGGATTAGGATGCTTATAGCAGTGATCAAGGTCATGGAAAGGATTTTGGCCTGACCATGCTTTTCCTGCTGACACACTACCTGTGGCAGCCATTTCCCTAGTCAGGTTAATGAAACCCCCTTTCATTTATGTTTTCTCCTTTAAGATGAC
This sequence comes from Xenus cinereus, assembly GCA_025774025.1. Taxonomy (NCBI): domain Eukaryota; kingdom Metazoa; phylum Chordata; class Aves; order Charadriiformes; family Scolopacidae; genus Xenus; species Xenus cinereus. The sequence continues at coordinate 90,027,351 of JAOXJK010000012.1, forward strand.
AACAGCTATAAAAAAAGATAACCTCTCTGACCTCAGCCATCATCTCACACTGTGGTTTTTCATCCCTGAATCTGTTAATTGAAACTACGGAGTCACAAAGAGAAGCACTCTACGTAGTTTAGCCCCTAATCATGTGAAGCCTGCATCCCCGTGAGGAATTTATGTATAACACTAATTATGACTGACATTGCCTGTTAGGGTGGGAGATAAAAATCACATCACAGTGTAGCTGGAACGGTCTTGCAACCTCTCTACAGCTGGTTTAATGTTTCTACACAAATAGCTTGACCTTTAGAAAACAGAGAGGGGAGTAAAAGCAGGAGATGTTTTGAGCTTTAAACGATTCCCATTTGTAACTCTATGAATGGCACATTTCGTCCAATTTCCAGTCTCTGGCATTTCTAAACTGCCATGTTACAAACAGGCAGCAGGCTATAAACTTCCCCCCGCCTCCCGAGGGAAGGCAGGCTATCAAGTAGGTAGCCCAACCAGCAAGCCTGCCATGCGGCCGCGTCGGAAACCCGGCACCTACAGACCGTGCAGCAGCAGTTCCACGGGGTTACAGCACCGGCCCGTTAGCAGCACAGTAAATACATCACGCTGGTTCCTTGTCGCTGTATTTAGATTGATAATACCCCTGCAAAGTGATTCTAGAGAAAGTATAAAGGCGACAGAGAACTGGGACTCAGTGCCTTTTACCCACGCTGCAGTGCTCCTAATTCACAGAGGTACTGCAGAAGGTGGCTCCAAGACCAGTAGTATTTCTTCCTGTCATTCGCAAATGCAATAAGAGGGACTGGGAAGCAAAATAAAGGGAAAGAATCAATGTGGAAAGAAAATGGAGGCTTTGAAAGCCAGATGAAAAGTTAGTCACCTTGCAAGGCTCGCCTTTTGTCAGCATCACTAGGAGAGGTTATTGTTACTCCAGTGCATACGCTGAATTTAAGGGGTAGTCACCAGTGGCAGTCAGCCACTTTACATTGTAATTAAGTAACACAGGTGAGGACTTTGTCAGAAATTAGTTGCTGTTTAGGAATCAGATCTGATGGTTTGATGCAGATTTGAATGTACTGCTGTTCCACCCACAAGAAGTATTGAACATTGACCTACAAGTGGGTTCACACAGAAAAAAAGACATCTGACTTGGGGGCTGGGGAGAAATTCAGTCTGGTCCCTTATATCATCTTCTAAAACCAAGACACTGTCAACTGGTGTTACCACACAAGAGGTTAAATAGGGAAGGACAAGGGTGATCAAGAAACAAATAAAGACCTCTTATTTCAGGCAGGTGCTCTACTACTTCTTCAGCTTCTTTCCATAAAGTGGTCTATAACTTTCAACTCAAATACATTGCTTCCTTTGTTTGCACAATCTTAGCTTCACTGTTTTCCATATACTAGAATTAGTTTGTAACATATGAAAACATGGACTCAGGTTGGGGGTGCAACCAGAATCATTTATTAAAAGTAACACTTGACTTACATAGTTCCTCAAGTCTCTCAGCACTTTTCCACTAAGTCAGTGTTATCATTTTGCTCAATCAACGTCTTCTTACAAAACTCAGTCACCAGGCAGGCAGATTCTTCCCCAATTAGCAGAGTTACTATGGGCTGTCCACACGCTGTCTTCTGTTTTCATTTTTGCTTGTCTTGGTCTTCGCTCTTTCACAATCTGCTCGCTCTGCTCCTTGCCTTCCACAATCTGGCCAACATCCTGTTAACCCACATTAGTTGGCGGAACAATTTAAATATATTGAGCAAATCATATAAATTGAATGCCTAAAAGGCTATTGAAGCAAAAAAATATGCCATGGATTTGCTAAATTGGGGCTCTCATGAAGCTCAAATGAAAAATTCCGTTCTCGTGTTTTTTGCCATACTGATTTAAGTAACATCTTAGGAAGTGACATATTCAGACTTTTCAGTATCTGATTGTGATGACTTAGAGAGTAGCCTTGATAAAGTTTGCATGCTAGCTCCCATTTGGCACCTCACAGCACACACAAGCTACAGCAGTGCCCTTATCATGAACTTTGGGACTAGAAAAGATACAAGACTGTCATCACACCCCGCAACCAGGAAGATGAATGCTGCATGAAGGTACATTCTCCATCAAACCAATAAACATTTCTGTGAAAAAAAAAAAAAATCCTTTGAAGGGTGCAAAAGAATAAGCCTTCAGAAGGACAGCTGTCATGGTTTGGGCTGGACTGGCCACTGAAATCGACAGATGCCCTCTTTTACTTCTCTTCCCTCAGAGAAGGGAGAGAAGGATGAGAGAGAGAGACTTATGAGTTTAAAAGAAACTAAACTAATGAAATATTAATAATAACATAATAAAAAGAAAAGATATATCAAAAAAGACAATAATGAAATATATATACAAGACCAGTATCAAGCTCCCAAGATGATGATCAACTGCTTACTGGCAGGCAGAGTGAAAAATGAAAAGTTCTGCAGATTAACAATTTTGTTAGACAGCTACACAAATATTTTCAGATATTTAACATTTACAGGAGTGGGTGGGACTGTGCATTAAAACTTTAGTTTCTCTCTCTACCTGTGGACATGGTTTGTAATCTTGAAATTGCAAGCTGTGTGAATATATGCTTTAACTGGATTGCTGAATATTAAATCGGAGGAATCATGAGAGCAGCAAAAGTTTACATTCCTGCATATATGGTATGTTCCATGCATCACATGTGTTTGTAACCAGTGCTAATATTTCATGGCAAAGAAAGTGTATTCAATGTGATACACTTGGAAACAGCCAGAACTACAGAGAACAGGGGGATTGTGCTTCAAAAGCCATTGTGAGAGCAGGGGTGCCAGCAGTAGGAAACATACTTAAGTTTTGCCAGTTAAACTAGCAGCTGAGCAGTGGGAAAATAGGTTAAGTGTGGCGGAGAGGGAATACCCACACATGCCAAGATGTTTTGTTACACCTTTGGCAGCAGTTTGAATTTTTATCTCTAGTTCTGTAAGGCAAAAACACAATCTCTCAGCTGTCTTGTTTGCAGAACAGGTGGCAAACCATCACCTCCAAGGGTGCAGCATGAAACTTGTATCCATAGGTGCTGCTCTGAGGGGAAAGGAATTATTAAATCAATGGTCAGAGAGACAAGGAGAACTCAGATTTATGGTCTTGGTTTAGTGACCTTCCTGGGAAACAGGACACTCATTTACACCCCTAAGAGCAATTAGGAACTTTCTGCAGAAGTTACTACAATAGCTTCAAAATAGTTTAAATAGGGAGAACTGGTAGTATTATCTCTGTGTCACTTCTACTTCTGCCCCAGAAGCAGAAAAGCTACAGTCTCCCTCCCCGGGCTGCGTGCATGCCAGCCAGGAGCACAGTGCTGCTCCCAGCTAGCCCAAGCTCCTGAGCATACCCTCCCTGCTGAGCAAGGGTACTTGGCTCTGGGCCTGGAGGAGCACCTACAAGATGTCCAGCTGGAGATCTCAAAGCACATAACACAAGAGTGCCAGTACAGCTGGTAACTCTCCCAGCTATAATTGGGAGCACCGAGTAAAATTTCAGTGGGAAAGCAGTAGAGAACCTGAAGCAAAATGTGACATAGTACAAACTGTGTGCTGTGTCAGCACTCCCTGTCCTATCTGCAGAAGGAAAGTAGTTTTCATTGTCACTAGCAAGCCAGATTCAATAAGGAAAAGCTACAGCAGCGATCTGTCAGGTGGCAGCTAGTGACTGAAGTCATTATTCTTGCAGGAGCTGAAGACCCTAGTAACTGCCTACGGTGCATTGTGGCTGCAGACACCCATCTGCGTGCCCAGCCCAGCCCATGCACTGTCTGAGTTGTAGGAAGAGCTTTAGTCAGTCTCTTGTATTCCTTGCTAGATGGAGATGAAAGGCCTGCAACATACCCACCATCCAAACAGGCACTTCTGATGCTTCCCAGATGGAGACCAGCTGCTGGGTACAAACTTGACTGTCATCCTCAAGTCAACACCCCAGTTGCCATGCCAAGAGCAATTTATGTGTTCCTCTGTTGTGCTGGGAATGATAGCTCAGTTTCTGTATTTCACTGGGCTGAGCATCGCAGGCAGGAACGATGAGCTGACAAGTAACTGCAAGATGTCTCTCCTCTAAGTATCCAGCCTTTCTCCAGCACCATGCCATGCTCATGTCAATGGCAATCGGAGACTAAAGATGGGCTTCTTTCCTTCCTGACTTTGCCTTCCTGACCTTAGACATGCAAAATCTGCTCCCTGTTCCTTTGGAACTGCTGGAAGCTTCCAGGAATCAGCAATTCCTCTGATACAGATCTTGCTAGAAAGACTTCTGGACAAATAGAGGGTAATAACTAGAGACTGCCAAACTACTTCCAGTAAAATATCACCTGGAAGCATTTACATGTTAGCAGAAGGAATGTTTCAGAGGCTGGGAGGAGCAAACATTTTTGGGCACATATTTGCATTAAACAGCTGCTCAGTTGAAGTACTACAAACATACTTATTTAAAACATATTAAAATGCATGAGAAAGTAGCATTAAAACAAATAGACGTCAAGAACAGTTGAAGCATTTCCCCACTACAGAAAAGGCAGGCAAAGGAAAAAGATGGCCAAAAATCAATTGGTAAGCAAAAAAAACCCATCAAAAACAGCCACTTTTTTATAGTTCCCAGCAGCATAAGGCCTATGGTTCTTCAAGACAGTCATCTTTTTTTGATTGCTTTACCCCCAAAATACTCTTTGGGTTCTCAATTTTAGCTAAGGCAATTAGATTTTCTGAATTTGTCCTTCTTTCCCCACTGTGGGGGAAGTTTAAACACCTTAAAGTCTTCCTAAAGCCTCTTATATGAGAAAGGCAGTCTCATAAACCTGCTTGAAGTTCGGTAAAACCGAGAGTTTAAATTCAATAAAGAACTATTTGGAATTTTTACTAAAGAGAAAAGGAAGCAAAGCTTTCAGAGAAAGTAAGTTCAGAAGTTCACACTTTAAGAAATCCAGAAGTAGTACATCAGTGCATGGGTAAAATCAGTCTCTAGGAAACTGATTTTTAAAAAGAACTCACCCCTGAACAAAAGGGGAGAAACATACAGATATGTAGTAGAATTTTTAGAAAGATTCAGAGTGAAGTGTTCCTGATACCTCTATCAAAGAATGAAAATAAAAATGAAGGCGTAATTGCACAGTCATTCCAATGGGGAAAGGAGAGGGAATGCTCACTAAACAAGTGACAATCAGCAGGTATCCATCTATTTAGCTACAGCATCACAGTGTGCCAGAAGCCCAGCTAGTATGCTTTCCACTGTAGTGTCTCTTTTTGCCTTTTACTTCAGATCATTTTCCTCAAAACTTGTATGGAAGAGAGGTTTTTTTCCTTCTCTAGTGCTCCCAGCAGACTTTAAACCATCTGACTGGTATCAGCTATCTCCACAAAAGAGAAGAAAAACAACCAAGACTCTGAAAATGCACTATTATGGAAATATGCCTCTCTTAGCACATCGCTTACCTCATCTAAACTCTCTTCTGTAGGAAAAGTCTCTCATACTAGAATTTAGGCCTGCAGGGACCATGCTCAGACCAAAGGACTTTATGTTACCATGAAGTGCTATGTATAATTGGGATGCATTGGGAACAATATCCCCAGCAGGTGGCAGAAAAATACCTCCTTGGAAGTGACAGAAGACACTAATTACCTTCAGTTTAAAGCTGAGAATACACAAATTTGTATGGTGTTACACATCACTAGTCTACTCCATGTCATTAGTCCTTCCGCTGACTTCAAAGCAGAGCAAATTTATTTCACATAGAAGCATACTTTCATTAGTGCCATAGTGACAAGGACTAATCCCTCCTTCCCCCTCCTGTCCTGCCATTCCCATTCCCCATTGAACAGGAAACTAAATCTCAGGTCAGCTTTCCCATTTTCCTTGCACAGGTGCTCAAGAAAGGCCTCAAAGAATAGCTGTTTAGGAAACAGCAGGAGAGAGCAGCCTTTAAAAACATGGAAGAACCCTACTGTGAGTGCCTTTCTTGATGGATCAAGAGCTGTATTTACAATAAGGAAATTAAAATAATCCTGCAAAACAAAATGCTCATTTTCAGTACCTCACCTCTTGGTTACATGTGGAATTTAAATAACTGTATGTATGCTACAGTATAATTAACAACTCCATTGCACTTACTACACAACTTCTGCATATAGCTTAGAAAACCAATTTGAGGATAACGTCTTCCCTACAGTGTTCAAAACCCAGTGGCCCAAAAAACACGTTTAAAGCAAAACAGTAATTTGGTATCTGCATGCATTCATATATGAGGCCACTTAAAATTATTTTACTAAGCTTGACAGACAGCAAGATTGGTTCCTGAATCAGATTTCCCTCTTTTCTTCTCACTTCAGCTCATTAAGAAATCCATTTTTCTTCTCAGCCAACAGGGGGGAAAGGGGAAGAGAAACATAAAAACAGCAGTCTTGTACTTCTTCAAAAGCATTCGGAAGAATGGAGGCTAGAGTGCAGGAAAGTAATTAGTCTGTTTAGGCTGTCCAAAGCAACAACAAAAAAATATCTCTCATCTGTCCATATCAATACTGCATTTAACTATTGAAAGATCTTCCTGGTAGTTTTGGCTTGAGCTGGCAATAACTAGAAGCCAGTATTTCTTTTTTATTTATTTTTTTATCTTTTAGAGGGAGGCTAGTTCAGCTCCAGTGTCACCACCTCTGCTTCCACAAAATGCTGAAGATTATTTCATACTAAAACTTACTGGATTTAAATTACACTCCATGTCATTTCACAAAGCAAACAAGAGAAATAGGGACTGGAATGTATTTGCAGAAGACAGACAACATAACCCGGCCCATACATGCACTTTACATTTAATAGCAGTTTCTCCTGGAACCGTATTTGGATGTATTTCAAGCTTGAAATTACAGCTTTAGCTATTTACCTCGTACAGCTGTAACACACTCTAAGAATATAATTAAATATTAATGAATAGAAATGGCTATTCTAACACTTGGGCTCCTCCACTTAATTCTTACAGCAAAGCCTTTTAGGCAGATTTCTATAGAATTTAGCAAATCAATACCTCAAATTGGCAAATAAATTTGATACAGAAAGAACCATTGCTAAGCAAACGCTTGGCAGAAGGTAGCTTGACAGGAAATGCATCTGTAGATTTGATCAGGAACAAGGGGACATGTGGAGATCTGAAAGAACAATGTTGGGCTTGGGACAGATTTGGACCATATATTTACTTGCACTTTTGCTTGGACCTACGATAAAACATTACATGTCAAGTTTGGAAAAATTCACTTAGCTTTAAATATCATCCCTCTTTTTGCTCATTAATTTCTTGAAATACAGGCATCTATACATGTATTTTACCAAATCTGCCACTTAAGTTTTTAATAGATCAGTTAAAGGTTTACTATCTTTTTTTTTCTCTCTGACAAGTGCATCAATAGAATAATTGCACATGGACAGGAGTATACCAGACCTATTTATTTCACTTTTCCAAATACATAAGTTATCATGGTATACCTGGCCACAGTGAGAGATAAATCAGGGAAGATTACAGTTAAAGGCTCACTGCTTTAAATACAATATTACTTCTCTTAAGAGTAGGTAAAGATTTAGGAGATTTCCAAGCTGTATCAACTAACTGTATGAACTACGTGAGGGAAGATTTCTATCATTTACTAACATTTCTAAGTATTAGCCTAAGAAAGTATTACGAATACTTTTATTTAGCTCTTGAAAGACTTGTGTTTTCAGTAACAGAACAGGTATTAATACATGAGTGTTATTATTTTAATACACATCACAAAGTAAACAGCTATTAGAATTTTTGTTCCCCTTTTTCCCCTCCTCCCCAGTTTAAAAACAAAAGGAAGAGAAAATAAATCAGATAAAGGCATTTGTCTCACTGAGGAAAGTATAATGAAGTTACATTCTCCTTCATATATAAACATTTTAGATGGTGCTAGAAGTGCTCCAGGCCAGCTCTGACATATGGTAAACACAGTTTTAGACTTCGTATGAGGAGAAAAAGCAGAATAATATGTACTTAAAAAATAATGCAAAAGAATGGGGACATAAAGGATGGAACTGAATACTGAAGGAATAATTCATTTGTTTATTGCCAGACCATCAGATAATTTTGACTATTTGCAGTCATACTTTTAAAGATTGTGAGGTGGAGGGTTTTTTTAGCAAGTTCACCTTTGTGCTGTTTTACTTCTGTTTTTTTTTTCTAGTCCAATAAAAACCAAAAAATTGTTCATAAGTGCTATGCAGCAGGAATATGTAGTAGACATCCAATCAGCCAGCTTGAGTATCTAACCCATCTCAATAGCTGCCAGCATTTATGTAGAAGGAGCCATGTGGGAAAGCCTTCCCATCCCTGTTTACTTTGGGTAGTGCTTTACAAGAACACAGTTCAGGAAAGTAGCTCATCCTCTGCAAGTAGCCATTCCAGGGTGGAAAGTGCAGCAGCATAAACTGAGCAGCAGTGATTGAGGAAATAACATCAAGAGAATACCCATTTTCATGGTTTATCTTCTGCTACCTCTTGTCTGCTTGGAATATGGCAAAGACATCTCTTACTTTTACAGCTACCCAACTTAGTGGAGTTTGGTTCAAATTCAACTATAGATCTCATATTAATTGATACCACACCATGTCCATAATTCATATATAATTATAATAAAGATATGATTTATAATATACAGATTAATATATTGTAACTCATCCCATAATTCATACAATAACCATATATTTCGTATTAATTTCATATTAATTCAAACCTGAATATTTATGCCTGGGATTTTTAATGTAAAAATACTACTCTGAGAACCCAGATACCCAGCATGTTTAGGTACTTAATTCCTATAGAATTCAGTGGTGTGGGATTTAAGTATTTTCATATTTCAGGGACTCTTGAAAACAGACATCTCCCAATGAATCTCTACAGAATTCAGGGAGGGCAGAAAGCAAATACTCAGGAGGCCTTTCTGTAGGAGATACAATTTCCATAGACATCAGGCATGGAGAAAGATTTGTTACATCTGGATAATGATCACAGAATCATAGAACGGTTCGGGTTGGAAGGAACCTTAAAGATCATCAAATTCCAACCCCTCTCCCATGAGCAGAGACGCCTCCCACTAGACCAGGTTGGTCTTGAGTAGTAGTATAGTATATATCATACTATATCTAAAATATCACACAATTACCTACCCAATATTCATAAGCTAAGATGTGATTCTTTTCTTCTAACAGCATCCCACATTTCACTGCTCTTCAAAGTTGCTAGATAACTCTGCTGCCCATATTTAATATGGGTTTGTTGTCCTAAGTTATCTGCGAGGGACCTGGCACACAGGAATTCTCTCCTTTGCATGCCTTAGTGACTTACCAATGAGCTACTTTTCCAACAATTATAAAGGCATTTACACACTTTTTTCCTACAGAGCAGAGCACAACGGATGATGCAAGATCCAGAGGGTGGAACCCGTGGGTAACACAGAAGTATCAGCTTGTTCCACCAAGGTACACCAGTTACCCACCCCAAGCATTTCTAAGATCAGTTGTAAGCACAAAAATAGCAAGTGTGCACACATGCAATCAGAGAAAAGTTCAATTACTTCCCAGAATTCATGTGGATGACCCATGCCTGGAAGCATTCAAGGCCAGGTGAGTTGGAACTACATGATCTTTAAGGTCCCCTGCAACCCAAACCATTCTATGATCTAACTGCATAGCAAATAAGTTTCCATAGGGTGATATTTCAAAACAATCATGTTAACAGCAAGACGCAGTTGCCTTTGTACACTGAGCAGCTTCAAGACCCTGAGAGGGGAGCATATGAGAAGTCTAATTTTCAGCCATGCAGATCAGCAGTTCTTCACAAAAGTAACAGAGTGGCATTTTACAGCCTTCAGGTCAGTCAGTGAAGCAAGACCTCTTTCATCTAAATTCACCATAGGATTCAGAATCCAAACATGTTCAGTGTTTGCTAGAAGCTGAGCATCGACCATCGCAGCAGCATCTTGATACCTAGGCTTTCTGTACCATCTGCAGATCAGATACCAAGAATGCACTACAGAACAGAGAGCCCACTCAAAGCAGAGGCTCTCATATACCTGAGAGGCAATGCTGGAGACTGTACCTTGACCCTAGCTCCAACCCAATAGGTACCTAGAAAAAAGGTGCCACTTGTGCCAGTGGTAATATAGAAGAAAAATAAATTAAAATAATATATATATGCAGAATTAAAGTGTCAAAATTATTTTGGAAAAGAAAAGAAAAACAGGCTTACTGAATATAGCTCATGCTATGAACTAGGAAGGGAAGGCAACCAATGCCAATTTCTTTGCCTCAGAAGAGATAACAAAGGGGAGTTTCAACCCTGTCCAGTGCTTCTGATATCTGGCCATAAGCAGCACTCCTTACATCAGCCTGAGCAGGTAAGACTGTGCTGCAATTCTTATTGCTCATCTGAGTGCCCTAAGCTTGGAAGTAAATTTAATTTTCATTCTGTCATGCACAAAATGAGTATTAGTAAATTCCGAGCCCTGTTTTCCCTTCAGTATCCCATTTCCTGCAAATTATTGCTTTTTCATGTTAGTTAGAAGCTTCAAATGCTTTCTGACAGAGGAGAAAATTTAATCTAGATCTTTCTGTATTCTACGTCAGTGATCTAACTGCCGGTTTTCAGTTTAGGATCAAGCTATTTCTGGTCCTGGTCCATTGAAGCACTTTGTCTTAAGTGACTTCACTCATGTGCCACTTTTACTCTGCTTCTGTTGCTCCCCTCAAACCTGGAAACTCTTAAGCAAATACTGCTATTTTTATTTGTATTACACAACTAATAAGCCTGATTCAATACCAGAACTCCGCTAACAGAGGACAGCAGAGCAAGATACAAGCTTTACCCTGAAGACGGGCAAATTAAACCGCTATCTCCATTGTACAGACTAAGCAGCAGAGGGGGAGATTAGGCAAGTTGCCAGAGGTCTCAAGAGGAAACGTCTGTGAGAGCGTAAGGAGCTGAGATGCCTTGAACCCCATTCAGAGCTGCAAACCATCGCTTTGCTTTAGCCTTATAACAAAATGACAGGGAAATCTTTGCCTCAGCCAGCCTGGAAGGCAGCTTGTTTCTCAGGTTTTATCGTCTTTGTGAGTAGTTTTGTTCATGTACCTAGTGACATTTCCCACTGCTGCTGCTTGTGAGGGTCTCGCACTGCAGCAGGGGAGAAGAGATTGCTGTTTGCAAAGCCAGGAAACGCAAAACCTTAAGGAATCACCGGAGACCTGACAGGCAGACAGAGCATCCTAAACCACTTAAACTCAGCCCTTAATCAACTGAATTGCCTTCTAGCTGATTGGGCCCCTTAGGCTTTCAAATCTCAGTGTACAGACCAAGTATTAAAAAACTACCTTTTGGTCTGCATTTGTTACTGTAGGATTCAAGGTCGATTCCAAGTATGAATTCTTCACACAAATCCTCAAGATGATGGCAGAAAAAGCTGGGGAGAAAATTAACCTCTGATGAAAGCTGGTAATAGTCTTGACTTTTGACTCCTGATGCTCTTCACAAAGTGAAGGAGGGTTATTATTCCCTCCCATCCCCTTAAGAGAGGAAATCCCAAGCAAGAACGAAAAAAATAAGAAATGTATTTTTCTGAGGCGACACTGCCACCTATTGTCACTGCTACGGTTTGCTCACTTTTTAATTAAGCTTCATTTTACAGCCCATGAAATGTCTAGTCAAACCCAAAACTTTCCCCTTCTCCCTCAACTCAAAACCATTTGAATTAACCCCAGCTCTTGTTTTCTGCTCAAGACACAGCCCCCAAAGGCAATTCAGAATTTTATTACTGGCTTTTGTGGCTACAATTGACAAAACAGATTTAACCAGGAGCAAGCTCATCTCCCAATCCACGTTCTGCAACTGGGAATCCTTTTTGATTTAGTTACTCTTGTCTTGTCCAATTTCTAGTTGATTGTACGCTTCCTCTTACAATCAGACTACAACATTTTTGCTAATTTCCTTGTACATACTCACACACATTTTATGCTCAGATGGTAAGTACTAGGATAGGCACAGAAAATACCTAAGGGCACTGCACGTGTCCATGATCCATATATAGCCCCTCTCGGTAAAACTGTGCATCATTGCTACTCCTATAGACTGACTTCATTAGCAAAGTTGACATGAGGGCTCATGCAGCCAACCCCTAGCTCCCAAGACAGACCTTTCGGTCTGCACCTACTGAAGCCTTCTCCTAAAAAAGGCCAAAGTAAGAAACTTCCCACATCACCTAGCAGATAGGTGATATGAGATCAAGGAGAATTTCTCAGAGTTCTAGCTGAAGGCACCATCTCCAGGTTACCTGATGATCCTCAAAATGGCTATTTCTTTGGCAATGCTGGGCTACTGCAGAGAGAGCCTGCCAGCACCACCTGCTGCTATGCTTCCAAGCACAGCAGATCATGCTCTGAATATATGAATGCCTTTGCACTTTGATGACTATCTTTTGCCATCCCGGGGAAAAAAAAAAATTCAATGGTGAAGATTAGTCATGGTGTTTAAACAAGTATATGTGCATGTTTTCATATATCTATATCATGATAAAAACAAAAGGTACGACCTTTGAGCATCTTACTTGGAGATATAATAGGAAATAACACGTCACTAAAGGCTACTATTATGGCCACAAATGAATGAGTGACAAAACTCCTAAAGACATATTTCTGCTATGTAAACATTTGTGTATTAACCTAAATTTATACATGAGTAATTCCAAGTTAAAGTGAATATATTAGTAATGCTATGTGTAAGCACTGAATAGATGAAAAACAGTGAATGATCATGGCTTAAGATAATTTCCAGAACTGTTTCTTGCTTTCTTCAGTTACTTGTGGTATCTGGGTGATTGTACAAAGAATGGTGCTTAGAGATAGTCAAAAAAGTCACAAAATCAGTTTAGACACAAATACAAACATTTCCATATTAAAAGGCAGTTTAACACAATTGCTGCCACAACTAGAAGAACCAAGTAGCAAATCCCATTACTAAGCTAGACTTTTCCTTTTCAAAGGTAGAATGCTCCTTGCTCTAGCATTAGAAACCTTGCAGGATCATTTTTACTTTTGCACAGTTTTACATGTAGAAAAATACATCTGATACAAGAATGACTATTTTCAGCCTTTGATGTCAAAGAAGCTGAAGTGAAAGAATAAGCATATTTTGAAGAGAAAAAGAAGAAAACTTACTTTTTTATTTTTTTAAAATTATGGACACTTTAGAGGTTTTCTGGAGATCAAAGTGCTAGGTTTAGTGCCAGAAAGTGGGCAAGAAGCAGCAGAATGTATTTACTTTTTAAGTGGTTCTGTAGTTCATCACAACTTCCACACGCCCCTGGTGGAGGAGAACAGCAATGAGCAGGGCCACAATCCCTTCCTTGGGGCAGCCCAGTGGGTCCCTGGTGTCCTTCTCCAACCTGCTCTCGTCAGAGCTCACCAAACGCTCGAGGGTCACCTAGAGGGGGGAAAGCCTAGCTGCTTCTGCCTTCTATTACACTTCTAGAATTACAATGATTTTTAAAATTATTTTTTGCTTGAGCCATTCTTGGTTGCTTTCAACCAAGGTGGCTACTCCTCTGGCTGGATCTAGCCCCATCTTTTCCTTGAAGGTGCTGAAGTAATCCCCCCTCCCACCTTCAGGCCCTGTTTGTCCATGCACAGCCCCAGACAATGCGAACATCAGCTGTGGCTACAGGATGCACTCCCTAAAGGCCCTTAGGGGGACACAAGGGTCTTAAGCATAATCCTTCCCCTCATACTAAAATGGGGAGCCTGTTTGGTTTATTCATTCATTCTTATATTTATTCAAATATACCAACAATTTCACTCCACAGCAAATTTGCTAGAGGCAGTTATTACAGCAGCAGTTTTGAAGGGTGCGAGCATTTCTTGCAAGTTGTTTTTCTAATGTGCTTTAAGTACCAAAAAGTTCACCACCAAAGGAAGTTCTCAGGAAGAGGGAATCATTCAAGCATGAAAACCTCACTCAAAAAATAATTACTTCAAGTCAGTCTTATATATTCACCAGATGTTAAATCCTCCTAGTTAACAAAATAACAAATGAACAAACAAATCTGGGGGAATAAAAATGGAAGTATTTTAACAAAGACCCAATATTAAAGTCTAGGAGGGAGCTGTTTCGGCACAGCCAGATGTAATGATACTGTGATGTGGGAGCTGGGGAGTATTTTCTTCAGGTTTCTTGAGCCTTTTAGTGGTTTTAACTATACTCTAAAAAGAAACCACCAGATCAACATGATAGATGCACAGAGCAGCCCCATGCTGCATATATTCACTGGCAGGGGAAAATACTCCGGCTCCATGTTTTTGCTTTTTCTGGACTACTTTTTTTTAATGGCAAAAGATATTGCAATTTAGAAAACTTGTGGCAGATCTCAGGCAGAATTTTGGTGGTTTTAAGCAACCTTATCACATGGAAAAAAGCATTTGATACAAGTAGAATCCACCATATGGTGCAAAGCCTCTATAAACACAAGCCTTGAGGATAGTTTTCTTTACTATAATCACTTCTGTTTGTTTCTTCTCCCTATAATTCCAAAATTCCTGCTCTTCAACATCACTGAGCTACCAGGAGTAGCAATCACATGCACATCCCTGACAATTAAACAGGAGCCTGTGAGATGGAGGGACACAGGGCAGCGAGGACATCAGGAAGCTGACCAGACCCAGAATCATGGGACGGTTTTGGTTAGAAGGGACCTTAAAGATCTACTTCCAATGACCCTGCCATGGGCAGGGACACCTTCTGCTAGACCAGGTGACTCAAAGCCCCATCCAGCCTGGCCTTGAACACTTCCAGGGGTGGGGCCTCCACAGCTTCTCTGGGCAACCTGTTCCAGTGACTCACAACCCTCACAGTAAAGAATTTCTTTGCAATATCTAATCTAAATCTCCCCTCTTTCCGTTGAAAATTATTACCCCTTGTTCTATCCCTACACACCATGACAAAGAGTCCCTCCCCATCTCTCCTGTAGGCCCCCTTTAGGTACTGGAAGGCTGCTATAAGGTCTCCCCAGAGCCTTCTCTCTCCAAGCTGAACAAACCCAACTCTCTCAGCCTGCCTTCATAGGAGACGTGTTCCAACCCTTTGATTATCTTTGTGGTCTCCTCTGGACCTGCTCCAACAGGTCCACGTCCTTCCTGTGCTGAGGACTCCAGAGCTGGACGCAGTACTCCAGGTGGGGTCTCACCAGAGCAGAATAGAGGGGTAGAATCACCTCCCTTGACCTGCTGGCCACACTTCTTTTGATGCAGCCCAGGAGGCAGTCAGCTTTCTGGGCTGCAAGAGCACATTGCCGGCTCATGTCCAGCTTTTCATCAACCAACAGCCCTAAGTCCTCCTTAAGGCTGCTCTCAATCTATTCTCCACCCAGCCTGTGTTTGTGCTTGAGATTGCCCTGACCCAGATGCAGGACCTTGCACTTGGCCTGGTTGAGCTTCACGATGTTCACTCAGGCCCACGTCTCAAACCCTGGATGGCATCCCTTCCCTTCAGTGAGTAAACCACTGCACACAGCTTGGTGTCATTGGCAAAGATGCTGATGGTGCACTCAATCCCACTGTCAACAAAGATGTTGAACAGCACCTGTCCCAGTACCAACCCTTGAAGAATACCACTTGTCACTGGTCTCTATTGGGACATTGATCTGTTGACCACAACACTTTGAGTGTGGCCATCCAGCCAATTCCTTATCCACTGAGTGGTCCATCCGTCAAATCCACGTCCCTCCAATTTAGAGGCAAATATGTCATGTGGGACAGTGTTAAAAGCTTTGCACAAGTCCAGCCCTGTCCCTTATGCCAGGGCCCATGCCCATCACTGAACTTGAAGCAAGGATAGTCGAGGACATTGTCACTTCTCTGAAGCTGGCAATAACTAAAATACCAAGAGAAGACCTATTTTCATTGTATTTTTCTCTTAATCTCTCTTCAGTGATTTAATTGTCCTGTTTTATATTGGCTGTTCAGTATTTGCTACAATTCCCTCCCACACTTCATACCTCTACTTTTCCTAATTATGGCTTCCATTTACCTCTCTTTTTCTAGCTTTTCCTACCACTCATTTACTGGCAGGGGCTAGTTTTTGTGGAGCTCTGACCCCCAGGATCTCATTTTAGAATCATTCCATCCCACCAGGATGACAGGAAGCTTTCAATAGTACATGCACATATTCTGTGCTGCAGATAACATAGAGAATTGATATGTGCTGCCTATTGTTGCCTTTATCTCAGAACTCAGGTTGCCCTATGAAAAACTGAGTGAAAATAAATTGCATCTGATGAATCATATTATCACCACCAACTCCAAACACGGGCCCTGGAATTTAGTGCTATTTGAATACTTTAAAATGCCCTCTTGTGGAGATTTTAATATTAGATTTTCTTATTTTGAGACAGCCCAAAAATCAGCTGTCCTCAGAGGGATAGTTTTTTTCTCCTAGAGACTCAATCAACAAACTTCCCCACAGCAGCAATATCTGGCTCTGTCTCGCATGCACTTGGGAGCACCTTGTGCCTCAGAAAAAAAGAAAGAGATGGGGGCGCTGCTGCTGATGGGTTGTGGGTTTGGGAAGGCCAAATGGCATTTATTACCATGGACTTAAGTGGCTTAAGCCACCCAAGCCTGCCTGGCCAGTCCTTAAACTGCATCTTTTGAAAAAGAAACAGAAAAGCCTGATGGGTTTCTATCTTACCTCAGACTCATTACCTTTCCACAGAGTAAACTGGAATTAAAGTCAAGTGTACAAGTCATACCACAGTCAGACATGTCTGAGATGTCCTTATCACAAATTTAGGGTTATCTCTGTAACCCTAAAGGGGTAAAAGGGGCTTCTTGTGTTTCAAGGCACATTATGCATACAATCCCCTTCATAAATATCCCTCAAAAGCTTAAGGAGGCATTTCACAGTTTTCAATTCAGATGGGACACCCTGGAGGCCACCAGCTGTACCCAGTTGCTACTGACTTCACAATGCAGGCTCACCTACGGTGGCACCAGCACCCCAGCATGGGGACCACCATCACAGCAAAGAGACACAGAGGCAGGAGCCCCTCGCAGCTTCCCTCCTGTCCCTTGCCCGGGTTGAGGTGAGCCTCAGCAGCCAGACCCTGGGCTGGGCAGGAGCCACCAGAGGTCCCAACAGCAACTTCTGCTGCTTCTTCTGCAAACAGACCTTGGGGGAAGCTGCTCTGACTCTGGACACCCACTATCCAAAAAGGGCTTCCTTCCAGTCTCTTCCTTTAGTATTTTCCTGTCAATATTTTCAGTGACAGAGTCTCTGCCAACGTGCATTTTGTACCCTGCCCCCCTTTTCCACCATCAGTGTAAGAGATTGAGCTGTAACACTACTATGAGCTATTTAGATTTGAATATTTTATCTTCGATCTTCAAACTTTTCAGTTTCAGATTCCTTAAACATTACCCAACATAATGCAAGTGTGCATATATAAAAAAAAAGCAGTATGCTAAAATTGAAAGTACAGGAAGGGAAAAACAGTAAGTATTGCAATCTTCCACAACAAATTCCCCTTAACTGCATAACAGGGACTTTTATTTTTTTTACAATTAAAAAACATTGATAAGCGGTCAGAAATGCAAATTGCTACACTATATTACCTAAAGATCCACTCTTACAATTTCAAAGCTTTCTTCAGAAGTATCACCCTTCTCAATCCCTCAACAAGAACTAAGTCTTCATTCTGTCCTTTAAATAATTAAACATATAAAATGTGCTTCTATTCTTGATAACCATGTTAACTGTGACTGGCTTATTTTGAGTAAATTGGCTGTGCCTAATAAAGTTAAGAAATAGACAGCATTTTTAGAAACAATCCATATGTCAGAAGTTAGTTATACTCCAGTTTTAATTTTCCATTAGTTTTCAAGGGTTTTTTGCTCAATTTGAAAAATTAAATTCCTAACCAAAAGAACAGCCATGTCCTCTTGACTTATTCACAACACCTAGCTCCCAAGATGATCTTAATGACCATGTTTTTCTCAGCTTTTTTAGCCCAGAAGCCATCAGGAATATTGTCTTTTTAGAGCTATTTTCTTTGAAAATCCTGCAAAGGGTATTTCAGATAAAGTAGAAATTTGTACAAAGTGTCACTCAGGCTAGTATTCCTCAATAAATATTTTTACAAACAAATATCCTTAAAATCCTTAAACCTTGAGGCTGAGATTTGTTTCTGAAATGTAGTACCTCTGAGTGCTTTTGTATCATATTCTGCTTTTAGGTATTCTTTTTCCTTTGTTGTTTTGCTTAAAAAAAAAAGAAATTATGATTTCATTCAGTCCTAAAATATAAGCCACTTTCTTCACCCTTGAACCTTGATAATAAAATAACCTCTGGCCTTTAAACAGCATTATCTCCAACTCGGGTTGATAGTAAATACAACAAAAGTGCTTAAAGCAATTCCCAAGGCCACCAGAGCTTTTCAGGGTTCGCACGGTACAGTTTCCTCATAAGGTCTTGTATAAACCCTTAGAATTGTGCTGTCAGCATCTGGGAGCCATGGCTGCAGCCCAACGTACATATTAGACTAGTGCTTTTTCATGCTTTTCTAAGGCACATCCATCCCAGTTTCACATCCAAAACCAGAGATACAATGGTTACAAGCCACCACTCCAAAGATGCCAGAGGTGCTAACATCATCTGCCTTTTTCTTTTCCATTGGAGGCTTCTTGTTTCTCTTAGTTCTTGAAAGATCAGCTTCCACCTGCAGATGATTTTAATGACTGTATGCACTACTCTGTTAAGGTATAAAATGTTTGAGATATTTACAAATTAATTTTGAAAACATTTTCAAGTGAGCTTTAAAATCTGAACCCGTAACAAGCTGCAATTTCCTCAGATTTCAAGTGTACGGAAATATGGGATGGTAGTTTGTCCACATAGAGATAAGCAACTATGAAATCCATTTAAAATCTCAGGTCCCATCTAACTACTTGGGAATTAAGGAGTTTCCATCCATTTCAGTGATGAATACTCAGGATATATTTGCAAATACACTTTTTTTAATTAATAGTGATCAAAGTGTAAATTTCCAAGTCTTAAAGAGTTTTAAAGGGCTCTTAAGTACTCCTTAAAATAAATTTAATTCCAATATATATTTGATGTTCATGATGCCTTTTCACATGTGTTTCTGGGTATATCCCACCCAAAAATTCACAGAGTATTTTCTTAAAGAATGTACTGGCTTTATCAATTCATTTACTCATCTTGATTACTCATTAATTTCTCAGTAGCATTTTAAAGGCAATTAAAAAGGCACCTTAATTTTTCCAATTTCAATCCTGTGGATTTGTCCATTGTGCTATTTTGTAATAAAATTAAATTCACTCCAGCGTGGCTATGGTTTTATCATACCTCATTTTTAGCTGCAAACTTGGTGCTGTAGATGGCACCCTACACCTAGTAAAGAAACCAGCCACCTTCAGCACAGTAATGCCTTTCTGGTTCCTTTTCTTCCCAGCACAGTAGCTGCATAAAGCCTGTATTTAATTCATTAAATAGCAAATGACAATGCTTATTCAGAAAAAGAATCTATTACAGCCTTCTCACATGCAGTGTTATCTGCGCACTTCACTGATTTGAAGTAACATGTATGAAAGACAGCCTTTGGGGTTGTACACTAGTTTTCACTAGGTTAAGAAAGCTGTAGCTTCTGTACTTGAAGCTTCAGGGGCACCTAAATCTTTATATAAATACCCAGGTTTTTTAAACATTTTTCCACACGTTTGAAAAGCAGTGGCAGTTTGAATGAGGAGGCTGCTTAGCAGGTCTCATATGCGTAGGTAAACTGTTGCCTTGTACAGTAGTTACCTGAGGATATAACAGCTTCCCAGTACTCCCTTTGCATGCTAACTTCCCATATTTGCTGAGCACCAGAAGGAGCATCTGCTTCCTTATATTTTATTTCCCGTTTTGTGTCTACTTTAGCTATTTCATTGCAATCACTTCAGTGGAGGCACTCTGATACGTATTTGGAAAATGTCTTACAGCATTGGGACCCCATTCCCCACTGGTATCAAGGCATTATTATGAAACAAAGCATTGAAGGCTTATAAATAACAACATTATCAGGAAAGAAGATGTTTCCATAATTTTTCTTTTTTGCAAAAAAAAAAGTTGATTTATAATTGAGCCCATCTGAGGTTCTAATTTACCATTCTATAGGTAAAGTGAAATCTGAGGAAATCAAAATCCACAGAACAGAGTGAGAGGCTGCATTCTGATAATCTGTTATTCGGCGTACAGCAGCATAAAAAAGTGACATAGAAAATAAGCAGTAAATATATTTATATGGATACAACGCCTCCAGGAAGCACAGCTATCAGATGACACAAAATCAGAGACTGAATAAGAACCTTGAATGGGAATGAAGAAGTTTAGCAGCTACATCCAAAGGTACAAAGTGCCTTTCCCCCTTCTGAAAGAGGAGTATTTCAATAAAAACAATACAGAGCACCAATATATTAAAGGGAAAGGATGTGAAGGCTTTTGCAGCTACTACTCTGATATGATGAAAAGGTTATCAAACCAGTAACTTAAACTGGATAGAGTAAGAGGCATAACAATGACAAACTCATCCTCCCTATTTCACATGAAGCATTTGGGTGTTTTGCAGACCAATCTCAAATTAAGTTCTGGGAACAAAGCAGCAAGTTAGCCTATATAGTATTACAGCCATCTAAGATGTAACTGCCAAGCATATCCATGTTTTGTATCCTGTGAGCGAGTTCGAGAACATTACCTTTGTTCCATCCATATAATATGAAGCACTTGAAAAGCATAAAATTAAGACAAAGTCACTGATGTGCTTGAGTGTCACATCTTAGTGAGAAACCAGTACTAGGAAAATAGAAGGGAGCTGATCTCCCTGAATTTACAGAAACATAACAATGGGCTCAAAGGTGGCTGTGGAGGATTACAGATATAGTTTAAGTATGACAGCTCTAAAGAACAGCTTTTCAGTTGACTTTCAGAAAAAAAAAGCCATCAGCATCATTTATTTTTCCTTCATAACCATCAGTTTACTCTGGGGAAGTCCAGAATCTTGCCAGTACCCTAGTTGTCCTAATAGGATTAGAGAAGCCTGAGGCAAAGCCAGATTTTTGGAAGGAACTCAAGGGTCTCCTCTAAGTGCAAACCCACCTGTCCTCATTGCACCAACCCCAAACTATGTTCCTCATTTGAGGTATTCAAAAGCCATCTGTACATGGACCTGGGCAAACAGCTGTAGGTGGCCCTACTTGAACAAGGGGGTTTGACAAGATGACCCCCAGAGATCCCTTCCAATCTGTTCTGGGAAACCAGCAGACAGGCAGACAGTTTTCAACCTCTTCTCTGTTTCATTCACAAAGAAAGTGAATGAAATCCTGTAACAAGAACTTCTAGCATCACACCAGTTTTCTCCAGGATAGCTGGGGTGCCTTCCCCCGACACACAGAGTTTTGCCTGCAGCAATAACATCCATGTACCCATACCACAGGCTCCATCCTTTGCTAATTTCAGTTTCTACTGCTAAAGTAATCCAACCCCTTCCCACATCCTTAGAAGCTACTTACCTGCTTCCACCACATTCATGCTCTCCTCATAAACGAAGCCAGAAGTATCTGTGAGAGGCAAACCAGGCACAGGCCCAGCCCATTCACACTAAAGACAGCCAGATTTAGTTCTCTAGACAACACAGCCTGATTATTCACCTCACTGCTAAACTAGACTATTATCTGGGGGCTTTTCCCCCACTATTGACCACCTTAACCCAGTAACCAACTGCCTTAAGCACCCACAGCACCTACAAATTGATTTAGTTATTCTGTATTTCCCTACTGAAGCCTTAGCACTCAGACCTTTTCTATGGCCAGCCCAGCTCACACATACCAAATCCTCAGACAGAAATATATAGGACATTAAATATAACAAATTTTTTCCTCTAAATTATTTCAGGAGATGCTCCTTACCTCCATAGCTGGTAAGACTACAGAGTTAATCAGTACCTTAAGCCCAATAGAACATCCTATATGCTTTTCCAAAGCATCAAACCTTCTTCTAACCCCACCCTTTTATAAGGAGGGGACAAACCCAGGTGGGAGGGGAGTCTATGGTCAGGGCCCTGAGGGCAGTAATAGGCTTTGATGGCCCTGACCATGCTCACCTGCTCCCCCCCAGCCCTGCCCATGGGTCTGGGGCACATATTTAAGCTTGGGGAGCTCTTGCTCTTTTTCTTTCCTTGAGCTGTGGGTATGTCTGTTCCTAGTGCTGTCTTCCTGGTCTGTTCAAATTACTGTTGGTTTTCGTGAAGTAGTCTTGAACTTGACTTTTTATTTTGTATTCTAGTGCTTAGTGGGGGGGGGGGGGGTGATAAAGCCTATGGTTATTCTGCCCTCTGCCTTTCCCTGCTCAAAGGTTGAGTCTTATTAGTGTTGAGACTTGTCTGTGTTGTGGTCATCCTTAGCTCCCACCTTGTTTTTCCCCATGGAGTAGCCCTGCTCTTACCACTATCTGGTGAATCCCATTGTCTTTGTATATACTGTCATCTTTTCCTTTACATATCTGACTTATGTGTTGGGTTGTGAGTACAGGGGTTTTCTGAGAGAGTTTTTCCCATGTATAGGAGAGAGACAGATGTTAGCTTTGGAAGCTGGTACTGCAGGTGGGATCTCCATGTATGAATTAGTCCATTACAGGTCAGCTTAGATGTAAGACAAATTCTTTTGTGGTCTCCTCTCCCCAACCCATCAGTTCATGTAGTCTCCATGTAAATCTCACCTGGTTGCATCCCACCCTACGAGGATTGTGTGGGATTGTAGAGAGGAAGTATCGCACCCCTGAGATGTGTGTGGCTGCTGTTGGGGTTCTTCAGGGTATATAGTCAAAGAGGGGTCTCCGAAAGGCCCATTCTCTGGATAGCAGCATAATGTTAATTCCTTCTCCTTCATGAGCCTCTGTGATTTACGCGTCTGTGGTACAGCCAAATGCCAGACATCTGCCACTGCTTTTTCACATAACACAAGGAAGCCGAGAGGTTTGCCAGTGGAAAGGCAGGGGATAAAATGTTAGGTGCAAACTGCAAATGCCATGAGATATCCCACTTGGCTGGCAGCAGAGCTGTGGGAGCCTGCCACTAAGAACATAAATGTGCTGTGCATGGGGCAGGAACTGGCTTATCATTTGATCATAACACTTATTTCTGGAAGATGTCAGTCAGAAAATATGGCAATGTTGTTTTTTGTATTACTTTAATTGGAACAGGTTGAGATGTGGAGCTGCTTGCTCCCACCCATGAAGAACAAAGATTTAAGAAGACAAAGAGGGGAGACTTAAAAGACAAGAAAAGCATAAGAATGTAAAAACTGAGCTTACATCAATATTTTAAAGTATGGAAAAAGGTAGTAAAGCAAATACTAGTTTTCTTCATTACATTCCTGGTGGTTTATGACTGTTAAGCTTCATTTAATTAACATACCTAAGCAAAGATGTAATGTCAATACATTGTTAATATTTTAAGTAACACATAGAAATTAAAACAAGAAAGTTGTTAGTATTTGTGTAGCTAAGTTTATTTTACCCAAACCATTTACATATTTATTATAACCTTATACCCTGAGATCAGTGAATTCTCACATACCTAGTGACCAGCGCTGAGTGCCATAGAAGAATTAATTCTCTGGCGGTGGCAATCTGGAATGCCAAATTTATTAGGTCGTCTCAGTGCCAGCGTTTTTAGTACCCTTTTACCCCACAGTAATTAATTGCAATGCTAACTTGACCTAATAGCACAATTGCAAATGCTAGCCTGGATATTCCACACATTTTTTGTTCCAGGACTCAAATACTTGTGGTTTTTCTTCAGAATTTCCNNNNACAAACATTTGTGGCATGTCTAGACCAGCACTTAGCATTGAATTCGGTTAACTCAAGTTAATTGGTAATCAATTAACTGGAGGTAAAATGGGACCAAAACCTCTATTCTATGCATATTGCAATACATCAGGCAACAGAAAAAGTCCTGCTGACTGACTCTGCGTGATCCTCATTTTTTCTGTTTAAGTGTAAGGTTCATTGAAAAACACTAGCATTAGAAAGTCGGTAGCAAAGAAGTTATTTGTATAACAGTCTGGCATCTGTCTGTGAGTACAAAGTGCCTCTGAGGAGTAACTTTCTCCAGCTATAATGATCTCCAGGGTATAAAAACAAAGCTATTGTATGACTGGTCTGAAGAAGTCATGTGGTGGAGGTGTATGTGGGACACATAGCTGTACGCAAGTGATCTCATGGGAGCTAGCACTTGATGCCAATGGTAGCATTTGGTGTCCTGGTTGGAGGTTGTGCTTCACCAGCTGCGTGACACGAAGTGGCTGGAACACTCTGCAGTAGCCAGGGAGGCATCGCCGGTTGTCGGATGGTTGCTGTTGGCAGCCAGCTAGCCATAAACAAGGTTCAAAGATCTCACCGGAAATAGCTCTCCGTACTTGTGCTAGTACTTGTGCTCTCAGTACTGAGTTTGTTTAATCAAAACTAGCTGAAAGTGTTCTCCAGAACTTGTGGTTTCTGACCAAGTCCCCCCACTGAAGCTGCCCGGCAGAGCAGCACATTGGCTACAGCAACTGCACTGGCTTGTCCTTTTATAATACCACGTTCTTCCTTTGTGCTCTGCTGGGTGTTCCTTGACAGTCCTCTAGAGTTCAGGACAGAAGAACGGTTTTTCAATCGAGAAGTGATTGTACTACAGCAGTAATTTTGTTCGTGCTTATTGAGCATGCTGAGAACCCAGATCTTTGTTTTATCTCCTACTCTGCAAATGAGGCGAGCTAATCTATTGACAAAATGCTGCCTGATGATCTTGGGGAAGTTGCTAATCTAAGGGTTGTGTTCTCACAAACAGTAGCAGTGCTGTTTACATAATATGCACACAAATGTACACAACTGTAAAGTTTCTGCAGACCTATCAATATAACATGGAGTTTTTTTAAGATGTAAGTGGTCATTTCAGCACAAGAAGTGGACTAACTACACTGGTGTGAGTCTCTCTACAGCTGCATACACAGATCTATCTCCTTATGCTGCTGCAATGATCTTGTTTACAAAACAAGTGGTCACAGGCAAGCATTCCTGTGCATAATAATTACATCTTCAGAGTTTTCAGAAAGAGACTACCTGATTCATTTGAATCAATAAAATCTGTTTTCCAATCTGTTTTGGCAGGTTCCCAAAACACATCAGTGTTTACAAGGACAGAAAAAGAAATTTATCCAATATTGGATATTCATATCCAATTCATATCAATATCCAATTGGATATTCATATCCATAGAGGTGATATCCACAGAGGATATCCATATCACCTCTATGACTTTCCATGTTTGAGCTATATATTGCAGTTACATTTTTATCCTTTGGTTGCCTAAACATGTTTCAGCCACTAAAAGAAGCGAGTACAGCTCAGTTTGCATTAGCTCTTTACTGGCAAGCTTCAGCTGCGCATCAGCTTTAGCGCTAAGTGATAACACGGTGGTTGCTCACGCTTCAGCTATTTGCCAAATCTCATTATATTAGTTTGCTAATGCATTCGGCTTTGCCTTTCTCTCTGCACAGAAAGAGCTGGGGTTGTCTTGCTGCTAATTTCCTGACCCACAGGATCCTTGAACTGCTTTTCGAATATCTGCTGGAGGTGTGGTAGCAGTTTGTCATAGCCGAGGTTGTCAAAGCCTGAGGTTAAGCTTTGAGGACTATATTTAGGCACTTCAACAGGTGGCCTGATGTACAGAAGTGCTGAGCCTGCAAGCTCCTACTCAGCTACTTAAACACTGAAATCCATGGGCCAGCTGAGAGAGGTCAGGACTCCTGAACATCCAGACACAGGCTAAGTGCCTGGGTACGTTCACAGGAAGATAGTACACAGTATTTCCTTTTAATTCTGCTTACTGTATATTTTGAATTAGAAGCAGTTTTATCTAGGTAATTGTTATTTTCTTCAGTGTTGCACAAAAGCCGATGCCTGACATCCTCCGTCAGTTCTCTCTTCCTCATACAAGTCTCAAGTCAGTTCGGTGACCAAATCCCACTGGTAATACCCAAGGGACACTAGCTGATTTCACATTTCTTTAGAAAATAAACAAATAGTAAAATACAGTGCTAATTTCTTATCAGTCAGTGTTTCATGGTCAAAAGATAAATGATACCTTAGTTTCCCTTTGTGCAAAATAATTACTGCCCCGTAGGGATGGCTTAGGGATCACTGCTCACTGTCCTGATGGGTTTTGAAGTTTGGGCATCTATTTCTGCTCATAGTGGGCTGGTCACAAGCCTTTGGAAGAATGTCCCAGAACAAAATTCTCTCCAGCCACGCAAATTCTGATTATCAAAAAAAAATCATCTTTATCTTTCCAAAAGCTTCAGATAAGATGTGATAAAATACTTGATTTAAACTGCTGTTAACACTGACACGTCTGCCTGAAATGTTTCCATGTAGCTGAAACGGCATATTTTAAAGGCATAAGCGTTCTTCAAAAAACAATAATCAAGAGTCTCACCGAATTCCTGAGTATTTGAATGAATCTCATTTTAGTCTGTTATTGTTTTCCTCATAAATGTTATATATAAAATTGTTTTTTGATACATAATACAGCTGTTGAAAGTTCAGCAATCTTTTGGCATGTGTCAATTTAAGCCATTATACCTTGCAGACAGTTCGTAACTCCTAGACAAAAGCTAAATACTACTTTATCCAAAGTGCTTAGATGTGGCCATTGCTTGGATCAGAAATTCCCTTGTTTGGTCTAGAGGCAGATCTGAACAGGGACCGATCCAGCGCAAAACAGTGCTGCCCAGATTCTGAAATCTTATGAACAACAGACTTTGCCTGTAGTGAATAATTAAACAAATGAGCCTAATGTTCCCTGCCTGTGTTGATTTTGGCTTATTAATTGCGTGTGTGATCCCGTGACCCATATTTTGCTGCAAAGAGCAACCCCCTCGCCAGCAGTGTGTGGGGCTGCCTCCCGCTTTGTTCTCCACCACTGAACAAACACAGCATTTCTACTGTATTTAGTTTAACACCCCGATATAAGCAGGCTCAGGATTAGACCTTCTGTTTATAAGACTAGGTTTAAAACAAGTTTGTTTTCTCTGCTTAATCCAGATTAATAAGAGATTTGCATTTTGTGTCATTCTTCATTAGCTCTAAAGCCCATTAGGATATATTGCTTGCTGTGTGATTGCACAGATACTACAATACTCTCTGATCATGAGCTCAGATATAAGGACATTCTTTATAATTAAGCACGGCGGATCTTTTAATTGATTTAATACAATGCCTCTGCTTTGTCACACATCTAAATTCAGTTGACAGACTGGCTCTTTGTCTTCAGAGTTATCAGCTGTGTTTAACCTTGCTTTACTTTTAGAAACAGCAGATAGGGCAAGTGTAAGAATTTGTCGGTCATAAATTGTAATTGCATGTTCCAAAGAAAAAAATGTATTTGTACACTCACATTACTATTGATATTGCATCACTTTTATATCAACATTTAACATCTTATTCTTTGCTTTGTTTAAGGTTTGTAACAAGGTTATACATTTTCACAAGCTCCTGTTTTTATCTTTCAGGGCTGAATTCTGCTGACTTCTGCTATCAAGGAATCTGATTGCAGATCTCCTCTGAACATGGAGCTGAGATTGTGCCTTAAGAAAGGAAAGCAAATCTAATATCTTTTTGAAGCTTTTTAATACGTATTCAAGGGGTTATTTTCTTTTCTGGAAGAAACACGACCACATCAAGGAGTGTATTCCAAACTGGCTTTGACTACCAAAACCCGATAGATGGACTATGTCACAGAACAAAGCAGTGGTTCATGTTGCAGGTATGAAAGCCGGTCTCACCACTGAGGAGGAAACAAACTCTGTGTAATTAGGAGTTTATAATTCTTTTCCCCACAGACTTTTGCAATACTAGTCCTTCATGGATTTTGACTGTTGCTTTCATTTTTGGTACATAGCCCATTCAAGTTAAGATGAGGACAGAAAGACAGGAAGGATGTCTGTGATAGCTCAAGGAATTTTTTGATCAAAGACATTCGGTATTAAGTAAATACCCAGATTCAGCCTAGTTCAAAAAGCAAAGAAAGGACTGTCACTGATTCTGCAGTTCTGGCAGCTGAATGCCAGATAGTCCACGATCAGTCCTCTGGCCAAGCCAGTACTTTCCCCCAGCACAACCTACTAAATCGTATTAAATTTGTACATCGTGCAAGCGTTGTATTTCATCATCTGGGTATGTCCAGGGATGGCCTGACCGCAGCAGCGTACGGCACAGGGAGTGCAGATGCTTGGGTAGTCTTTATGGCTAAGGCAGTGCTGAAAATGAGCTGTTTCATGCAGTTTCATGACTAAGCCCATCAGCCTACTTTGTGGGAATCGGGACTCTCCCCCTCTTTGTCTACATCCTGGCTGAACTTCATTGCCAGCTCCATATCCTTAACAGGAAAGCTGTTTGTGATCCTCCTTAGCCATCTGTGCTTCATCCATGATCTTACACGTGACTTACTCTAGCTGCAGCCTAATTAACTTTCAATACCCACAGTCTAACACGCACTTACTTGGGGGCTCAAAAGGAGAGGGAGGGCAAGGTCATTTTCTAAATCTTGATTACATGGTTTAGTAGGAGCTGCCCAAGTCTGTTTGAACACAGTGGCCTTGAGCAAAAATTCCCTTTGCTACTCCTTATCTCAGCAGAGATCTACAGGTTATTTGCACTGTTCAGCAGTTAAGGGGGAAAAAAAAAGTCAGACCTAAAGAAATCAAACCTAAAAGCCTTTCATGCAGATAACGTTGAGAAGTACTTTTCTACCATAAAAGAATAACAAGCAGAGGGCAGCATATTGATGCAAACGAATTTCCAGCCAGAGAACATTTTCAATATTAATAATAAAATAAGTTGTAAAATGAATGATTCATGGCATGAGGAGAAAACACTGTTTGTTTTGCTAAATTAGATGGGTCCATTTCTGCCCCTTGCCTCAGACGCACGCAGATTGCACTCACAAAATGGGGACTAGCCCAGCAGAATTACACATATTGTGGGTTTAGTTTTAGGGTGCTTTCAGAAGCTGGGAAGGAGGAAACAGTGTCACATGGAAGTATAGGTTTTAGTGCTTTCTGACTTAAAAGTTCAAGTGGTAAGCTGGATATGTGGGTACCCAAAGTAGTTTTGGGAATAGCACAAACTAAATAAACAGCTCCTTCAGGGAGTTCTTTTCTCTTGATTAAAAATACTGTGACTGTATGATAAAAATCAGACATTAGTCTCACAAGTGAGATCTTCCATGCATATACCTTTTTAGGAGATGAATTTTGGCATCACTGATCCTACAAACATTGCCTCTGTGTTTAGCTCAGAGCCTGTGTAGTTCATTAGAATAAAAGACTTCTCAAGTGAATAGAATAGTTCCAAGTTTTGGGCCCTGAGCATATCTAAAGCTTTCTAATACTGAGTCCCTGCCCAAGCTGAGAGGGAAGATGTGCCACCTTCTGCCCTAGATGAGGGCTGTAGAGTGAAGAGCCTGCTGGAGAAGAGCCTGTTGGTTGTGACCATCTGGCACTGCCAATGCCTCTAAGGAAACTGTGGGAGAAATGTGACTGTTTTCCCTCTTTACCTAACACACTTCAAGGATACAGACAAGCAACCTCTCTGCAAGCTTGTTCAGTTTTTTGGGTTTTTTTCTTTTTCTTTAACCCTTAGCAGAAGTCCAAAGGACTGAGTTGAAAAGTAAAATCAAAAGGAAAACTCCTTAACTGACTGGTGTCAAGTGGCACAGGTACAAGGATCAGGCCTGCAAGCTTTAACCAGCAGAACAGGTTTCTGTCCATCCAGAGAGTATGTAGGGATGCCTGCATGTTTCTTCAAGGAAACAAAAATGGACATTTTCTGAGTTACAAGCCACAACTGCAGGCTACGACCCAGGTAGAAGACATTTTAAATTAGCAAAACAGAAAACAGCTTGCTGGCCCAAAGGCAACAGGATTCTTGCCCTATTGAGCCCTCAAGGAGGAGATTTTAACTAAAAATCCTAGTAATGAATAATTTTGCAGGTCTTCAAAAAAACAATGCTCAAAATGGACACCTGGAGCCTGAGAGAGACATTTAATTGCTCCCATAAGCATGGGATATACATGAGTTCTCTGTTTGCCTATGCATACAAATATTTATGATCAAATTTACATGCACATTGATGTACACGAGAGAGATGAGGTAAGACCAGTCTTTCCGACAAATTATCCAGAAAACTTAAAATATGTAATGTGTATCTGCTATACATTGGAAGAAGCAGTATACATCTGGTACAATGTCTTATTAGGTTCTATAGTAACTGTGCCCATTCCAGGAAAATATAATGATTTTGCTGTGAAGAGTTAGATGAAACTTCTGCTCTGTGTACACCAGGGGCTGGAAAGGCAACAAATTAATAAATAAAAATCTTTGGATGCATAAAAAATGGGATGAAAACTAATACAGAAAATATTACAATGGCTTTGTAGAGATAGTTTCTTTTTACTCTTACAACTCTCTGTCCAATTTTCATTGCTCCGCTCCCCAAAATATAAACCAAACATACAGCGTGTTCAGAGGTGGACTGAGAAATAGCAGAGGAATGTAAAACTTCCATTTGAAGACAGGAAGAAAATTTTATACGTGTTTATTTTACAAAGGAAGTGAATAAAAATGAAGATGATAGAACTATTTAAAACAATGAATACTGTAAAAAGGAAAAATATTAATATCTGTGTAGTTGTCTTAGAATGCAAGCTTTCAAGAAAAGTGAGAATAGGGGAATCCCAAAATGATGAAGGGAAAGGTTTTAAAAAATATATATATTTAAGCCTGTGGAATTCATTGCTCTGAGACTGTGGTGAGGTCAAGTATATGCCAGCATTCAAGAAAGGAGGGAGTGTTTACACCGATAAGAACATTTGAACTTAGAAAAGTGTATTAAAGAAAAATCTTTAAAACTAAAACAGTTGTGGAATATAGAAAATCATCTGCTAGGTAGTGTTTATCATGAAAACGGTATGTACACATTATCTTGAAATTCTTTATGATGAAGTCTCTTGCTCTTCACCCTGAGGCAGACCATATTGATTCTAAGACCAAGACTAATATTCTCCTGATTTAACTGTCCCCAGCATTATGTTTACGAAATTGTGTTTACAAAATTAGTAACAAGTAATTTTGCATTGAGAATGTTTATATTAGCATAGGACTCTTTACGTCAAAATAAATAATGCTGGATTATCTACAGTCACTTCACATGTTTATAAAAGCTGATACGAACGCTCCCCTGTGTTTTCTTCAAACCACAAACATTTATTCTTGGTCCAACCCTGGAATACACGTGTTGGATGTGTACGAATCGACTGAGGAAAACACCCTTTAAGTAGTATCTTAATTAGCAGTTAACTAACCTAAGGTGCAAAAGCCAGCCATAAAGACAAGCTTTAAATGCCCATGATGAACTGTCAAGCACACGTTCAAACATCTGTGGTCTTTTCCCAAAAACATTTTTCCCCTTGAGTTGTGTTTTTGTTAGCCTTCCTATTTTCTAGACCAATTTGCATCAAATGAGCATCCACAAATCCACAATGCAAACCGGATACCCAAAATGCAAAATGACAAGCTATTTTTTTCTCCTCCAAAGTTTAGTTTATACAAGTCACCAAAGCAAAAACTATGTTATGAGATATAAAGTGATGTGATAACAATTACTTAGTCAGTGAGTTAATGTTGATTTGTAAGATACAAATTAGAGCAAATTTCAGACATTCGGATTCCAAACCCAAGTGTGCTCTTTCCCTCAAGAAAAGGCTATTTTTACTTCTGTTAGAAAATACTCTAAAAAATGAACTGGGTCTTGATAGTTTTTCAGAATTTCTCAGCTATGGTCATGTGCCAGCAAATGGTCACCACGTTCCCAGCTGTAGTGTGTTAGATGTCTGTACTGCTTGTGTCCAGTCTGGCATTTGTTTCTCTTAAACTGAAGAAGGAAAAAAAGGTAATCACAGCTACAACATTTTGGTAAGCAGGTTATTTTATCCCCATTTCCTTATTCTTGTTAGTCCTTTAATGACAAGTGTGTGTAAAACATGAGCTTTTCGGCTTAGAAGAAAATGAAAGAGTGAGCAGTGACATGAATTCCACTTGAAAATCTAATTTGCTTGCAATTGCAAGTAGGTGTAATCCATGGCAGCATCTTCCCACTTTCCAAGAAAGACTAATTAGCTGAGTTTTATGGTAAGATCTCCTCTAGCAAGATGTCATTATCTTTGATAAAATCAATTTCAATTTATATCAAAATTAAAAAGTCAAAGAATAAGCAGCATCTTACCAACCATTCTCACTGCTGCTTTTGATTTTTTTCAGTTCATGCATATTTTATACTGGAGAAGGAGGATTGTGCTTTATTCTTTATCCCACTGAAATGAAGTTATCAACTTCCATCGCCGAGCCAAAAATAATCACTTTGAACAGTGCTTTCAGCTGACTATTGGGCAGGAAATGACTGAAATTTTTTTGGGGGGGGGTCCTCACAGAATTTGCCATACAGGACGGACAACTGGTTCATCATAGTCTCATCTTGCTTCTGGAAATAGCCTTTGCCTCACGTCCTCTCGGAAGACAAAGTTCAGCAAACCTCTGTAAACACTGTGCTGTTACCCATTAGTGTACAGCATGCATCACAGACTGAGGAGGAAAATGAAGAGAGGTGAGCTCTGTCTATGCCCTTCCCTAGAAAGAACTTCTCAAAATGGATCAAACAGCTTTCCAACTCAAAAGCCAGACTGTCTTAGAGTATAGGCTAGTATATTTTCAATAAACTCGAAGTGAGGAATCCAGAACAGAAATATAAAATGCTTGTAGCAAAATCCTCCTGGATGTTCTTGCAGTGTAGATTTAAATAAAACTTGTTGCCAGTTTTATTGGCAATCAATTCAGTAACTTTGAGATGCAGCAAGCTCTGCAGCCTCCCTTCTGCTCTCTAGTACGTTTTCTTTCCAGCATTTCTGTGGCCTAACTCAGCAACCTCTCCATCTGAGCATGACGTCCAGAACCTGGGGTCTCTCCAGTGACCCTCACACTCTGCCTTGCCATAATCTTCAAGCTGTGCAACCTCATCCTAATCAGCTGCTTTCAGGAAGGGAGCAACATTCACGTCCTTTGGAAGAATCCACCTAGCTTCTCATTTTTTAAAGGAGGAAAATGGAAAATGGACAGAAAATCTATACAAGACACACCACAGTGATGAAAGGAGGACATTGATTTGTAGCTTGAGTTTTAGTTTAGTTTTTTGAAGCTGGTTTTAATGGCCAGCTCTGGAGAATCAGTCATAATTTCAGAAATCACGTATGGTTATGGCCCTGTAACATTATTAATGATAAAAGGTCCTAAAAGCGAAAATAGCTGTTAAGTGATGCTTCTTTGTTCCCATTGTGTCACATCTATGTTCTTAGACAGCTTAGACACGTTTGTGGCCTCACTGACATCCCTGAGCTCGAACAGTCACAGTTGACTGGAATTTGATAAAGCGTGGATGGTTCTTGGTTGAAGGTTTGATGTGTAGGGTTATGAAGAGTAAACAGGAAGAATTTCCTTTAGAATCAGAGAAAATGGCTCTGCACACGTATATATGTGCTTACATAGATGCAGAATAAATTATTTTTGGATTAAACTTTACTTTATGACTTCATATGTTACATGTCTTCCATCTGAGAAAGAATGAGGACTGGATTAGCACAGAAGGTTGGTATCTGCAAGGTCACTCCCTCATTTGTTGAGGCACTTAAAGTGAATGAATCCAGTGGCTTGAGGAATCAGGCAAGAGGACCTCATGATAAGGCCCCGTAAATGCTGCCATGGTAAAATTCCAGTTCAATGAATCCCAGTGACTTTTACAGAGTCTCACTGCACGTGTTTCCTCCTCCTCTGTGCAGCCTGTTGTTAGCTGCAGAACATCCAGCCAGCCTAAGCTTCAGTCGCTGGCAGCTGGGCTTTTAACACGTACCATTCTTAGAGGTTTCAAAATTTGGTTGTAGACAGCCTGGACTTGGACAGCCAGCAGTGGTGCTTACTTTTGACTTTGTCTCCATTTTGTCTGGTAACACTCCATCCATAAAAAGGGTTTAAAATGACTGCACTGTGAAAATTAACAATAAATAGTTGTGATGCATTCTTCTGTTGTAGTACTGAGCACTGAAGGAAATCGCTTGAGGAAATTAGTTCTGTCATCAGAATGGGGTTTAAGTAGCGTGCGATGGATGAGGCAGGAGGAGGCCTTCAGCATTAAACAGTGAAGGCAAAATAAAGTGTCTGTGTGTATGAATTAAGCCCCTTTACCTGCGTGCCTAAGGAGGCAGGAGTCCTGTACGAGCCTGCAAGTGTGTTTGTGTAACCAGAGACTGCATTAAGTGGCACCGTGCAACGTGGACATCTCAGGAACCTCACTTTTCTGCCCTCCCACCAGTCGTTACGTCTTTCAAACCTGGCTATGTTAGCAGAAGACCTTGTACAGAAGAAAGGAAACTCCGTAGGACCACCATCAGAACATCAAACATTATTTCCTAGGATGGTATGATCCACAGAAAAATACAGGGCTTGGCTTTTCCAGATCTGTGCAGTATCCTTGGACATTGGTGTACCTCCAACTCACCTTCACCATCAATACTGTGTTAGCAGCACACAGTATTACTTCATATACAGTACTAACCAGACACGACGGGAGAGCAATTTTCAGTAGCAGTCTACTCAATTTGAACGCGTGATGCCCCAATTAAAGCTTCATTCAGACCACTGACAATCTTTCGGGCCATTACACCTCCTTACCTCCCAAATAAAAGGTTTTTTGTTCGGGAGGGCTTTATTATTCCCTGTGGAAGACATTTTCTGTGATCCGGTGATACGACACCCAATCCAGTTCCTATTGCCATCAGGAGAAAAACACTTCTGTAAAAGAAGCACCGTATTAGAATTGTGTCCCTGAGCTGCTGACTGCTCAGTTTCCCCATCCGCGGGGCGGGAATAAGCAGGCAACATTTAACGGTAGCAAAGACGCTTTGAGGACCCTGGATGAAGGAGGCCGAGATCCACAGTATTATTCTTGGTCCCGTGACAGACTGGGTTTCGCTTAGACGCCATTATTTTGAGAAGTGTGTTATGTTATTTGCCCGCCCATGCTCACAATGACAATGAATCACTCTCCACGCTTCACTAAGAGAAATCAGCGTTATTTACAGATTATAGTGCGGATAAGGCAGAAATACCGTTCCCATCGCTACGGTAAAGGATCTGTCAGCACTTTCATTACCATACTTTAATTCCAGTGGTTTGCAAGCCCATTTTGATTACCCCTACCAAATAGACTGCTATTTTTCAGCTTTATTAATGTTAAGTGAATAAATCATGGAAGTTAAAATTGCTTTTGTTCTCCCACAACTAAAATTGGCTTGAAGTTGAAAAATGAAATTTGTGAAGCAGTTCAATTTCTCCAAAAGAGAGAGACAAAGAAGTTAAAGGACTGG
This sequence comes from Xenus cinereus, assembly GCA_025774025.1. Taxonomy (NCBI): domain Eukaryota; kingdom Metazoa; phylum Chordata; class Aves; order Charadriiformes; family Scolopacidae; genus Xenus; species Xenus cinereus. The sequence goes on from JAOXJK010000012.1 coordinate 90,063,006, forward strand.
CCACTTCACGTACTTACACTGTAATCTCATGATCCTGCATCTACATCTGTATTGACATGATGATATACCGGAAAAACTAATACTCCTGTGGAGCTATTCCAATTGCTCAGATACCTAGTATCATTTTTTAAAACAGCTGAAATACATATTTATGTTGTGTCTGGGTGGTCCCTGGGTTAAAGAATGTGCCTTCAATAACTTTCCATCAAACATATATTTTTTATTTTTAATAAAAAAGAGGAAATTAAAGACAAAAAATGATGTTATTTTAACATTCAGGTTTCAACAATAATGAAATTCAAATTCAAGCTTGACACACCATCTTAGCTCATTCAACAATGTATTTTTAAGAAATGCCAATAAGGGGATGAGTTAAGAAGAATAAATCAGCCCTAAATGAAAACTCCTAAGTTATGTTTCATTCCTGAAAAATGTGTGCGCGTGAAGGATTTCCCCCTTATGTTTTTGTAAAAAGAACTGGGGAGCTTAAAACAGTGAACTTCACTCGATCATGCTCAGGCTTTGTTTTTTTGAAAGCGCTTGCGAGAAGGACTTGGGAAAGCCAAGGTCAGCAAGTCACACAGCCCCTCTTGGCTGCCTACCCCGGGAAGGGGACTCAGCAGTCCGTGATACCTCCGAAGGCAAAAGGACCACGGCCTGGGCTTTGCTGAGGATTCCCCAGAGCTCCCGAAGGCTGGCTTCCTTCAGCACGACTAAGGAAAATGCTCACTCCCTCTCTCTCTCTCTCTCTGAGAAGGCCTCACCTTCTGTGATGTGGAATAGGGGGGACAACCACAGATGCTGTTCTTGTCATGTCTCTGATTGTCTTTCCAGACATAGCGCCCGTGGTGCCTCATGCTGCGTACCTCTGACAGGCGGCATCTGGCTGTTCATTTGCATTTTACTGCCCGTCAAGGTCTTTTAAAAGCCATCTACGCTCGTTTAAAAGGCTGTCGTGGGACAGCAAGAAGGACAGTTGCCTTCTTGCCCTGTTTTAGCCGCGGCACTGGATAAATGCAACCTTGCGGAAGGAGAGGAGAGAAGCCTCTCTCCTTTTGCAGCCTTCCTCTCTCTCTTCCGTGGCCTTTGCAGGCTGCAAAGCTGACCAACCAGGGGTGGGAGAAGGACTTGTCAGAAGACAAGGTATGTCTCCGCAGCAGGAGCAGAAACTGGTGGCTGCTTCGAAGAGGAAGGAGCAAATTATACAAGGCCCTGGCTCAGACGATAGAAAGAAACTGCAGGCTTGGAAGGTCTCTGGAGAATATGTAGAAAGGTGGGAGACCATGAAAAAAATGGAATTTAAACTCATTTCTTTCTCTCCCTCTACACACACTGACCTTGTAGCGTTATTCTGTTTTGTCCAGCAGATCTGTGTCTCCTCTTTCCACCATTTTTTTTTAATTCAAATTCAAATAAAATCCAACTTCTGAAGTTCAAAGGTCTATAGTGGTTTGGGGATGTTTCCAATAAGGAAAAAGTACAAGTAGATGCACCTCAAAGCACCTCCTGAGCTGACTCAGGATCTTTTCACATTTGCATCGCTCTATCTTCTCTCCAGCAGCCTGGCCACAAAAATTATCTCCACTGGCCACCTCATAGTTGGAAACGCAGTTGAAGATCATAACATACAATGTCTAATTTTTCCTCGTGGGATTTAGAATCTGTGGCTGGACATTTTGATGTTGAACCTTAGAGTTACCTGATCTCTACAGGATTGCACTCATCCTTTACTTTTGTTTGCTGGTATTGGAGGAAAGATAGCTGATGCTGTCACATAGAATCTATATAACATCTTGGCCCCCATGATTTATTTAAAATTTCCCTCCAAGTATTAATGCCTTTGCAATGAGACAAGTGTCATATATTAATTAGGAAAAGTCGGGATTAATCCACTGAATAGCAATCTTATGCCACCCCATATTGATCATTGATTGGCAGCAAATGTACAAATCCATTTTACAAAATTGAAAGCTTAACTTAAATGCTAATTAAGTAAATTATGATTAGCAAATCCAAAGTATCCTGTTTAATTTTGACTTTACATGGTAACAAAACCATACAACTTAAATAAGCAGACATGCAGCAATACTGTTTTCTCTAGAAACTAAGTTGCTGGTACTAAAGCATATACAAAAATACATTTCTTTGTAAAATATGAACTTTCAATTGCTTAGATACAAAACTCAAGGATTTCATATGTAACTTTTAATGGTACATGAGAATCACAACTGAGAGACACAGATGAGAAATGGGGTGAGGCAGCCCTTGGGCCCTTTTTCTTGTCCAAGCTGAGGGAGAAGAAAAAAAGAAGTGGATAAAACATCAGCTGTGAAATATCTGAACTGGCAAGATAGCTTCTGAGTTTTAAAATTCTTCATTTTAGCAATCTTTATGCTAGACGGTCTTTTCCGAAAATATGCATAACTGCAGGCAAAACCGAATCACGACAAGTTAGTCCTGAGAATAACAGAAACAGAAGGACAGACCACGTGTGAACAGAAATCCCCTTTTGTCCCAGTGCTGACAAATACTCCCAAACCAGTCATCATTTTGGGAGGAAACAGTTGCTTCATGCAAACACTATGATCTAGAGGTCATGCTTTCTTGCTTAAGACATATCATTTCTGTAATTAATCCCCCGTTTCTCACAGTGCTATAGCTCTTGCCCCACAGCCCTCTCCACGAAAGATGAAAGGATAGGCAGTCATGAACCACGGCCGTAAAGTACAGTGCATCCCCTCGGGTACACGATCAGCCTGTGGAAATGCAGCCATTCCCCCAGGACACCGAGACCCTTTGCTCTCTCTATTTTGCCCCTAATTTATTCTGTGTTCCTTCTCCTACATCCGGTGCCTCCACGAGTGAAGAGACCAGGGTGCATGCACTCTCGATGCCCACAGACAAGGCTGCAAACTTGGTGACACAGCACAGAGTCATAGAATCATAGAATGGTTTGGGTTGGAAGGCACCTTAAAGATAATGGAGTTCCAACCCCCCTGCCATGGGCAGGGACACCTCCCACTAGAGCAGGTTGCTCAAGGCCCCATCCAGCCTGGTCTTGA
>JAOXJK010000012.1:90067443-90085169 GCA_025774025.1 Xenus cinereus
GGCACACCGGCGGACGCCCAGCGCCTCGGTGCCGGTGACTCGGGGGGTGCCCGCTCGCCGCCCGCGCCCCCGCCGCCGCGGCGGCGGATGGATGGATGCGCCATGGCCACGCTGGTGTGCCGGGTGCAGCTGCTGGATGACACCGACCCCTTCAACAGCACCAACTTCCCCGAGCCCACCCGGCCGCCGCTGTACACCTTCCGGGAGGACATCCCGCTGGCCACCCAGCTGGCCGGGGTGCACCGCCTCCTCCGCGCCCCGCAGAAGGTACGGGGGAAGGGGGGTGGCTCTGTGTGTGTGTGTGTGTGTTGGGGAGGGGGGGCACCGGGCGAAGGGCACCGGCCTTCCCACGGGAGCCCGGCAGCGGGGAAGACGGCGGGCGGCCCCCGGCCTCTGGGGAGCGGCAGCCCGGGCTCCCCTCCTGCCCCGCCGGGCTCCCCCCTGCCCCGCTGGCGCTACCCCTCGCCCCGGCAGTTTAAATATTCCCTTAATTCCCGGGGAGAGGCCCGGGGGACACGGGCTGAAGGGGCTCCCCCCGCTGCTCTGCTGTGTTCCCCGACGCCTTCAAGGGCAGCCTCTGCCTCGGCTGCAGCTGCTGCGCGTTTTCCTCTAGGAGGGGAGAAACCCCACCAAACCCAAGGTGGAGTTGAGTACCGAGCGCTAAACGCCTGAGCCTTGCTGGTAACTTCTCCGGGGGTGTTGAGGAATAACGCCTTGCTGAAGGACAGCCGAGCTGCGAGGAGGAGCAGGGTCGAGCAGGCAGGATCCGAGCTTTGCTGTGGTGAGGTTTACTGAGCTGGGCAGTTACAGCAAGGGCTTTGGTAAAAATAGCAGCGTGTCTGCTGCCCTTGAAACAATTGGTGCTCCCGGCCTCTCCTGCCAAGAGCTGCAGCATTGCCACTGCCGCGGTCCCTGTCAAACCTCACCTATCTCTTCTTGCATACTTCTTCTAGTACGTGTGCTGGCATCTGGAGCTCTGCCCTTGAAGTCAGGCACCCGGGCATGATCCTCGAATTTTCAGTTTTCAAAGCAATGCTATTGATTGACATAATAATGTTCTTCCGTTATTATCTTGTATCTGCACATCAGTTCTGCAGAGTGCACCGAGGAAAAAAGGAAAAGTGCCCGCTTCTTTTTTCTTCCCAGAAGAAAACAAAGTAGAAGTTGTAAAACTTTTATTTGCTCTCTGATGAAGTGGGAGGAAAATACTCTCTTAACATCACTTGTTGTATTATATCTTGCTCTTGGGAGCCTACGGGAAGATGACAAAGAGCTGTGTGTGCCCTCAGATTTAAGGATATCCAAAACCCCATAAAAGTATTTCAGAGAAAAGCTCTTGGAGCAGACAGAAGTTTTGCATTTGTAGAACGGTTTCTCGCATAATAGTTGCCAAGGATACAGCATCCAGTGAACAGAGCTCTGCCTAATGCACAAAACCTTTGGAAGCTCGTGGTGCGCTGGGTCAGTTCTGTTTTCATGTGCTCAGTCGTCCCCAATTCAGAGACTGGTTCCATTGTTTTCATGCGAGGCTTTTTTTTGGAGTCAGAGCTAATTAAATGAAGCGCAGGATGGATTCTGACACTTAGTGAAGTAAATACAAAGATACTTTAAAATGTGTTTTTAGTTAATTCAACCTTGTTTTCATTGGTATTCCACTGTGTTGGGCTTTGCTTTTACTTTGCTTTGAATACTGTCCTGGCACTTTTTTTTATAATCCTATACTCACCCAAAAAATCCTCCTAGGGTTTAGTGTCTTAGGAACCACCCTAAATCCGCGGACACTACTTTACATTTAACTCCTGCCCACTGTTTCAGCTTGCATCATGTTTCAGAAGTTTGTTTAAAGTTTGGAAACTGGACTTACAGCCCTTAAATGAAAGATGGCTTAAGTCTCTAGAGGTGCTGTAAACGCGGCTACTGAAAGATAGCTATTCTGCTAAAGGCAAGTCATGTCCCAGTGACTTGTTCATCTAAGGTTCTCACTCTTCCATATGTTTTATTGCTGCTCTTTTAATGATGTGGGAAGGCTCATTGAAATCTGCTTATGTGGTTACAGTTACCTTTGTGTTTGCAGGACCTATTTCTAGAGTCATTAATTATGTCTCTTGGCCTTCTCTTAGCTTCTAAAAAGGGGAAAAAAAAAGTCGATTAGACTTGTTTACGTTAACTAGTTAAACTGAAAGCTTAGTTCTTTAGGTGCACTTGGGGTTAGTGCAGCCTATCTGTGTTTGGCATTACATCTTTGTGTGTGTGATTTTGTAGAACCAATAGATTTGTGTCACTTTTTAAGGACAGGCTTTCCATTTTCTTTTTTGGAGGCGAGGATATTCTTTCTGCAGCTTTTCCTCAAGACCATACTCACTTGGTCTCTAGAAGATCACCACATTAGTTGACCGAGAAGGATTTTGTTCCATTTCTCCTAGACATCAGGACAAACTCTGTGATCTTGGAGGAATGTGGCTGTCAAAGCAGAGTATAGGTTGAAATTCAGGTGTCAGTTCACGTTAACACATTTGAGGCTTGATTGATTAATTCCTTTGAAAATTAGTGAGCTAATGGATTGATGGTCTATTTAGTACCCTGGTGGTGACTAGAGAAAAATACCCTGAAACAGACTCAAATACATAGTAACTCTGATGTCTAAATCATTCCTGAAACCTTCTGAACTATTGGCCTTTTTGCCAGCAAGTTCCCACGATCAATGCTAACTTTCTTTAATCTGTTTTTAAGTTGTCATCTTTTGACTTGGATGAATATTCACTTATCCTCTGAACGGAGGTGCCAGCTTGCTGCCTTCAAATCACCAGCTGGTTTGTGCGTCTCTGCGCAGACGATGTGCCGCTGTGGGATGTACTGGAGAGACTGAAGTCAGCAGCGGGAATCTGGCTCACTTCAGTGTCAGATTTCGCCATTGCTGAGTTCAAACTCCCAGTGACCACGGTGTTTTTGTAATTAACAGAATAGCTTGTATATCGCAAGCCACTTTAAGTTAAATATTATAAACAATTATTAAGAAAGTAATTTGAAACTCAAACGAAAAATGCTTTGAAATTCTGACCTGCCATTGTATGACGTTAGTAGCTTTTTCATAACCAACAAATGTTACAATTTCACTATGAAGGGCAGCATTTGTTTAGTCCATTTCTTTGGTAATACAACTCTTGATTTTGTACGTTTGTTTTGCTGCTGCTTCTTTTTAAACTCACAAGTATACTTGAGCCTGGAAGCAAGTCTAGATCTATAAAGTGTCTTCAGAGTGGCAATGTTTTTAGATCCTTGTGGAGGAGCGCAGTGAAATTAGGTGACTGAAATCCATATGTACTGGCTAGGATGGGCTTTACTGCCCTGAATGCATCAAGTATCTGGACGAGGTGAAGCACCTCAAGTGGTTGATAGCGTTTCTCCAATCCTTCTTTCACTTGGAATTAGGTGCTTAATTGTAACCTTTTCCCTTCCCTTTCCCCCCCTACTTCTCTCTGTGCACGCACCTTTTCCTACGTATCTCTATTTCCCACATATTTCCTCATATCTCCAGCCATATCTCTGGATGAGGCAGCTTACTGTACCCTGGGTTGAGCTCAGTTCTGCCCTGTGTGTGTGGCAGGTGTGCCTGGTGCCCACTTGCCGAACTGAACCCCATGGGGCAGGGCACCGCTGTCAGGAGAGCTCGCCTTGGGTATCCCCTGTGGATTCAGGTGCCTTGGGGCTAGATGGTGGCACACCGTCTCAGTTGCCAGTGCAACACAGTACCACAAATTCTGTTAGCGGGTTTTTGTAGCCACATCTACAAATTCTTGCTGAGTAACTAAGTTACGTTGCAGAGCTTTTTTTTGGGTTGCCCACATTAATTCGGTTCCCAAGGTGCCATTTTGGATTTGTCTTTCACTACTTTGTTTCTGAGGATTTTAGGTGTCTCTTACTGTCTGCTGTATGAATAAGAACTGAATCTAGTCTGGACTCTGAATTCAGATGTCCCTTTTGCCCACTTCTGTGAACGCTGGGAAAATTCAGAACTGGATCTAAATTTGTGGTTCAGGCCCAGTGCCAATAATGCGCTTTGAATCTAATTTGGTACTTTGGGTTTGTTGGTTTTGAATTGCTTTGAGTTACTTGATACTTCTGACTTGCTGACACAGGGTCGCTCAGGAGAGTGGATATATATACATGGCCGATGTCAAGTGGTGTGCTTTTTTTAGAGGTCTTCTTCATTATAACTTATTCATATAATTACAGCATGCTGAGTATGTTGCCATATTCTGTTTTTGCATCCCACTGTACCATTCAGTGTTGAGGCAGCTCTGTAAGAAATATATGTTCATAATTATATAGGAAATCACACCGTCTAATTTATGAAGAAGATGTAATGGAAATACTTTGTGTAATAATGAAAAACAAAACAAAAAAACCCCTCCCAGTGCATATGGTGTACTGGTGGTCGTGGTGGAAAGGGGAGGTATAGTACTATAAGGATAGTTCTTTTGACCTCCTGTTCTCCCCGAGAAAACTGGAGGCAACTTCTATGTTTAAATCTCTTCCAAGAATTTGTAATTAGGAACAGTATCATTCAAGAAATAGTGGCATAAGCAAATAAATCCAGTGAGCACTAGAGGGATTTGGGAGTTTCATTCATAAAGAAACCATCCAGATTTCTGGCTTCAGCTGCTGTGATTTAGCCCTAAATTAAAGCCATGACTGACTCTGGGGCATGGTGTGATGTAAACTGATAGCAGGGGCTGTTCCACCGGGTGGTGTCCTGGCACGGAGCTCAGCTCTGGCATTGAACTCAACGCCAGGCTGTATCCTGGCGTCAACTTCAGATTTTCTGAGAGCAGAAAGCCTACCAACTGGCTCCTTTTCCCTGGGTTTCCTTGAAGCACTGTGGCATTAAGAAATGCCTTGGTAGACAGAGGCTAGGCAGAAGCAAGAAGACGAGAGAATAGTTTGGATCCTGATCCTGCTGGAGGTAGGGGTAAATAGAGCACCTGTTCTCTGAAGAGAGCATTTTTGGGTTGTTCGTTATGCTCTTTGTGGGAGCTGAAGAATAGAAGATGGAAACTGGAATATCATCAGAGAAAATAAACCCATGGGCAGGGGAAACTGGCTGATACTTTCTACAAGTGTTGCTTCTGAGGATTAGGGAGTATTTTAGTTGTGGGCTGTTAAGACGTCTGGGTCTTTCATATTCTCCCTGAGGCAGGTGGACATCAGCCCTTTCTCATCCTTCATGAGAAGAGGGCACCTAACACAGCGGTTATTTCTGACAGGTTTCCAAAGTATTCTGGATCTAGCCAAGTATTTCTGGAGCTGACAAAATCCTGTGGTTCAAGAGATTGACCCTGTAGTGGTTGTGTGTGCTTGGATTTTCTAGGGAAGTATTTATGAGGGTCAAGGTGGTAGGCTCTGTCTTCTGACTTGAAAGCACAGGCTGCATTAGAGTCCTGTGTGAAACACACTCTTCCGGGGGAGTATAAACACCTGCTCAAAAGCACAACTGTGAAAAGCTGACCAGTCTCCAGCAGCTTATTTTCTTCTGCAGCTTGGGCCTTCAGAGAGGCAGAGATACCCGTGCAACAGATACGAGGTGACCGTCAAACGCTGGGCTTGAGCTTCAGCAGTTTAACATCTTGAGATTCTTGCAAGGTTCTTTTGACAAGTTATAGTTTGTGCGAGTTACAGTTTAGTTGTTTGACAAGTTATAGTTTGTGCGAGTTACAGTTTAGTTGTTTGATGTAGGCTTAAAAGCCGTATTGTAAAAGCAGGGGAGTAGACCTATCCCAGAGGTCTAATTCCTGAATTTGACACTTCTGTCTTGCAAGTGTCTCGGATTGGCAGCTCACAGCTCAAAAGTCTTTGTAGAGCTCAGTGTCAAGAATGATGGGAGCGAGCATGACACTAGCAGGTCGTTTTCATGGTACTGTTCAATTTTGAAATCACAGATTGGTCAGATGCAGCGTCTGGAAAGTCACAGCACCATGCATTTACTGGAGGTTTGGAATCAAAGGAGGTGACTAGAAAAAAGTTAGACCTTGCTTCCAAGTCCTTTACTTGCAGTTACGAATGTCAATGTTCTGTTTCAAAAGCAGTTGCAGATACATCCTTTCTTCCAAACTCTTCCAGAATTGCTCTATGAAGATTGCCAGTGGCTTCAGTTAGCAAGAGACTAAGACGATTTCAGCCCCTTTCTGTGTTGGTGGAGGAATGGTCACACAAAGATGCGGGACCTGGCATGTTGCAATCTCCTTCCTTTGTTGTCCCAAATAAGAACAAAAGTTCTAAAAACTTTCAGGAAGAGTTTTCTCTTTCCAGTGCTTGCACAGCCGTCCTACCTTGTCAGTAATTAGGGTCTAAATTACAGTCTTTTTTTTTCTGTCTGATCTCACTCACTGAGGATGAGTATTACAACCCTTGTGCAATTGCACGCAAGGCAGTTGGGCGGTAAGTTGACCATCTATCACATTATCACCCATGACGATGCTACTTGGTTTTACAGCCCACCTCTCTGACTGGAATTCAGCCAGGACAAGTTGGCACGTCTACTCTTTCAAAAAGTGTCATGTATTTTTTGGTGACCCTGAGTGGTCAGGGCTGGGTCTCTAGACCTTCTTTGGTAAACAGTGTTTCAGTAAGCTGTACCCATATGCTCGGATATTACTTCATTACCGGCTCAGAAGAAAGTGTGCCAGCTACTACACCTCTATCACTCATCACTTTCCACACCACCTGGACTGCATTATATTAATATTAACTTTATATTGTATTACAGTTATTAATAAGACAGCAAGGAATGTTGTTACATATTTTTAGCAGCGGAACAAGTTGGGACAGAAGTAGCAGTGAGCTCTCTAGTAGGCCCAGTTACCTAGAAACATTTGCAACCATCTGGCATATGAAACTATTGAATTAAAAGTGAGTGAGACTTGAAAGTTCACTTTCCACATGTCATCATCTTAACATATATACATATTAAAAAATGCATTGCAGTGTCCAATTCCAAACACTTAAAAAGAAGTAATTTTGTCATTCCCAGCATTTTAAGAATGCTTTAAAAAAACCCAACCAACCAAAAAAAAGAAACCCTAGACCTTTTCCTTTACTTTCATTATTGCCACTTGACTTTAGTAGGCATACTTCTAAACTGATCCTCTATCTGTTTTGTAAGTAGGATATATATTTAAATTAAAAAGTCCTGGCAAATTGCTGATTTTGATTCTGGATGCCTAGTCCCTATGGCCAAACGCATTATTATTACCCAGTCATCATTTTAAATGGTAGTGTTCATAGGCTGAATAGCAAAGAGTGGGGTGGCTGGAATAGCAACTTCATCTCCTTTTGGTCATAGTTCTAGAGGTTTTTAAGGCAAAGTATATATACTTGGAAAAACAAGAGTTGGACAACGTTGCCTCGTGTTTACTAACAGTTCAACTCTTGCTATCAGGAAGACGAGAAAAAGCTGCCTAAATAAACAAATTGTAATACGAAGTCAAGTCAGGTACGCATCATGACATGCAGTAGTGGAGGAGTGTGTATGGTTTAAAGCTTTATGGTTGTCAGCCACAAAAACAGTAAGCTGTATCTTGTGCTTTGTGTAGGTAAACCAGTTGTATTGCTTTAACTCTATCGACACAGATAAACCAAGACAAATTTCCTCTTTTACGTAGCATGCATGATTATATTGGAATAAAATGCACTTACAGATAGCCTGTATTTCCCTGTTTAGGAGAGAAAGTTATGCCTTCTTCATCTTTGTTTCTGTGCTATCTTCTGCTTTTAGAAACTAGGGACTATGCCAGTTAAATAGGTAATTGTAAATAATGTTGATATTGATTCAAAAAATAAAATAGGAGACATTTCAGCGCTGTTCTTTGAAGCTAGCTCCCTCAGATTTACTGATGAGCCCTTCAGCCTTTGTAAGTCAAATTGAGAAAAATAAGTATTTTCTTTAGAATTGTAAACATGCTGTTGTAGCCATATGTAACGGCTTCAGAGATTAAGTAGCTGCTTTAGCTGGTGGTGAGCTCCTTGGGGATTTTGCATGTAGCTTTTTCTGATGGCTCTGCTATCAGCAAGGAAAAGATGAAGGTCTGGGTCCCTCAGCTCTGGTGGGGCTGCTTGGCATGTTCATTGTGAACCACCTGGCATGATTTGGGGGCTGGCAAAGGAGGCAGTTGTAGCTCTCATAGCTGTGCGAGCTAGGTTGCTCATCCAAGGGTCATATGCAAAGTAAGGCTACCTAAAAGAGCCAAGAAAAGAGCCTAATAGCAGGGCATGCAAGACACCCATCAGGAATCTCATCTCTGCTAGCGAAAAGCCAAATGGGGACTTGTGCCTGGTTTTTGTCAGGGTGGAGCAGAATTCTGAATTTTCTCCAAAGCACCAGCGATGACCCCATTCTAGCTGTGGGGTAGACATAAATAGATTTCTAGTGCTTGGAAACACATGGCATTTTATGGGAAGTGGAGAAATCGAAAGAGCTAAGTGTCTACCCTCTGTTTATTACCATACTCCAGCAGCTGACCCTGGAGTGTGACCTTTGGCTCCATGCACAAAGGGGTTTTTTCCCCCCCCTTCATCTCTAGCCTTGTGAGGGAATTAGCTTGCAAAAATCTGGAGTTCTTTGCCCTCTTTATGGGAGGTCTTGATGTCTCTGTCCTGGTTTGGGATGGGGCAGAGCCAACTTTCTGTTCAGTGAGAGAGGCTCTCACTTAGTTATACTTGCTCATCCTTGTTGCTGTCGCAACCATGGTCGGCTGACTTGGTTGGTTACCCCATGGAGGGCTTGCACCTGTGGGGATGGGTGGGCAGGTCAGGTGGCCCAAACTGACCAGTAGGGTGGTCCATCCCATCTGCCATGCTCAGTATAAAAGCTGAGGGAGCCAGGGGGTCAGGTTGGCTTTTCTTCAAGGGCTCTCTTGCTTTGATGATTGATGCCTGAGGAAGACCCTGTCAGTTCATCTATCTTCCATCCTTGTCAGTGTGTTCTGGAATTCAGTTCCCATTCACTGAGACTAGTCTGGAACTTTCCTAGTGCCTGCCAGTGACATCTCACTGGGAGCTTGGTATGGTTTTATATTTATTGTATCTATTTCATTATTTCCTTTTTATTTTACCTTTAATATTTTATTAAACTAGTTTAGTTTTTCTGAAACTCATAAATCTCATTACCTCTCTTCTTCCTCTCCTTGGAGCAAGAGGTAAGGGAGAGTATCTGTTGTGTTGTCATTGGCCAACTTGGCCTAAATTGTGATGCTTTGGTGGGGGAGACCCTCTCAGCTTTCCCAGGCAGAGAATTAAGGATACCTGTTGAGCTTTATTCTTTTCACCTGAGAGATTTAGCAATATTGCAGGGACTGAGAAATTAAAGGTGATGAGCAGCTGGAGAAGAGGGAATAAACAACAAGGGGAGGAAAGAAAATGGTGCTATTTCCTGTGACCCTTGGAAGAAAGGGGAGATTGCTGAAACTGTGAGGTTCATGTGTGCTGCCCTGTCCCACTGGCAGTGAGGAACTCTGTGGCTGTCCATTGCCTATCAAAAGTAAGTGAATTTGTGGGATTTTTTTGGGTTGTGATGTGGGGTTTGTTTTTTGGGGGGGGATTTGGGGGTTTTTTGTTGTTGTTTGGATTGGGTTTTTTTGTGTGTGTGTTTTTTGTTTTTGTTTTTTTTTTTAAACTTGGTCACTTTCAAAAGGGATTAAGGATTGATAATGATGAGTGCTAAAGAAAGGAGGTGAGCTGCAGACTTACCTGTGTCTGGTTATGGAAGTGTGTTGGTCCTAAGGCTAGTGCCTTCTGAATTTCAGAAGCTTCCCTCATGAGACACATTTCATCTGACCCCTTTAGGCATATTTGTAGGAACCTGTAATGTGGTTTGAAGTTGGGCATTTTTTTGAAAAACTGTGTGTCTGAGGAAGAAAAGGTTTCTCAGGGGCAAATTCCACTATTTGTACTTTTCAGTCTCCACGCAAGTTTCTTCCCTGTTTTCGTCATTCTTTCTTTTAAATACTGTGTCAAGCTTCTCTTACAAATGCAGAAGGCCTGTAACTCTCCAGTGACCACAAGTAAAGTAGGCAAGCTTTGTTCACAAGTGGAAAAGCAGGGTATAAGTAAAACATGGTATTTTATTTCAGACAGACGTGACTGATTTAACCTGTGTTAGTATTCTAAATGATTAATGTATTGCGGTGATCATTACTGGTCACAGTTGAAGGACTCTCATTTTACTGTGAATTTTTTGTTCTGGTTTGATTATAATACATGAGACATTTTGTCTTGTGGCTGTAGGAGGCAGAATGAAGTGCAATTATTCTGTATTTAGTATGCGCTGTTTTATTTGCCTGTGACCCAAGCATTCCCTTCCTGTCTAATGCAGCCTTCATTTTATATTGTAATACTTCTTTGCTTGATTATGAACACTTTCCACATTTTTGAGCACAAGTGAGCTTAAATTATTGAAAGCAATGCATTTAGATTTGTTATAATTGTCTTATAGATGGTAACATGTTCTTGTTTAGGTGCTGAGTTCAATTGCTGCTTTTTTTAGCCTAATGAAAAAGTTAGGTCTGCAGTATTGTTTCAGCTTCTGTATGGTGGTTTTACTGGGTGTTATTCTGCCTCATGTGTTGCTACTGTAGTTAAGAAGCTTCTTTTAGACTGAATTTTGGCTTAAGGAAAATAAGCCATTTTTCTGATGAAGCTGAATGCTGTGGGGGAAGTGGTGGAAGAAAATCGTAATTTTTTAGAAGGTAAAGGAGTATAGTTTCTGAGACTCAGGCTGTGTTTCTCAGTTCAGATGCTACTTAATTAACTGTATAGGTTTTCTGTCTTCTTGATGGACTTTTTTTTTTTGCTTGGTTGTGAAATCTGGACAAAAAAAGCTACCACAGTTATAAATGTGCATTCATGCTAAGCTCAGTGTATGCCCATATCTTTGAGTTTCTGAAATTACTATTCAGATTTTCAGAGTTCAGTTTTCCTGGCACTTTTATTTCACTTGCTGAAGAAAAATGATCAGTGCTTCAAAAAGTGCCCTTTGGAGAAACAACTACCTGTATTAAATTTGAAGTGTGGAAGCTTGCGGTAATGCAGAGAATTATCTCAAGATATTCTTTCTTTGTTAATTAGATGTGCCTTAATTTATGTGTGTTGAGCTTGACAGTCTTCAGAATGTGTTCCTTGTAGTCTTTCTCTCTTATCAAGGGCTCTGAAGGAAATATATAATATTCATTTGGACAAAGATGAAGAGAATGCTGTTTAGGCTAGTTTTCAGAAGCTGTATCAAAAAAGATTAATGGTTCTGGGAAACTGGTAATGAAACACAGTCTTGCTCTTCCTCACATCATTGCTTAGTATTCAGCTCCAGTTTTAGTATACGAAGGTCATTTCTGTTTGATAGCTATCCTAGAGGATAAGTAATTGCATTATGCTGTCACTTTTTTGTTTGTTTTGATAGTCTCAAAACATTGGGTCCTATAGGTTTTAAGTGCAAAGCTGTCTCTTACACAGCAAGATTTTTTTTTCATTTTTTAAAAAAGTCTGTATAGTTGCAGGGGAAAAGCCTGGAAATGTGACTTCTGAAGATTAAAAAGACAGTGAGAGCGTAACATTCTTAGTTAAGAGTTAACACTTGAATGTATAAAAACTTCCTGGCTGAAGAAAAGAAATTTTAATTTTTTTTTTTTTTCAGTTTTATGATAGGAAGATATTTAAAAGCATCTTTGCAAATGCTGTTTCAAAACAGGTCCTGTAGCTGCTGCCTCAGCACAGAAGTTCAGGGGCACGCAGGGTGAGAACTGAGTTGTCTCCTCACTGGCAGGATTGAAGTGGGCTTGCTTTAGCTAAGTCATCCGAACAGCTGCCAGTGAAGGTAAAAGGATATTGATTTTTCAGGGTTGCCAAAACGTTGTCTGTCTTTCATGAGTGCTAAATCACACTGAAAGGAATTGGAGTAAAACTGTCGTTTGTTTTAATGTTTTCCTTTGTGGATTATTAATCAAGACGGGCGAGATGGGAGCGTACCTTCTGCCAATGCAGACATCCGCCAGCACGGAGCAACCGTCTGTCTAGTGCTGCTCCTCCCAACCTCCACTCCAGTTCTCTCACCGTCACGTTCTCTCAACATGTTTCAACATGTAATTGCATTGGCCTATATACAGCAGCGTGGCTGGCTTGGGCTCTAATCCTAGCCGTTGTAAGAGTGCTGATTGAATCGCAGGCTAAAAATAGGCTTTACTCAGACATGCTGTATGCGATCCGTTGCGCTCTGCTTTGGCAGTTTGTTGGTAGCGTGACATAATTAAAAGTTGACAAAGGCAATAGGCAGAATGCTGTCCAGCGACTTCTAGGATTTTTATCTTGAACGAGGTATTTTCTTAACTTGATGAAGTTGGCTAGTATGGTTACACCTCAAATAAGTGACCTCCCGCATTAATTTCCTTGACGGTTCTGGTAGGCTGCTGAAAGAATGCTCTTGCCTTAAAACCATTCTTTAGATTGATGTTGCTTCTGTGGGAAAGCCACCGGTAACAGCCCATAGCATTTGGAAATCATTACGGCTAGGTGTGATTTGAGTGACAAAACGGACATTAGAAATATTTTTCAGTGAAGTGTAAGTTGAGCTATATTTACTTCCATTATGTTGTTATGGTTTGTTACTGATATTCCAGCAAATATTTCAGAAAGATATAAGCAGCTGACGAGGGGAGAATAGCTTGCTATCTCACAAGTAGTCATCAGCTAGTGTTATTTTAAGAAGTCTTAGGGGAGATTGATTAAAATTATGCTCTTGTGTTTTTCACCCACCAAATTAGATTTCTTGAAATAAAAACAGTAATCTAAACCTCTGAGATAATTGAGCACCAACTCATAAAATACAATTTGGAGAAATATTCAAATGGAAAAAAACCCATTTTTCCTCAGTGAATTCTTCTGAAGGAACCGGTATGGGATGCAGGCTGCCAAGTATTCAGTCTCTGTTTACATGTTAAAATCAGGGAAGGGAAAAGAAGCTACAAACAATTGCTATAAAAAGATTATTTTCTTGGACGATTGTGTGTGTATATAGGTGCAATCAAAGCAATGCTATACCTACCTCTATTTTCTCGTGTTGGTTATTTGTCCATTTCTTCTAAATAAGTAGAGTCAAGACTGAAGTGTGTTCCGTAGGCAAGTCATGGGAAGTTAATACTGAAGTTGAAGTCATGCCTCTATGTTACTTTTTAACAGGCTGGCTGTTAGACAATTTAAAGTAAAAGTGACTTATCTCATGCTCTATTTCCATGTGGCTACTAATAATTTCTGTGGTTTGAGTTATATCTAAAGGCAGATTCCTAAGATAACCAAAGGCTGATAGGGTTGGGGTGATTGTATGTGAGAAGAAGAAAAGAGAGAAGGGTCTATAAAGTTTTCCTGACCCGGAAACAAGAATACAATCATGAGCAGGCTGTTAACCAAATTTAGTATCTCTTGTAGACTGTGTTTTGTCACTTGTAACTTTGGGAATAGGTGTCATGTCAAGATACTTCACAGGAAAATCTGTTCTAGAAAACTGAAACCCCTCTTCGTTTTCAGGTATCTCTGTTAAATATCGGTAGAACTTGTGGTGAGAAATTGTAACTAGCTGCTTGGGGGAATGTATGAAGGACTTGGCATGAGTGTTCTTACCATAGCCTGTAACTGCATACTTGTGTGACCTTGTGCCTGTCCTACTAGGGAATTTGATTCTCATATTTGCTGTTGCAAATATGCAACCTATGGAACCTATTTTGGCTTGATTGTAAAGCTGTCACCACTGAGCAATGACCTGAATGGTGCTCATATTAGTGTCTGTCTTTATGAGCTACTAATGGAAAAGGAAAAACCTATTTACTTAATCAGATACTATTGAAGATAATTACTGTGTTCAGTTTGTTTTTGTTGTGGAGAAGGAAGGTGAGTGTAAATCCCCAGCCACAGAATGTTTATACAAACACATCATGGTGTTTGGACAATTACAAAGACCCATGTAGCAAAGCGATGTTTTTGTTGTCTTTAATTCTTCCTACCCATCCCTGTGCTTTTTTTTCAGTATTTCAGCCTGCACTGTAGCAGAAGACACAAGCTCAGTTTACAAGTGGTGGTGGCTTGAGGGTTGCTGTAAGTCAGCCTCCTCGAGGAGACAGATTTTGACCGTGTATGATAGCTACTTCATTACTGATGGATGAAACCATGGTGATGGGTATTTTGTGCATGAGACAACTGTCTCACGTAACCAGGGCCTGCTCCTTTCTTCCTCTGTAGGTAAGAGTGGAAGAAAACTAGCTTGGAAACAGGCTGTAGTTTTTCAAGAAAGTGCTTGTTTAAAACCTGGAAATACTGGTATTGTAATTTCTTGATTCTCAGAAGCAGTTTCTGGAGGGCTGTCTGTGAAAAGGGTGCTGCCGTGACCTACAGTGCTAACAAAAAGATAAGCTAGTAATGAAATTACATTTTAAGCTGTGTATTACAAGCTAATATTGAAAGCCTTGTGCACTTATGCCCATATTCCTTAGTTACAGTTGGGAAATGTACTGTTAGTTGTAGAGGCGCTTGCAATGGGCAGTGTAAATTTTTGAGGTCACTTAATGAAGAGCTTCTGTTTGGAGTTGAGGACAGTTCAAGCTATGGAGCCCTCATACGCAGATGCATAGAACTGGTAGAGCTACTACAGTAGGTCAAAAGGGAAAAACCAAACAAAACTCTTGTAATACAGACAAAGCCTACCTTGCCCTTGGATGCACACCTACGTTTGTGGCGGAATGGGGAATGCAAAATAAATACTTTTTCTGAATTAGCTCTTGGACAATAGCCATTCCTTCTTCCCAGAAACACAAGAGGTTTTGGAGCCTTTGGCTCTTTGGGTGCAGGAGCGAGTGGGTGGGCAGAGGAGAGTGGTGCCTGGGGAGAAGCTTCGAGGAGAAGCTCTTCAGCAGAATGTCTCTTAATGGCAAAATTGGCGTGAAGTTTAAATACCACTGTTGCTGCTGGCAAATTTTAGAGTTAATGTTTTGTTTATGCAGTTCTCCTTTGGGTGTTACATTGTGCCCTTAGCATAGTCTCCTAAAGCTCTACAAAGCAAAACAAAGTACTAAGCTGATGAGCAAGCTTTTACTGGCAGCTTGTTTTGTTCTTGTCCAGAAGAAAACAGGTTTGTATTTACACTGTTATTTTATGATTTGGGGGCAGGGGAATTATTTTACTGTCTTTTAAATTCTTCAAGCTTCTGTAAGTGAAAATAAGGTTAAAGCAGTATGTCTATTGCTTGGAACAAAAAACGTTAAGTCTTTCCAGCTTCTCTGAAATAATGAGCCAGCCCTTGAGAAAACTTTCACAACTCATTTCACAAATGAATTGGTATCCAGCTATTTTATTGGTTTGGAGGAAAAATACTTATGTTTTGGTCTCATCACTGCATAGCAGCAAGTGTCGAAATTTGCTGTGAGGAGAACAGTGTATTTTTAAATGTTTCTTAAATGAAATACGTTTAAATTACTGTTTTAATATACTAGTTCAATGTGGTAAAAATGCCCAGTTAGTGCAATAAAACTGTATTGAGATGAACTATTTTTTCTCAAGTGTAAAGCTCACATATTTGAAAGTAGCTAGTTGAATATTTGTAGGAAAATTTTTTTGGGCTAAAAGATTTTACAGAATTTGCCATTTAAGCAATCTCAGTAAGTGCTCAATATTTAAGCACTTGATTTGGAAACAGAGGTGTTGCCAACGTTCGGTCTCCTCCTTTGCCTCAATGGACCTATATGTCTCCATTTCTCACCACTCGGGAGAGGGCTGTTACTATTAAATGTGAGTGGACCATTCCAAATTTGTATTAAACATAGAAATCCAATGTATAGGACAGTGGTGATATTTGACAATATGAGGCAGGCTGTGATCACCCTAGTTTTGGCGCGTTGAATTATATAGTTCACACAGGGAAGGTGTTAATGAGACTTGCCTTCGGGATCTGCTTTATAAAATGGGCTTAGGAGCCTTTTAACTGTTGTGTTTCCTATTAGAATGCTAGGGGTATTTGGAATCATATTAATGAATAGGAACTCAGTTAAAAAAACCGTATAAGTTTTTGCTATAGCAATTTAAGTCATTTAAATTGGAAGAAATGAAAGAAGGAACATATAAATGGGAACCTAAATAAAAATATCCCATTAATCTTAACATTTGATTGTTCAAGACAAGGCTGGATGGGGCCTTGAGCAACCTGCTCTAGTGGGAGGTGTCCCTGTCCATGGCAGGGGGGTTGGAACTCGATGATCTTTAAGGTCCCTTCCAACCCAAACCATTCTATGATTCTATGATTCATTCTATGATTTGGGAACAAGATTTTTTGAGCCATGGTCAGCTTTTGGGTGAAACCATAGAAAATGAATAATGGGAAAAGATTTGCTTGCAAAAATACTTGTTGTTGAAGAACACACCATGTTGTTATATGTAGTGAGAGACTCTCTTGAGGTATAAAGTGCTCTCAACAGAAATGTATTTTAGTCTTACTTACCAGATTGTGTTGGGACAGTTGTACAGAGGTGAGGATGCTCTTGATGATACAGTGTTGGCTAATACTTTGACTCCAGACCAGACCTTAAAATAAGTAATTTTGTTACATTCCTGTGTGTCTCCATAGCACGGTGATGGATGACTGGTAGTTGGAAGCCGTTTTCCTACTTGCTTAACTATTGCCACTGAGATATTCTAGATATGGGTCAGAGGAGGCAATTTCCTTGGAAGTTTGAGTCATCTGAAGTGGATGCAGTGGATAGTGGGCCATGAGTATGGCCTTAATGTGCAGGTCAGCTGGACTCTGGAACATTATTTTTCCAAGAGCTCGTTATAGTGAAGCAACAGCTTCAGCAGTAAGTTTCTGTGGTAACACTGTCCTTGTGTAAATTACAGTAAATGCTTTATTATCCAAAACTACAGTACTTCTTTCAAACATATTGCAGATATTATTTGATTACTCAATGGACACTTAGTGCCTTTTGAGCACAGCTGATACGCATCCTTTATCCTGTTTTTTCTGTTATTATGTCCTTCTGTTGTCACCCCTTTGTTAGTGTGCTTTGATCATGATGTCAGATTATTTGGTCTTCATAGTATAAGACTAAACAGCTTCTGTTTTGTGCTTGTCTGTTGAACTTGATAGTTTTTCTGCTTTTTCTCCTTCCTGGAAAAAAAAATATGCCTTACTTGGTATTGGAATGGCTCTTTTGTCATGAGCCGTCATTAAGGCTTTTATAACAGTCATCCAACAGCTGCTATAGGGTTTCCATGGAATTTGTTGCATTTATAATGTTTAAGGTTTGCCTTGTTAACAAAGATTATGGAGTTATGTGAAGCTTGAGATGTTTAAGGGTAACTCGTCAGTGTTTTGTAAACCAAAAGTCCTCTCAGCACAAGTTTAGACAATAACGAACATAGATTCCTTTCTCTTCGCATCCTGTTCAGGTTTTTCCTTTACCAGCCAAAGGAGGGTCAGCTTGTTATTGCAACGCTGTTGTTTAGCCATCAGGGCTGGCCCTTCAGGAATGCAAATCACTGAATGACTTGATACCACTCTTTGGAAGATGATCACAGTGTACCAAAAAGGTCTAAGACTGGGAAAAGGAATCTCTTGAATATTATGTAGCAAGTGGTGTCCCCCAGGGGTCGATACTGGGTCCAGTGCTGTTCAATGTATTCATCAGTGACCTGGATGAGGGGACAGA